>CM060311.1:52040191-52290191 GCA_030674185.1 Monoplex corrugatus | reverse complement strand
TGCACCGCCGGCTAGCACTGCTGCTTGCAGCTATGCGAAAAGAAGAGCAGAATGCGTCTCTCCCTGTCAGTACATAGCATCTCAATTGCACTCTACTAGCAACAAAATACACACAAGAAATGGGGGGAGGGGGAGACAGGAGGGATGCCCATACATTAATGCAGTATATGCACAATCAGACAGACATATCAATGCAGCATATACATAAAATCGTTGAACATACAGGCTTGACATTAATTAAGTCTTTTTGCATACAAAGACGTACAAGAACTTGAAAAGCACACACACACACACACACACACACACACACACACACACACACACACACACACACACACACACACACACACACACACACATACACACACACGCACTCTCTCTCTCTCTCTCTCTCTCTCTCTCTCTCTCTCACTCACTCACTCACTCATAAACTGAGGGGAAATGGGGGTGTAGGTTTCATTGTTGGGAGAAAAGGTGGGTTTTTAAACTAGATTTGAAAGCAGAAAGGGTAGGTGATTGGCGAAGGGAGACAGCGTGGAAGTCTATTCCAGGCTGACGGTCCAGAAACAGCAAAATAACGCTTGCCAACAGTTGCTAGTTTAAAATTAGGAACATGAAGGGAAACAGTATCTGAAGATGAGTGCAAGGTGAGAATTGGCGTATAAACACTGATGTTCTCAGAAAGGAAGGATGAAGTAGATTGATGAATACAGCTGTAGTACAAGGTATCCAGCTTGTTTTCAGTTCCATTTGAAACAGGCAACCAACACAGACAGCGTAGAGCATTGACAAGACTGAAATCGTGCACTATGAGGGCAGTGCACATCTCTTCCTTGCTGCTTTATTTTTCCCAATCCTGAACGATGTCAGGTACCTATTTAAGCTGGATTTCTTATTCTTATTTTTATTGTTGCTTAAAGCCCAGCCGACTGCGTAGAACCATATCAGGGCTATAACCGTTTTAACACACACAGTACTTCAACACGAAAAAAGGAACAGAAAAAAAGCAACAGAACATTAAATACACATATCTATGCATTCCCGCACATAATCTATGGAGATGGCCCTGGCGTTGACCACTCCGTCCAATGTATCACAGAGGGGATTTAAAAAACACACCTGATACAAATACAAACATAACTAAAGACACTAAAACATACATATATAAACGGGCCTAATTACCTAAAATTGCTCTGGCATATCTCATTTCCAGAGATGCTAGATACGCACCTTGTGCATATACCGAATTATCAAGAGAAAGTATTTAAGACATTTTCGAACACATACAATGTGAATGGACCAGCAAGGCAGAAAATGATAGGAAGAAATACAGAAAGCAAAGGAATAAGGCAGAAGCAAAGAGAGTGACAGAAAAGAGGACATTTCTAGCACAGAATTTCCAGATGGTGGGGACACTATTTATACTGAAAAAGCCCCCCGCATCCCCGCGGGTGAACAGAGTTGGATGAACGACACACATGAAGTTTTTTTTTGTTTTTGTTGGGTTTATTTTAGCTAGATTTGAACCCATGCAATCACTATATTGATAGGCTCTACCCGTGCACCAACCAGGCCTCCATGGAAGAGCATCCGTCATGGGAAAGGGATTGTCAATAATGATTATAATATTAAATCATTCTTGTGCGGCGCTAATCTCCAAACTCATGTGGACATACTGCGCATTGCACATTTACAACACACAATACAGAAGCACTGATGTTTCACACATGCACACACACGCGCGTGCGCACACACACACACGCGCGCGCGCACGCACACACACACACACATAACACACACACACACACACACACACACACACAAAACACACACACACATCACAATATACACATTCATACATGTACACAAATGAGAACATGCTAATATCGTCTGACTGTACGGACACATACATCTATGATCATAAATGTACACTTGCATGGGTGACTATACAATTCCACATCATGACTTGTTAGAAATGAAAGTATACACCAGTGGAGAACCACAGTGTCAACAGTGGACGGCTAGGATGAACAGTTAAGTCTTAAACTATGACTTGAAGTGTGAAAGAGTGGACAAATCCTTAAGATCTGCTGGCTGTGAATATTTCAGTTAGATAGTGTAATGAAACTGAATGCACGCTCGCCAGCTAGGTTAGGAATACGTGTTAGCACCACCAGAAGGTTTTCGTTTGATCTGAAAGGTGCTGTGGTAAAGATTCATCAAAATGGTGGTAAACAAGGCTTGCGATTCTACACTGGTAGCGAACTTTGATTATTAACCAGTGGGGTTCTTAGAGTGCTGGTATTACATGATGATGTCTTCTTTTCCTTATGATTAGATGTACTGCATTGTTTTGAACAGACTTCTATATTGCAGAGGTTTTTACGAAGTATTAGAGATGGCCAAGTCCCAATGTAAATCACAAGAGGTTACAGTAATAATGGGAGATTTTAATGCTAAAGTGAGACAGGATAGGGTGGAGGATATAGTTGGACCTCATGGCCTTGGTACACAAAATGAAAGGGGAGGGAAACTTGTGGAGTGGGCACAGATGAATGAGTTCATAGTAGGAAACCTCTGGTTTGAGCAGCCTAACAGAAGAAAATGGACTTGGATGAGTCCAGGAAATAATACCAAAAATCAGATTGACTACATCCTGATTAACAAAAGATTTAGAAATTCTTTACTGTCAGGAAAAACACTACCAGGCGCAGACTGCAACAGTGACTACAATCCTGTAGTGGGAAGATTTAGGCTGAAAGTAAGGAAAAGGAAACAGACCAAAAGCAACATCAAACTAAATCTTGGACTCTTAAGGACAGATGAAGTGATACGTAAAAAATTTAAAGTACATGTTCAAAACAAATTCAGTGCTCTGGAAGACGTTAGTGACAGTGAGGAACAATGGACAAAGTTAAGAAACTCGATAAATGAAGCTTGTGAAGAAATCCCTGAAGTAGATAGAAAAGCAAAAAAAGAACTGGATGGGAGAGGGTGAGATCTGCTCACATGCAGTGGCACGAATGGGTTGTGTGCTCTGTTCATTATTAATTATTGCTAATTGACAGTATTGATTAATCGACTTCAATTTTGTTATATCTTGTTCCTGGTGTTGTGATGAATCCACTGATGTAGTTTTTGAGACATTCGTGCCGGTGTTATCATCTGTGAGAGCCATATTGCGGTGTGGGAGAGTGTGAAGACCGGAGCGATGGAGTAATTGTGTGTGGTGCGGTGCCGCAGTGTTGTATGCTATTCGTGATTATTGTGTTTTTCCTACACTAGCTTCGTTACGATCTTTCACGATATGGAATGCAAGTGACAGTTGTTTGCCTGAGATCTCTATTTCTTATGGAACTATATTGTTTGTGACTGTAGCAAGGGTGTAGGACTATCCCGATACGATACGATACGATACGATACGATACGATACGATTACAGATTATCTTAGGTCATTATTTGATCAGCAGCACTAACTAGTCTAACTGAATATCTAAGTACCTAACAATCTTTTGATCGTGCCCTACGCTAATTACTGACATTCTGATGAGTTGGAAGTGGGATCAGTGGGTGGCTTATATCTACTTGATGAATTAAATCCTTGAAGGTGGTATCTAGTCTGTTCTTGAAGTCATTTAGTGTATCAGCATTTACCACACTGTATTCTAGTGCATTCCCTGTGTCTACCACTCTCTGTGTGAAGAACTGTTGTCGTAGGCTGGTTTTGCAGAACTTCTTTTTCAGTTTGTAATTATGACCCCTTGTAGTGCCATCGACAACCATCTCAAAAGGATTTCTGCAATCATATAATCCATGAGTGATCTTGTAGACTTCGATGAGATCCCCACGGATTCTCCTATAAGCCATGCTAGGCATCCTCATAATTTTCAGTATCTTTTCATATTTGACATCGTGTTGTCCTGGCACGCATTTTGTAGCTCTTCTAAGAACACTTTCAATCAAATTCTGGTCTTTCTTCAGTCGAGGGCTCCATATGATATTTGCGAATTCCAGGTGTGACCTAACAAGTGCTGTGAATAGCAGTCTCATTGATTTGCTGTCCAAGTGACAATATGAGCGTCTGATCAATCCTAGTATCTTATTTGCTTTGTTCACCTGTATTTCTACATGTTTAGAAAACTTTAATTCATTATCCACATTCACCCCAAGGTCTTTTTCCATACTAGAAGATTCCAATACCACTCTGCTGCTATCTTCGTGTTCTCTCATTGTATATTCAAAATTCTGATTTTTACTCCCCAGATGAAGGATTTTACATTTTCCAGCATTTAACTTGAGCTACCATTTGTCCGCCCAGTCAACTAATGTATCAAGGTCTCTCTGTAGTTCATCCCTGTCATCTTCATTCATGATAGAGCGGTAGATCTTAGTATCATCTGCATACATGCTGCATATACTGTTGACTACATTGGGCAAATCATTGATATAAAATACGAATAATAATGGACCTATCACACTACCCTGTGGCACTCTACTCGTGACATCTCTCCATGTGGACATTGTTCCATCTACCTTAACTCTCTGGGTTCTTCCTGTGAGAAAATCTTCAGTCCAGCCCACAACAGTGCTTCCATAACCATATGCCCTGAGCTTTTGGATGAGACGAGCATGAGGTACTGAATCAAAGGCTTTTAAAAAGTCCAGGTATACAGCATCCACAGCACTACCCTCCTCTATACTTGTAGTCCAGCCCTCAATGACTCCCAACAGGTTAGAAACACAGGAGCGTCCAGTCAGAAGCTTATTATCTTTCAGATGAGTGAACATAGCCTCTCTAACTAATTTCTCCATTAATTTACACGTGACACTAGTCAGACTAACTGGACGGTAGTTCCCTGGTTTACTTTTATCCCCCTTTTTGAATAACGGCGTGATGTTTGCTCTCTTCCATTGAATTGGTAAAGTTTTCTCTTTAATTGATAAGTTGAAAAGTTCTGTCAGAAGTTCGGCAATCTCATCAGCAAGTTCGAATAAAACTTTTGGGTGTATGCCATCTGCTCCAGCTGATTTTGACGTGTCCACTGATTTCAGCAATTTCCTGACTTTGTTAGTTTCTATACTGATATTCTGTAATCTGTTGTGTACCTCTGTTGGGAACATTCTGGGATTGATTGCAACTTTTCTTTGGTGAATACACTGCAGAAGAACTTATTAAGCATATCCGCTTTACTTTCATCTGTTGTCGCTCGATTTCCATCATCGTCCTGCAGATCAGCAATACCCCCCTGAGTTTTGAGTTTACTTTTAGCGTAGGCAAAAAATAATTTGGGATTCGACTTTGCTGAACTAGCGATCTCTTTTTCATAGTCCTTTACAGCACTTCTACATGCATTTTTTGCCTGATTACGAGCTCGTGCATATGCCAAGTAGTCACTTCCCTCACGAGTTTGCATATATCTCTGGTAAGCTGCTTTTTTCTTCTTCACCTTAGCAAGGGCTTTCTCATTGATCCATAGTGGTCTTCTGCTGCCTGCTGAGCTACTTTTCCTCATGACAGTTGGTATACATTCCTTTACCATTGTTTCTAGTTCACTTGATAATATGTCCCATGCTTCCTGTGTGTTAGAGTTTCTTAGTCTCTCAGGTAGGTTTAATTGAGAGCATCTTTCTCTCATTCTAACATAATCTCCTTTATGATAAAGGTACCTGTTTTCTGTGTGGCTTTGAGTCTTCCTGACATAGCAAATGTAGTCAAATACAAGACACTGGTGATGGCTTTTTCCCAGAGCTGCCGTGTGCTGCACCTCCCTTATCATTTCCTCTTCATTTATTAATATTAAATCAGTCAAAGTTGGATTCTGGTTCCCTCGATAATGAGTTGGCTTAACCACATGTTGATGCAAGAAGTTATCCCTGATCGCTTCCAAGAACAGTGTTGACCTGTGACCACACCCACAGTCCGGTGATGTAACATTTTCCCAATCGATCTCAGGGTGATTAAAGTCGCCTGCTATCACAACATGGGATCTCCCAGCAGTCAGTTCTTTTATCATTGTATTTAACGCTTCATTATTTTCTGGTAGGCTACTGGGGGATCTGTATACATTTCCCAGTAGTAATTTGTCACTATCTTGTAGTATCAGCTCACACCATACAGACTCTTTGACCATAGCATGCCCTTTTGACAATGTCAACAGTTGTGCTCCCAGTTCATTCTTAACATACACACACACACACACACCTCTAACATCTTTTGCTCCATTCTGAATGTTTGTAAAACAATCATAACCCTTAATCTTTATTTCACAAACTTGCACCACAGTGCTAAAATTCTTAGGTAAGACTTCTGTTATGAATATCACATCAGGCCTACTATCACACTCAATCACAGTTTGTAATTCTTGTCTTTTATTAAGTAAACTATCTACATCAGCGTAAAAACATTTTTTTAAATTTTTGTACACTGTACACGATGTTTGGCTTTCCGTTGGTTCAGTCCTGAACTTCTGACTTCCGTGACTCCATTTGCTGCCTTCTTCTTGCCATGTCTATCACTTTGTTCCCTCTGATCACCCATATCTCTCCCGATCCATTTTTCACCGTCTCATCTCTTCTCTGGTTTCTCAGTTGTACAAGCTTTCTCTGTTCCTCCCTTTCTAAAGGGGTCATGTCCTTTTTTACAGCGATACAATTGTAGGCCTTATTCTTCTCGTTTCCAAGTTCCTTAGCTTGTTTCAGGATCGTGCTTGCTGTCTCTACAGAGTCAACTACAATCAATAGAGGCCTAGGCTTGTCTCCTTTCTTGCCGAGCCTTCTCGTGCTTTTGAATACGTTGTCCTTGAGGTCAAAAACTTCTCTCCCATTTGCGCGACAAATTTTAGATCTTCCTTCTGTCGAACCTCTGTAGATCTATCCTCCGATTTGCTCTCGGGCACACCAAACCACACCAGTTTGTTTTTTCTTTTCTCTCTCTCCTCCACTTCTTTAGCGCTGTCCTCAATTAACTGTTTAGTCTCTATTGTTACCGGATTGTTATGCCTAGCAGGGGTTTGAACTGCCTCACTGTATAGCTTTTGTGTAGCTGTTTGTTTCGCCACTTCCTCCCTGAGTTGCCTATGCATTTCCTCCAGTTTCTTGTCAACTTCCCTGAACTTTGCTTCAATTTCCTCTGTGAAAGTCTGAAAGTAGTGCTTGCACCTTTGCTCAATCAGGTTGTCTGACTTGACCGCTGCCATGGCTGGTTTGTCACATAGTTTGCAGTACCAATGATACTGTCCACTAAAGTTGTTCAGTGCTTCGTATTCTGTTTCAGTCACTCCTTCTGTACAGTCAAGACAAACCTTCCCTTCACATCTTTCGCACTCTAACAGTTTGTCATCCTAATCATCGAAAGTTTTGCTGCAAAATTTACAGGTCCAAATTTCCTCAACTTTGTTGTCAGTATCTGCTTCCTTTTCTGCTCTCACTCGATTGCTTGCATTCGCACAGTTTTGGCCTACCTTGGCAGAGCAGTCACTATGCTCCAAAACCTTATCTGGTTTCAATTTGCCGCCATCTTGAGTGCTCTCTCCTGCACCTACTTTGGATTCTTCAGATGTCTTTTTCGAACGCTGACTCCCTGTTCTGGTCATTTTGGCAGTGCCTGGTTATTGCACGGTGTCCCCTGCAATAATTTTTGATATGTGTGGCCGGTAATGTCAATCACTAGCTACTTCAAATCGCCGGCGCAAAAGAGAAAAGCACCGTCGACATCCTCTAGTGACTCGAGCCCCCTTTCTCCTAAATTACATCAAGAGAAAAAAAAGAATTTTTCACCAGATTTCTGATTCGTGTGAGGAAGACAACAACGACGAAATGGGGTGCCAAACCACATTGGATGATATTATGAAGCGCCTGGACTCATTAGTGAGTAAAGAAGACATTGTTCAGTTGAAAGCAGGCATAAATAAAATGAGTGATAAAATAACTGATAGAATGGACAAACTCGAAGCTAAATTCTTTGATATTGAAAAAGAAATGGACGATATGAAAAATGTTCTTTCATCAGTTAAGAAGGAAATCTCTGAATTGAAAGATCGCGTGAACCAGCAAGATCAGACTATCTTGAAACTTCAGAGCAACTTGAATGACAAAGAACAGTACGACATACGTTGGAACCTCCGGGTTTATAATGTGCCTGAAGAAAAGGAGGAAACTACAGACATGTGTGCCAATGTATGAAAATTTTCAGTGACCTAACTGGAGTGATCACCAATGAAAGTGACCTGGAATTTGCGCACCGCACTGGCCCCCCTCAGCCGGGTAGAAGACGCCCCATCATTGTGCGATTCCACTCCAGAAAAATAAAAGACAGTATTTTGCAAAATAGAAAAAAACTGAAAAACAAAGGTGTTTCTGTTGCTGAAGACTTGACCGCCGCCAATTATAAACTTCTAAGAGAGGCGTACAAACATTCTTTCTCGTTGGCGTCTTGGTCCTCACAATGAAAAATATTTGCCAAACTAAAAAATGGAAAAACATTTACAGATCCGTTACGGTGCCAGTGTCGACAAACTGTTTAGAAAAGAAATGTAAGTGTAGTGTTTACGGTATGTGCTCAGGAGAAGGGGGAGGGATAGACGTTTCTGTTTTGGATCTACAAGATCAGTTGTATTACACACTCTCGTGACTTTCAACTCCTCCCCCCTCCCTTCCTCAAAAAAAAATTAAATAAATAAATAGATAAATAAAAAAAAAAACCCTGCTCATTCCACTCCCGTCCCGTTTGGTTTCCATCCCCTGATGATAGTTTTGCTGTTTGAACAAATGGGAGTATGTAAATAATGTATACGTCTGTTTATGTCTGTTTTTTACGATTATTATTGGACCTCCACGCTAATATTGTGCTGTCACAAGTCAAAGTCTCTTGACTGTGTAATGTAATAGAGAGAGAAAAATATTAAAATGATAGCACCACCACCACCATTACTACTAATGCTACTGCAACGCTACTGCAACTATTTCCAATGATAATGACAATAATACTGTTGTTTGATTATTATAATAGATTTGTCATTATAATGTTTATGATGGTTGCGTCGTTTTATGTACATGAATTGTGTGCGCTGCTCTAAAAAGCAGGTTTCCTGATACTCGTAATTAATCATGTTTTTACTTCTTTTTTCTTTTGATTGTGTGCATTGGTATGATGATTTATATACATTCTTGTTTTCGTCTATTGTGCTGAAATGTGTGTATTTATATGCAAGATTGTGGACAAAAGTTATATCTAATAACATATATGGCAAAGCAATGTGCGTGCGAGAGAAATGGGGCCGCATACGATTTTTTGGTTGCATAAAAATGGCTGTACACTACAGAGAAATCTTTGTAAAAGAGGTCATTGTTTGTATGCAGACAGATATTCAGATGTGTGTATTGCTATCTATGATGATAGCGTTTGTACATAATGATGAGGATATTTGTGTTCAGATTATGAATAGACAAGCATTGTTAGCGATACGTAGTCGGGGAAAGAACTATATTTTAATACCCAAGATTATTTTAATGACTTTGTTTAACCTTTTGCTATAATGTCTAGCATAACAATATCTTCCCTGAATTGTCAGGGACTTGGTGATCTTCAAAAACGAAGAGATGTCTTTCATTTTCTTAAGAAGAAATCATACAGTATATACTGTCTGCAAGACACTCATTTCAATACAAAGTTAGAAAAATATGTCACATCAGAATGGGGTTACAAATGTTTCCTCGCATCGCACAAATCTAATGCAAGGGGAATGGCGATATTGCTTAATCATAACTTTGAATTTAAGATTAACAAAGTAGAAAAAGACGAGAATGGTAACTTTATTATTATATCTTTGAATATAATGGAGAAAGACATTGTCTTGATAAATATTTATGACCCAAACAAAGATAGTCCTTTGTTCTACGAAAAATACAAGAAAAGATCCTTAATTACAATAGTCAAAATCTTGTCTTAGTAGGTGACTGGAACCTCGTCCTCGATCCATATCTAGACTATGACAACTATATCAACATTAACAATCCAAAAGCAAAAGAGGCAGTCGAAAATATTATGCTACAACTAAACTTAACAGATGTCTGGAGAGAACAAAATCCGCAAGTTAAACTTTTACTTGGCGAAAGACGTCACCTTTAAAGCAAAGTAGACTAGACTTTTTTCTTCTGTCTGAAAATCTCATGTTGAACTTTGAAGACACAGATATCATACCTGGGTATAGATCTGATCACTCAATGTTAACTCTGAAACTAAAATTTGAGAAAGATGTAAAACATAAGACATTTTGGAAGTCCAACTGCTTCTTATTGAAAGAAAACCAATACGAAGAAGAAATAAACAACCTGATAGATGAAGTTATATTAGAATATTCTACCGAACATTATGATACATAAGGACTATCTTTGTTTGGGTCATAAATATTTATCAAGACAATGTCTTTCTCCATTATATTCAAAGATATAATGTTTCTTTGATGGAAATCAATCTCAGTGTTCCAGATAAGTTGTTCATTGATTTTTTACTCATGAAAATTGTTGCTTATGCAACAATGAGAAAAAAGAAAGCAACAGAAAAGGAAACTAGATTGATTAGTGATTAGTGAACTTGAACAACTAAGAAGAAAAGAAAATAGGACTGAAGCAGACATAAAGCTAATAAAAGAAAAAAAACCCAAGAACTGATCCAATTGAGAGAAAAGAAAATACAAGCAATTAAACTAAGATCAAGAGCAAAATGGACTGCTGAAGGGGAAAAATTAACGAAATATTTCTGTAACTTAGAAAAACGACACTTTATAAATAAAAGTATGATCAAGATTATTGATCAAAATGGAGCTCTAATTGATGAACCCGAAAAGATAAATCAAGAAGTACATACATTCTATAAAAAGCTATATACGAGGAGAAATTTAGAACCATGTGAAATACAAGATTTAATAAAAGAACGCCCAAAGTTATCCAAAGAAGATAGAAACTCATTGGAAGGACAAATAAATTTGGAGGAAGCGGGATTTGCATTAAAAAACATGAAGAATGGAAAGAGCCCTGGAACAGATGGATTTGGGGCAGAATTTTACAAATTCTTTTGGAGAAGGCTTGGTCCATTTGTTGTGAGAGCCTTAAACCAGTCATTTAGAGACGGGGAACTTTCAGCAACCCAACAAGAAGGACTTATAACTTGCATCCCCAAACCTGATAATCCAAGGGAGTGCATAAAGAACTGGAGGCCTATCTCACTTCTTAATGTATTATACAAGATTGGGGCTACATGCATAGCCAACAGAATCAAGACGATCCGTCCAAACTTAATTTGTGAAGATCAAACAGGCTTTATTGCAAACAGATACATCGGAGACAATATAAGGTTAATTTACCATTTAATTAGTTACTTAGATACCAAAAAACTACCTGGACTCTTACTTTGCCTAGATTTTGAGAAAGCCTTTGATTCCTTGGACTGGCATTTTCTATTCAAAGTTCTAAAGGCATATGGATTTGGTAAAAATATTTGCAAATGGATAGACACGTTTCACAAAAACATAAAATCAACAGTTATTGTTAATGGCCAAACTACAAATTGGTTCTCTATAGAAAGAGGCTGTAGACAAGGTGACCCCCTTTCTCCTTATTTGTTTGTATTATGTGTGGAGATATTAGCAATCATGGTAGGAGAAGATGGTTATGTGAAAGGCATTGCGGTGAACAATGAAGAACATAAAATATCTCAATTTGCTGATGACACTCAATTAATCAATAATGGAGACAAATTATCTTTTGAGAAATCTATACACCTTGTTTTAAAATTCGGAAGCGCTTCAGGGCTTTTCATGAATGCTGACAAAACGCAGGCAATATGGTTAGGGAATAAAAATTGATCAAATATCATATATATGCAGCATCTAAATATACACTGGAATCCCGAAAGATTCAAAATTTTAGGTGTTTGGTTTACAAATGACTTAAACAGATGTGAAGAAATAAATTATTCACAAAAAATATCGGAAGCAAGAGCTCTGTTTAACGTCTGGGTGAAAAGAAGTATAACACCTCTAGGAAGGGTTGCAGTATTAAAATCTCTTATCTTATCCAAACTAATTCACCTGTAGATTCTGCTCCCAGATCCACCTGATGAATTTGTAAAAAATCTTCAGAATATGTTTTTCTTTTATCTGGCAAGGCAAACGTGACAAAATCAAAAGAAAAACAACTCAAAAAAGCATACAAAATGGAGGTTTGAATATTCCAGATATTGAGAAATTTGTTACAGCCTTAAAACTGTCCTGGTTGAGAAAGTTTAAAACGACAGAACACAAAAGGAAAAATATTTCTAGTGAAGTCTATCCTTTTCTAAATGAAATAGAGAAATATGGCTCTAGCTATGGATTACACCAAGCTAATGATAATGTATTCTGGAAACACATTTTTAAAGCATATAACAATTTCTGCAGAAGTATAAAATTAGTGTCACCGACAGACTTACTTTCCAAACCAATTTTATTTAATGAAAAAATTAAAATCGGAAATAATGTGATAAAATCTGTTGATTGGATTGAAAGGGGCGTTTATTGCATTGCACATTTTTTAAATGATAACGGATCATTTATGACACATGATGACTTTAATAGAAAATACAATATGAATGTGAATTTTCTTTTTTATAGCGGATGCAGAGCATCGATTAAGAAATACATAAAAGAAAAAAACTGAACATACCAAGTGGCTGTGCACGTGATATCCCTGCTGCACTGAAAACAATTCACTCAATACGAAAAGGAGCACGGCTATACTATGATATTTTGACAACAGATAACACACTTCCAAATTCCTGTTCTAAATGGTCAGAAAAACTGGAAACAAACGTCCCATGGAAAAAAGTGTTTATGAAAATTCAGAAAATACAAGAATGTAAACTAAAATGGTTTCAAATACGCATTGTGCATAGAATTCTAGGAACTAATATCATTTTAAGAGAAAATGGACTTGTAGATAACTTCCACTGTGACGTTTGCTTGGAAACGAAAGACAGCATTGATCACATATTTTAGAAGTGTCCACATGTCAACAGATTCTGGGAAAAGATAGGAGATGTGTTCAGGTCAAGTTGCGCGACTTGTGCAAACGTAAGATTAACTGAAAACTTAATTTTATTTGGCACTGACAAAAACATGCACACAGATCCAATACTTGACTTAATAATAATCTTAGGTAAAATGTATATTTACAAAAGTAAACTCGAAAAAAATCTACCAAACACCATCTCTTTTACTAGATATCTTACCAAAAAATATCAAATAGAATAATATAATGCAAAACTGAGCTGGAATTCACACGCTTTTAAAAAAAATGGTTGCCATATTTGTCCCTGGTAGAAGATGAAGTTTGATGTGACTTTCAAATGAAGTTTGATGTGACATTTGGCTTCTTTATGTGATGTATGCGTGATTTCTATATGACCTGCCTCTTTGTATTTAAATGTTTGTCTTACATATAATTGTAAATGACTGTACATTCATGTACATAGAACCTTTGATGAAGATGTAGGCGTTTTGCATGTGTTTGAACTTTGGGCTCATGCGGATAATCTTGCTTTGTTATGCATTTATCTTTGACCTTTTACTGAGAGAGAATACAAATAAAACACAATCAAACAAACAAGCAAACACCACCAACAACAACTAAAATCCAAAAATGTATAAATTAAACGACCTTATATTGTTTAAGACAACAGCAGACTAATAGATATGGCGCATGTACATGATTTTTGCTCAATCCATTGTATACATCTTGTTCTTTTTTTGATATTGTAATAATGTTCAGCAAACATTGTATTTATTTGTGTTTTGTCAAAAAAAAAATTTTTTAAGTTTGAGAGAAAAAAAACCTGGATGACAAAAGAAATCTTAGGCTTAATGGAGGAAACAATTGAGGAATATCGAATTGAATTTTTGCTTCTCACCCGAAAATCCAGAAGTTTTATTTTTTAGTTTACTGTGATCTTGATAGAAATGAAAGCAGAATTTACATATTTTCAGAGGTTCCTGATTGTCAGTGTCAGTTTCTCAAGATGGCGTCTCTGCACTGGGAATACATGCTATATGCACTGACGCCACTGAAGAGTCATTGGGATGTCGCAGTAAAGAATTGTTTACAAGATTCCTCCAGTTCTGTCACTTGTGTGCCGAAGCCTGGGTTTCTGTCCGTTCTGCAATATTGTCAGTCCATCTTTTTTTCTCTTTCCCTACATCTTCTCCCTTAACTGTTTCCTGAAGGACTGATTTAGCAAGGCCATTGGGTTTTGTTACATGGCCATATCAACATAATTTTCTTTTCCTGACTGAAGTTGACAGATATTCATAACAAAGTCTAGTGTGCTGCTTGATTATTTGGCGCGCTTGTTCATTGGCGATATGATCAGTGTGTAGTATCTTGCATTCAACACATCATTCAGTGGCTTGGATTCGTCTTTCCAAACTCGCTGTGAGGGTCCATGTCTCAAATGCACACAGGAAGATGCAATACACTCGTGTGTCAATAAAGATGTTCCTGTCATCCCATACAGGTGGCAGTCTGGATAGTGCTGCTGTTTGCTGCACTCAGCAGGATTTTTGGTTTGGATCCTTCATTGCTAATGATTCATCCCAGGTTGGTGAATCGTTGAATAGTTCCTCGCTTCAGTCTATGGGCAGTTACATCGGTAGTGACGGTAGTGTTTTGACTGATCATTAACTTGGTGTTTGCCCTATACAAAATGGAATTATCATTATTATTACATAATTTATAATCAAACTGTATTGATATTATTCCATTATGTCATGTACATGATAACGAAACTGCAGTTGACATTGAAAGTAACCCGAGGTCAGTGAAACGTGTCAGTAGTAGTAGTAGTAGTAGTCGTGTCGTCGTCGTAGTAGTAGTGATAGTGGTAGTAGTGGTGCTGGTTGTGGTGGTGGTGGTGGGGGGGGGGTATTACTATAATTACTATTGTTATTAAATAATCTTATCCATTGTTCTTCCTTTCATCCCCCCCCCCTTTTTTTTTTCCCGCCCACCCTTTCGTTCCTCTATCCACCATTTCCATACAGCTGCTGGAAGCAGTAAAGGTGACAGAAGCAGTAATACTGAAGTCTTCTTGCCAATTACTGAATAGCTGACAGAACGGGGTCAGACAGATGGGCACGTGAAACACTCCTGTATGAAAGCTCATGGACAGACAAAGGGTATGAAATGGCAAATATGTATAGGTGCTAAATGAATTACTGTCAGGTGTTAGCGTGGGTCAGCTGTTGTCAGTAGTTTTTGACTGTAATCACCCCCCCCCTTCCCCCGCTACTTTCGGCCACTTCAGGACAATCAGTAAGTTTAAAAAATAAGAAAAAAAATCTCCCCTAATCAGACCTGAAGCACATCTGAACACAGTAGGCATGCATGTAAGATGGTCAAATCATATTACTAATCTCCTCTTCTTTTAATATTTTCCATGCAGTGTTTAGATTGAAAATCATTAGATTTCACACGAATTTTTCAGTGAATAATTTCTCAAAAACATCAACCACGTCGGTTTAACTTGACTGACACCAGTTTTTGTGTGTTATATAGATAAAAGAACTTAACCCCTCTCTCTCTCTCTCTCTCTCTCTCTCCTCTCTCTCCCTCTCTCTCTCTCTCTCTCTTCTCTTGTAACTTTTGACTACACCAGCCCAAATACTGGACTATGTTTATATGCGCCTTATGCAGTAGCTATGAGCATCATTATAATAACTTATTTAAATTTAGCCAAAACATGTCGAAAAATTACCACTGTTTCAAGTAAACACTTTTAGTGACTTTGACCTTCGACTAGTCTAATGAAACTTTCCGGAATAAATATTTAAATATTTCACACGTTAATGCCAAGTCTAGTTTAAAAAATCATTCTGCTCAAACAGCTAGATAGTTTCAAGGGATTATTTTCGTAATTTGGACCCAAGGCAGTCCGCATAGTGGGCTGTTTCAGCCCATACCCAGTAGCAACTATTCACTGGATCTGCAAGACAACCTGGTTACATTCCATCCACAAACAGCTGACAATTTGTGCTGATACTGCTGACACAGTCTCCTCACAGATACACATGACACATGACGATACTCGTCCCTATGTGTCAATGTACATTGGAAGATTTCAAACAAATGACTAAACATTCAGATATTTTCAACTTGGCTGTATTGATCTCTCCTCTCTCTCTCTCTCTCTCTCTCTCTCTCTCTCTCTGTCTCTCTGTGTCTCTGTCTCTGTGTATCTGTCTCTGTCTCTGTCTCTGTCTCCCTCTCTCTCTCTCTGTATGTGTGTGGGGGTGGGCGTGGGTGGGTGGGTGGATTGGGCGGGATGCAGAGATGTGCACAAGACAGAGAGAGAGAAACAAGCTAAGAGAGAGAGAGAGTGTGTGTGTGTGCGTGTGCGTGTTTGTGTGTGTGTGTGTGTGTGTGTGTGTGTGTGTGTGTGTGTGTGTTGTGTGTGTGTGTGTGTGTGTGTGTGTGTGTGTGTGTGTTTGACAGAGACAGAGAGACAAACAAACAAACAGACAGAGAGAGAGAGAGAAAGAAAAAAGGAAGTCGCATACGAATTTCTAATTGTTCAACGCTTATAACTGTATGTGTAATTATTGTTCCGGCGTTGGAAAGAAAAAGACATTTATTAAACAAACACCATCACCGTCTGGATTTTTGCTCTGTTCAAATACTGCTCAACTGTTTGGTAAAATACTTTTTATCTGCGGATTGTATGAATAAAACACCCTTACCACTCGTCCCCAAAATAACCGATCCCAGTGTCTTGTATCAACAAGTGGGAAACCAAAACACAAAACATAGATGTGTTTACAGGTTGGCTTCCCAACGCCTTCTCTCCTCCCAGGTCACCCCCACCCCCCGCCTGTTTCAATCCCCTTCATTTTTTTTCTCGCTTGCTTTTAAAAAAAAATTTTTTCATTTTTAATGGGGGAGATTTACCAAGATCAAGACGTGGCGTCCCGACATCCGTTTGAAAACAAACTTTCAGTAGGAATTTCTCTGTGTATGTGAATGTGTCTTACATCATCGATAGGCTAATACGAGTATAAGAGGTTCACAGTTTATATATCATTACCACTCAGTACTTCTCCACCAGTCCAGTTGTGATTGGGAACCTAAACTTGTTCAGGATTCGGGGCGGTAAAACAGAAAAGTAGAGGACATGGACACCGCTGTCATAATGCAACGTGGAGAGAAGTTGAGGTCTCTACAAATCAATCTCCACGATCCTGGGGTTACGGGACAACCTTTGCCCGTGCCTTTTTACTGTTAGCACTATTGTTATGTTTCAACACTGCTGCTGACCTTTCAAGGCATGACCAAAGACAGAGAGGGCGGGCAGTCTCTAACAAGAGTCATCCGTCACAATAGTCCTGCCATCCTTTGTGGGGTGAATGGGACAATGATACTAGTATGATGAGTAATGATGGCGACGATTATGACAATGATGTGGTGATGATAATGAGGATAATGGTGATCAGGATAATGACTGATCATAGCACAGTCTCATTAATAGTCAGGCCCATCGGAAAATCATCACACACACACACACATACACACACGCGCGCGCGCACACACGCACGCACGCACGCACACACACACATACACGCATGCACGGACGCGCGCGCACACACACACACACGCACGCATACGCACACATAAACACACACATACACTCACATACACATACACACATACACACACATACACACACACACACACACACACACACACACACACACACACACACACACACACACACACACACACACACACACACGGTCAATGGAAAATCATGAATGAAAAGCACACATACTCGTTACAGCGACAGGAATCTGGAGACATATCGGATGAGTTGACAAAATTTAACAAGAACTGCGTTAACTCTCCCAACATACTGGAAGAGATTTCTCAGCTGTGGAATGAAAAGCTTTCATACATCAAATAGATCTCCAGGGCTTATTAAATAGCCGTTACTAGCAAGTTGCTGCAAGACTATAACAAAGTCACATTTACGTAATAACCTACGTATTTGACTTGAAATCGCAGGAAAAGAAGTTGCGATTGTCAATGTGGCATTCCTATTTCGTCACTGCTTCTTCTCTCTCGGTCTCTCTTTATTTTCTTTCTCTCCCTCCCCTCCCCCTTCCCCCACCTCTTACCGTTTGCTTGTTTAGTTGTTTTACGCGTATCAGTGATGTTTGGCTTGTCTGCCTTTTCTTCACGAAAATGATGATGGGCAGATGTTATACCTATCGACCTACTTCCCCTCACGTACTGCAGTAACATCCAATACAGCCCTGTTGACCCAGATGTGGAGTCAGTCAGTCTTACATTTTGCTGAACCATCCCGGTTCTGACGTTTGTAATCTCTCAGTAGAATGTGTGTGATTAATGCTCTCATTCCTACTCTGGGTGAGGAAATACAAAGTTATTTCTGGTTGTCTGTCTGTCTGTCTGTCTGTCTGTCTCTCTCTCTCTCTCTCTATCTATCTCTCTCTCTCTCTCTTCCCTCTCTCTCTCTCTCTCTCCGTTTTGCTTAACGGTCCATATCTTCGTGTTTAATATCTCTGCAGTGCAGTGAAATGTATTTCTCCCTACTCTGTTTCTTTTTCAAATTCATTAATGAAGATTATATATCACATCAGCATGGAGGGAGATACGTGCGTTCGTGTGTGTGTGTTTGTGTGTGTATGTGTGAACCCGTCTGTCTTTTTGAGCTGTTCATTCTTTTACTGGAGTTTTACCTAATTTGGTTTATGGGTCTCTGTAAATATTTCCAAAGTGAAAATACAGCCTTTGTGCTATACATATGCACAAAATCATAACAATGTATAAGTCGTAATAGTTTAACTGTATGACGTCACTGAAAACGTGATGTAACTAAGCATTCGAAACTGGATCCTTGCACAAAGCAAATCAGATGCTGTCTTAACATGGCTTGAACTTGGGAGACGGTTCGATCAAAATCATGCTGATTGGGCAGTTATGTATTGAGACGTGCGTGTCTTATAAGACAGTTTGCCGCTAGGTAAAGACTTTCAAATGAAGAGAAGCTGACACAAAAGACTAGTACCAAGAAGGAGGCCCTGAACGAGGAAATTGTTCAGCTTGTAAAGGGAGTAGTTGAAGAGTATCTGGATATTTCAGTTTGTGAAATATGTGCAAATTATGGTGTTTCATATGGAGGAGTTGAGTGATCCTGCGATATTATCTTGAGATGAGGAAAGTGGCTGCGAGATGGATCCCTCATCATGTGACTGAGAAGCAGAAAAAAACAGGTTTAACGACTGCTCACAATATTTGAGCAGAGGCTCTTGAACGACTATGTGACATGATCACAGGTAACGAAATGCGGATCACTTTCCATGGCATCCCTTTACGTATGGTTCAATCAAATGTGGGTGAGCGCTAATGATGGAAGACCAGCTGTACAGAGACTTGATTATCAAAGCCGGAAGAGACTTTTCTTCATTTTCTTCGACTCCCAAAGCTCTGTAGCACTTGATGTTTTGCTTGTAACGTCACTCTTCTTGCTAGATATTAGATGTCATCCAGAAATTGTTTTTGTCCAAAGTTGTCCAGTCTATCCATGAGAAACATCCGATTGTGGGTGCCAGTAAAACGCTCCTTCTACACGAGTTAATAAAGCCAGGATCACTGTGAACTGTCTACATGAGCTATCCATTCAAGTTCTCCCTCACCCATCCTACAGTCTTAACTTGGCCCAAGCAACTTCTTTTCTTTCTAAAGCAAAACCTGGCTGGAAAGAAGTCTCCGAGAATCCACGACTTGGGAAAAGCAGTGAATCACAATTTGCAACATTATCTCAGACTATCAAGATGCATTTGACTTTTGGCTGTGGAAGACTGAAATTGTGTGGAGACTGGAGGAGAGTACTTTGAAAGACACTTAATTTCATACATGTTGGATTTCCTGTTTTCGTAATAATAATAATATAATAATAATAATAATAATAATAATAATGATGATGATGATGATAATAATAATGTTTATTTGTATAGCACATATTCCATATAAAAACATGCTCACCAGCGCTTTACATTTCGCAAAAAAGGCAAAGGATGATAAAAAAAATGTTCACAATTACATACACAATAAGATAACAACAAACATTAAAGCTATAAAGTAAGAAGACACATAAGAAACCACAGAATGTTAAAATATAAACATTGACTTATGTAATGAAAAAAATAACAGATTTTTCATATGAATAAAGAGGCATACTGTGTTTATATATTGCTGCGTGTATGTGCGTGCGTACGTGTGTGTGTGTACGTGTGTGTGTGTGCGTGCGTGTGCGTTGCTGTGCGCGCGCGCGCGCGTGTGTGTGTGTGTGTATGTGTGTGTGTGCGTGCGTGTGCTATGTTTGCATGCGTGTGTGTGTTTGTTTGTGCATGCAATAGTTGTACATACAATTATAATCAATATTTTGAATGACGATAAAAACACAGAAAATTTCTAATTCACATACAGGAAAAACATCATAACTTCAGTATTACAGCATTAATACCTTGACAATCAAAATTACCTCACAAATTATGTTTGCATATCAGGTATCACAATTTACATACAACAAAAGATTAAGAAATTTCTTAAAGTATTTCAGTCTCTTTCCCACTCAATTTCTCCCTATCCCCTCCTCAGCTGTACACATTCAGTGATACACAAACATGCTCACTCATGCACACACACACACACACACACACACACACACACACACACACATGCACGCACACACACACCTTGCTCGATAGGCCCTTATACAAAATACTATTATACAGGCAGGAGAAATTGACTAGTCTAATGACAGACTTGCAAACTAAGGCTCTTCAGGTTACATGAGTTTGAAAGAGGTGGGTTTTCATGTGCTGTTTGGAGGTTGAGAAACACTTAATTTTTCTGAGAGACAATGGTAGAGAGTTCCATACATTTGGGCCAAAGACAGAGAAAGACTTTTACCACAGGTTCTAGAGAGAAGCGAGGAACAGTCAACAGTGAGGTGTCAGAAGAGCGGAGCGTTCGAGAAGGTTTGTAACTCTGCAGGAGGTTGGCAAGATAGGATGGCATGTTCTCGTGATAGATACACTGAAAGCAGAGACAGGCAACTTTATATTGAATCCTAGCCTTTACCGGGAGCTAATGAAGTGTTCTAAGCAGAGATTTTGCACTCTCACGCCTGGGCTTGCGGAGAACAAGGCGAGCCGCATGGTTCTGTATGCGCTGGTTTATATAGTTGATTGTCATGGAGACCTGCGAATAGTTACAATAGTCCAGTCTATATAATATGAAAGAGACAGCAAGCTTGTTGGCAGCATCAGTGGAAAGAAAGGAGCGAATCTTACCTCTTCTGCGTAGCTGATAGCACCGAGTACGGCACAACTGTTTGACATGGGCTTCCATAGACGTATTGGGTGTGACAGGACTTCTGAATCAAATCCTGCCTATTGCTGTGTTTACTATGGCTAGAAACGTTAAACATTTGTTTGAATAACGATTTCCTAAAGAAACTTGTCAACCCAAGTTTGGTAACATATTCTATCAGTTTTATTGATACCTTTTTTGACATTTTCTTTTGTGTATTAATTTGGTGTTCTGTCAGATAAAATCAGACATTTTTCAATGTTGTGAATACGTAGGCAATTGACAAGTGTAGAAAAGTTGAGAGTGATTGTTTTGGATATTAGTTATATATATATATAGCCTACCACTGATTGTTTTGGATAGTAGCCATACCAGTGATTGTTCTGGTTAGTAGCCATACCAGTGAGTTTTGGGTAGTAGTCATACCAGTGATTGTTTTGGGTAGTAGTCATACCAGCGATTGTTTTGGATAGTATCATACCAGTGATTGTTTTGGATAGCAGTCATACCAGTGATTGTTTTGGATAGCAGTCATACCACTGATTGTTTTGGATATTGCCATACCACTGATTGTTTTGGATATAGCCATACCACTGATTGTTTTGGATATAGCCATACCACTGATTGTTTTGGATATAGCTATACCACTGATTGTTTTGGATATAGCCATACCACTGATTGTTTTAGATATAGCCATACCACTGATTGTTTTGGATATAGCCATACCACTGATTGTTTTGGATATAGCCATACCAGTGACTGTTTTGGATATAGCCATACCAGTGACTGTTTTGGATATAGCCATACCAGTGATTGTTTTGGATATAGCCATACCACTGATTGTTTTGGATATTGCCATACCACTGATTGTTTTGGATATAGCCATACCACTGATTGTTTTGGATATAGCCATACCAGTGATTGTTTTGGATATAGCTATACCACTGATTGTTTTGGATATAGCCATACCACTGATTGTTTTGGATATAGCCATACCACTAATTGTTTTGGATATAGCTATACCAGTGATTGTTTTGGATATAGCTATACCAGTGACTGTTTTGGATATAGCCATACCACTGATTGTTTTGGATATAGCCATACCAGTGATTGTTTTGGATATGCATACCATGATTGTTTTGGATATAGCTATACCATGATTGTTTTGGATATAGCCATACCAGATTGTTTGGATATAGCATACCATGATGTTTTGGATATAGCTATACCAGTGATTGTTTTGATATACCATACCATGATGTTTTGGATATAGCATACCAGTGATGTTTGGATATAGCCATACCAGTGATGTTTTGGATATAGCATACCATGATTGTTTTGGATATGCATACCATGATTGTTTTGGATATAGCATACCATGATTGTTTGGATATAGCTATACCATGATGTTTGGATAAGCCATACCAGATTGTTTTGGATATGCATACCAGTGATTGTTTGGTAAGCATACCAGTGATTTTTTGGATATAGCCATACCATGATGTTTTGGATATACATACCTGATGTTTTGGATATAGCCATACCATGATTGTTTTGATATAGCCATACCATGATTGTTGGAATAGCCATACCCTGATTTTTTGGATTATAGCATACCAGTGATTGTTTGGATATAGCCATACCATGATGTTTTGGATATAGCATACCATGATTGTTTTGGATATAGCATACCATGACTGTTTTGGATATAGCCATACCAGTGATGTTTTGGATATACATCCTGATGTTTTGATACAAACATGATGTTTTGGATATACATACCATGATTTTTGATATAGCCACCAGGATGTTTAACCCATAGTAGGATATCACCATGATTTGAATCATACCAGTGATGTTATAAGCATACCATGATTTGGATATACATACCATGGTTTAGCTACGGACTGGTAACATACCAGGATTTTGGATTACTTCAGATGTTTTGATATAGCAACCACTTTTTAACATAAAACCACTGTGTTTGATACCTCATGATTTATTAAAGATTACAACCTGAGTTGTATACCTCCAGATTGTTTTAAGCTACCATGATGTTTTGGATATAGCCATACCATGATTGTTTTGGATATAGCCATACCATGATTGTTTGGATATAGCCATACCATGAATGACTGTTTTGGATATAGCCATACCAGTGACTGTTTTGGATATACATACCATGATTGTTTTGGATATAGCCATACCACTGATTGTTTTGGATATAGCCATACCACTGATTGTTTTGGATATAGCCATACCACTGATTGTTTTGGATATAGCCATACCAGTGATTGTTTTGGATATAGCTATACCAACGATTGTTTTGGATATAGCCATACCACTGATGTTTTGGATATAGCCATACCATGATTGTTTTGGATATAGCTATACCAGTGATTGTTTTGGATATAGCATACCAGTGACTGTTTTGGATATAGCCATACCATGATTGTTTTGGATATAGCATACCAGTGATTGTTTTGGATATAGCCATACCAGTGATTGTTTTGGATATAGCTATACCATGATTGTTTTGGATATAGCCATACCAGTGATTTGTTTTTGGATATAGCTATACCATGATGTTTTGGATATAGCTATACCAGTGATTGTTTTGGATATAGCCATACCAGTGATTGTTTTGGATATAGCCATACCAGTGATTGTTTTGGATATAGCATACCAGTGATTGTTTTGGATATAGCCATACCATGATTGTTTGGATATGCATACCAGATTGTTTGTAAGCAACCTGATTGTTTTGGATATAGCCATACCAGTGATTGTAATTTGGATATAGCCATACCAGTGATGTTTTGGATATAGCCATACCATGATGTTTTGGATATAGCCATACCAGTGATTGTTTGGATATAGCATTACCAGTGATTGTTTTGGATATACCATACCACTGACTGTTTTGGATATAGCCATACCAGTGATTGTTTTGGATATAGCCATACCATGATTGTTTTGGATATAGCCATACCAGTGATGTTTTGGATATAGCCATACCATGATTGTTTGGATATAGCCATACCACTGATTGTTTTGGATATAGCCATACCAGTGATTGTTTTGGATATAGCCTATACCATGATTGTTTGGATATAGCATACCAGTGACTGTTTTGGATATAGCCATACCACTGATTGTTTTGGATATAGCTATACCATGATTGTTTTGGATATAGCTATACCAGTGATGTTTTGGATATAGCATACCAGTGATTGTTTTGGATATAGCCATACCAGTGATTGTTTTGGATATAGCCTATACCATGATTGTTTTGGATATAGCTATACCAGTGATTGTTTTGGATATAGCCATACCAGTGATTGTTTTGAGCTATACCAGTGATTGTTTTGGATATAGCTATACCAGTGACTTGTTTTGGATATAGCCATACCAGTGACTGTTTTGGATATAGCATACTACGAGTGTATCTGTTTTGGATATAGCTATACCAGTGATTGTTTTGGAATATAGCCATACCAGTGATTGTTTTGGATATAGCTATACCAGTGATTGTTTTGGATATAGCCATACCAGTGACTGTTTTGGATATAGCCATACCAGTGATTGTTTTGGATATAGCTATACCAGTGATTGTTTTGGATATAGCCATACCAGTGATTGTTTTGGATATAGCCATACCAGTGATTGTTTTGGATATAGCCATACCAGTGATTGTTTTGGATATAGCCATACCAGTGATTGTTTTGGATATAGCCATACCAGTGACTGTTTTGGATATAGCCATACCAGTGATTGTTTTGGATATAGCTATTCCAGTGATTGTTTTGGATATAGCCATACCAGTGACTGTTTTGGATATAGCTATACCAGTGATTGTTTTGGATATAGCCATACCAGTGATTGTTTAGGATATAGCTATACCAGTGATTGTTTAGGATATAGCTATACCAGTGATTGTTTTGGATATAGCCATACCAGTGATTGTTTAGGATATAGCTATACCAGTGATTGTTTTGGATATAGCCATACCAGTGATTGTTTTGGGTAGTAGTCATACCAGTGATTGTTTTGGATATTGCCATACCAGTGATTGTTTTGGATAGTAGTTATACTAATGATTGTTTTGGATATTGCCATACCAGTGATTGTTTTGGATAGTAGCCATACCACTGTTTTGGATAGTAACCATACCACTGATTGTGTTGGATAGTAGCAGTCATACCAGTGAATGTTTTGAATAGCAGTCATACCAGTGTTTTTGATGGCAGTCATACCAGTGAATGTTTTGGATAGCAAGTCATACCAGTGTTTTTTTATGGCAGTCATACCAGTGACTGTTTTGGATAGCAGTCATACCAGTTGTTTTTGATGGCAATCATACCAGTGATTGTTCTGGATAGTAGTCATACCAGGATTGTTTTGGATAGCAGTCATACCAGTGATTGTTTTGGATAGTAGTCATACCAGTGATTGTTTTGGATAGTAGTCATACCAATGATTGTTTTGGAATAGTAGTCATACCAGTGATTGTTTTGGAATAAGTCATCATACCAGTGATTGTTTTGGATATACTGTCATACCAGTGATTGTTTTGGATAGTAGTCATACCAGTGATTGTTTTGGATAGTAGTCATACCAGTGATTGTTTTGGATAGTAGTCATACCAGTGATTGTTTTGGATAGTAGTCATACCAGTGATTGTTTTGGATAGCAGTCATACCAGTGATTGTTTTGGATAGACCATACCAGTGAATTGTTTTGGATAAGTCATACCAGTGATTGTTTGGATAAGTATACCAGTGATATTGGATGTACATACAGTGATGTTTTGGATAGTAGTCATACCAGTGATTCTTTTGGATAGTTACCATACAACTGGTTGTTTTGGATAGTAGTCATACCAGTGATTGTTTTGGATAGTAGTCATACCACTTATGTTTTGGATAGTAGTCATACCAGTGATTGTTTTGGGTAGCAGTAATACTACTGAATGTTTTGGATAGTAGTCATACGAGTGGTTGTTTTGGATAGCAGTCATACCATTGTTTGTTTGGATAGTAGTCATACCAGTGATTACTTTGGATAGCAGTCATACCAGTGATTGTTCTGGTAGCAATCATACCAATGATTGTTTTGGACTAGCAGTTGATAGCAGTCATACCAGTGATTGCTTTGGATAGCTGTCATACCAGTGATTGTTTTGAATAGCATATATGTGAAGCAGTCATACCAGTGATTGTTTTTGGATAACAATCATACCAGTGTTTTTTGGATAGTCATGACATTGATAGTCACTCATACCAGTGATTGTTTTGGATAGCAGTCAATATCAGTGATTGTTTTGGATAGTTGTTATATCTTTGATTGTTTGGATAGTAGTCATACCAGTGATTGTTTTGGATTAGTAGTCATACCAGTGATTGTTTTGGATAGTAGTCATACCAGTGATTGTTTTGGATAGCAGTCATACCATTGATTGTTTTGGATAGTAGTCATACCAGTGATTGTTTTGGGAACATTAGTCATACCAGTGATTGTTTTGGTAGTAGTCATACCAGTGATTGTTTTGGATAGCAGTCATACCAGTGATTGTTTTGGATAGCAGTCAATACCAGTATATGTTTTGGATATAGTGTTATAACCTTTGATTGTTTTGGGTACTAGTCATACCATGATTGTTTTGGGCAATAGTCATACCAGTGATTGTTTTGGATAGTAGTCATACCAGTGATTGTTTTGGATAGTAGTCATACCAGTGATTGTTTTGGATAGTAGTCATACCAATGATTGTTTTGGATAAGTCATACCAGTGATTGTTTTGGATCGCAGTCATACTGGTGATTGTTTTGGATAGCTGTCATACCACCGATTGTTTTGGATAGTAGTCATACCAGTGATTGCTTTGGATAGTAGTCATACAAATGATTGTTTTGGATAAGTCATACCAGTGATTCTTTTGGATAGCAGTCATACTGGTGATTGTTTTGGATAGCAGTCATACCAGTGATTGTTTTGGATAGTTGTTATACCTTTGATTGTTTTGGATACGTCATACCAGTGATTGTTTTGGATAGCAGTCATACCAATGATTGTTTTGGATAGTAGTCATACCAATGATTGTTTTGGATCGGTCATACCAGTGATTGTTTTGGATAGTAGTCATACTACCGATTGTTTTGGATAGTAGTCATACCAGTGATTGTTTTGGATAGCAGTCATACTGGTGATTGTTTTGAATAGTACCCATACCAGTGATTGTTTTGGATAGTAGTCATACCAGTGATTGTTTTGGATGGTTACCATATAACTGATTTTGGATGTAGTCATACCACTGAATGTTTTGGATTATAGCAATACCAGTAATTGTTTTGGATAGTAGTCATGCTCTTGCACGATACTACAAACTCCCTTCATCGGGTTGCCGATTTTTGTGCACAAAAAGTGAAGTTACATCAAACCAAAATTAACTTTGTACTAAAGTTGGTCGTGATCTTCAAAAAATGAGTCAGTAGCACATGGATGCACAGCAAACAAGCATGGAGTGTATGATTATATGGTTCAGTGTATGCATGTGCGTGTGTGTTCAAGTTCATATTCTTTATAGCCCAGCTGACTACTAGAGCCATATCAGGGCTAACACCACATCAAAAACAATAACCCGGTCAAGATACAACAGTTAAAAACCATGTTCACCATTAACCTTACAAGTCTAAAATGCAATTGAAGAAAAACAGCTGTAAAATCACATCGGGTAAAATCTATTGATCTCTTGTAAAAATTGGAAAATTGCATCAGGAGGACGTCTGGGAAGAGGTTTTTTGAAGAGTCCACCGTGTAGTACTTTTGTCTCACATCACGCAAGTCTCACAATCAAGGGGTGTGTGTGTGTGTGTGTGTGTGTGTGTGTGTGTGTGTGTGTGTGTGTGTGTGTGTGTGTGTGTGTGTGTGTGTGTGTGTGTGTGTGTGGTGTGTGTGTGTGGTGTGTGTGTGTGTGTGTGTGTGTGTGTGTGTGTGTGTGTGTGTGTGTGAGAGTGTGTGAGAGAGAGCATGTATGTGCATGTGTGTGATGTACTTCACGGTTGTGACTGGTATTAAAGCATCCCAGCCCGTAACATAAAAGACCGATCTGTTAGCCACCTATCCTAAAGTTTCAATCACTTGCTGGTTGGTGTAATTTGTTACAGGTTTGTCTTCCACTTCCCTCACCCTATTTCCAGACCCTGCTAGTACACTGGATGTTATGCAGGGTCAAAGAGTCTCTCAGGTGATTAATGGCACAACTGGGTGGAGTGCATATGGAACTGTCCAAGCACAATGAACACCTCTTGAGCAAACTCCACTACTAGCAGCACTTATCTTTAATTTCCCTTTTTAAAATTATACAGATTTCTGAAATTGAACTAAACTGGTTTCATCACCACATAATATATTGAAAATGATTACATTTTTCAAAGTAGATTGAAAATGATTAAATTTTTCATA
Organism: Monoplex corrugatus; assembly: GCA_030674185.1. Lineage (NCBI taxonomy): Eukaryota > Metazoa > Mollusca > Gastropoda > Littorinimorpha > Ranellidae > Monoplex > Monoplex corrugatus. Next base: position 52,261,307 of record CM060311.1, on the reverse strand, counting down.
GATTGAAAATGATTCAATTGTTCAAAGTAGATTGAAAATGATTCAATTTTTCAAAGTCAATCTCCCCTTGATCTCCAAAAACCTAAAACAATCTTTCTACTTCCTCCCACAAGATCAGAGAACAGAGAGCAGTCATTGTTATTTATTTCTTCATTTCAAGAAAGTAAAATTCTTCTGAAGTCATCACTGTCACAGTGGTAATTACTAATTACAGTAAAAATAATAACACTTGTACTCAAAAAGGAACTGGTGAAAGGCAGTTATTTCTCACTACAATAATAACAATTATAATAGTAACAATCATACCACTACTAGTGTTGATAATCATTTGTCAATCCTCATCACAATTTTCCAAACAGTCCCATCTTTTTATTTTTCAACACAGTGACGCTGAAACTACCATCATTTTCTTCAATTATCTGTACAAAATGTTTGAAATGTTCAGATATAATTCGGAAATGTCAACATATCATCAACCTAAAACAACAACAAAATGTGGACATCTCGGACATCTGAATGCAATTCCTACGACCTTATGCAAAATTAGACATGCATGCATCTCTCACAGACATTGCTCTCTCTAGCAAACCACCTCAACAATCATCCCCTAGAACCCATACACCATCACAAAAAAAAAAGGACAAAAGCCACCAAGTATTTACAGCCAAAAACATGAGTACAGATACATCCTGATGCAAGTCTAAAACTGCCCATGAACATCAACATGAAACAGACATTATGTTCAGTATCATTTTTTCCCTTTAATTTTTGTACATACTCATTTTCGTCCATTCATCATGACACCTAAAATGCCCCAAATTAACAGTAAATACACATGAAGTTTCAGGTCACAAAATGTGTAATTTGATACATACATATATATATACACACATGTGTCCTCTTGTATCCAAATATGTTGTAAAACTCCCACAAATATTCATAAGTCACAATATGTATATATTTATCTAACTCATGTAAATTTAGGATAATCTGCTTGCTACGGTACTTATTAGTCGAAGACAGGGCAAATGATTGGAAATTAGAGAACCTATTGGAAAAAAACGAGAAAAAGACTCAACCATAAACCATTCATCCTATCATTTGCTTGCTTTCTTTTAAACTACTGTACCCTTCATCACTATCATATATTTGTGAAGCATCTCTGCCAAACTGGCAAGTTTTCCATGCACATCAAAAGCATACCCAGTTTTACTTTCTTCTCTCTTCTGGATAGACATGGTTAAAAAAAATACAACATGACTCCTCATGGGTTGTATGGCCATGCTCATTCCAACAGCCTTGAAAGCAGGTTATAAGATGTCTGATGCTAAGAAAATCACAGGAAAATGTTAATAATCTCACTGAATCAATGCCCACTACATCAACACTGTTTACATCTGAATGGTGACTTCCTGGTTTCTTGTGCTCTAACCACCACTGTTTTAGGAGCTTGGCTCAAAGCATAAGACAATGCTGGTCCACATACACGAGATAACAGGAAAAGACTGAAGACACGCAATAGGCTGAAGCATCGACGGTCTTAAATCTCTTAAATCTGGTAGTGACTGTCAATAAGGTAAGCATCCCAGCATTCTCTGTACAAATATGAATCATACTCCATCTCTTTCCAGACAGTATTCTTAACAATGAAACTATGCCACCACAAATTCTATACCTATCTACTTCTGCTTGTTTTCTCATTTTTGTCGCGTGTGATACACACTTTGGTTTTCTGTTCTACCACTATATGTTATGTACTATGGGTCATTTGGATATTTTTGCTTTTGTTAATCAATGTACAACAGGACTGATTTGAAAGAAGAATGTTTCTATGCCTACAGGGTCCAGTCATCCATTCTGTCCTGTTGTGTAAATTGTTTTGTAAGTACAAACTGATCAAAATAATCAACATGCACAATAAGTAAAAACTTTTCTTGTTCAAAATAAGATTCCACAAACTCTCTCGCTATGAGCGTCGGGATTTCCCGATCATGTTTCAACAACACTTGTCTATGAGCGTCGGAGAAATCTGACTTGAGTTTTGAAAATAGCGGGGCTTTCAGTATTTCTAACCAAAACTAATAGCCAGAAATAGGTTCTATGGTCATTCTTAGCCTCATTTCAGGCCATGAGGTCACTGCACTACGCAGCTGGTGTGTGGACAGTGCAAAGTTCACGACCCACTATCTCCACAGCGAAGCAGAAACGGAAAAGCAAATGGCTGAACAGTACTCAACTCGGCGTTGTTCAACACGATCTCTTCCTTCAGTGCACATGGAGTGTGTGCACGTTGGATTTTATGAACTTTCATTCAAAATGTGACTACAGGAACTGATTTATTGCCCTGACTGTGTATTTTGTAGGACATTTTTCACCTGAAATTTTCTCTAATTTTACTTGTACCATTACTCAGCAACCATGAGGGTTAGATAGTTGAAATTTCAGCATTTTGTACACCAATCTTTTAATATATGACCTGCCAAATTTCAAAACTCTCTGTTTTCATTTGTTTGTATGAGAATTTATCAGGAGAATGGCAAGGGGCATAATCGTACGTAGCGAGCCAGTTAAAAATGAACAATTAATGGAAAAAATTCAGATGTGGAACAGTTATTCAACAGCAAGGCTTACAGTGGAAAATGATCAAGAGCTGATGGACTGATAAGGAACTTCACTGCCTGTTGAATCACTGCCTTAATTTGAGTGAATCTGTTAATCTCACATCACATTGTGTACATTATTGTGTTAGGTGGGATCTCTGCTTGAGTACAGAAAACATTTTTTACATTTTTGTTCATTTCCATGACCATTTTTTACTAGCCTATAGATCATACATTCTTATAAAATTCTGTTTTGTAAAGCTGATACCACTGATGTAATCTTATTTCATTACTGGCTCTGGCAAATTTTTCATATGCCCTCCAAAAAGAAAGAAAGAAAAGACAGGATAAAAGAGACCCAGAAAGAAAGAAATGACAGGATAAAAGAGACCCAGAAAGAAAGAAATGACAGGATAAAAGAGACCCAGAAAGAAAGAAATGACAGGATAAAAGAGACAAACAGAAACACCACTGAACATTTCATTCATAATCGTGGAAAAAAAAGATTTAAAAAAATACAAGACTATATGGAGAATAAAACAGAAAAAGATAAGAGGAGGAAAGAACACTATTTTGAGAATGTTTTCTTTGAAAATTCTGTTGCGTGTATGCTGTTCATCGAATTGACCAAACAATCCAAAAATCAACAATCTCAATCCTTTCCCAAACTTGAGCAAAATATAAAATATTCAATTTACAAGTAATGTTAGTCAGAGCAGGGACTTTCGATTATTAGATACAAAGAAAGAAGGATATGGTCAAATACATCACAATACCCCAGTCTTCCATTAACTTTTACAAATACCCAATTACCATCTACCATGCTTACTTTAACTCTTAGAGCCCGAACGTACCGATATCGGTACCCTGCTCGCACAACGTTTCAGCCCGAACGTACCGAGTTCGGTACTTTTGCTTTCTGCATTTTTCATTCGCCGGAGCTGGACTGTGTACGAAACTAAGCACTACAGGCCTCTAGTTCATTCATTTATGAGTGCATCTGCACCATTCACGCGAGCAACAAGGCTTCATTGTCTGTACTGTATGCGAATGTGTAAGGGTAGTAGCTCCATGTCAGCCTGCTGCGTGTTATCAAAATGGCGGCGCCTTCGACGTCAACAAAGCGAAGCAGACAAACTCGTGGCTACACGGCACCAGAAGTGCTTGAACGAATCGAACAGCTTCAGACTGAAGGCTCAGACGTTGAAGAAGAAGATGACTTGATGTGTAGTGTGTTTGTTGTGATAGACTCGGATGTCGGCCCTCAACTCAGTGACACTTCCAGTGACCAAGACTCGGTCTTTCGACTCAGTACCGAGTATGACACAGAGTCGGACGAAGCGATGCCTGCTGACGACAACAGTGCTGAGGAGATGGAAGTGGGTGGTGAAGAGAACACTGAAGCGTTTCTGGACATTTTTCTAAAACCATGGAACGAGAACTTCACATTCTTCCCTGTGATCAGCAATTTCACTGAGGACAAAGAGAGTGGTCTTCATGTCGAGCATGTGCAGAACCACGCCCCCCACCCCCACCCCCCTTGTTGGATTCAGGACTGATGTTGGATTCAGGAACAGGAGTAAATCTGTGTTACAAAACATGTGCAGAGAATACTACATGGACCAGAATATATAATGACTGTCTGATAACTTGATTTAAGCTCAAACTACCCCCCCAAAACGTTTGTTTTCTTATTTTCAATTCAGAATGAATCACTGAAACATGATTTCAAGCTTGCTTATTTGCTCTTGTACACTTTTATTGTGTACATGATTGCAAACTTTCTAGTCTCAATATTTCTTGTGATTATGTATGATTTTTTTCTTTACCTAATGCAAATGACCATTGTAATTTGTTGTCAGTGTGTGTGTGTTTGTAAAGTATAACATATACTACACATTGCCTCTTGACAAAGAAAGAGTTACTGCTAGGTTCTTATACTTGGTACACATAATGCCCAGTTATATATCAACTGTGTAGAAGTGTTTTTGATTTCAAAAAGCTAACTTTTTTTTATTATTATTATTCTTTGGATATATTGGTACCCCCTGCGCAAACTTTTGAAACAAAATAATTTGCTTCAAAATTTAAAAAAAATAGTAGAAGGCATATGAACACTTTCATACTTGCTCAAAAGTTTATAACTATGTTAGTATCACCAGAAACTTTCAAGTCTATCTGTCTTTCCTATGATTTTTTTTTATGATGTAGTCTGAATTGCTGTTGTTGTCTTTGGGCATGTGTGTACATTACAACATTGACCTAATAATCATTGCTTGTTTTCATTGAAAGACTTACAGCTGGTTTCTGAAACTTGGTACACATTATGCCCAATCATATTGCAACTTCTATAAGTGTTTTGATATCATAGAGCTAAAATTGTGTTTTTTTTATTCTTTGCATATATTGGTACCCCCCAGCACAAACTTTTGACAAAATAATTTACAGTAAAATTTCTAAAATCTGTATCAAACATGTCAACTGTTTCATTCTTGCACAAAATTCAGTTTGTAACCATGTAAGTATCACTAGAAACTTTCAAGTCTGTCTGTCTTTCCTATGATTTTTTATGATTTTTTTTTTGTTCATGAAGTGTGAATGGCCATAGCTGTGTCTGTGCGTGTGTGTATATAACATTGACATAAGGAACATTGCTTGTTTACATAGAAAGACTTGCAGCTGGATTCTGAAACTTTGTTCACATAATACTGAATCATATTACAACTGTCTTGAAGTGTTTTTGATATCAAAAAGCTAAATGTAGGGTTTTTTTTATTCTTTGCATGTATTGGTACCCCCCTGTGCAAACTTTAAAAACAAAATAATTTACTTCAAAATTAAAAAAAAATAGTACCAAACAAGTGAACAATTTCATTCTTGCTCAGAAGTCAGTTTATAACCATGTTAGTATCATCAGGAACTTTCAAGTCTGTCTGTTTTTCCTATGATTTTTTTATGATTTTTTTTGTTTATATGTCTGAATTGCCATTGTCGTCCGTGGGTGTGTGTGTACATTATAATATTGATATAATGAACATTGCTTGTTTACATAGAAAGACTTACAGCTGGTTTCTGAAACTTGGTGCCCATAATATCCAATCATATTACAACCCCCCTGCCGCGCAATTAAAAAAAAAATCAATAAATAAAAAGAAAATGGCAGGAGACAACTCAACACCTTCATACTTGCACAAACATTGGTTTGTAATTATGTTAGTATCTCCAGAAACTTTCAACTTTATATATCTTTCCTATGATTTTTTATGATTTTTTTTGTTTATGTAATGTGAATGGCTATTATTGTCTCTGTGCGTGTGTGCACATTATGATATTGACATAATAAACATTGCTTGATCACAAAGAAAGAGTTGGTGTTTGTTTCTGATACTTAGTACACATAATACCTGATCATATTGCAACTGCCTAAAAGTGTTTTTGATATCAGAAAGCTGAATTTGTGAGTTTTTTATTCTTTGCATATTGGTACCCCCTCCCGCGGAAACTTTTAAAACAAAATAATTCATCTCAAAATTAAAAAAAATAGTACCAAACAAGTCAACTCTTTCATACTTACACAAAAGCTGGTTTGTAACCATGTTAGTATCATCAGAAACTTTCAAATCTGTCTATCTTTCCTCTGATTTTTTATGATTTTTTTTGTATATTTAGTATGAATGACCATTGTTGTCTGTGTGTGTGTGTACAATTTAAAATTTGCATACTTCAAATTGTTTGTTGACAAAGAAAGACTTGCAGCTAGTTCATGATACTTGGTAAACATAATGCCCAGTCATATTGCAACTGTCTAGAAGTGTTTTTGATATCAAAAGTCTAAATTTGTGGGTTTTTTATTCTTAGCATGTATTGGTACCCCCCCCCCCCCCGTGCAAACTTTTGAAAAAGTGTCATTTTTTTCAAAATTCAATTAAAATAAAAATCAACAAAAGATCACCTTTATACTTGCACAAAAGTTAGTTTGTTCTTTTGTTAGCAATACCAGAAAGTTTCAAGTCTTTAACTCCAAAACGTTTTTTTTTACAATTTTATTAGTAACCCTTCCAAACAGCCAGGGCAGAAAGGTTGTTGACTGACACAATCGCCCAGGGCAGAATGAGTTAACTGTATACCAAAAAAAAACAATACATGCAAGGAGTTGTGTGCACATGTAAGAGTGAGGGAAAGAGGGGTGGAAGGGAGGGAGATCAAATAATCTCGAAGTCTTATATTCCTTTAACAGAAACAGTCCATAAAGCTAAAGCTGATGATGAAAACTGAAACAAGTTGACAAAATAGCCAGTCAACATACAGACAAATGCAGTAATATACATACTATTTACAACATTCCCCAAAGTAAAGGCTAGCTCAGTAACTGTATCATTACAGTCTACTAGTAGTATCTACATGACTGAAACAAACGCGATGGGAGTAAAAGACAGTCACACCATTCCAGCAAAAAGCTTGCACCAACATCCATGACAGACTCTGACATCCATAACCATCAGTGAAGAATACCAAAATTTAAATGTTCATCAGTATCACAATCCTCAGGTGTTCACATCTGTGAAAAATAAACCGCTCTGAAAATCTTTGATCCTTACCATCCAACTAAAAGCTAACAAACTCCGAGCTTAAATAAAAATCAGTGCAAAGAACAAACAATCCAATCAGGAAAATGGTAATGCTCTATCTTCTTTGACAAATTCTCTTGGGTAGATCTTGACAAAATCCCAAAACTCTTGTGAATGTGCAAGATCCCATGTAAATGCAGCAAGGCAGAATTTCAAAAATGATACAGAAAAGGCAAGACCACTCTTTGTGTTTTCCTCACAAAATGCAAGACAAGCCCAAGCTTTCTCTTTTCTTTTGGTGTAAAACATACACTTACCCTTTGCAGTGGTCACATTTCAGCTACAGAGATTTACCTGAGGGTTAGAAGGTGAGGGAGAACAGGATTCAATAAGGAAAAAAACAGGACACATGGTATTTATCGGGAGAGGTAGCCTACTGACAAGAATGGAAAGTAAGACACTTGTACATTACACTTTCAATCACTGACGCCCTCTCGCTTTATGGACCATAGAATACACTGCTATTCTGCTCTGTAATTTAGGAATGTTTCAAGTGCTTTTTTACTTACTGCTGCTTTTTATTCTTTTTCTCCCCACCATGCTAGTGTCATTTTGACATCACATATTTATTACTCTATCACCCCCCCCCCCCCTTCCACCTTTTTTTACATTTTTTTTTTTATTGATTCTCACTGCAGGTTATTGACAAAAAATGACAACCAACAGACGGCTGATTTGTGCATATCAGTTCTTTCCTTTAGTTTTTCTTCTACAACTCCAAAACCAAACACATAAATGACACAGCAGTGTTTGTGGGAAATTAACAGGGAGGGAGGGGCCAAGTTATTCTGATGTACCTGTCAGGGAACTAAGTCTTCCTCTAGTGGCCCGATTATTGTCCAAAAAAGGACAAGCATTGTTACAGACCTAACTACAAAATAAAATAAATACATACTAAAATACATAAAACAAATACAACTCAAGGATTTGTCCTGTGATTCTGACAAATGACTGTTGAAAAGTGTGAACAGCAGAGTAGGATGTTGGCAAACTACTGGGTGAAAGTAAGATGGCAATGAACAGCACATATGTAAGACTGATACAATACAACTCTATAAGCCATGAGGCAGTAGAAATGAACATGTGAACATTTCCAGCCATTTCAAGTTTCATCCAAATTATTCTCTTCCTCAAGGAAAAACCCAGTCTTGGAAAACCCTCTCAGGAAAAGCCCAATTTTGGAAAGGTCTCTCCCTCCATTTCTTATTCATTCAAACACACACCACCCATTCCCTCCCTCTCCTGCCAAATGTATTCCAAAACATGTAGCCTTTCTCTGACTTTCTTTCAGGTACAGGTTACGTCCAATGCCAGAATCATTTCTAAACAAACCATACTTACATATGATGTTCACTCTAAGGAATTCCTCTAACCAAACAAATTTTGAACTGGCTTTTGAGCAGTCATTTAAGTTAACAATCAAGATGTAAAATTCAGCTATTCACAGTTCATGTATTACACTGAAATCTGCTGCTTTCCTATGGAGATATGTCTGCTCTGCTGCGACAGATCACATGAAGATAACACACCACTGACAACTAACAATAAATGCAAAACCACCAGCCAACTTTGTTGTTATAACTAGCCATTCCAGTATGAGCTAATCTTTCAAACCCCCCATCAACCTAACAATTACAGTTCCTAACAGTGATCAAGTGTTTATTTCTGATATAACTAAGGCCATGAACACAGAGTAATACAATCCACTGAAATCCGAACCAGACACACGGCCACAAATGAGCTTCAAAAGGTTCAAGTCTGACATCATCACACAGATACAGCAAGCTTGAGGGTGTTGCCATTACAGGGTGCTGTGGTTCTCACTAATTCATGCGTTCCTGCAACACACAGCACTTGAGTTCAAGTCCAGGTACAATTTAAGAGTTTGTTTGTCTTCAACTGCACAAATATGTGGTAAGTTCACATTTTTTCTGCTGCACAGAGAGTGCTAATATCACATTTTATCAAAGATTAATTTGTTTTTTTAACCAAAAAAACAAACAAACCAAAAACAATAAAGACAATGTCTACTATATTTTTCTTGTTGTTGTTCATTATTTATGACAAAGTTATATAATCATCATTATTTTGTTCATTTATTCAATCAATGATCATCAATATTTATCTGACTGAATTTCTTTTTTCCTTTTCTTGCTATTTCTAATAATATCCTTCTTTGCTCAACTGCTGATCTGATTCACAAACAAGCCAACAGTCACAAAAAAATGAATTCTCACAGCAACAAAATTAACAACACATATACCAAAAAACATCCTTAAGAACGCAGACAGCTTTAGCATGTATTAAAGCAGCTGGATGAGCTGGTGGCCTCTTCAAGAATGAGGTTCAAACCTAAGAAATCCCGAAGTCTCTCACTGCGAAAAGGAAAAGTGGCAGATTCAGTCAAATTCATGGTAGCCAACCAAGCCATCCCCACTGTCACAGAAGAGCCAGTAAAAAGTCTCGGAAGATGGTATGATGACTCCCTGAAAGACACACAAAGGGGATGTGAAACCAAGCAAACAGCAGAAGAAGGCCTGAAGAAAATAGATAACTGCGGACTGCCAGGCAAATACAAAGTCTGGTGTCTACAGTTCATGCTGATACCAAAGCTGCTGTGGCCACTGCTAATCTATGACATTTGCACCAGCACAGTCGAAGCAATGGAAGCCAAAATCAACAAATACACAAGAAAATGGCTCGGTGTCCCACCTGGTCTCACTGATGTTGCATTCTACTGTCGTCAAGCAATGCTGAAGCTACCTCTGAAATCCATAGTGGAGGAATACAAAGTTGGAAAAGCAAGACTGTTGAGCATGCTGGAGGAATCGGAGGACAATATCGTGAGAGCAGTTCATCCAAAGCTGAGAACTGGCAGAAAGTGGAAAGTCCAAGAGGCTGTAAACAATGCCAAGAGAAACCTCAGCATCAAAGAAATAATTGGACACACGCAAACCAACAGACAGGGACTGGGAGCAACAAAAATGCAGTGGTGGTCCAAAGCCAAAGGGAAGGAAAAAAGAGACATGATCATACAGGAGTTGAAGGAAGAAGAAGATGTCAAAAGAGTGCAGAAGGCAGTCCAGCAAGGTCAACAGGGGCAATGGACAACATGGGACAGTGCACTCCAAAGAAGTCTCAGCTGGAACGATATGTGGCACATGGCTCCTCTAATGATAAGCTTCCTCCTCAGATCTGTATATGACCTGCTCCCCTCGAATGCAAACTTAGTGAAATGGGGGAAAGCAGACGACCCAGCATGTCCGCTCTGTCAGAAGAAACAAACAGTGGAACATGTCCTAAGCTCTTGCAAAGTAGCGCTAGCCCAAGGAAGGTATACATGGAGGCACAACCAAGTTCTGAAAGTGATCACAGATGTGGTTAGCGAAAAAACCATGACCCCAAACGCACCAATTGCTATGACAACGTTCTACAAAGCAGGAGGGAAACAGGTCTGGCCCGAAAGGGCTATGACAACCAGCACATTGCCAAAGGGTCTTCTGGATGGAGCAGTCGACTGGGAGTGTACAGCAGACCTCCCAGAGTGGAGAAATTACCCAGATGTCATCAGCAAGACAGGCATGAGACCAGACATCGCTCTCCACTCTGACTCCTCGAAACAAGTGATTCTGATAGAACTCACTGTGCCATACGAAAGCAGAATGGAAGAAGCACATATCTACAAGACCGAAAAATACGCCGGTCTTGCCAGCACCCTGAAGAAAGCAGGTCTGCGGGTCAAAATCTTCGCCATAGAGGTCGGGGCCAGAGGGTTTGTGGGCACCTCCGCTTATGATCTCATGAAACAACTCGCCATTTCTGGGAAGAAGAGGACTAGAGCCCTTAAAGCAATGGCAGAGGCAGCAGAAAGGAGCTCAAGCTGGATCTGGGCAAGGAGGAACCAAAAAAGTGAACTTCATAAGGATTAAATTCCCTACAGATGATGTGTGCCCCGTTAGCACATTGGTAAAACCGCGTACCGCAGTTCTGAAGCGCAGAATCGCCCAGGTTCGATCCCCGGCGTGGGAAAAAATAAATAAAAAATAGACAACAGCAGAAGGGCATCCAGGAGTCATGACCTGGATGTGGCCCGGCCCCCCGAGAGTGTAAGGAATTCAGGGCCGAAACACTTGTCTAAAGGGGGTTACTTCTCTGAAGACCTTCTGTTGTCTAGCTCTCCCTAGAGTTTCTTTCTACTTGTATTCATGCATGCATACCCCGAATCTATTCCATATATGCATACAGAAATATATACATACAACAAGAAAACAGTACAAAAACTCTCTCCTTCTCATCAGGTACACCTCCTCCCCCCCCCTTTCCAACAACAAGAAAAGAGTACACAAACTCTCTCCCTCTCCTTCTCCCCCCCCCCCCCCCCCAAACCAACCTTTAGGTCAAGCTACACACAAAAGTTACTGAAATGAATTGCATAAAAACTCATGAAAACATGAAGACGTAAAATAAAGACAGAATGAAAACAAAAAGACAGTCAAAACTAACAGCCAGCAATTTGTCAAGTCATCCTAACAACCTCATTTTTTCTACAATGATTATCACAGGAAAAGAACTTAAGATCACTGTGACCTTGAAAAAGCATAATATGAAACAAAACTTGACAGGAACTAAGGACAATGGTAGACTGTCACAACAGCAAAAACAATGTAAATATTGTAAAAAGTTCATAAAAAGTGCCAAGTGACCATGACCCTGGAGCCACGACTTGCAAACATACACTTATATGACTCCTGGAGAAGAGATTCAAACCAACACATTTCTGTCACAGACACATACTGACAGGCAAGGCATATAACTTCATAAGAAATGTGTGTGTTTTGTCTTTGATATAAAACACACACAAAGACAAAACACACACCTTTCTCCGGTCAATACGAAACAATCTCCCTTTTTTCCTTAAAGACACACATAAGTGGCATAAAAATGGCGAACATTGCTGACAAAATCATTTTATGAACATTTAAAATCATCTCAGTCATTTGAAATGAAAACAATCCAAATTCCATTTTTCCCTTCTTTAAAGTTTCTATATAACTCACAATCTCCCTCCAACCTTCCCATGCAAACTCTCCCTCATCCCCCCAGCACACACACATTGCTCACAGACATACAAATGACGGCAAATTTCTTGTCTTTTTTCATGATCAGAATCAAATATAACTTTAGCCTCATAAACATAACAAAGTACTACCACCATAAACGTCTAAAATCTCCACCCTCTGTGCTTGAGTTAGGGTCATATCAACAATCTCAACTACTAACTCTATATTATAATAGATGGCTTATGGATGAAAAAGTTTTATGTTTTTTTTTAACATTCTCTAAATGAGTATTATGCACAAATAAAAACATCAACACCGCAGAGTCTAATATTAGTGATTCAGCTGTTATATTACTTTGCATCACACAAAAACTCTGTGCTCAAACAACGATAATTTTTCATGCTGAAAGCATCTACAGTCAACCAATTTCTAGAGTCAATAATCCCATAACTACTGCTGTCAACACATGTTGATATATTGTGTACAACAATGACTATGACTGATCAAGCCAACTACACATAATAAGGCAAATCATACAAAAATCACTCTTTCAACTTTTCTCCTCATTGCTGTCTGTGAACGCAACCTTTAAAAAGTTCATTCTTCGGCCAGTCATTTTACACTATTCCCCTCTTGGCATCAGTTACCTCCTGACACTGAATAATTTCCAAGGGCATGAAAGGATCAAGGGGACATTTCTAAGTGAAACATGAGAATTTTTCCAGAAATCCCCATTACTAGCAGACTAATCAAATCAAAACCTGTAGCTAACCTAACCAGCCTAACAGGCTAGCAGACTAATCAAATCAAAACCTGTAGCTAACCTAACCAGCCTAACAGGCTGTCACTGGCCAAAATTAATACAAGATGTCCATAGCTCTAATGTGAATAGCCTTGATCAATTGTCCTCTTCCTCAGCGAGTGCTGAATTCTGTCTATATTAAGCTTCTCAGGCCCTCGAAAAGAGCCCTAGTGAAAACCAGGGTTTCTGATTCAGTAAGTACACTACTTAAACTGGGACTAAAGTAAAAAAAAAATCTTCATTTAACTGTAGTAACACCAAATAAAAAACCATAGCTGAATATTGATAACAGTGGAGGGGTATGCTGTCCTAGCTCAAGATGCAGAGCCATGGATGGATATAGCTGTGTTAACTGCCACAAAGGACAGGTTACAGGAATCACTTGCTTGTTTCAGGGAGAAATCCCTGAGACAGTGATTGATGAAGAGTTCTCTGTATGCTAATATGCTGCTGCCGGGATGTCTGAATGGGGTGGAGTGAGCAAAGACCAAAGATGTATGGGCCGAACTGCATAAGCCTGTGGGTTTAGAGCAATCACATCCTAGCCAGCTGTTTGGTAAGCCCGGGAGACTGTCCGACTGATCCATCAGGACACCACCGCTGTAGAAATGTCCTACTGATAATTTCACTGACTGAGATGAGGAGATGCTTCATCCTGTGCGACTGTTTCTAGTGCAGTCTCAGCAGGCCTTGAAGTAACATACAGGCCTGAGCCAGTATTCCTTAGCCGACCTGTTGACAATGTCAGTCAAGGACTAAATAACTAGCTGTGGAGAACACTCCTCTGGGGATAAGTTTTTCACCATGAACTCTGGCAGAACAAGGAGAGGAGAGCATCCTGGTGGAAAAAGATGCTGTCTTAAGCTCTGCTTAGTCTGTGCAGTTTGCCTGCACCCCTACCTGTTACTATTATTGTTGCTTTAAGCCTATCTGACTGCACAGAGCCATATCACAGCTATGACCATCTCTTAAAGTATACTATACATCACTGGAGGAAAAAAACATCTGGAAAAGAACATTAGTACACATATCAATGCATTCACACACATAATGTAAAGATTTGCCCCTGGCGTCGACCACTCCTTCCAATTTATCACTAAGAGATTTAAAAAAACATAACTGAACACAAATGTAAACATTATTCTTATTCTTACTGTTTATTGGTTTACTGGTTACTGCACAGAGCCATATCAGGGCTATAACCATTTCAAAATGTACACAACATCTGGTTGAAAAAAAAAGCTAGAAAAGAAAATTTATTACACATGTCAATGCATACACGCATATAATCTACGGATATGCCCCTGATGTTAACCATTCTATCCAATTATCACCAGAGGATTTTAAAAAAAACTGACTATAAACATGACCATAACTAAGGACACTAATGCATACACAAAAAATGGACTGAATTACATAAAATTGCTTCTGCACATCACATTTCCTCAGAGCCAAAAACATACTAAACTCTTTCATTCCTATATTCTATAAATCATTACTTCCCTTTCTTTCTGGATTCTGACAGGATTCATCATCATCATCAGGTGCCCTGCTGCATGGCGTTGGCGACCATGGACTTCCAACCATCTCTATCTCTCGTTGCCCCCAGCATCTCCCCCACCCTCCTCATCCCCAGCCACTCTGCAAGTCCGTCCAGCATTCTCTCCCTGGGTCTACCTGGTGCTCTCTTTCCCTCCAGCTTTCCCGTTGTGACCAGGTGCTCCAAATCCCCATTCCTCATAAAATGGCCTATAAATGTTGCTTGTCTTTTCCTAATCTTCCTTATGAGTGATCTACTTGTGTCTGCCTCCATCAAGACTGTCTCGTTTGTTTTCTTTGCTGTCCATGGAACTCTCAACATTCTTCTCAGAAACCACATCTCAGCTGCCACAATCTTGTTCTGGCTTTGCTTGCTGACTGTCCACACCTTGCATCCGTACAACAGTATTGGTTCTATATAACATTCAAGGACTCTCTTTCTGATGTTAATTGATAGGCATTTGTTGGTAAGAATGCTTGTCATCTTCTTGAATGCTGTTTTGGCTTGTCCGATTCTGCCAGCTATTTCCGATGTGCATATGCCATCTGATGAAATGACTGTTCCCAGGTATTTGAACTTATTAACCTGTGTCAAGGTTGTGCCATTTGCTGTTATTTTGCATGAGGGGATTTCATGTTTTTTACTGATCACCATGACTTCAGTCTTCCTGCTGACAGGATTATTTCCTTCATTCCCACATTTACAGAAGAGGCATAATCAAGAAAAAGGATGCAAATGCCAACCCCTTTCCCATGCTGAGGGAAGGGGAGGGGGGGGAAGGGGTGGCTAGCATGGGGCTAACTGATAAATGATGCCTCATGACTGACCTGGTCAAGTACTGATGATTTGCATTGATGATGCAACTGGCACAAACTTCAAAGGGAGTACTGTGACAACGATTTACCATGCTGCAGGAAAGAAAAAGAAAATGTTTGCTCTGTTTTCTGCCTGCAGGAAGGAAGAGTAAGAATCCTGCAGCATGGAAATCCATTCTGTAGGGATGAAAGAGTTAATACATTACCCAAAGAAAAAGTATGTAAGGCTTTATCGAACATATACAGGTGAATGGACCAGCAAGGCAGAAAATGATAGGACGAAATGATAGGAAACAAAAGAGCAATGGAGAAACAGTGACAGAAAAAAAGGCATTTCCTAGTTTTTTTTCTCACTCAGATTTTCCAGAAGATGGGGATACTATTTATACTAAAAGACCTCCTCTGTGCATCCCCAAAGAGGAGCATGTTAACTAGTGGCAAGGGCTTGCAAGAAGGCCATCTTTGCTGTGAGCAAAGAGATGGAGGTCTTGGATAAAGGCTCGTACTGGGGCTCTTTTAAGACATCAAGGACAAGACTGGGATCCAATCAGCTTAGTGGGACTGCAGGAAGGCCAGTTGTTATGACATGTCCTGGAGGAGGAAGCTCTCCAGGAAATCCGGCCCCCTAGTTGCCTGATAGTGGTGCATATCACTGTATGCTGTGTTGACACTCCCCGCCGCAGAGTAGCCAAGCGTAAAGATCCATAATTACCTTCAACAGAACAGAGATCGGGGATAAAGTGTAGCTGAGGAGAAAGCATAAATGCATCAAGAGAGCAACCACTGTCTCAGCTTCCGGATAAAGAACACGCGCGGCAACACGCACAGTGGAAGACAATTGCAGAATTTTGTTGCAGACAGATCTGTGTAAGAACAAAATCAGCAACTCAAATACCAGCAGAGGACGTCTCTGTTCAGAGTCTGTTCCATTTGAAATATGCAGTGTGATCTGGTGAGGGAGTCCGCTAGGATATTCAATTTCCTCGCAAAGTGATATACTGGGTAAATCATGGGGCAACCGTCATCGACCCAATGCATTCCCAAGTGGCGGATATGGGAATGATCATCAGATATGGGGGTCAGCTGCAAACACCCAATAAGCAACCACAGACCAAACGGCAACAGTATTCTAGAGGAGGCTGGGGTATAGGGTGGTACCTACACTTCTATAATGTGGTCTCACAACTCTACAACAAATACTGTCAGTTGAGCAGGGGGTGCCATATCTCCAACCACTCAAGTCCTGGAAGCAGGGGATGGATAATATTGGAGGCGAAGGCAGATTACTGCAAAACAATCTGTTTCTATTTCACGATCATGGGCAGAGGATTTCCAAGGAAACAATGACCAGGACACCTGTACAGTATGTGCACTGCACTTCAGGAAAGCAATGGCAACTACCTTACGTATTTTTTGCCAAAAACTGCACAGAATGACACAAAAGGACGGTAAACTACATAGTTCTATGTCTTCTGCTCAAACAGTTCATGATCCACAACAGAAATAACAAAAGTTACAAAACAAAATTGACAGACAAACTCAGGACATGTCAAAACATAAAAAGGTGAAAGCCTAGACAGAGTCAACTTGTAAGTGTACTTTTTTGTCGAGCATGGACCAGAGAGAGAATTCAGCACTCTCTGAATGGGGAGACCAATGGCTGGTCAAGGTAGATCACATGAGAACCAGGGACATCTTTCATTAACTCAATCGAACTGTGCCGTACACGGCTGTACGTCACTTTTCACACTGCATCGATCTGTGCCGTACACAGGTGTACGTCCGAGTTTCAACTTTTTTTGTGGCCGTAATAAAGGAATAAGGGAAGTAAATCATGCACTAGAGTGATCTTGGGTCTTTTATTTCACAGTTCCTTCCCTTTGACCATGTTGTGATTTGTATTTTTGCTTTAGTAGCAGTTTTTCGATGCTATATGCAGTTCTTTGTTTTCGTCTGACTGTCAAGATGGTGTCAGGAAGCACCCGCCGATTTGCACGCAAATTCACTGTTCTTGATTACACCAAGTAAATAGGAGGTGGTGTTTGTATTATTGCACATAAACTGTACATTCCTGTGTAAATATTCCTGTGGATAATTGGTTTCATTGGTAGAAAAAAAAACCATATGGTGTAAATATATGGACTCGGCAAGAGGATATTTACCCCCTTATGGTCACCTGTTTCCTTCACCCTTTCTATCAAGATGAACAGACTACCAGTTTTGAAGCTAGTAATGTCTGTATGTGAGCACTTCAATGTTTCCAAAACTGTTTTCCTTTTGTGTATGACATTTGCTGTTAATTTTTAATTTTTTTTTTAAATCATCCAAAATACTGCGATTTCAGGGGTTGTCGCGGTGCGAAATGTTGCGGCTTGAATGAGTTAATTTTGGCCAATGACAGACAATTCAGCTGGTCAGGTTAGGTATGTTTTTCAATTTGATGTAAACGATGTTAATATATTTCACATGAACTCTGGTCAAAATCTGCAGCTAATCATTGTAGCCTCCCCAAAATGAGTCACACATGCCCTTTCAGTCTTATGTATGTGTGGTTTTGTGAAGTTCTCATTGGGTTAAACAAGTGAACAAAGTCCATGAATAGAGAAGAAATCCTAGCATGTGCATCATGTTGACAGATACACACATAGTTTCACAACTTGTTAATCAATCATCAAAACTTGCTAATCAATCAATCTTTTTTGGATTGAGAGACTGAAAGCAACATTTTACATTATATTTGTAAATTCTGGAGCAAAATGATCATACACATTACAACAAAACATGCACCAAAACAAAAATAACTAAGAAGCATGTAAATGTAATAGCAGATAAGCTATAGCAAAATGCACCAAGCAGTGAAGAGTGACAAACAAACATACAGATCAAATTTAAGTGGGAAAAGAGACCAAAGTAAAACAAAAGCCACCCATCAGCACAGACAACACTCAAGTGCAGTTGAGTTGACTCACTTTCAGCATGCTGGAAGCGGATGTTTTAAGGGCCATTACTGCAATAAGAACCAACTGATAGACATGCACAGGGAACAAACCCTGGCATCACTGCTATCAGGTACAAGTTTGTGTGTTCATGTAGAGGTGTAAGACAGCAGTGACAAGATCCAAAATTTCAATCCCTCTTCAGAAGTACAACTGTCACTTCACCCATGACAAACACTCACCCACACACAATCTCAACTCCTACTAACTTTTTCATATTATTTAATTCTTAATGACAGATAAACATTTATGCTTTATGCTTTAATGAAAAAAAAAACTCAGTGAGATATATGATTTTCAGTGTTCCACATCTTCAAAATAAGCAGAGATATATCTTTCAGAAAAAAAAAACGTAAGAAATATTTATATCTCACGAGAAAATCTTAAATAAAGGGCACATGGTTAAACTTCTGCAGCAAAAGTATAGTAGCTTGTTGCATAACAAAAAATACATAATCAAATAACAGAACATAGGAAATAGAAAAAACAATTAAAACAAATTATCATCTGGTTTATGTTTAACTCATTCTGAATAACAATTGTCAATCATCTGAAGAAATTCTGGTGGTCAGCTTTGCCTTTAGCAGTACTCAGCAAAATTTTGAGTGCCTGACAAGCAGACTTTCTTTCTTAACTCTTATTCTCTGTTAAGGGTTTTAAGTCTAGCTGAAGGCTTTGCACTATGCTAATTGTCGAAGAGGGGTCAGGTCAGTAAAATTATGAGATTTTTTTTTTCAAATGACCTACATGAAATGTTTTGGTATGCCAATGTTCAGAATAAAATTGTGCATCTTGTGAATAATGTTACATTTATATTATTGTCATATTGAGATCATTAGAAATTCTAATTACAGACAAACAAACAAACAAACAAAAAAAACAAAACCACACACACAAACCCCAAAAGCAATGCATAATTTACATGTACAGTGTGATAAGAGGAAATGAACTGTTTCAAGAGTAACTGCCCCTGATATTAGAGAAATCCATGCGATTAATGTGACTGGCTTCTCTGCAATTCATCAGTGGAAAAGAAAAGGCAATCATTTTTCCTTGTTACTGCTTTCTGTTCTAAAGCATTGTATTACATCTGTGATGTTTTTTTTTTAATTCTTCAAATGTAATACCTCTCCAGTTTAAAATAATGTTGCATTTTTTTCAAACTCCCAAACAAATATCAGTACCTACTCATACACTTCTTAGTCCTGTATCTGTACTTTTCTACTCATACACTTCCTAATCCTGTACCTGCACTTTTTCAAACTCCCAAACAAATATCAGTATTTATTCGTACACTTTCTCATCCTGTATATGATTTCTGAGAGTGACAAGTAGGCCTACTATATCTCCTTTTTGACATTTCTGCTTTTCATACATTTTAATCTACAAACCTTTCAAAATTTTGCCTTAGCAGACAAACCTTGCATAAATCCATGTTTCAATGAGAAGCAGTTGACTACGAGTTATTTCATTCTAACATATGATAAACTACCACAAAACACCAACAAAATCTGACACAACACATTCAACTTTTGCATCCTGCAGAACAAAACCATAGCAAAGGGAAGTACAATGCACCAAGAAACATGAAACAAACAAAAGAACCCAACAGAAAACATGGGGGAAGATGTTGCAAACAAGAAAATCCCCCTCAAAGAAAAATGACTAAACAATGTCTCACATATTAGTTACCTTCTTTGCCAGGCTACTATTTTCTCTAGGAACAGAATAAATATCAACCAAGCAAGGTCAAAAGGCAAGAAAACATAAAAATAAAATCAAAACAAAAACAGCCTGGTATAGGTGTCAGTATCTACAATTGAAATACAACACTTATGTCTGAGGCAAAGGACTGGGAACACATCAACTAGAAATGACCTTTCACTGAATGGTGACATGGTTAAGGAACAGGTAACATCAATTGTAGATTTTTTTTTTTCGGCTACAATTAAACATGAACACTGGACAGCAACCAAGAAGGATATGTCCAATTCTATGACTAGTTCTTATTACTGGAAACCACTACTTGTAAGAGGGTTGACCGTCAAAGAGGTAGAGCTCTGTCTTTCAAGAAGACTGCACAAGTTCTTGTCTTGCCTGAAAAAAACTGTGCATGTGGCCTCTTGTCACATAGTTGTGAATGGGAACCCGGTCCTGCTCAGAAATGGGGAAGGTAAAGTCACATACAAGAGGAAGTGGGCACTACCTTCATAAGGCTAGAACCAAAAAAGTTACAACTTAAGAATTATGGGGTACCTTTATCCTTTTACTAGCAAGAGCCAGGAGAAAAGTGTGAACTGGAATACAGTCGAGTTAATTTCCCCAATTCTTTAAATTTTAACTGTTCTGATTCTCTTGCACTTGTTCCAATTGCTATTATTTCCTAAACGCAGTTATTGATTATTTGTTCTAACTGCTCATATTTTTTTTTAAAAAGTTTATAGACTCTACATGTCCCAAAATCTGTATGAAACTGCTCTTAAGTCTGTCTGATCTCAATTCTTTTTCAACTATTCTGATTCACTCTTAGTTCAAGATGTTCTATTCTCTTAAACCAATTTCTCTTACTACCCTTATGCCAATTCCAAACACTGTTTCCCTAAAAACTTAATTCCAAGTAGATACCAGACTGGCAAACCGTTAAAAACATTTTTTTTATATTTAAGCACACAAGACATTCTGAATGCAGATGGCTACTAACCATTCGAAGAAAAAAAAAACTAGCAGTACATTCTAAACACACATACTGATAGCATCTCAACTACGAAAAAGAATGGACACTAGTAAAAAGAAACTACCTACAGACACACTATGCTAACAACTCTCCAAAACACTGTGAGAAACAATAAAAATCAACTTTCTGCAGAACCAATCATGTACAAACTGTAAGAATCAACTTTCCAGATACACTGATGACAAATTTTATCAGATATGGCATAATCCACAACTGATCTTAATCTAAATGTCAGGAGATTGGAATGTATAATACAGTGGAGCCCTCGAAGCACACTGACGGACTGGCATGTGTTTAAAAATGTTGATACATTTTCAAAGCTGATCAGTGTTTGTAGATTGTGATTGCTACATTTCAAAGCGGTGTGGTGCTCATGCAAAAGGGACGGTAATTTTTCAAAGCTTATGGCCCTTCCCTAAAGAGATAATACTCTAGATGATTCCAAACCTGATGCACAGCCTATATCACAACTGCAATGAGACAACACTTCAACTTCTTGTATTGAAACTGGGAATTTTTTTTTATGGAACTAGCGCTGTTCTCTTTCGTGTACATAATTTTCCAGATAGCTAAAATAACTTTCTCCACAATGTTTTCGCTGAGACGAAGGCAGAATGATAGCATCTCTTTTTCTGTAAACTTAAGCACAAAAGCACTCTATAACAGCAGAATTAAATAAGAACATAAGCAATAACATTTAATTCCTTAAATACACCAGCGTTGCCAATGTTTCAAGTTAAATTACAAGACAGATTTGTTCTTCTTCCAACTCTTTACTTAC
Organism: Monoplex corrugatus; assembly: GCA_030674185.1. Lineage (NCBI taxonomy): Eukaryota > Metazoa > Mollusca > Gastropoda > Littorinimorpha > Ranellidae > Monoplex > Monoplex corrugatus. The sequence continues at coordinate 52,239,351 of CM060311.1, read as the reverse complement.
TGCAATGCTTTCATCTCATAAGAGTCTAGGTCAAGACAGACTTGTTTTTCTTCCAACTCTTTACTTACTGCAATGCTTTATATCTCATAAGAGTCTAGGTCAAGACAGACTTGTTTTTCTTCCAACTCTTTACTTACTGCAATGCTTTATATCTCATAAGAGTCTAGGTCAAGACAGACTTGTTTTTCTTCCAACTCTTTACTTACTGCAATGCTTTACATCTCATAAGAGTCTAGGTCAAGACAGACTTGTTTTTTCTCCAATTCTTTACTTACTGCAATGCTTTATATCTCATAAGAGTCTAGGTTCTGTTCTATTAAAAACTGTATTCTGGCCTAACACAACAGAATTAAAACCGGAGTAGAGTGAATGTTTAACTCCCTACTTCTGTGAAAGGGTTCAAAAAAATAAAAGGAACAGGAAAAGACTGTACACTGGAAGAGAGAACCAACCTGTAGAGAGGACACAACCCCATTAGCAATATTGGAGAGGCGGCCTGCCACCTTGGTGATGCCCTGTTTGACCCCATCCTTGATGTCCTGCAGGTCAGGGGTCGATGAGCCATAGCTGCTTGATGACCGTGACTGACCCGTGCCAAACACATCATCACTGGAGATGCCTGACTTGCCTTCAAGACGGTTCAGGTTTTGTCGCACTTCATACTGAAAATGTAAAGATTATCCCACAAGATAGTTACCATATCATATGATCCAATGCCTGTTGTGTGCCTCTATTTGTGTGTGCATATATGATTTGCATATCTAAGCATGTGCATGCATGGGTGTGTGTGTTTTCATGCATGCCTGCATGTGTGTTTGCAGGTGAGTGTGCCTGGGTTTTGTACATGCACCTACTATGCTTGCACAGACCTACATAGTTATATGCAGTGACACTGTGGAACATTAGATACTAATTATTTCCTGTTATCATCAATATTATCTTTAGCTCACTGCAGTATCACTTGCTGGTCAGGACTTCCACTGGCAACTTGAGCAGTTTGCCTTATCAGGGTGCTGAAAACAATTCTGCAGACCATTACATGTATGTTGGTCACCACTTTCATGGAGCAGTAAATAAGGGATACAACTGTTGCCCAACAGAAACTTTGACACAAGCCTGCAAGCACACTAATTCCCATTGCAATGAAACAGCATTTCTACATTTATCCAATGCTACATGTCCAGTTTGATCTGCAGGTGGGAGCGATGTCAGTTTTGCAGGAAACGATGAGCTTAACACAGCAAAATGTGGAACACACTGAACGTTAACTGTCCTTATCCCTCAGGATCCATTCCTTGTAGTTCTCATCATTCAGCTGATGATCTGAAATTAGCATTTTCCAGGCAAAAACAATGATAAAAGGTGCCAGGAATGTATGTGTATTAAGATCAAAATGACTGACCAATCTGCATGACACTTATGCCTGTATTATTTATTACATTATTGTTTGCTATACCACGAGGGATTGTTGGAGGCCATTTGCCACTGAAATGGACCCAAGTCATTTTCTTGTGATTTCCAAAAATGTTTAATTGCAGTTTTGGGCAAAAGAAAGGACTCTGAAGTACCCGAAAACTTTTGCAAGGACCCATTAACACAGTACAAGGACTTAAATATCTTTTTCACAAATTCGATGAATGAGTAGGTAAACTGATCACTTGTGGGGGAGTTGAAAGGGATGAATAATTTGGGACTGACCCAGTTTCTTCAGTGCTGACATAGTACAGGTCTGAAATGAGTCAAGAAATAAAATTGAAGATCACATTTGAAATGAAATTGATTTTCTGGGAAAATTTTCATTCGAACTGCTCATGATCCAGGAGAAGGAAGCAAGAGAATAAACTATTGAAAGATCCACAAATAAACTAACAAGCGTGGGTAACAGAAACAGCTGAGTGAAACATCTGAGATGTCTGCAGAGTATGACAGCATGACTAGGGAACAAAACAAAGGCAGTCGTCTAGGGGCTTACCAGGTGGGAAGGGCATTACTTGGCTGTACTTAAAAATAATAATAATAATAATAATATTGGACATTTGTTGAGCGCCTTCCTCCCTCACAAGGAGGGAGCACAAGGCGCTTCACATAATAGACGCACAGAACAGCCACAAATAGTGTACACATATAACATAAGACATATGGACAGATATGTCACACTTCATACTGCAAAACACATCATACCGCATAATACCACATGATAACATAATAACACATCTCATACCACATCACTACACACAAATATGGAAAGGAAAACAGAACTATGCATGACAACAAAACACCCACACACACACACACACACACACACACACACACACACACACACACACACACACACACACACACACACACACACACTGGCACTAAATTGTCATCACATATGTCATCACATATCTGAAGCTGGAAACAGATGGAGAAGAGTCAGTTTTCAAACTAGCAGGGCGCACAGATGTAACAGTTTGAATGTGCCTCTGTTTTCTTCTTCCTCCTCGGCGCGTTCGTTTCCTTGGCAAACAGAACCCAATCTCCAATTCACGCAGCCGAGAGACAAGGTCAGAGGTCAATGGAGCAGCAGGAATCGCAACCAGTTCATCGCGAGAATAGTAAACAGAAGGCGAGGCAGTGCGCTCACCCGGACAACAGCTGCCGACATGCTGGCGATGGTTGCATGCTGCGTTTTGCACGTAAGCGGTGAAGTAGGTTGGAGGAAATGGCTGACTGGCACAGTTCAGAACAGAAATGTCACTGTGACCTGTTGTGCACGTTGGAACGAAAAATGGCTGACAGTGAAGAAATGGAATACACAGCCTTGACGAAAACAAAAAAACACAGCACAACGAATCTGAATAATGGGGACGATTCAAACAAAAACCACCACGTCGACGGCTCCATGACGAACACAATAGACAAAAACCAAGCACCAAACTGAAGGAAATCCAACGAAAAACACAAAACAACACCAGAGATCAGTCACTCAGCCTGTGAGGCGTGCGACCTTGACCTTAAGAGGCCCAGCAACATAATTCAGCCAAAGTTCTGGCCAAGACAGAACTTAGCTAGCCAGAATAGCACATGTTAGAACAGTAATTGCATATGAGGCTAAAATGGAGATTGTATAATGGCTTAATCATTACCTTGTTGTACGCGCACAGACTTCTTAACAATAATTCTGAGATGTAGAACATACCAAAAACCAATACTGCAATACCATACACCGATATATTACAATCAACATTCTTTTCTTTAATATTAGTAATACAAATTTCACATGACTCACGTCTGGGTCTCTGTTGCCAAAAAATTGGTCAGAGGATATAGATTTGGCACTGGCGTACTTCTGTCGGTCTGATTCTGACATGGATGAGTGGCTGCTCTCTGTGGTCGTCTTTCGACTGCGGCTCGGCCTGCAAACAAATATTATGTGAGATTGCGTCCAATTTACATTTCAATAATGATGATGATAGTAAACCCTACTGGAAGTCTTGTTGGCATTTGACAGCGATTTCGCATTTTAATCTAACTACACAGGCTCATACGAATCAGAAAATAGAATCACAGTACATATCTGATATGGCAAAACATACATAGCAGGCACAAGCTTTTGGCTAACTGACCTTTGTCAAGCATACACAAGAAAACGAAAAGAACAAATACACAAAACTTTAGGGGAAAACCAGTAAAATTCTGTGACCTTTTGCTGAGCAAAACAAAATGACTGACCAAGTCATTTTCTTCCGCTTGATGAAGCATAGCAGGAAATAACGACCGATCCACTCATTTTCTTCTGCTCAATGAAACATCAGAGAAATCTTGCTGTTTTTCCACTGAATATTGACTATTTCTTCTTTAATGTCTTTTGTGTATGCTTGACATAGGCCAGCTGGCCAAAAATTTGCATCTGTCTAGTTGCGCTGTATCAAATAAGTGGTTCTGATTCTAATATTTTCGTATTGTTCTGGTTCCCACTTGCTTGAACGTGGGCAGTTACTTTGATGTAGATTGCACAAGCTAAGAAATATTGTGAGCAACCTCCAGTCTACCTACTTCTCAACTAGTATCTGGACCTATTCAGGGTTGGGGAGGTAAAGCAGCAATGGGTAAAGATGGTCACCATTCCTGTAATGCTGTTGTAAGAACATTTCTACCACATCACTCCCCATGACTTCAGGATTATGAGATGACATTTCCCTTTTAAAATCTATTTTGTTATAGATGACATTTTTTTTAAACCTGTTTTTCTTATGATGTAATTTTGAATACATAGAAGTCTATTTTGTATAGATGACATTTTTTCAAAACCTGTCAAGTGTTAACAATGTAATTTTAAACATATAGACATATCTCTTATCTCTCTGTGTGAGTGTGTACATACACACATGCATGGGTCATTCTCCCGAAATAATGTCAAAATGGGGGCAGCCTTTTTTTTCTGTTATTAACCCCTTGACTGCCGGAAAAATAGCTATTTTTGAACTCCTGTCTGCCGGAGCAAAATTTTGATTTTTACAGTATGTTTACTAAAGTGTGCATTGCTCATTCATTTACTGACAGATCTCTAAGATTTTTGGCATGATTTTTCCTTATATCCCTGTCTATGATGTGATACAACCATAATTTGGTTTTGTTTGCAATTAGTATGGAAAAAATATATATACATAAGGTTTTTTTTTCCAAAAAATGAGTTTCGGAAGATAAAACACACATATTACGGAACATAAAAACCAATGAAAACAGTACAAAACTTAGTTTTATTGAACACTTAATATCAAAGGAAAGTATCTGGTACTCATTGTACTCCAAGTAGATAAAAGTAAAACTCTCTGCAGCAAGTTCGGTGACATCAGGCTGAAATTCGGGATCATCTTCGTGCAAGAGACCAGACAAAAGAGGATGATGCTGGTTGGTGTCAGTCTCATCTTCATCAAAATCATCGTCATCTTCTCCCAAAAAGTCCTCTTCATCACTGTCTTGATCATTTAGGACTTCATCTAAAACTTCCAGTACGGAAAACCATCGGAAAACTGATCGAACTGGTCGACCAGACGAGCTGCCTGAAGCGTCCGCCATCTTGGATATGCTAATCGGTTTCTCTGAAAGTCTTAGAAATTCCAAGAAAACACTACGGTGACTAGCCAATCATTGGCCAACAATCAAAGGGCTACAACCCTGATTTTACTTTCCTAGATAACAGTAAAACAGTTTGTATGTTATTTCCCTTATAGTTTTGCCAGGCGAAGCCGACGAAAAATGAACGTGAATTTCACGTTGTTAGGCGCCTGCTACTACCAAAACCACAACGTGACAGTTATGTTCTAGGCAGTCAAGGGGGTTAATAACACATTTCAATTTAACATTTTAGACTGAAGCTGTTCATTTTCCTGCCAAAATAAACACAGATATGCCCAATCAAAACACCAGTACAGTTTCTATTCTATTTTTTCAATGAACACATGCAAAAATAACAATTTGTGTGTGGTAGGCCATTTACTTTAATCCACTTTATGACAAGTTTTCAGTGTGTTGAATGCTCATGTAAATTGTTCCCTAAACCGAAATCAAGACTGGAAAATAAAAAACTGAGCTTGAATCTGTAGAGTTCTGTTTTGCTTTATTTGAAATCAAATTCTTTGTATTAAATTTTTTTTCAAGTTTATTTTGCAGTTACCACTGGTAACTTGCAAGATCTACATTAAAGCTGCCGACATTTACCCTAAATATGAATATGCAGATTATTGTTTTGTTATTAGTTTAAAGTCCAGCCGACAGCGTAGAGCCATATCAGGGCTATAGCCATTTCAAAACATACACAATACTTCAACAGGAAAAAAAAAAAGCAAAGAAAATTAAAGTACATTTATCAATGCATTCGCGCACATAATCTAAAGAGATGCCCCTGGCATTGACCACTCCATCCAATTTATCACACAGGGAATTAAACAACATACCTGAATACAAATTTAAACAAAACTAAGGACACTAAAACGTATATAAAAATGGGCCTAACTTATCTAAAATTGCTTCCGCATATCTCATTTCCCTAGACCCAAAAAATACACTTCATACATTTACTCAATTATCAATCCTAACAGAAGGTACTAAGACTTTATCGAACACATACTGGTAAACAGACCAGCACGGTACAAAATGACAGGAAGAAATAACAGAAAGCAAAGGAACAAGACAGAAACAAAGAGACTGACAGAAAAGAGAAAATTTCTAGCACAGAATTTCCGGGAGGGGGGGGGGGGGGGGAGATATGCAGATGGAAGTGACCGTTGTACAATGTTCCAATTTCAAGCACAAATAATAAAGTGCATAAGTAACTGTTTTTTTAACTAAAATGTTTGCAATTTCTTGAAAGTGTTCCGTAGTAGTAGTGAACATCCCCTTGGTTGCCCAAATCATGTTACCATCACAAAGCATACAGCATTATTTTTTGTGGGATGAATGAACTTGCAATTCCTGTTCAGCCAGTTACAGAGGACATCTATTATGTCACATGCTTTGCATTACATAGAGTAGTTGTGTGGCAGAACAAAACAAACTTTTTGTCCACAAGTCTATGTTTACAAGTCTTGTTACCAGCAAGAAGATCATCACCTTAACCCTTTGACTCCTGCACCCTAACCACCAACTGCAAAAACGTCACCCTTTGATTCCCTCACCCTCTTCACCAGCTTCCTACAGGAAGCTGGTGAATAGTGTGACGGAGTCAAAAGGTGAATTTTTTGTTTTGCTGGCATGGTTGACAATGCAGAATGCTCATGGACAGGGTGAGGGAGTCAAAGGGTTAATGATAGGTAAGAAGACTAAGAGTTTAAGTTTCTAATGTTATCAGTATTATTTTCTAAGTTATCTTACTGAACTGAATTTAATTACTGGTTTGAAAACAGAAATACCAAAATAAACATCCCCTGCTGCTAACATTTAACAGTTGGAATAACAGGACTGGCTGATAAACTATAGCGTTCTCCCTTACCACCATCCAGCCTCTGATCAATGAAATAATGTCTATATCACTGAGCTGAGGGTACTGAAGTGTATCATGTACACCCATGTCTAAAGACGCATAGGCCTTCACTGTGTAGGCATATAAATGTGCTACGTTATAATGTCGCTGATAAAAGTCATAATGTCATCAACGCAAATCACTGTTTTCTAGCTGTAGCAAGTGAGACCCATATCTCCCCTTTTTCTGTCTTTCCACACTCTGAACATCACTGCCATCCTCTTCCCAAACCTGTTATGCATGTTGGACAATGATGATACAACCAATGAACCGCTTGTGAACAGGCTAAGGCATGTGGGCAGGTACCACATGTGCCAGAGACAGTGAATAAGTCATGGATCTGAGCTGATGGAGTGACGAATGATCCTCCATAACCCTACAATCACTGCCAGAGACCTAAAAATTTTCTCTTTTAAAGAAAATTAGACCAGAGCCCTGAAACAGACATTGTTGTGGTATTTGTGAGTACATGCAACCATGTATTATGGTATTTTATAAGAAACAGCGTCTTTGCTACCATCAGGATGTAGGTCAAAAATTTATTATTTTCAGATGTATTTCATTTAAAATCCTGTGTTCTTTTTTCCTTCTTTTTTTTTTTTTTTTTTTTTTTTTTTTTTTGCAACACAGCACTCACATTAGTATGAATCACCACTCTGATTACACTATTGTGAAGTACAAAAAAACTTTACATACCACTTATGCTTTGTCAAACCACTGATTTATTCAGAATCAGTTAAATTCTAAATAGTCAAACCACTGAATCAGTTATAAATACACTAAATACGCTACATTTTATCGTTTCCCACAGAAAACATGTAGCTAGTGCTTGTCCAGTTGTATCATGTTACTTTTCTCCAGACAAAAATGGCCACGAAAATATTTTCAAGCTATTCAGTGGAGTCAATGTTACCATGGGGAAGTCATCTAACTGTTCCATTCAATCAACAGCTGCATTCAGCCACACATATCATCATTATCATCAGTTATGATTCTGTTCCTATAATGCATAATTTTTTGCCCAAAATAACCACATGTATTTTTTCTGCCTCTTGTCACACCTGTTGACCCCCTCTCACACCTATTGACCCCCTGACACACCTGTTGACCCCCTTCAAGAGAATGACCCATATATACACATATACAACATATTACTTTTGTTTGCAACTGTGCATCAAGACAATTCTGAAAGCATTTTCAAAGAGAAACAGTTCATGAGAAGACAGTTCATGAGAAGGAAACACACTGGACACTGATCATTAATGACATGTGCACTTACTATAATAACACTAACAGGATGCCAATCCTCCTATCTAATTTTAGTAATTTTAGTATAGAATCAATAATGAAGTACTTGCAAAGTACATCTACAAATATCAGAAACAAAAATCAAAATATCACAAGCAAAAATCAAAGTATTTTTGAACGTTCAAATTCTTTCTTGTTTACATGAAAAAAAAAATCTGCTTATTCAATGCAAACAAAATTTGCTGATACATTTTTCCCTCACAGTAACATGCCTTCATAAGAACTCCTTTCATCAGCCTGGACATACACAGGGAAGATGAGCTCAAGGGAACAACAGTGTAGGCTGACAGAGCAGGAGGACGTGAGTGGGATGAAGAGAGAAAGACTACAGACATGAGTAAATATTCCAAAGATTAATTACATTTATGCTATGAAATCAGAGCACTTAAACCAATAAATGGTGGAAAATTATAACCACACAGAAAATCCGAATCATCTACAACTCCAGCATTACAGTGCAACACTGCATTCCAGCAAAAACTGTTTAATAATATTTTCACTACACATTAAAATACAAAAACAAAACTTAAAATACTACACATAAAGCTTGTTACAAACAACAGAGTACAATCATTATGACTGCAAAGCAGAAGATTTGAAGACATGAAATGTAATCAGACCACTTGTCTATGCACCATGGGCAAAATGAATTCTACACAGCTGAATAAGATCTAGAATAAAATGAAGCTGCTGACATTGACTGTTACCATTGGTAAGCATAATCATACATGCTAGACTGAAAAAAAAAAGCGAATAAAGAAACAAACAAAACTTGTATCTAAAAAAAGCTCAACAAATGTAATCTTTTTGGGGTGGGGATGGGAAGGATAACTACCAAAGTTACTGCTAGTGTTAGTGTGGTCAATATTTATAGGAACTGAGTAAATATGTCTACTCACAAGTTTTGCTTGTTGACCTTTCAAAATGAACTTAAAAAAAGAAAGAAAAAAAAAGCTTGTCTTCATCTCGTCTTGTCTTGTTTTGTTATATCAAATATGTGTTCTGATTCTACTCGTGTTTTTTCTGGTTTTCATTCAGTATGAATTCTATGAGAAATTTTTCTACTACTGCTGATAATGCTGTTGAACGCTTATGAGAATCCAATAGATAATGAGCCCTATTTGCAATATTCTGTAATGCTCTCTCAATTTAAGGCTAGCATTTATCATTCAGCAACAAAAGGATAAGCTGAAACAGAAGTTATTGCTGAACATAGATAACACACCAGTATAGCAGGCCCTACTCTCATATGATAAAAGTACTCACCAGAATTAACTTCATTTTTCTTGATAAATTTTCAGATTCAAGTCAAGAACTTCAGACTGAATGGCCAACTGCACAGCTGGTTCTGTTTTCATTGGTCACCTCTGCTAGAGGTCATGTGGTGCAAAAACATGTTTACAGATAACAGGAAATTCAATCAGTTGTCTCTGTTGATGAATGATCCTTTCCTATGAAATTCATCATGTCTCTGATTTGGCTTCTTTCTGAATTATGAATTTCGGAGGTCAGAACTGACATCAACCCCTACCCCAAATGAGACTTGGTGTTCTGTTTATTCATAAGGTTCTCCCATTCTGCCATTACTGTAACTAGATTTCTCGTTCAGGGTTAAGTTTAGCTTATCAGCAAGAAACTGCCAAGTGTCGTTAATATAAATATGTCTACAAATGTGAGGATGTTTCTCCTTCTCCTTATCTGACTGGCATATGACCTCTTACCATTGCTACTTAAAACCCTTTTCTGACACAAATCCCATTTTATGATTGAACAAAAATCAGCAGACTGTAGCCGCACATCTCTAGCTTCTATGTGTGTGTGTGTATGGTGTTTTTTTTTAAAGAAAACTTTTTCCACAGAAAAAAACTTCTCCAATAAATATTTTGAAACAAGTTACTACTGGCGTCAACTGTATGCATATGGATTAATTCTAAAATGATGAACTTTGACCTTTTCAAATGTTTACATTGCCATCTGGTTAGCTGAGGAGAACAGAGATTGTAACTATAAGCCTTTCGTTAGGAAATTACATTGTGGAATTTTCTGTTTGTTCGTCTGTTGTAAGTTTACACAACATGAAACAGATCACAACAGGTGGAAACGTATTGAACAAACACACCACCAGCCATGAAATAAATTCTGACCTCTTGCTGTTAGTATAGCATGTAACATGCGATTATACCAGACACAAGCTGCTCGCTGCTGAGCCAGGCAGTAGCACTGTGTCCTGTCAGTTATCAATGTCAGTGATGAGTGAATGTGAGAGACTATACGTGATCGACATCAAAATAAATCTCGATGGGGTTTTTTGCATGTGTGCATGTGCACATGTGTGTGTGTGTGTGTGTGTGTGTGTGTGTGTGTGTGTGTGTGTGTGTGTGTGTGTGTGTGTGTGTGTGTGTGTAAATGTATGGGTATGTGGGTGTGTACTAGCATGTGTGTTTGTATGTCTGAGCATAGTGTAATAGATCTGTGCACAGTGTATGCATGTGTTTGTCCATCAAAGCACCAGGATTATGTGTTGGGTGTTTGTGTTGACACAATATTTGATGTATAATAACCGAAGATGAATGCTATAAGTGTGAAAGAAAAAAAGCAGTGAGTGGGGTGTGTGAGTGAAGTTGGACAAGGAAAGAACAGAATATAAGAATGGCAGGCACAGAAAGAAACAGAGAAAGATGGACAGAGACAGGAGTCTCCTTTAATAATATGTGATAAACAAGTCTTACTTTCCCTCAGAAGCAAACTGATATTTATGCTACAGTAGTCTCGAGATGAAGAAATTATGGTATTTGTGTCACAACGTATTTCAGCAGGGAAATAAAACAAAACAAAACAAAAAATGTCCCAATCCCCAATGCAGAAATCAGCATTCATTTACTCAGAAAATGCATGACCACAGACCATACTTTGAGTGTTCCTACTACCAGGGAAAGTTGAGTTTAAAAAATGTCTTCTCCACTGTATAGTGTCATGATCAATTCTTGTAACATTATTGACAGTGATTAAAGAAAACAATGAAAAAAAAATGAAACTAATAAAAATTACATAGATTTAACAATTCAGATAATGGTTTTTATTCACTGAAAAAATATCATAACAAAACCACTAAATTCTTCAAACTATTTCCCACCAGAATACATGTAATCATGTATATCTGGCGAACATTCTCAGACAAAAGACAATTTCCCAATAATTTTTCAAACACTTCATAAACATCCAGCGAGTAACAACAACAACAAAAAGTTCACTGCACTCAGCCCGTTTCATACATAACCAACGCTTTCCAACACAGACAATTAAAGTGATATAGAAACCAAATAAAAGCAGTAAGCAACAAACACAACCCCAAACGCAAAGGACGGCTACACAGACAACCCCTGATCATAAGGGTCCCACATTGTTGTGTGTAATTACCCTGGGGACACACTGTCTCTGTTGTCCATGCTCTCCTCTTCTGCAGCCACTATCTCAAAACTGTTCACAGTCACAACACACTGTATCACTATCAGTTAGTCAATTAGTGCCATAATCATACACATAGGCATCATGACATTTATAACAGTTACAGGTTTCATTTTCTCAAAACTCTTCAGTCACAACACGCTGTATTACTATCAGTCAGTCAGTCAGTGCTATAACCATGCACATATGTGACATGATACTTGTACCAGCTCAGGTTTCATCAGGTACCTGATACTGCACTATCAAATTATTGTCCAACAAACACTTCTAGTCACTAATTTATGTCTCAGATAAAGAGCAGAAAAGGCTGAGCACAATGCATAAGTACTTATTCATTATGTATGTACTTATTCATTTTTTTGAACATCATCAACAGCTTTTAACCTTTGGACTACCACATCAGCCACTCTGAAATGGCACATAATTCATGTCCCTGTCATTGCCACAATCACCACTCAGGAACTTTGGTCACAGATCTTGACCTCCTCAAAGTTCTTATTTTGTTCAGAATTCATAAACTTAGTAGCTTCAGACCCATCAAGGTTCCCTGGAATCTAATAACTGTGAAACCCACAAAGTCACTCAGAAGTGTGCTTTTCAAGCAATTTTACTGGCTGTATTTGGAGTATGAATATGCAAGTTAACCACAGTCTGATGATTCTTCATCAGATTAGGAAGATGTAGAATATCAGCTGACAATTCATGCTCTTGACCCTGAGAGCTGAACTGAGTTTGACACTACTGCTAAATATTCTTAATTCAATTTCCAACTAACATAGGTAAAAACACATAGTATCTGGAAGAAAAATGAATGGATAAATATTTTCACCCAACCTTGTTCAGAATTCAATCCACACTTTTTCCCCCAATAAGATACCGGATTTTGTTATTTGCAAAATTTCATGACAGGCTAAAGGTCAAGCTGTTTGCAGTGGTAACAATAGCGGTACATCCTATCCATGTTCTCCTCCAGCAAATGAACAAGAGGTCAAGCAGGGCAAATCAAAGATGGAAGGGGCCTAATTCATTACCAACAGAAATGTATTCCATATATGACCGAATAGTTTCGAGTCTATAAACAGATGAACATGCTAATATACTTCCCCCAGTCATGCATCTACAGCTAGTCATAACCCCAAGAAAAGGGAAAGAAGAGCTGTGTCCCTTGCATAGGTGAGACTAAACAGCAAGGGACAAAAAGAGAGACACTTGTCATCTCCTTGTTGTTTGTACTCACCTTTGCAAGGAAGACAACCATCCTTTCCCTCTCTTCGGGTTATGACTATCTACATGTGCTTTACTGTGAAGTTGATCTCTGGTGGTCGGTCATTATCTTTTTATCATTCCTTCCGCCAGTCACTAGATTTTAGCTTTGATCCAATATTCAGAGTTCGCTGATCTCTAACATGCACAAAAGTCATTCATATATTGTACAAGCAAAGTCTAGTAGATACTTAGGAAGTGCTACCCCACATTTTATTTCATGGCACATATCAGAAGTAAGTTTTCAATAGATTTGAACAGTTTACAATACAGACTAATCAGTATATAAGATATCAATACTATGACTGTGTCCTCATCACAATGTCATGACACTTAAATTAAGAAAATTATCACCACCAGTGACTGATCCACAAGTTACTTCAACAAAATTACATACCTAGTCATAGGATACAGTGACATGATTGAAAAGTACAAACAACTGGCAAAAATCCATCAGGTTTTCTGTGTCAACTGTATCCTTTTTTTCTTAAAAACAGTATACAAAGTAAGCACACAGAACTTGGAAAATACTGCACCAAACACAAGGCTAATTTATTTCAGGCCTTTTTGTCTCTTTCTTTAATAACAGTGAGTGACTACACCACAAGACCATGAGCTACACCAGATTTCCATGTAAACAGTGACACCAACGGCATTGTTTTATGACTCTACAAGAATGACAATGGCAGCATGCACACAAAACAACTGCACAGACACACAAAACAATCGGCCACAATGACATAAAGGACACAGCAGAAAGAATGAATGCCTTTTGTATCAGATGTCACATAGTTCTCTGTGGCAAGGATAAAATGTTTTGTTTTCATGTCAACAAATTTACTGAGCATTACTATATGAAAGAATCACTACAATATCATTTTCTTAAGTGACACAACAGACTTCAGTTATGAGCCATATGAGCAGTTCAACACAGCAGCCTTTCAGAAGTCCATCTGTACACTCAATTATAAACCGGTACTGTCTGACTATGGAGTTCCAAGTTCAGCAGCTGGCAATTGTAGTTTGTGCTAAATTTTAAAGCCAACAGATGCAGGGGCACACAGAGAATCATGTTCCACTGAAATGTAGGCTTGGTTTTTTTCGTTTTGTTTTGTTTGGGTTTTTTTGTTTGTTTGGGTTTTTTTTGGTTGACAGAACCTGGATTTTAGATCAGATTCCAGTACCAAGATTGCATTGACTTCTACAATACTTGAAAACTGAATCTAAGCAATGAAATTCTACCATTCAATTCCAAATAAAGAACTGACAGCTGCCACAGAACAGAATACACACACGTTTCTGATTACGTATGTGCATTTCTGGTTATCTATTCGTTTGAAAGAATGAGCCCCTTTCATCAGTTGTTAGAGTACCATGCTCATAAGGCAGAAGTTGTGGGTACCATGCTCATAAGGCAGAAGTTGTGGGTACCATGCTCATAAGGCAGAAGTTGTGGGTACCATGCTCATACGCAGAAGTTATGGGTACCATGCTCATACGGCAGAAGTTGTGGGTACCATGCTCATAAGGCAGAAGTTGTGGGTACCATGCTCATAAAGCAGAAGTTGTGGGTACCATGCTCATAAAGCAGAAGTTGTGGGTACCATGCTCATAAAGCAGAAGTTGTGGGTACCATGCTCATAAAGCAGAAGTTGTGGGTACCATGCTCATAAAGCAGAAGTTGTGGGTACCATGCTCATAAAGCAGAAGTTGTGGGTACCATGCTCATACGGCAGAAGTTGTGGGTACCATGCTCATAAGGCAGAAGTTGTGGGTACCATGCTCATAAGGCAGAAGTTGTGGGTACCATGCTCATAAGGCAGAAGTTGTGGGTACCATGCTCATAAAGCAGAAGTTGTGGGTACCATGCTCATACGGCAGAAGTTGTGGGTACCATGCTCATAAGGCAGAAGTTGTGGGTACCATGCTCATAAGGCAGAAGTTGTGGGTACCATGCTCATAAGGCAGAAGTTGTGGGTACCATGCTCATAAGGCAGAAGTTGTGGGTACCATGCTCATAAGGCAGAAGTTGTACCATGCTCATAAGGCAGAAGTTGTGGGTACCTTGCTCATAAGGCAGAAGATGTGGGTACCATGCTCATAAGGCAGAAGTTGTGGGTACCATGCTCATAGGGCAGGGGTTGTGGCTTCAATCCTTGGACAGGCCAGGTTTTTCCTGCCCATTAGCTAAGTTGTTAGAGCGCCACACTTATAATGCTTGGGTTGCAGGTTCAACCCTAAAGCAGGCCAGGTTTTCCTGGCCCTATTAGCTCAGTCAGTTATTGCCATGATATCACAGGGGTCATAGATTCAACCCACATGTGGGCCAAAGTTGTTGGGTTTTTTTTTTTTTTGTTAACACCTTGCAGTACACAGAGCTTACATGTAGACTTACGGTTTAAGCCATGATCACTCTGTATCTTCTATATATCAGTGGTGTCAGCGCATATGAATTTATTCCAAACACAGAGACCTTATTTTGACAAACTGAAATTGAAACTTAACAGGGTTATTTTCCCGGACAACTCCTCACCTGTGATGGGTTCAACTCCTCTGTACTTACGTTCTTTTACTGATGTTGTAAGTTATTCTAAATATGGGGTGGGACCGAGCAAACTCCAAAAGAGGAAATCTAGGAGGGATCCAGAAATTTCTTAAAACCTGAACTAAAAATCTTCAAACCTTGTGCATTTTAAGCCATACAAATGTGCATAACCCTGTAATCCCACAACTGCAATTTATGAACTGTCACAGTGTTTTTTCTTTGTTTCCTGTCATACCCTTACACTCTATGAAACAGAAAACAGACCTTCAGAATTCTCCCTAACAAGTTTCACCAAAGTGGTGTGTTTCATTGAGCGCACATGAGCATGATCTTTATGCGCAACTTTTTCTCTGCTTATGTAGTTCATTTCCCGAGGACAGAGCAGAAGTCACTCAACGCTATAATTAGTGAACCATTTGCAGATGGAATGATCTGCAGATAAAATGGTTTTCTGTACAGTCCATCCCATTTTGATGATGATTCAATTTTTTTTCTTTCTTTTTTTTTTACCCGCAGAAGCAAATGAAGAAAGCAAAGAAACAAGGTTTTGGTTTCATGGGAATCTGCGATTTCAAGAAAGAATCCCATCCATGTTAAATGCATTCAATGACTGCATTATATCCAAAAGACTAGTACTATAACCAACCACACAGGATCTAGCCATGGGAAGAGAAAAATCTTTGACAGGGAAATCCTACCCAAGACTTCTCACAAATACTAGAACTAAGCCAGACATCCTGACAAACCTTGTAAACATGCTTTTTGCAGTCAATACTGCATGCAGAAATGGATCTAGGTGCTAATGCTCTGAGGGAAGGCATGGGATGGAATGGCGGCAGTGATGGTGGTGGTAATATGAGAGTGCATGAGTGAATATGTGTGTGTGTGGGGGGGGGGGGGAGGCATGTGAGTATGGTATGTTTTCATGCAAGTGTGATCTTCGTGTGTTGTGTGCTTGTACACATAATTATGGTGTGCATGCTGGGGAAGCAGTGGTGGAAGGACGCAGGAGTGCAGCTTGAGGGTAATGATCAGGTGTGTGACAGGGTAAGGATTTTAAACAAGACACACTGTGTTAAACAGAGAAATGAATGGCTACAATGCACAACCCAGTAGATTAATGTGTTTATACAAAACCACAAAATCCAGGGAGTACTTTTAACATTTCACACACATCACAAAGTCAAGAAATGCAAATGTTAGTATATATGACAAAAGAGGCAAGACGTGTACTGCTGTGGGTTTTGGACACTTTAATGGGAATTCTTTTTGAATGCTTTGTATACATGTATACCACATTATGAAACTACAACATGACTTAATAATAATTATAGCTCCTACAATTAGACTAAAAGACATGCAAAAACTGACAGAAAACTTCATAACAAAGAGACATACACAGTACTCTCCTTTTCTCTCTCTCTCCCCTCTTCTCTCCCCCTCCCCCCTCTCTCTCTTATTCTACTTCATAACAGAGGGATACACAAAATCTTTTCTCTCTTCTCTGTTTTCAACAAGAAAACTGTTCACTGCGAAAGATCATACAACTTCAACTCCCAACCTTACAACAATGAAACGATTATTTGTCATTCAATTAGTTTGTCAGATTTTGTGACACCCAACTGTTCGATTCATGCTAAAAATTTCAATTTAGATCATGACACTGCATTTAAACATAGTCAAATATTAATATTAAAATATGATGGAAAGATTTTTTTCTCTGAAAATTCCAATAAAATCATGGCGCAAGAAAAGAAATGCCAGGAAAAAAATTCAGTCTGGGCAAATAATTAAGCTACCGTGACTTTTTTTATTACCAATACAAGAAAAATATATATACAATTCAGATGGATATTGATAAACAGTGAGTTAAAACATTTTTGGCAGTAACTAAATATATATATAATATATATATATGTGTATGTATGTATGTATATAGAAAGTACAAAATTTGTTCCCCAAAACAGCATTTCAAAACAGTCAAAAAATAGTGTATCAAATAAAATAACACACCAACCCTTAACCCGTTAAAAAAACACAGAAGGCTGAATTAACATTTTGTTCCCATGATGATCAAATAACACATATTAAGACAGCAACAACATTCATCATTGATTAAAAGAAAAACAACATGGACATGAGACTTCATTCCCAGCTGGACAGAAAAAGCAACAGATCAATGAGCAAGAACTGTAAATAGTAGATTAGCGTTTAAAACTGGCAAACCTGTCATCAGATCTGGATGAGATAGCCTCAGAGCGGCTGCTTGACTTATCATACGAGTCAATGTCCCAGGAGCCTCCCTTGTTGGGGTTACCCCATCCAAAGTCATCCATCCGAGAGCTCCTGGAATCACCAGCTCCTCTCCTGAAAACACATTGAAATAAGGGATAAGTTATACTAAAAATTTCTTTAGCATTACATTTTCTTTAAACCTTTAAAATCAAAATCAAAAGAGGGACATAATGTGTGATGTGTAAAATACATATTAAAACTGCAGTACCTGCCCAATATGAAAACAACCAAAGGAAAACAAACAAAAAA
Source organism: Monoplex corrugatus (assembly GCA_030674185.1). Taxonomy (NCBI): domain Eukaryota; kingdom Metazoa; phylum Mollusca; class Gastropoda; order Littorinimorpha; family Ranellidae; genus Monoplex; species Monoplex corrugatus. The sequence continues at coordinate 52,221,220 of CM060311.1, read as the reverse complement.
CAACAACTGAAGTAAAAAGAGTAGAGATATAGGAAACATGGCAACATTAACACAAGCCAAATGCGAATTTGAGCTAAATGAGAGCTAGACATGTAATGACAGACTTATTCATGTTTCGCACTTGACCTAACATTCTGCTGTGAGTTCTATAATATAAAAGCAGTGTTTTGAAAAGCTGCAGCAGCAATGGTATGTAAAGGACATTAAAAAAACTCAATACAATCAAACAATCTTTCTGACCAGTATTACAGTGTTCATTCACACACACACACACACACACACACACACACACACACACACACACACACACACACACACACACACACACACACACACACACACACAAAAACACAAATACAAACACAGACACACACACAGACACAGACACGCTCTAACATCCAAATCAACACTTTGTCACAGTAAACTCAGTCAAAACATACAATGAATCAAATGATTATGACAATGAGATGAGTGGTTTTCGGAAATGACTGTACCAAACCAAACCAAACCAAATCAAACCAAACCAAAAGAGAACCTTTTTTCTTATAAAGACATGGACTCGTGATCTGATATACATCAAGTTAAATTCCAGCCCAAAATAGAATTGGTCAATGAATCCCCCTTGAACATATCAAACAAAACCAAAACCCAAATATAACAAAACGAGAAATCATGCCAATTTAAAGCCTGAGGATTCCAAATAACTGAACTGTTCCAATGTAATGACAAGTGATTGTGTTATGTCTTATAACTAGATGTAAAAGATGATCTTACTTGGATGAAAATCCTGACAAGGAATCCAGCTCATCCTCAAAGAAGTCTCTGTCACGGTTGGAGGAGCGCGTGGAATAGAAGTCATGGTCAGAGTTACGGGACCGACTGGGGGCCTCCTGCTGTATAGTCTGCATATCGCTTACTGCTGAGTGACTGATACCTCTGCGCACACCCAATAAACAAAGTATATTCTGTTTACATTTGTACATTCACATCATGTCAATGAACTAAGTTTTGGTCATTCACTGATAAGACTAGGGTTAACTGGAACATACCATATGGCCAAGATGGTGAAAAAATATTATTTTGTGTATGTTGCATCATTCTGTCTGCATGCAATATGAATAATGGAAAGAGTGCAGCACTGGTAGCTTGCTTCCCGGGTTGTTGCACTATAAGAATCTTCATTACTATCATTTATTATTAAGCAACAAGGTAGGGCTGAAACTCAGCTGAAGAATGTTAATCCTTTCCCAGAACCAGGAATACACCATCTGACCAGATATGAATCAAGATATTTTTCGTATTCATGGATGCATCAAACACTTTTCACCTTTCTGCAAACAGTATTGAACATTTAGATGCAACCCTTGCAAAAAATTATCTAATATTCATATTTAAAAGTACAATAATAACAAGTATACAATTGCATGTCAAAGGAATCCTTTTCGGTCATGAAATTATTAACTGGAACTGCTTTTAGTAGGTACCGGCAGCCTCTCTTCAGCAATGCGGGAATTGTGTCAGTCAGTGGAAAAGTTGCACATGTTTATCAGTCAAATATTCTTGCAGATGAACATGAATGACGAAGTTGTTATCATGAAGATGAAGATTGGTCTTTCCTTTATCGATCTGTGCTGTTTGTTTCTGTTATAAATGCACCCATACGAAAATCTGCGCCAAAACAAAACCAATTTGACCGACAAAGTTTCACTGCGTGTCATGTAATGGTGACTGGCTCACGGCAGTGCTTGGGTGACCGGTTAACGGCAACTTAAATTATCAGTTCTACCTTCATGCAAATTAGTACAGTTGACAGGTCGAAACCTGTCCTTCATTCCCGTATAATATTTATTTTATAAGATTATTAGTTTGTTAGTCTTCTGAAGGTTGGAATATTGGCAAACTTTGAAGAAGAGCACCTGAGGACCTCCTTGAAATATTAGATAGCGTCCGCGGATGCGCAAACAGCGTATTTTTTGCTTAATTTAACTGTATACGGAACTATGAGATGTGACCTGTACCGGATGTGCGCAAGCCTCTGAAGGGCGAGTACCCGTGATCTGCCATTTTAGCATATGGGAACTTCGAATCATGGTGGCTTTCGAAGCGATCGCTGAAAGCCCAGTCAACGAATTTCTACCTGTGATCGTCAAGCTGAAGGACAAACGTTGTAAACATTGACTGATTTTTCATGAAAATTGAGTTAGAAGTTTGATTCAGTGAATTGTTTTTAATATTTCACTTTATTTAGAAAGATTTTAAAAGAAATCCGTGGCAGGTATAGCCTGCATAAGCAAAGAATAGAAAGTATGATCTCTGGTTTGATGTTTTATCGCCAACAGATTTTTTCTAAACGACCTGGAACTAGTAGAAGTAAAACTGTGTGAGGCGACTGCTTTCCAAAGGTGTTTATATTGCTAGTATTTAATGAATACGATGGAACTTTGTTTTTAATACATCGAAATCATAATATTTGTGCTAGTACTCAGCCAGAAATTCAAACCGGAAGTTGGTCGGCGAGAGCATGTTGTCTATCAGATCAGATTCGACAACTTTTATCATCGCAAAGTAACAGCAAATAACAGTTTTGCACAGTCACACATGCGCACACGCATGCACGTAGGTACGCACACATTATCACAACACTATATAGCATCAGGCAAACACGGACACATAGCTCCACAAAGTCCGATGAGCCTTTCTAATGGCAAAATATAAGAATACTTTACTCTCAAAAGTAATAGCTGGCACAAATTAAAGAAAACACTTGACAAAAAATTAGGATTTTATTTCTATTTGTTTTCAAGGCAATGATGATTTTTTGTGGATGAAATTAACCATCACTGCCACCAAAACTTCAACAGCAGACACTCAATAATAAACTTAATTCACTCGGTATGACGGAACGCTATAGCGGTCGTGAGGAAAGGCACGGTTCCGTACGACGGAACACTATAGCGGTTTCGATAATTAAAAATTTTTAGACACTCCCCTTTAGATCCTGCACGCCTACCATAGCCACACTGGTCACTGCAACCATGTCAAGGGTCAAAGGGAAAGTTACTTCGTGAGATTCCGTAGCCATACACTCGTCGGGAAATGATTGACTTCGGTACCCTACACGAATGGCTAATCTGCATTCGTGTCGAAAATGGCGTCGCAGACGAGTACAAGTTTTCGAACAAAGTAGATCGCGACGGCGGCGTTTTACTGCTGCTGAAGTGATTGAAATGCTTCAGACTGAAGGATTGGACATCGAGGAGGTATGATGAAGATAATGATGAAAGTGTATCAAGTGATGGAAGCTGCCAGCAAGGAGGACCTGACAGTGACCCAGTTTCAGACGACAGTGAAGTGGGAGAGGGTGGTGGGCGTACACGTCACAAGAGGCGAGCGGTCAGCGGGTCAAGCACAGTGAAACGCATGTCTGATGGACATTTCATTCACTTTCCTCTGCATGACTGGCACGAAGATTTTAGTTTTTCTCCCACTTTGCCTCTGTTCTCTGGCTCTTGTGGTCTGCATGTCCCAGTTCAGTGACACATCCCATTTGATTTCTTGAATCAGTTTGTGACAGAAGATTTTCTAAATTTCATAACAGAAGGCATAAGAGAACTGAGTGGCAAGCAGAATGAGCACTTCTCCTGACCTTCTCACCTTTGACTGTGTGAGCATGGAGCTGATCAGAGTGTGTGACTGTACAGTGATCCTGACCACAAAATTTGGTGTATTTTCAACATGGCACATGACGAAGAAATATTCAAGGAAGAACTTCAACATTTTGGCATGAACTAACCCAGCATGTAAATATTCAGATCTGAAAGTTTCATTTTGGTCCTTTATGTTTTGTATTTTTTGTGATTTTTTTCCTAACCCTTCAAAATGGGCCGTCCCTGGGGAAACGCAAAGGGAAAAACTCTCCGTACCGATTGAGTTAAAACTACTTCTACAGTTAAAACTGTTGAGAACTGCGTGTGATAGCCTAAGTCGCGGGACGAGAACATGGCTTTTGTTTAAAAAAATTAGTAACACTGATTAATCATCACCTCAGGAGCTTAAATCTGAAGACAAAAATTGAGACAGTTTTAAAAGAAGCGGAGAGATTTTCAGAAGATAGACCAGACATTAAAAATTTCTTTGTCTGTGGATATGGGAAGATGCATGTTACTGCCAAATAACTGATGAAAATAACTTATTGATAAACATTAGGAATGAGCATAGAAATGGCTGTAAGTCATATACTGCATTGCCAGGCATGTATCTTCTGCTGTTACACATTTTAGTTTCATTACGTTATTGAGAAGGATGTCTTTCTGTGCTAGTATGATACAAAATCATCTGTGGATCACATTGTTTCAGACTAAATCAGTACACGCATACAAAATCTTAAAATCTCGTATATTAGCAACATTTGCTTGTAAAGAGTGAAGCTGTAGCTTTTATTTGATTCACATGCAAAATTTCAGGAGATTCCATCAAGACATAATGTGAGTTATGTCTGTTTTAAGTTGGCCCGACACATGGGCCCTCACATTATTTGGGTGCAAATGCATACAAAATATCTTATATCTTGAATACAACTGCACTTGAAAATAATTTACTGGTAGCTTTTGTCTATTTGATTCACATGCAAAATTTCAAGGAAATCCATCAAAAAATAAGCGAAATATGTGCTTTTTAATTTGGTCTGGTACGTGAACCGTGCTTTTTCCATCGTTCAAATGAGATATTTTGCCATTTTTGGAGCCATATAACTCATGACTTCGTCACTTTACACTGCCCCCAAAAATTTGAATTTCATACAATAACATTGTTTTTGAGAAAAAGTGAACTCTAGCCAATTCTGCCTTCTTATTTTTGTGTAATGGGGGTGCAAAAATGGCTTGTCATGCAATTTCGAACTTTGACAAAATGGTATATTTATGAAGTTTGCAGCACTGCCGTGTAAATGTATGAACAGATCTGCTTGTATGCTTGCTTTTTTATGTAGTTTATGTTGTTAAGAATTAAAATCAGGAATGATATTCTCTGTCTGAGGACTTCTGGAAAATTTAGGTTCCTGCAAACTTGCTACATTTCACAATTGGCTAAAAAGTACGTAAACTACCGTTTTCAAAATGTGTTATCTCTGGACCTAATACAGCTACAGACTTACTTTTTTTTTTTGCATTGTGCTTATTTTTCTTGTACTTTTCAGAAATATAAAAGTTAATAACCTTTTCAGAAGTTTAATTTTTGGCTGCCGGTACCTACTTTTAGTAGTACTGTTTTTACAGGAAAAGCATTGTAAAATGTCAAAAGAAAGCAAAACAAAGCAAAACAATCAACCCCCAACCCAACCAACAATCCTTCATTACGCCTCTTTTTATTTTTTATATAATATGAAAAAATTAGGACTTTTCCTAATATACTTCCTTATCATAAATACACTTACCAAATTAAAAACTGTAGCTAACATGACCAGTTTACCTCTGTCACTGGCCCAAATTCATGTACCTGGCCATGCCTCGCATAATTTATGATCGTGTTTGTGATTATCATTATGTCTGTCATAAGATAAGTACAATACATTTCTATTTAATGTTTTTTTTTTTATATATGACTGAGGATGCAATATTAGTAAATGCACATATGTACATTTTTCAAAGAGAAGAATAAAGCAATTCCCTACTTGTTAGAAATAAAGCCCATGCCCAGACGCTCCAACTGCTCTGCTTTTTTGGGGTCAGAAGCCTTGATCTTCTCTTCTTGTTTCTTTCGCTGCAGGCTCATGTCCTGATATGCCAGCCTCATTGAGGCCCTGCACAACATGACATCAAATGAGGCATGGGATAAATAAAGCATGGCTCAATTGTAAAAACAAAAACACCCAAATCGACACATTATGTCCACAGACAGATATACTACAAGACAGTTTAACACACACACATAATCAATCCTTTTATCGATGCCATTTAGCCAAATTAATCTTCTCTGCTTATCAACCAACTTTCACAGGAGGCTACATTTTCTGTAAGCTATCAACAGCTGCGAGTTACCTAAACACTAGCAATGCAACTTGTGAGGACTCAAAATGTCATGGGAAGAACTTAAATTCTCATGATTAATAACTTCATTTTCCACTAAGAATACATACAGAGATGCACACAAACAACAGTGGGAACACATACTGAGACATACAATAAACAGTGAGGTTCATTCATACACGCACGCACGCACGCACGCACGCACGCACGCAGGCACGCATGCACACACACACACACACACACACACACACACACACACACACACACACACACACACACACACGCACACGCACACGCACACACACACACACACACACACAGGGAGAAACACAGCAACACTGACATTTGTTTCTCTTGTTCTTCTTGTGTCTTGGCCTCTTGGATTGCCTGGTTCTTGACAAATTCCTCCCGTTCCTTATCTGCTTGCTGGGCACGGTTTTCAATTTCCGAGAAGTTAGTCTTCACACGCTGTGCACCAAATCCCTTCTGCAACAGGAACGCGCACACACAAGCAGGTGATAAATCTGTGATACACAGAGACAAGCAAATCAAGTATGTCTTTAATATTTCTGAAACACTCAAACACATGCACAGTCAGTGAAAAAACTGGAAGAGGTACAATGGGACCAGTGAAACAATCGGCACAAAATGACTTATCATTGCTGCCACTGCCCAATACGTATTTCTGGTAATACTCTCCTCATCATTTCTTTTAGAACTATTATTTTTTTGTCTGTCCCAATTTCTGCACTGCCCCAGTGAGGCTGAAGCCCAGTGCCTGGAAATCCATGAGAGTCAGTGATATCAAGCTGTCATGGACCTACCTACCAGCAAGACTGCGTTGATAATAGGTTACTTCAGTGGAGTTAACAGGGTTTGTTCAAATTCTATTTACTAACGACACAGCCTACTTGACCCCCTACTAAAGACAAGAATCAGTCATACAGCCAGACCAAATGAGAAACCTCCTGATGTGTAGACAATTACCACGGCCCTCCAACATCCAAGACTCCAATTTGAATTAACCTCAGGCATGGAAGTGGTAGGAGAAATGACACTGAGGTCACTACAAGATCAGGGAAAATCTGGGACAATTTTTGAAAGTGGTAGGAGAAATGAAACTGGGGTCACTACAAGATCAGGGCAAATCTGGGAATATTTTTGGAAGTAGTAGGAGAAATGAAACTGAGGTCATACAAGACCAGGGCAAATCTGGGATAATTTTCAAGTTGCTATGAATACTAATGATTTCATGACAAATGGGGATGACGTTCATGATGCTTTGACAGGGCTGTACTCTATGCTTAAATTAATATCACAGTCAGCGTCAACTGGCCTGAGAAATAACAACACCTGCCGTGTTGGTCAGGAAGTTTGATCAACATACTGACATATCTGTAAGTGGATGAGATTCAATGAAGTGGTCCTAGTCTTCCCAACAGTCCATATCACATTTAAAACTCAGTAGGACCTGGTCAGGGCTGTCACAACTAGTCCCTCAACATTCTTTTTAAATTTATTTTAATGTTTTTCATATAACAGTGACATAAAAATAAAACAACAAATGCAAAACAACAAATGCAGATTATATACATATATACATATATATGTATATATATTATATATATATGTATTAAATAACTATAGACATATTCACATACATGTATATAAATGTACCATACATAAATGCACAAATATATTCACATACCTACTTGCACGCACACACATACATACATACATACACTGTTTTCATTTACATTTACATACATATGTACATAGCCTTCATAATATACAACTTGTGTTCATTATCTACTAAGTAAGTTCACACATCATACTGAACAAAACACACACACACAAAACTGTATAAGGTCTAGACAGGATATAGCAAAAGGTTATGAATAACTACTGTATTAGCAGTTGAACTTAAAGAGGCAAAAACAATTCATACATACACATTTCTATATGCAACCATTTCAAACGTAAACATATAGTATACATAAGTAAAAAAAAATTGTTCTTAATTTCAAACTGGTGAATGATTTTTTAACTTTTCCCCAGGGAAGGGGGGGGGGGGGGGTTGGTTTTTCACTTTCTTACATAATGTTTTAATTTCCATTATGATCGTTTTAGTTTTAACATTCTGTGTTCAAAATTGTTAAATAGTAGTGCTATGACTCCCGAGTTCAAATCACATGGGGTGAAAAAACGTTTATATCCCTATTCAGGAATTATATATGTTTCTCATTAGGGATCAATACAAGTGTCCTGTAGACAATATATCAAGTACAATTTTTCTTTTAGATAATGAAATACATCTCTTCTTTCATAAACACTTCCAAAACCTTGGCAGTTTAATGATCAGATAATAAAATCATTTACTGTACGTGCAAACAGAAGTAAAAGTTAATATAACACGCAATTCAGTCACATGTTAAATATTTATAATAATTACAATATTTATATAGCGCAAAATCTTGATAAAATCAAATCTAAGCGCTGAAGCAGACACACACGCACGCGCGCACGCGCGCACGCACGCACGCACACACGCACGCACGCACGCACGCACACACGCACGCACACACGCACACACACACACACACACACACACACACACACACACACACACACGGCTATAAATGGGGAGAAAGAATAAAAGCAATAAAAGCAAGAATAAAAGCAATGGAAAATTATAGAAAGCATAGCATATACAATTATATATTATAACCATGTGATTCCCCCCCGAGCGGAGACAGGCTGCAGGGGGGGGGGGGGGGGGGGGGGGGGTTGAGTGAGGTTAGGATTTTATGCGGAGGAGAAAAGGTGAGTTTTGAGAGCGGACTTGAAGGAGACAAAAGTAGGTTGCTGACGGACTGAGAGAGGAAGTTTGTTCCAGGCGAGTGGACCAGAAACAGAGAAGGCTCTTGGACCATAGGTATTGAGCTTAGTGCGTGGAAAGCGAAAAGTCAGAGGATCGGAGGCAGAGCGGAGGGTACCTACAATATTGCACTCATGATGATGCCAAGTTACATATTTCATATCACGGCTGCATTTTAGTTGTGAGCCGGTGTCGCATGCGTGTGCTATTTTTAGCCGGGCAGGGTCGACAAAAGTCCGTCAGTATAGCACGTCTTTGTGCTCCCGCACTAGTGATAAAGTAGCTACTCCAAACAGATTTTGAGATTTACCTATAGATTTTTGAAACTATTACCAATAAACAGATCTTTTTAGTGTGATTCTAATGATACCAACAGCATTTCTGTATCTCAATTAGGAAAAAAGTTGTGAATTTTTTAAGATTTAATTTTCATGCGCATTTCTGCGCCAAAGCGCAAATCAACAAAATTGTCATTTTCAGCAGGCTATACAACAGAACTGATGTGTATTTTCTGATCAGTTTTGCATTTTTCTTGACATTACTGATGCATAGATGATGTTTGATTTTTTTCAGGTAGTTCTTATACAGGGAAAGTGATAAAATTTGCTATCAAAAACCAGAAATATCACTTTATCAGGGTTTTTGCCAATGCCCAACTGATACAAAGTATAACACGAAAGCATGCCGGAGACACATTTTCATATCTTTGCTTTCCATTGAGCTAGAAAAATGCTTTTGGTATCACTGGATTCAGCAAACAAAAACACACTCAACCAGCACACTTTCAAAACTGTAAAAATGAAAAAAAATACACACTTATTTGACAATGATTAATAATTTTCTTAATACTCACAAATCGCAAAACTCAGTCACCCATCTGGATAGTGTTTTGACTTCAAGTGCCAGTCAATATCTAAAGCAGCAGATGATCAATATCACAATTACATGTAGCATGGCTCTCATTGTTCCTGTCCACAGATCATCCATGTAATGAATGTGTGTGGACTAAAAAGCCCCAAAATTTCCATTAACGGTACACAGGATTCATCACAACATGGCAAGGTGACGCTGTTGTGGCCACTGCACTTTAGATGGATAAACCACAGTCTCAGGTGGACTTGCTGTAGCTTCAACTAAGTAACATTTTTGTTTTGTACTTGGGAATTCACTGAAACAGAATAAATGTGAGCAGACTAGACAACAGTTCTGGCCACTGTGCTCTGAAGTAATAACTAGTCTGAGTCTTAACTGACAAAGTGTGATATACGGTAACTAGCTGAGATCTGTCACATGCAATTAACAGGTCAGAATCCCAGGAATCAACAAGTGATACTTGGTGCATTTGCAATAACATGGATGGTTGCACATATGTCAGCCATACCGCTTGCTTTGAGGCAGTTTGTTTACTCGCAGTAGACGGATGACACTTTTGTGTATGCAGCGGTGATTTCCTCCACATCATCTGCTCGCCAGATTTGACCCTCATTGCTAACTGGAAGACAATCAAAGTCCCAGTAGAAAACATCTTCAGCATGTGTGTTTTCAAAAATATCCTCCCGTGAAGGCCAGCAGAAACAGTCCGTGTGACCCCTGACCTGTTCAGGTACTGGACTGATGCCCAGCTGCCATTCTCCTTTAAGTTTAACTCCAACACCGTCCAGTATAGAATCTTTCTACAAAATAAACAGCCATCCACTGGCCCTGCTTGGTGAACTGAAATAGGGCTGCTTCAAGTTCGACAGTGTCTTCATTCATGTCAGCAGCAGATATATCTCCTTCAGGATGAGTTGCAGTAGCAGAACAGGCAGCCACAGGACAGTCTGCAGAAGGGATAGGTCTTTCTGTGAGAAGATGGTGTTGAAGAACTAGCCTGAGATCATCCAAAAACCCTGTCAGTTTTAGACAGCCTTTTTTTATTTGCTGACAACCCATGTAATCCTAGAGGCAGAATTGCAGTACTGTTTTGAATACTTCTTTCCTTCCAACTGAAGTCCTCTTAACTGCAGCAGGAGACGGTTAGTCACGCGTACAGCTGGCAACAATGGTGGTCTTCCCTTCCAGGCAGAAAGCTTCTCCTCAGTCGGTTGTAGGTTTCATCAGCTGAAAACAGCCACATTTCCTGTTGTTATTGTTCTCTAAGTCTAAGTCATATTTCTATGTCAACCAGTTTGCAGACAAATTCAGTAATTGTCCAGTATTGTCACATCGCTAAATTTTCAGCTTACAGGTTGAATCAATAAGAGAATGTGTTCAGTTTGTTATTCATTTACTGGCAACAAATTTTGTGATTACACATTTATTTCACAGTGCACATTCATATAATTGTAAGAAATTCTGAACAAAATGTGAGTATAGATCTAATTATATACGTAGGCCTATAGTTTTGTTTTGTTGAAGCTTAACTGATTCATCTGATGAAATTGCGACCACATCGGAAGAACTGTGAAAGCGAAAGTACTGCACAAGCTCAGGTCACGTGACCAAATAAAACCCCTTCAATCCTTGAAATGAATGCTTTTCTTTACTAAATATATGAATGAAATAAGTGAAAAGTCTCTTTCTCGTAATACTTTTATCATGAAGGTGAGTTAGCACCAATGAATTTAAATAAGTCAGTCATTTTTCGAACCAGCCCACAACGTCGAGTTTGTGTTTTTGGCACGATTCCACACCATCTTGTTTCAAACAGCGTCGGCTCATAAAAAGTTCACAGAAGAACAAAATATTCATAAAATCAAAAACAATAAAGAACTAACTTACCAACAAGCGCGAACAGTTGACCTGACTGCGATACTGAAGCAGTCGGTGTCACATTTCGGTCACTACTGTACTGGTGACCGACAATTCAGCGTGCGCGTCGGCCATGGCGGCTAACAATGTTCGCAACGAGCGGTACACTTCGGTCTTTTTGATCACTTGCCGCTTCGCGTGGAAATGATAATGAAACAACATTTTGGACAAATATTGTAGAGGGAAGTCTGATCTACAAACTGATGTATTATGAGCGTGGGCAATCAGGTCTTTACAGTAGAAATTCTATTTTGAACATTTTATTGCTTGAATTTTTACACACTGACAGCATGGATTGTGACGAAACGGGCATGAAATAAGGATCTGGATGTCTTCTTTCCTTTCATTGGGCGATCTTTTTAGATCTAGCCACTCACGCAATGCGACAGAGCAGTAAGTAAGGGTAGTGTAAACAGAAGGCAATCGGCGTTACGTCAAGACAGCTGGCCGAACTCGCTAGGGTAGGGCGAATGAACATGTAATAAAACATATAAAAAATGAGTATTAGTCTAAACAAGTACATGATTCAAACAACGAAACCACCAATCTTTTTATTGCAGTAGATTTTATTACATTTTCTTTCACACAACATCGCAAAATATGATGAGTTGAAAAACACCAAAAAGTAGGTCAAATCTGCAGACTTTCCCCATGATGCATGCTGTTTGGAGTAGCTAGATAAAGGGACGGGTGAAAAGGGTGTGGGGAGTGGAAGGGAAGGGGCGCGCTATTAATAGCCGGCAGAAAGTGGCCAACTAAAGTATCAGTTAGATTGGCCCCTCAGCATTCTTTTCTTCCCATAGTTTAAAATTGGGTCAAAACATACAATAAATTAACTTAATTTGTTTCCTTTTTTTTCATTTCAGATCTTTAAGGCAAGCTAATTAAAAAGACACCAAAATAATGAAACATGCACATAAACATGAAGAAGAAAAAACAGACAAAAACAAACAAAACAAGCCTTTTGCCTTTGTTTTGTTTTTTTGGTTTTGTTTTGTTTTGTTTTGTTTTATTTTGTTGTTAATGGGGCTTTTTAATAAAAGCAAGCTGATTAGGCTAAACACTCACACATATACACATAAACAATCACAATACAAAACAGAGAACAAAACAAAACATACAAGAGAAAAGTACATCCAGAATCTGCAACATACCCCTTTCTTGCCAGCAGGGGCTTTCTTGGCACCAATCAGTGTTTTACGGGGTTCAATTTGGCTGGCCGCTTGTGTGGGGGAGGTGCTCAGGGCTGCTTCCACATTGGGGCCTACTTCTGGCTCTGTTCATATACACAGAATCTTATGAAAACATGCAAGAAAGAGGGACAGAGAAGGAGGAGGAGGGGGTGCAGTAAGGGAGAGAAAGTTACAAAGGGAAAAAAAAATAGGTGGTGGAGTGGGAATTTCATTTAAATCCATAAATATTTACAAAATAATGAACATGATTTGGGGAAAACACACACATACAAATTAATTAACTCACCTTGCGCCATATTCAAGCATCCATTTTTGACAGGCTGTGGTGCCGACAGTTTCTGTTCGGCCATCAAGTCTTCTAGCACCTCATCCTTGGTGTGCTCTGAGAAAAAGTCCACCTCCTTGCCCTCTGGGGATGCTGGCTCTGCATGAGCATCAATGTGTACCTGTAACAGAAAATAACCTGATTATCAGGTACTTCTACTGCATCTGGGAATGAAAAAATAGGTCTTTTTACATTTGCAGTCCTACTGCTTCATAATGAGATGCAAACACTCAAGTCGACAAAAGTAAACAAGACTTGGGGAATAATTCTAATGAGAACTGATAAACAGTGAAAATTACAAATGAGAAAATATTCAAAGGGAACAGTTCTACACTTGAACAATAAATCTCACATCCTAGTACATGTATATTTGCTACGTTTAATATCCTTCATAAAAAGAAATTTGACCTAGGTTCAAGACACACATAATGAGATCAAAAAAATATAATTTAGTGTGAGGAATGTACAGTAAACTTAAATTAAAAGGAATGTCATCATGAAATCCAGCATATACATACCAATTACACTGTACATTTATCATTAATGACACTTCTATCATTTGGAATATTTCACACTTTTCAAACATTTAGTGTTTGCTATGAACATTTCGTCACCATCTTACCTGTAAAACACAAAGACAAGGCTTACTGAGGGAATAGTCAACTTTCACTTCCCATATCTAGGAAAAGCCAACTGACTGCTTCCTGAATCGATGAAGAAAGCCACTGCAATCACTGACTGTTCGCTCAACATGTTAAAGTTTCAATTCAACACTTAGAATCTTTCATTAAACAACAGAAATCAGAACTGAGAGAAGAACCAGTCGCCGTGGTGTAGTGGTTAATGCAACGGACTACCGACTGGAAGGTTGTGGGTTCGAATCCCCATCAGTACCTTCAAAAATCATTGTGGGATTTTTCAGCTCTAACTGGCTCCTACCCAGAGATGGGCGTGCTATGGGCTCATTGGGAAGACTGGGACCACACAGTCGAGTCTCATCCACATCGCGATGCGTCATTGAGGGTGTTGCTCAAATCTTCTGACAAGCACTGCAGGTGTCTGTATCTCTCAGGCCAGGTTGACACCAGGATATATTGTGATAGTAAGCGTTGAGTACAACCCTGTCACGGAGTCTCCGTCCTAGATGGAACTCCATAGCATCATGACTATCATCCACATCCACATCATCATCATCATTTGATAAAAACTGTTTCCGATTCTGTGGCCATTAAAGTGGCGTAGAAAATGGGATGGGAAAAAAAAAAAAAAAGAACTGAGAGTAGAAAATCCAATACGTATTTCACCTAATTTCAGCGAGTAGAGGAACAAAATTGAAGAAGAAGAAAAAACGGCATGGAAAAACATGGGAGGTGGGGGTAGAGGGGGAAAAAATAAAAGAGTTGATAGAGGACAATTCTGTGTGCTGCATCTTTACTTGTCACCTCTCTGAACATAATTTTCAGTGGAGATGGTTTAAGCCCCTGACTGCTGAGGCTGTTGAAACTAGGTCAATGGCTGACCACTGAGCTCCTTTGCCTGCAGAGAAGTTTGTCTTGACAGCAGTGTGCATGACAACACATTCAGGACGAAGACAAGGAAATTATTTACATAACAGCCTGTAGATATACAGGAAAAAGACAAGGACAATATTTACATTTCATACAGTCTATATAGCCATTGAAAGCTGTCATCTACTTGGAGAAGTCTTGCTTGGTGTGGTAGATCTCAAACAACACTGGCAGAGACCCATTTTGTATGGAACACATTCCACATCTGATGGTCCCACTTTTTTCTCTCTTCAGTTTCAAAAATCATGAACTGAAGAAGCACAACTAGACTAAACAGTTTTGCACAGTGGAATTAACAGCAGTGACTTCCTGCTTTTGCTCAGGAGAATTCAGTGACATGCTACTTTTGAAAAATAAAAACTTGCTTCCCTTCAATGGTTTTTGGCATCTGGGGGAAAATCAGTAAATACAATCAATGCTGGGACTCTTCATCAGAGGATTTCCAATTATCATTGCTCCTGCATTGGCATGTTGTGAAGTGTAAAAATAACTGGCATCAAAGACAAACATCACCTCTTTCTCTTCTACCCCATGCAACTATCAACCCAACAATATGAAACAAAAAAGGTTAAAAATTGATAAATCCAAACTATAATCATGAATAGCATGGTAAGGTCACATGTCCAAGAAACAAGTGCATTTGGACAAAGCACTATGCACACTTCATTCTCCCTTCACCAGCTCTACGCTGTATTGGCTATAAACTCTATGTTGGCCCCACTGGTGTTGCACAGGTGGAGCTTGCTGCACGAGCAACAACAGGTTTTCCATATCACCATTTGATTTCCAAGCCTACGTCCTGTGGTCACCTGTAAGTCTTTCAAAATTTCAGTGCTAAAGTTTCTTTAGCAACATTGTCAGTTTTCATGAAAGTGGGCAATTCCGCACAGAACTGAAATTTCCACACTAAAATATGATAGCCAGTCAGGTTACTAGCTGGGCTACCAGCCAGGAAAGTTGAGTAGCATGACAGACTTACAGGTATCAATCACACTGGATTTGATATTTTCCTTGGTCACGTCCAAAGTCTTAGACTGCCAGCCTGGCCACCTAAAACAGGCTGAGATAGGCAGCCCAACATGATTCTAGATAGCCACGTGCTACCTGGCAAAAGGAAATCTCAGTCCTGCTATTCATACATTATGCAATAAGTGTTCTGTCTACAAAGATTCTGCTAAAAAAAGAAAAAAAGAAAACAAGAAAAAAATGAGAAAAAAATGGAGAAAAAAAAAAACACCCTGGGTTGTGATTATGTCCTTTTTGGTTTCTTAAACCTAACAAGCAACCTCCAGTTGTTTCTCTCTGACCCCCTCTTTCCCTGTCACAATACCAACCTTTACCACACTTACATAAACTGTAACTTAAACACAAAGTGACATAAAAAAAATACCTGTAACTTATCGGGGGAGGGGGTGGAGTGTATTTAAAATGGCAAGTGTAAAAAACTCTTAACATTGAAGACAACTGAAAATGAAAATTCTGAAAAGACTGAAGTCAGGTTCAAAAAATGCTGAAATGTCCATTATTTCAAAATATTAATAACAGTAACAATATTCCAAATTACAATGAATGTTCATGCACAGCCTCGGCCAACCTTCAATCAATACCAAATCACAGTATCCATACTCATCAATTAATTTCACTGTTAATGATTTTAAAAAAGATTAATAAAAACAAAAACCTCTTTAATTCTGTAATCCCTCACCCTATCCACCAGCTTCCAGCAAGAAGGAAAGGGCAAGGGAATGAAAGGATTATCCTTTGACTCATAGTTATTTATAATTTTTGCACACACAAAAATCACCAACCTCACACCAAAAACAACAACAACAACAAAATCACAAAAATTTAAATAATGTTCATGAGTATAAAATTATTTTACTGAATGAAAATGACTGGACAACATAATTATCATATGTTCGCTGTTGACAGGACAAGTGATAAACCAGCTAGGAATGAAAGGCTTTACAAACACTAGTAAACAGAACTATTAATCACAAGATAAAAAAAATATTTAAGAAACACTCAAACTGCAATATGCAATATCCATGGAACCTACTCTTGTACCGAAATGAAATGAATAAATGAATTCTATGTAAGCTATTGGCAAAAGGTCACTGGCAAAAAATTGTGTGTGCAGCAGGAGGGGGGGGGGGGGGGTTAACATAAAAATCAACTGTTTCCTGTAAAAATACTCCTTGGAAAATTATCATAACATGTCAAAACTACAAAAGTTTCATTGGATAACAAAGTGTCAAAGTAGGTTTGCTTGTCCATGTCTATCTGTCATCTATCAGTCAAAATATACGTCTGCATGGCTGTATTTGCTTGTCTATTAGTCTGTCTACAGACATCCATCAAACGTCTTCTGATTATACAACCCCTTGCATCATTTTGTATGCCCACGGATCATAACAAATGATATGATAATATGATACGATAATAAGATGATAATGTGATAATTTATGTCTTTTTTCCTACTATGAATACATTATTTCATGATTATACTTGTAAACATGTTTTTGAATATTAAAAAGGAAATAACATTCAAAGCAAGAGCAAAAAAAAAAGAGAAAAAAGGAAAATGTCAAAAATGGACAGTAAGCTGACAGCCCCCCACTACACAGGAAACCATTTGACTTATGAAGGTCTCGTGAAGAAACTGAAAGCTGGCCAAGCACCTAACAGTTGCAGATTCTGTACCCATTCTTCACTTAACTCTTTCACCACCAAGTTTCCCCAGAAATGGCACTCTTCAGTGCCAAGTACACTTTGGGCAGCCAATTTTGCAGTGCAGTATGCATTTTTAAAAGCTTATATCTCACTTTTTTTTCTGCTGTGTAAAGAGCAGATGTTGTATTTATATATGAATGCTTGCTTATGTTGATGTGCTTGATTGATTATTCCACAGATAATCTTATCATGAAGAAAAACAATTTTTTTTCATACTTTTTATTAGTTGTACTACTGATCTTATTTTGTGAGTTGTGCGCCAGATATTATAATAAATGAGGAAAAGCAATGGAAAATCTACACACAAAGTCAGCTATCTGCTTATTCTATTCGGAATGGTAGACAATGCGTGTTGATTTGCAGCCATTTTGGAGAAAACGCTACGGAGAAAACGTGACTTAAATTCTGACAGTTAACAAAGCCACACTTTGGTCTTACTGCTGAAAAACTAGGTCGCTGGGTAAAGTTTAAAAATAGCACTGTCACCTGCATTCACCAGCGGAGCTGACAGAAGCTTTGTACCAGCGTGAAAAGTTATCGTTTAGCATGACCCCTCCAAGTCGCACAAATGCGACCATGGCGGTCGTATGGGAAGTCACTTAATTGCGACCATGGCGGAAAAAGAGTTAAAAGACTTTGCTTTTACTCAATTATCAAAATTAGCCCACACAGGCCAACAAGATTCAAATGCACATTCACTTACAGACAGACCCCTTCCTAATCCCAAAATTTTTGTTAAGAAATGCATCATTATTACCAAGCAAAGCTGTCTTTATCAGGACATAAAAACATAACTCTTATTTGTGAATGAATCGTGCACTATCCATGGTCAAGTGCGGGGCACAGGCAGAAATATTCTTCAAATATGTTAAAGCAGTTTGCGAGTGAAGAAAAAAAAGCTTGGATGCATTATGAATTTTTTCAAACAAATAAATGAAAGCTTGTAAATAATGTTGTACAAAAAGAAATGTCAACTGATTGAAACAGAAATCATAACCCATAGAATTCTAGTATCTCTCCAATGTCAACCCAATCAACAAACCTTTCGTTTTCCTTCCTCTTCAAAGACAGCCTGTTGATCAGATTCACCCCTTTATATTAGTCAACAATACCAAAAATCCAACTATCATACAATGATGCAGTGTCTAAGGCAAATTCATGCAGTATCCACCTACACGTTTAATTCTTTCAATCATTTCATTTCTTTCATTCACTTACATTCCAGCATTCACTGATGAATGTGAATAGAGTACATCCAAACACACATGGAATCAGCAGACTGAATGTACAAACACTTGTAGTTTTAGTTTATACAATGAAACACACACACACACTAATATCAACCAGGGCTTAAAATGGAACCACATGAAAAGTGAGGAAAAGTTTGCAGCTGGGGTCCAGAGGCAACAAAGGCCTCTTATAGTGCTGGGGCAATGCTTCACAGGGGGATTGACAAGGTAGGAATGGGGGTGGGATGAACCCCTATGAAGCTATTCAAAATGTGTATTTTAAAATTAAGTGCTGTTTCTGAGCTCTCCTGTAACTGCATTTTCATATTGTCAGTCCAAATCACCGCAAGATCTTACATAAGGAATCCAACAGAAACTTACTGAAAGAACTGTTATATCTTTGTTATTATTTTACTCTGGTTACAGAGAGATCTACCAAAAATAACAACACTTAAGTTTTGTCCTTACTGTCTCAAAACTGCTTCTGCTCCCACTTCTGATATGATAACAAAGCTAAAAACATCACCGCAGATGAATTTGTTTTGGATGAAAAACATTTATAAATATTTCTTTCTTTAAAGGATGGACATCTGTCGAAAGATGGAAGATTTCAGGTTCTGACAAAGGAATCTATCAAAAGATGTAAGATTTCAAGCTCTAACACACACAAACCAGCAACAGTTTGGTTCAAGCCACAGAAATACAAACAAGTAACTTGAAATTAGGGTAATTCAGTATCTGACCTGATAAAATTTCAAGCTGAACCAAGATTTCAAGACACCAATCATGATGGTGGGTTATGTCCGATGTTTTATTTTCATCACTGTGTAATATTGCAACTCTTACAAAATAAAACTGATTACACACTAGTTTCACAACCAGGAAGAAATGACTTGAGTAACACCATGAGTGATGACATATTCAACACAAACATGTTGTACTTTCTTAATCGATTTCATGACAATTTACTCAATGGGCATAAAAACCGTGACCTTACAAAACAGCCCAAAACAATTGACATTCCACCACCCTCCTGAACATCTGTCAACTTTGATGCATTATGTAATATTAGACTACAGTGATGTACATTACGCAATACCTCACATAGTCACAGCCCTTATTTTGTTACTGAATGCAATGCATTAACTCTCACCAGTTTTTGCTCCATAGTTCATCCAAGAAAAACTCCACTGACGCAGTTTAATAAATGCAAAGAAGTAAAACAATTTAGTTTTAGGAGTTGGCATTTTAGAGATTGCGGTTATCTTTCAAGTTATTATTGAGTGAAAAATATGACAGATTTTGTCTACAAATCATAACACATGTGACTTGACACCTTTGTGAACAATATAAATGAGATTTACTCTGGGGCGATGAATCTCAGCGAAATGTCTTGAACCAGTGAGAAACTGATGAATTTTATTCAAATGATGAGTATACATCAGAATCTGATCAAGATAGTGACAGTGATGATGTGCGAGATGAGGAAAATTGTCCAATACAGTCACCTAAGGTCAACAAATTATGTCTATTTTTAGTTCAGAAGATTTCACTTTGTTTCAGTTTCACAGCTGAGCTGAGAAGAGTAATAAATCAAAGATTTTCTACAAATGAAAGTGTAATACTACAGAAGGAAAGCAGGAATAGATGCAATGAAGCTAAGGAAGCTTGGCTAGTTAACAAAGCAAAAAGATATAGAAGAATGACACAGAACAGACCCTTATTCTTATTCTTGTTTAAAGACCAGCCAACTGTGTAGAGCCATCGCAGCCATGTCAGGGCTATAAATGTTTCAAAACATAAACAATACTTCAACAGGTAAAAAGAAAGGAACAGAAAATTAAGTACACATATCAATGCATTCGCGCACATAATATAAGGAGACACTCCTGGCATTGACCACTCCATCCAATTTATCACACAGGGGCATTAAAAAACATACCTGAATACAAATCTGAAGAAATTGCCCACAGTAAAAGACATGCACATAAGCTGGTTGCATAAAATCTACAGATGTTAGAATATGAGCATTACGGCACAAGACAAAATATTAGATAGCTGGGGAGAGATATTGTTCACAATGACAGCAAGGAGGACATATCATAAGAAAGAACGCTGAAGGATCACTACCAATGAATTTGGTATTCACAAAGTAAACAGCCCTCCTAAGTGAAACTTATGATACCAGAAATATCCGTAAAGATACGTCAAAACCAATTTTCACTGCACTTCCAATAGATACGTCAAAACCAATTTCCACTGCACTTCCAACAGATACGTCAAAACCAATTTTCACTGCACTTCCAACAGATACGTCAAAACCAATTTTCACTGCACTTCCAAAGACAATACGGGCTATAGAATGCGAACTCCATTATACAATCAGCTTGATGAGTCACATGACAAAGATTCTATTAAAAATAATCATGATGAGGACAAGGAACAGATTCAAAACAAAAATAGCAGAAGAACAAGCGGAAGGAACCATTAATGCCATACATATTGTAAGAATTCTCACAGAAAGATCAACTGAGTTGAATAAGGATTTGTATTTATGTTTTGTTGAATATACCAAGGCTACTGATCATGTAAGTCACAAAGAACTGATCAACCAACTGGAAAAGCTCAATACTGATAGAAAAGATTTAAGAACACCAAGGAATATGTATTGAGAATAAACAGCTACAATGAGAGTAGAAAATTATATAAGCTCTTTCCAAAATATCAAAAGAGGGGCTAGGCAGGGATGTTTTCACTTTACAACAAAACCATCACAAAAACATTAAACGCATGCCCTAGGATAAAGGTTGGAGGAAAAATGATAAAAACTCTTCGCTATGCAGATGAAACCATTCTAATTGCAGCAAATGAAAACGACCTACAAAATTTTGTAAGTATAACAGAAATAGCTAAATAAAGGGCTACAACTAAAAAAGCAAGAAGACTGAAGTAATGGTAATCAGAAAAAAAAAAAAATTTTAAATACTAAAAAAAAAAATCTTACCATGTAAAATAACAGCAAATGGCACAACACTGTGACAAGTTGTTAAATTAAATATCTGGGAACAGTCATTTCACCAGACAGCAGATACACATTAAGAATATCCAGCCAAACTGGCCAAGCTAAAAACAGCAATCAAAAAATGAAAAGCATTCTTGCCAACAAATGCCTATCAGTTAACATCAGGAACAGAGTTCTTCAGTGTTACATAGAACTGGTACTATTGTATGGATGTAAAGCGTGGACAGTCAACACGCAAAGTCGGAACAAGACTGAGGCAGTTGAAATGTGGTTTCTGAGAAGAATGTTAAGAAATCCAACATGGATAGCAAAGAAAACAAGACAGTCTTGAAAGAGACAAACACAAAAAGAACATTAATGAAGAAGCTTAGGAAAACACAAGCAACATTCATAGGACATTTCATGAGGCAAAAGAAATTTGAGCACCTGTTTGCAACAGGAAGGCTGGAGGGGAAAAGAGCACCAGCTATACCCTGGGAGAAAATACTGGGTGGATTTGCGGAGTGGATGAAGACAGAAAGGGTGAGAGATGTACTTGCAGCGACAAAAGACAGATTCGTATGGAGGGCCATGATAGCCAATGCTGAGCAGCAGGGCAAGTGTAATTCAACAGTTTCTGATACATCTGTTGGGTTTGCCTAGAGTCATGTATTTTTATCTGAGTGACTCATTCAATGAGTCACTGTTGCTATGAATAGCACCCTGGTTTATTTATAATTTTATTATATAGCTGCGCTTGACTTGCTTCTAAGCGTGTTTCATGGCCAATGGTGCTTTTCACTGACTGAACATATCACATACAAGTCATATCACTTCCTTAATATATTGTCTCCTCTTTTGTTTTCATCACTAAGAGCTAGATGAATACAGATCCACACCAAACCAAGTAATTCTAAAGTTCAAACTAGTCAATATCCTGGAGTAGTTAACAGGCATTGTGACACTGGAAACCTCAGAAAATATCTCACCCCTCTGAATATTTTTAAGCTTTTGTTTACAGTAGAACTGATGTAGCACAAATGTATAATTACAAAAATATGCTAGACTGCGTGTAAAAGACAACCCAACACTTTAAAGTGATTGCTCAGATCTAACACTTGATGACCTGTATATCTACATGGCATTGCTAATGTATGAATTATAACAGTTGTACAAGCACCAAATATCGAACTATATTGGTCAACATCACCTTTTCTTATCAGTTAAGGTCAAAACATTGATTCCAGGTTACAGAGTCATTTTTGAAAGTTAGAAATCCCGAAACAGAAAATCAAATTTACACAGTTTATAAAAGATAAACCAACAAAATTCCAGATGAAGTTATCAGTGTTACTACTCAAAAACATGAACACACTCGTGACTATGTGAGTTTACACAGGGACAGGGCAGTTGCTTCAAGCCATACGTCAGCCTATGACATTGTTTTGAGATTGCACAAAACACTTTTCATACAAAATTATGACTATGAAGTTTACACATGCAGGGACAGCTGCTTCAAGCCATAAATCAGCATATCTACATTGTCTTGAGATTGTGTAAAATATTGTTTATGCAAAACTATCATGTTTAGGGAGCTTTAAAACAATTTTTATACTTGTGCACAGCTGCTTAACCCTTAGCTGTTCACAAGCCCGTAACCGCCCTGCGGAAAAAATGTGCCGATCCGTTCATAGCGGTTGAGATCGCCCGACCTTTTCCGGCACATGTGTGGGGAATTTCCATCACTACTGGCCTTGCGATCTTATCGCGCATGTGGTTAGAATCTTGGTCAGTCTCGCGTTGAATGTTCTAGAAATAGTACAAGCATTCTCGGATGCAAGGAACTTTCCATTCACTGCTGAAAGACATAGTACTGATGCTGTGCTACGTGCTTTCATTCACAACTGTGAGCGTGGGAAAGATGGTGAGTTTCTGAGAACTAGACGAATTTGTGGATTGCATTGAAGCAGAGTTGCAGTAAATTTTTAGGGAAATTGATCGTTTAGAAATTGAAGAAGAAGATGAAGAAGAAAAGGAAGATGTAGAGTCAAATGTTGAAGTAGGTGGTGATGATGAAGTTGGAAATGACAGTGACATAGACGACGATGTACCGCTGACTGTACCAATAACCTCAAAAACTATCGACCTGTTTCCAACCTACCTTTCTTATCCAAAGTCCTTGAAAAAATTGTTCTCGCACAGATCTCTGACCATATCACCGCCAACAACCTCTCTTACCCTTATCAGTCGGCTTATCGCACTGGACACAGCCCTGAAACTGCTCTTGTAAAAATTGCAAATGATATTCTGACTGCTCTTGATCAAAATCAAATCTCTCTTCTATCTCTCCTTGATCTCTCGGCTGCATTCGCCACCATCGACCATTCTATCATGCTCACACGTCTCCATTAAATGTTCGGTATCTCTGCCATCGCTCTGTCTTGGTTCCAGTCCTACCTTTCCAATCGCACTCAAACAGTCTCTGTCTGTTGTTCATCCTCTGCACCCGCTACCCTCCAGTTTGGTGTGCCCCAAGGCTCTGTTTTAGGTCCCATCCTATTTGTGCTGTACACACAACCCCTCTCTGAAATTATGCGACTTCACTCTATGTCCCATCATAGCTTTTCTGATGACAACCAACTCTATACTTCTGGTTCCCTCCCACAACTGCCCTCTATAATCAGACAAACCCAAGGCTGCATTTCTGATGTTCACTCCTGGATGACTGTAAACAAACTTCAACTCAACCCCATTAAACCTGAACTTAGCCTTATCTCTCCCACCACATTGGCTAAGTGTTCTTCCCTTCCTCTGTCTGTCTCTCTGCTTGGATCTGACATTCCACTATCTTCCACTGTCAACTTCGTTCCTCGGCTGATACTCGTACCTTCCGCATACCATTCTGTCGCACTAAAACTTATGGTCAACGCTCCTTTTCCTATCAGGCCCCTGTAATCTGGAATCGGCTCCCTGTCTCTGTTCGCCACTCTGCAACTCTCACTTCTTTCAAGTCCTCTCTGAAAACCCATCTCTTCCAGTCCCTCTCATGATACTTATAAAGACTCTACCACCTAACTTCCCCAGATCCCCCCTTGTTGTCTTTTGAGCCTTGAATGTCGGCTGGTGTGTGTGTGCGTGTGTGTGTGTGTGTGTGTGTGTGTGTGTGTGTGTGTGTGTGTTTGGTTGTGTCTGCGTGATACCTGTAAGCGCTTAGGGCTCTTGTTTTCATCAGATTAGGCGCTATATAAATGCTCTTTATTATTATTATTATTATTATGGCGACCGGTGACACGTGGCAGTGAAGTCAAGGAATTTTCTCAAGTTGTTGGGCCTAAACATTCGCTGCCCGCTGATGCGAAACCAATAGACTATTTTTTTTGTTACTGCCACTAGAATTTTTTGTCAGTGCTGCAAACGATTGATCATCACAAGCTGGTGAAGCGTGATGATCAATAGAAGATATGTCGCCAATGTGACAACATGGGACGCAGGACACCATCACTCCATCAGGCCGCAAAGTGGAGACCATTTTCATGTGCGCTTTCTGTCAGGTGCCCCTTTGCCATGCCGAGGACTGTTTCCGGGACTATCATGCGCTAAACACCATGACACAGGCTACAACCAGCGCTTGTGACAACACTGGTGACACTGCCACTGACAATGACGGCGACAATCACAGTGACGATGACAACATCTCACCATTATCACAGTAGCTGCAAAGTTGCTCTATAGGCACATATGTGTAAATAGTGTATAGAGAATGAAATCTATAGACGAACATGTACAAAATATCTTTGTAAAACACTTCTGTTTCTTTCTGTTTATGTTCATTTGGTGAATCGTGACAATTCTTTTCTGTGACATTTGTGTTGTGCCTGTGTATTGGATACTATACTGGAGGAGCAGAGACAGCGTCGGGTAGGACAGGTGTTGTGTGTACAACTAACAAATGTTGTTTTTAGACAATAGAGCTTGTTTGTATGCTAACCATTGTATTGTCACCATAAAAATACCTCTGTCTGTGACATCTTTGGTGACAGGGACACGCACACTAGACCCAGGACATACAAAACCACATGCAAATCAAACTATGGACACGTGTATATGTGTGCAAAAAATCTTTCTTCTCTGCTTTCAAACAAGTGAATGGCAGTATGTTTGTCAGCATGACTGTACTCTGATGAAAAAATCATAAAATGTCAGAAAAATACGAATACTAGGACTTGATACAGCACAAAACTGAGCGTTCAAGTACAAGACTCCTCACAAATCATAAAGGTGTTTCTGCAGATTTCAAGTAGACGAAGACTTTTCTAAATCACCAAGGAGTTACATGAGATGGTGGAGAGAAAATTTAGCTCTTGTTCGGTGTTTACACAGTACCTTCTCTGTCAACAATTCACAAGCAATCCAAAACAAGTGTGACTGCCCGCGTTCAAGCAAACAGGAACCAGAAAAAACATGAAAGAAGAATAAGAATGTGTATTTAATACAACACGACAAGACAGGCGCAAATTTTCAGCCAACTGGCCTTTGTTAAGCATAAGATCACAAACAAACAAACACCAAATACAAAAATTAATCTTCTTTCGTGGTTTTTCTGGTTCCAATTCACAAACAGACTAATGCAGTAATGTCTATATTTATGCTCAGCCACAAATTGTTATCAGTTTTTTTTGCCCAGCCAACTGTGCCATATCAGGACTACAGCTGTTTCGAAATATACACAATACTTCAACAGGAAAAAAGAAGGAAAAGAAAATTAAGTACACATATCAACACCTTTGCACACACAATCTAAGGAGATGACGTCAACAGGAAAAAAGGAAAAAAAAATTAAGTACACATACCAACACATTTGCACACATAATCTAATGAGATGATTTCAACAGGAAAAAAGGAGGAAATTAAGTACACCTATCAACACATTTGCACACAAAATCTAAGGAGATGCCCCTGGTGTTGATCACTGCACCCAATTTATCATACATGGATTAAAATTAATAAAAAACATACCTGAAAACAATTTAAACATAATTAAGGACACTAAAAACATATTAAAAAAAGGATTTTAATTACCTAAAATTGCTTCAACAATTCACATTTCCCTGGAGCCAAAAATGCACATAATACATGTACCCAATTACCAATCCAAAGAGCAAATTCGTAAGACTTCCATCGAACACATTATGATCTAATCATCTATACACGTGAACAGACCAGCAAGGCAGGAAATGATAGGGCAAAAAGACAGAAAACAAAGGAAGAAACAAAGAGACTGATAGAAAAGAGCTAGAGGACATTTCAAGCACAGAGGGCAGCGTTAAAAGAATAAACAACAAGACAATACAACACAATGCACGTCTGCATAATGATAAGTAAGAAACTTTGAGAAAACACATAGATGGTGGAGGACAATATTTTTTTTCATTTTCCTGATTTAATTTAACAAGTCAACAGTTTATTATTTTTAATGATAATATGGATAAGAACCCAGCTGTTGAGTTTCAGAAGGAAAAAAAGTTAGAATCAGATTTCATTTTTGAGCTGAAAGTTGTGAAAGAGGAACTGGTTGGTAAAGACAATTAACATACGTGCAACTTTATCAGATCAAACCACACCACTAGTCACACAAACACAATCAATCAATTATCCAAACCCACAATGTCAGTGCCAAACACTGTCTTCTTTTACTCAAACACAAAGAAATAAATGAAGACAACTGTGAAATGTGAAATATGTGCAGAGAACCTATGCTTCCAGAGTATCAGAAAGTGCCTGTTGGAGTACCATTGTCACTGACAGTTCACAGATGACTGCGAACAAATCCTATGCTCTCTGTAAAAATATGTTCCTTTGAATGCAAATGTCACAGTATATCTGATGTACACTATTCAGTTACTAATTTTATCATTACCAATGCCAAAACAAACCACTGACAAATTATCTTCTATTTACAATTAAAAGTCTTCAGTGTTCTTGATCGTGAAGAAAACGGGTCTCATGACACTGGGTGCATGATAGATGCGTATCCTTATGATAGTGTGAACAAAATTCCATACAAGTGTTTTATTACAACATGTTTAAGCACAATAATTCAAAATCATAAGCTAGCTCGCTCTTTTTTCTATTTTTTATTTTCTAATTTGATAAAATAATGTGATATCTGTGTATGTTTGAGAGCATTCATGCTGATGTTTATACACAGTAATTCAAAATCATAAGCTAGCTCACTCTTTTTTCTATTTTTTATTTATTTTTTAATGTGATAAAATAATGCGATATCTGTGTATGTTCATTGTTTGAGAGCATTCATGCTGATACAAAAATGTACCAACTATCAATGAAATACCCATAGTACGAAATTCTTTTCTTCTTGCTGTTGGTTTTTTTTATTATCATAATAAAAAAAATGAAAATGTTACAGACTATGACTTACATCAGTCTTCTGCTCTGCCTATCCTCTATCTACTTGTCACAGATCAACAGATAGTTCATTTCTCTTTTAAATTTGACATGATAAACCAACACAGGCATCAAAATTACTTCTGAATATCAAATTTCCCATTTAGATACATATTTTTATCAATTTCAGCCAAACACTAATGAACTGGTGAGAGTTAAACAAAACAGACCAAAAAATGAAAACAACCAGAAAAACACAAAAACAGAATCAGAACACATATTCAATATAACTGGTTCCTGTTTGTTTGAATGCTAGCCTGTATGTTTGAACATCGGCAGCACGGCTTTGCAGGCGCCTCTCTGCCTTAAGCTATTTAGTTTCAGAGGCAGCAGCTGTTGTCTGCTAGCCTTATCAGTGCCACTCCCCTGCTGCTACAAGGCCGCTGGCCGGAAATTCCTTCTGTGTTATGTGTTGTGCCACGCTAGTGTGTACAGGATTTTACCAAAGTGTACAGCGTCGTCTCTCCGTAACCGGACTTATTACAGTTGTGATTTTCATGTGTGTGCTTGTAGGACTTCTTATTCATAAGATGTGAGTATTTTTTTTTTTGCTAGCGTTATTTCGTTGATGCTGTAGAGAGGGAGGAAAAAGGTGTATATTCTGTACTGACAGTGCCTCTGGATACGTGATACTAGGGCCTGATACTGTTAGTGTGTACGCCGTTACAGTCACAATGGAGGGAGAAAAACATTTAGAAAATGAGCATACTTTTAGACTTAATTCTTTGTGTAGAATTTGTGGTGAAAGATCAAGGAGGAATCGTGACATAGATCCCCCGAAGCTGTGTACAAACTATGCTTTTGAGCTGGAGCGGTTTCACGGTATAGTTGTGTCTAATGACACTAGTAGTACACACTCCACAACACTGTGCATGAAATGTTACTCAAGGCTGATAAGACTGAGAAATTCATCATCTCCATCTGAGAAAACTTTGCAGACAGCTAAAGAAACCACGGAGAAATGTACTGCATTATGGGCGCATCCTTTTGATCCATCAACTGCAGTGAGCAACTGCATTGTGTGCAAAACCTTTTACAATCAAAACACAGCTGGCAGACCACTCAAACCTAAATGTGGTGTACCCAAACGTGTTCCAGATAGCCCCACTGTCATTAGCAGTATGAACACTGACCATGAGGGTACTATAGGTGACTGTAGCGACATTGTTCCTCAGGAGGAAATTCAGACTAACAATAGTGATATCAGTTCAGTTTGCTCCTTCCAGCCGCCATGCACATCAACTCCTACAAAAGTGAAGACAGCCAGCTGTATTACATAATGAAAGAACGCCTCACAGGCACGTCACCAATGATACAGTCATTTCCCGCAAAGCGGCGAAGAGAAAGTCAGAAAAATGCAGAGAAAGAATAGAATTCATACACTGTTTTTTATTTTGTTTTTTTTATATAGGGATAGGAAGAAACAAAGAACTACACACAAAATCAGTAACTAAAACAAACAGTAAAAAACATAATAAGACATGACTTGGCTTGAAACACACCGTAGAGACAACTAGGAATAGTGTACATTTCTCCCTCCCTTTGTGAACAGTGCCAGTTTCTCAATGACTATAAACACTCTCAGTCTGTGGAATTTGTGATAAGGCCATGTATATGGGCCGCCCTTCACTTGCTTCCCAGTGCCAGTAGGGTGGGGTAATTAATCACAGCCTGCCGCGCCCCAGACGAAACGCTAGGATAAACAGGTCAGTGCAGTGCATGGCTGACACATGTAGCTAGCCACACAGTTCGTGTTTAGTACTGAGAAAAGTCAGTTGTTACTTACAGCATGCTTGGAAGACTGGTCTTTTTGTCTGTGTTAATTCATGCTAGCCTGCCCTACCCTGAAGTGATGCAGAAAATTACCCACATTTTTGCATGTTTGGCTTCCACAATGTATGGCGTGTTTGGAGTCTTTGGAAAGTGCAGTTCAAGAACTATCTAAAGGCAATTAGCGCGTAACCCTGGTTCTGGTGAGGAATTTGTAGTAAATGGAAAGAGAAAGGTACTGTGTTTACAGAGTTGTTAGCGCCAGCCAGCCGCTCAGCAGAGAGGACTGGCCGTCCGCCTTATCTCTGGCTCAGGGGACTAGGTTACTTCCCCTGCCACCTGCAACTAAACATCAGGCCCATAAAGCCGTGGCAGTCACACTTTTTTGGTTTTATTACTAAGATTGGCATTTTTCTTGTCTTGTTTTATCAAATATGCATTCTCATTCTATTTTTCGTATTCTTCTGGATCCTGTCCTTTTGAACACAGGCAGACACACTTTGCTTTAAAAAATTAAAACCAAAAAGCAAACCAAATATGAAAAAGAAACATAGATCAAAATCAAACCAAACAAAACGACATAAACTTACAAATACATACCAAAATGAGATGTAAAACCAAGCATGATATGCATACCTTTGTTCCATGCAGACGCATTGCATGTTGTGCCTGGCTGAGCAGTTTGTCACGGTACATTCGTGCTGCCCGACTATTGTACTTCTGTTGTGCATCTGTAGTTGTGCACCCATGTTCACTGAAAAATGTGCGCTGTTGAACAGACCCAACATCAAAAATTAGGAACAATACCTTCTGATGTCAGATGATATTCAATTCAATTCATATTGCTTATAGTCCAGCCAACTACTAGAGCCATATCAGGGTTAACACCACGTCAAAAAGAAAAGAACAACCCGTTAAGATAAAAGACAACAGTTAAAAACTACGATAAGATAAAAGACAACAGTTAAAAACAATGTTCACCGTCAACTTTGCAAATCTAAAAGGAAATTTTCCTTCTAAAATTACGTTTAATCTAACATACTTACCGTGGCTCACAAATGCAATAAGCGGCAGCGGTTTGCCAATTCTGCCTCGTAACAATAAAGTCCGAAGGGACAGTAACTCTGAGAGTGTCTACGTCTTGCGCATGCGCAGGTGCTCTTCCTCTTTTCGAGGAGACCTTGACCTTGACCCTGACTGTGGCTAGAAGGAACCAGGAAGGCGGGGAGGTCGGGAGGGACTCTGCGTGAGCCACGGTAAGTATGTTAGATTAAACGTAATTTTAGAAGGAAAATTTCCTTTTAATTACACATACTATACCGTGGCTCACAAATGCAGAATAGCACTACCCGGATGGAGGGCTTACCTGGTTAACGCCTGGAGGAATGGCAGGAGTCAGGGCGTGTGGCTGAGATGGGGTGTTGGGCCACCACAGCGGAAGCGATACCCCTGGACCCATCTTCGCGCAGACGGGAGACGTCGCGCAGGTAGAACTGGATGAAAGTGCCCGGGGAACGCCAGTACGCGGCGTCTAGGACGTTTTGGATGCTGGCATTGTGGATGACTGCCAGCGAAGAAGCCCATGCTCTGATCTCATGGGGCCTTGGGGAGAAGACAGCTAGCTCGGCGCTCGACCTGGCATACGCAGCCTTGATGACTTCCCTCAGCCATCGAGAGATGGACGTGCGTCTAATGTCCTTTCTATAGTTTTCGTTGTAAGAGAGAAAAAGGTGGCGCCGCTGCTGGCGAGAAGATTTCGTCCGCTTTCTGTACGCTCGCAGTGCGCGAACCGGGCAGAGAGTGCGATCCTCGTCGTCCGGAGCGAGGATAGACGTGAGGGGATGGATGTGGATGGCCGGCGAAGGAGAACCTGGAGACTGGTTCTTGGCCAAGAATTCCGGGAGTAGGCGGAGAGACATCGAGCCATCAGGTTCGAGAGCAACATCTCCGGGGAGACCACTA
Source organism: Monoplex corrugatus (assembly GCA_030674185.1). Taxonomy (NCBI): domain Eukaryota; kingdom Metazoa; phylum Mollusca; class Gastropoda; order Littorinimorpha; family Ranellidae; genus Monoplex; species Monoplex corrugatus. The sequence goes on along the minus strand of CM060311.1, from coordinate 52,189,283 downwards.
AGGGCGTGCACTTCGCTGCAGCGCCTCCCCGATGCGAGAGAGACGAGAAAGGCCGTCTTGAAAGAGAGGAACTTCAGGGAACACTCCCTGATGGGTTCGTAAGGGGGGAGTCTAAGGGATGAGAGGACGAGAAAGAGATCCCACGCCGGGGTTCGGCGGGGGTTCCTGGCTTCCTGGAGAGAAGCCCCTCTGACGAGATTCCGCAATAGAGGATTGTGCTCAAAGGACGGACCACCCAACTGACGGATGGTGGTGCAGATGGCCGCCCTGTGGACCTTCACTGAGGATGCGGAAAGCTTTTTCTCTGTGGACAGAAAGCCGATGTAGTTGGCCAACTGCAAGCGAGAGGGTGAATGGGGTGACACCTCATTTGAGGTGCACCAAGAGACCCAGCCATTCCAGTGGGCATTGTACACCCCCTGTGTGCCCGGCCTGTGAGCTTGCTGCACAAGGCCGATTACTGCCGGGGACAGGCCTAATGAAGACATCAGTCCCGCACAGCATCCAGGCGTGAAGGTTTAGAACGTTTGGATTGCCGTGCGGAATGCCTGACCTGGGTTGGAGGATGGAGCGGCTCGATACCGCGAGTTTTAGCGGCGGCACATGGGACAGGTGCAGAAGTTCTGGGTACCATGCCTGTGCTGGCCATTTGGGTGCGACAAGGATTAATGTCGCTGCGTCCTCCCTGGCTTTCCTCAGCACTTTCCCCATAATGGGGAACGGGGGAAAGGCATAGCCGATGAGGTTCGACCATGGAATGGATAGGGCATCTACAGCCCAGGCCGCTGGGTCCGGAACTGGAGAGACGTACAAAGGGAGGCGGTGATTGAACCTGGTGGCAAAGAGGTCCACGTGTGGTTTGAACCATGCTGCCCATACTGGCTCCAGGACTGCATGGACCAGTGTCCATTCCGAGGGAAGAATCATGTGGGATCTGCTGAGAGAGTCCGCAAGTATGTTGATCTTCCCCGGGACATGCTTTGCTGAGAGCTGAATCGAGTGTTCCTCGCACCAGATGAGGAGCTGTTCCGCTCTCCGAGACAAGGAGTGGGAGCGGGCGCCCCCTTGCTTGTTGATGTAACAAGCTACTGTGGTGTTGTCCGTGATGATGCGGACATGTTTTCCCTTCAGAAAGGGGAGAAACTCCCCGAGTGCCAGGCAAACTGCCTCCAGTTCCAACATGTTTATGTGGCAGGGCATGAGGTCGGTCGACCACCGACCTGCGGCTGTCAGCGTGCCGACATGGGCTCCCCACCCGGAGGTGGACGTGTCCGTGAACAAGTGCTCCTGAGGAGGGGGCAGTGTGATGGGGACTCCCTGGGCCAGGCGTGACTGGGAGCGCCATTTGGTCACTGCTGATATGAACCAAGGGCCCAGGTGGACCGGGAGGTCCCATGGCTGAAGCGACTGTGACCAACGCTTCCTTAAGCCGCGTTGGAATTGCCGCTTGAGAAGACGACCCAGTGGCACTAGGGGTGCCAGCGACTCCATAAGGCCCAGTAGGGAGGCCAGCTTCCTTGCTGGCGCTTGGAGTTGGGGGAGCAGTTGGGCTAAGAGGCCCTGAAGGCGCAGTAAGCGCTGGGGAGACGGGGTGACCCTCCACTTGGAGGTGTCGAAGGACATGCCCAGGAACTGGAATTGTTTGGAGGGAGTTAGGTCCGACTTCTCCTCGTTGCAGACAAAGCCCAGGTTGTGACAGAGTTGCAGGACCTGGGATGCTTGTTGCGCACACTGTTCTTTGGAGGAGGCGAGTAGAAGCCAATCGTCTAGATAGGCCTTGAGGCGGATGCCCTTCTCCCGAACATGCATGCAGAGTTCCCTCGCCACCTTCGTGAAGAGCCAAGGGGCGGGTGCCAGACCGAAGGGCAGTGCCCTGAATTGGAAGATCCGGTTCCTCCAGACGAATCTGAGGTACTTCCTGTCCCTGGGGTGAATGAGGAGATGGAAGTATGCATCCTTGAGGTCGATGGATATCCCCCAGTCGCCCGGGTGCAAGGCCTCGCGGATGGACATAGGGGTCTCCATACGGAAATGGAGGACGCGGAGGAACCGGTTTAGGGAGGAGAGGTCCAGGACGGGCCTCCAGCCCCCCGAAGTTTTGGGGACCACAAAGATGCGTCCATAGAATCCCGGGGACGCAGCGAAGGAAACTTCCTCCGTAGCCCCCTTGGCTAACATCGAAAGAACCTCCTGATCCAGGGCCTGCGAGGCCAAGCGATCTTGAGGAAGTGCGAAAGCAGGGGGAGAGAGCGTGAGAGGGGCCTTCCTTGGGCCCCAAGGAAGGCGGAACCCCGACCTGATCACCCGCAGGGCCCACGGGCTGGCGGGCAGCCTCTCCCACGCGTCGATGTGTCTGGAGAGACTGCCCACAGGATCGCCCGTGGGGGGTGATGGCCTCAGGCCGGGGGTGAGTCATTGGGGGTTGGCCGGCTGAGAGGGAGCCGGCCTGTGGGCCTTAGGCCGGGCCACCGGCCTGCCCGAATGCTGTTGCGGTCTCCTGTGCCCTTGGGGCCTGGGATCGGCCCGAAACTTGGTGTGGGTGGGCCTGTTTGGCGGGTAGGCCGCTGGAGCCGGGCGCTTCACGGCAGGGCGAGAGGGCCTCGAATGGAGGGCGAGGTCCCTTTTTATGTCCGCCTGGTGCTTCAGGACGGCCTGAACATGGATCCCGAAGAGGGAGCCCGGCTGGACGGGCACCGCGCGCAAGGAGGCCCTTGCCGACGGTGAGGTGGCAACCGAGGATGCCGCGAGAATGGCATCCCGCCTCGCCATGACGGCGTTCAGATACGTGCGTGCTTGCGATTCGGCGACGGATCTGAGCCCCTGCGCCATGGCCTGGATAAAGGCCACGATGGTTGCCTGGTCAGGCGCCTGGCGGAGCGTGAAGGACTGCTGGTTGGGGTCCTTCAGGGCTTCCCCTAGGCCGCCCAAGAATGAGTCCAGGGCGGAGGTTGCCACCAGCCCCCGTCTCGCGTTCTCCTCCCATTCCGTCAAGCATTTCTCCGTGATGGAGATATGCTGCGGCTGGGCCCGAGAGCGATCGTTCACAAGGAGGAGGTTCTCCTGTGTGAGCGAGAGGGGAGCGTCAGGGATAGGCCCATGGGCCATGAAGGGCTTCCGCTGGAAGGGGAGCGGTGCCGGCTTCAGGAATTTCCTGAAGGGCAAGGCTCCCAGGAAGTCAGGCACAGATCCTGGAACGAAATCTTGTGCCTCTTTCCCCCTGGCGGTGTCCTGGGCTTGCCTGAGGCAGTCAGCCACCATGTCGGACTGTTTTAGCAAGGAGGCCCGTGGGGCTGAGGTAGGGTGAGCGCTGAAAAGGCGCTCGGCCGAGCCAAGCTTGGGAGCCTTGGGCTCTGGCACAGTGGACACCGCCTCCGGTGTGAGTTGTGCCAGCCGGTCCATGGCATCCTGGAAGCAGAATGCCATGTGGGCAGGGGCCTCATCCTCTGAGGCCGAGTCCGAGTCCTCTGGCCCGCCTATGGAGGGGGCGAGAGTCTGCGGAGAGTCTGACCGGGGTGCCACGGTTGTGGGACCCGGGTCAGAGCCCCCAGGAGGCAGCCCCGGTGTTGTGTCCAACACGGGTGGTGCCGGGGGGGCTGGGCAGGGTGAGTCCTGCGCTGGTGGGGCGCCGGGCATAAAGCCGGGCCACCACGTGCATCCCGTGGCCGAGGCCGGGGGAAATCCCAAGGATGGGTGCCACGGTACCATGTGCGGTGCCATGGGATGCGGCATGGGCTGAGCCCAAGGGGCATCAGGACCCTGACCCCATGAAGGGTAGGGCCTGGCCCGGTCCCCAGTGCCCAAAGGGCCAGCCTGCTGGGGGCGGCTAGGCATGTGCCAAGGCGCCCAAGTGCTCTGTCCGGAATGGGACAGAGATGTGGCAGCCCGCCATGGGTCGCTTGGTAGTTGCCAAGGCGCCCAAGTGCTCTGTCCGGAATGGGACAGAGAGGTTGTGGCGGGTGCAGCAGCAGGCTGTGGGGGAGGAAGGGAGACAACCGGGGCGGATCGACGATCTGACGCCCGTAAGGGTGGGGTTGTCTCCCTTGGCCCACCTGGCGAACCAGGGGGTGTCCCGCCTGGCGAACCAGGGGGTGAGCCGGTTCCGTTCACATTACGGTCCATCTTGCCTCCCGAAGGAGACCCATGCCCAATGCGCCCATCAGCCATGGAGGCTGAAACAGTACCAGCAGAACCGGAGTTAAGCTGTACGAAGGGGGCGAGCACAGAATCGACAGAACAGGAGTTGAGTCGATCACCGTGCCGGGCAGTGTGAGGGCCGTAAAATGACGAAAATTCAACTGAGCCGGAGCTGAGTTGAGGGCTCGTGGTCACCGCAACCGAACCGTAGCTGGGTTGCGATGACTTGTCGATAGTGTGAAAGAGAGAAGACGTAAAAGGGAGAGACGAAGTTGAAGAGAGAGCGGTTTGTGCACCGGTGGAACCACCCCTTTTGTGGGTTTGAGAATTCGGCGGACGAAATCTTCTTAACCCTCGCTTTGCCACCCAATCGCTTCACATAAGTTTCTCCCTTAAACGAAAACATAGGCAAGACACAAAAACAACAACGACAATCGATCGATCGCGTAGCGAAATCGAAAAATACTTAGCTGCTCAGAGCGTACGAGGCGAGCTGGAAGATGGCTGCCGAGAAAAGAGGAAGAGCACCTGCGCATGCGCAAGACGTAGACACTCTCAGAGTTACTGTCCCTTCGGACTTTATTGTTACGAGGCAGAATTGGCAAACCGCTGCCGCTTATTGCATTTGTGAGCCACGGTATAGTATGTGTAATTAAAATGCTATTAAAGAAAAACACGTTAAATCACATCAAGTGAAATCTATTGATCTCTTGTAAAAACTGGAAAATTGCATCAGGGGGGACGTCTTGGAAGAGCTTCTTTAAGGAGTCCGCCGTGTAGTGCTTTTGTCTTACATCATAAGTCCCAGCCATCGAGGAGGAGGTGTCGGATGCTTAACGGCTCATCACATGATATACACCATGGTGCTTCTTCATTTTTCAAAAGGTACGAGTGAGTGTAGGATGTGTGACCCATGCGTAACCTACATAACACTGTCTCTTTCTTACGGTTTCCTGCAGCAGATGGGAGAATTTCTTTCAGGTTAGGATGGATTTGGAAAAACATACCCCCCAAAAAATCTACAGTATGCCAACTTTTTTTTTTTTTCCGGTCACAAGCTTTTAGAGTGATGAAACAAGATGAAAAAGATTGATATGTTTGTAGCTGAGATCTAGAGGCCACTAAGCCTCTGGTGGGATGAAACTATCAGAAAAACAATGAATCAAGTGATTCATGCTAAATTCTGGAGCACTTTATCAAGACTTATCACTATGAGATCAAGTTGAAAGCCTGTGGTATAAAGTGTGGTTTGCAGGTACATTTTTTTTTTTTTTTTTTTTTTTTTTTTTGTCATTCTGAATGGCAAGGTCAAGAGACAAACTTCATACTTCTTTTTCTTTCATTCACCATCTACCTGTGTAGACAAACTTTATACATCTTTTTCTTTCGTTCACCATCTACTTGTGTAGACAAATTTCATACTTCTTTTTCTTTCATTCATCATAATACATGGATCAGGTCACATCTGGTGATGCATGTGGTTGCTTTTTCCAGTTCCCATCAGTTGCCACAGAGCGTGGTAATCAGGAAGCTGAGGGTGAATTCTGCTCCATCCTGGAGGAAGTAAAATGTGCAAGTGCTTCTCTCAGCCGATGTAGATGCCCATGCAGACATCTGCATTGTACTGCATGGTTCCATGTTTAAAACATGCCTGCAGGCCTGATAACTCTGTTCATACTGTGAATACAAGTTATCGCTTGACTGCTGTTCAGTGCAATTTTCACGGTTTCGTCTAAAGCCCAGTCGACTGCATAGAGCCATATCAGGGGTATAACTGTTTCAAAACATACAATACTTCAACAGGTAAAAAACAAAAAGAAAGTCAAGTACACATATCAATGTATTCGCACACATAATCTAAGATGCCCCTGGCGCTGACCACTCCATCCACTTTATCACACAGCGGATTTTAAAAAAAGATAACAGGCCTGGTAATACAAGTTATCGATTGATTGCTGTCTAGCACTAGCAGGCCTAGTAACTGTTCATGCCGTGAATACATGTTATAGCTTGACTACAGTTCAGCACTAACATACACAATAGACAGTTCAATAAAAGAAATAATAGTTAATACAGTAGAGCTTAATCTTAACTGGTTTTACTTTGATACTCACAGCATTGGAGTTTCCACCTATCTGCATAGCTCGCAGCTGCAGCCATGACCAGTTGGTATCCAGGTTGGTGGATTTGATGAAGGTGAGGTGAACACCTAATGAGCGGTGCACTGCTGAACAGTCAATGCACAGAAACACGCCATATGTACAGCTGGCCCATGTCGGGTTGCTGTGGCCACAGTCGAAGCATTGCTGTCCAGAAGAATGAGTAAAATGAATTAATTAAATCAGTTAACAATTCATCACTGACTAGTTCAGAAAAAAAACCTGCAAGACACATAATTACTTACCTTGACAGCAAATCTGAAAGGCATTTCAGCATAAATAGTAGTAAAATATTCATTCTCAGTTGCCAGCTAAAAACCTCCCAATAAAGTACAAAATTAAAGTTTTCTTTCAGAACTGGCAAACAAATGGTACATGTACTGAAATGTGGGCATGTGCAAGCATGCACAAACAGTGACACACACACACACACACATGCAATAATATACTTTATAATTTATAAAGAAGCAGACTTGTACATTATGAATCCACACAGTAACTGAATAAGGGTCAGTTATTAAATTTTATGTCATGCAATTAATACATGAATTTCTTCCGCAGGAACAGAAGAAAATGAACAAATCAATAAAGGATGTGATATTCTCATGTTCTGATTCGTTTCAGCAGTGCACTATGTGAACTGAGCAAACAGGGATCGCAGCAGAAAGAACACAATTTCCTACCAAAAAAGTACTTATTTTTGTCTCTTATCATGAACCGTAACCTGTACAGTACCCGCACATGTAATATACTGATGGAAAGCTCTTTGGTGCACCTTTCAGATTGTGACAGCGAAAATTAGAAACAAACTAGGTCAAAGCCACCAAATAAAGAAATTTAAGGAAAATGTGTAGGAGCACCCAAAAACTTTAGAGGCCGTTTTCTCAAAATGGCCGTCATACAACTTAATGACTTTAAACATACATAACTCTTACATTTTGTTTAGTACAAGTTTTATTCAAGTACCAAAATAATCAGCACAATACAATGTACACTTTCCAGTGATATGTATATATATATATCTCAAAATGCCCAAAATGCTAGTTAATGCCCGGTTTACCAGGATGACATAATCAAGTCAGTATACCGAATGCCCGGTAAACCGGTCTTCTCAAAGCCACATGGATTGGTAGCACGTGGGTCTAAAAATAGGCAACCAATCACAGCCAATTCTCGTCGTTAGTGCAGGATTTCAATTATGCAAATCATGCAGTGCTTTCTTCTTCGCTGTGCACGAATTTTTCTCCTTTTTTGTGAATTATGAAGCGTTCATGTGAACCGAGTGAACCCAGTACTTCAACTGAGAAGACAGCAAGATCACAGCATTTCACAACGCAACAGGCACTTGAATTAGTGACACTTTCTTCTGATGAAGAGAACAAATTCGACAAAGATTACATGCTTAGTAGCAGTGAGAGTGATTCGAGTGAGGATGAAGAAAGTATCGATGAAAGAGGGGAAGGAAGAGGAGTTAGAGAAGGGAGGCGTGGCCCGCAAACAGCTGATGGTGGAGATCAAAGTGCAGATCCAGGATGGAGTAATTGTTTCACTGCAGCTGCTGTTGAATTGAATTTCAATGATGATAGCACAGGATCAAAGAACATTCCAGATAACATAACAGATGAAAGTCAGCCTTTCGAATTCCTTTCTCTTTTTGCTGATGACAAGTTTTGGAGGAATGTGACAGAAAAAACAAACCTACGTGCAGAACAAGTGTGTGCGCTCAAACCGAACTACTACCATGTCAGTGTAGTATGCAGTGAAAAGCACCAAAGATTCAAGAAGCAGAATCCAGGAGTGGCATACAAAGACATCCCAGTGAAAAGAGTCAAGACTGCCACAGTGTGCTCGCTATGCAAAAAGTACTTGTGCATCAAGAGGGGGTCGACATGCTGGGTGGATTGGCATACCAAGATGGAGTACTGGTGTTAGATCAAAGGTCTGTCTATTGGCTGTATTGTATTCAAGTTTCATGTGTCTCTGTCAGTTCTTTACCATGAAATCAATAAATATGCTAGCTATACGATTTTAACCATTTTTTGCCCAAATGGCCAGGAAATAGATGCTGTATTCCAAGGGTCATGAGGTCTGAGAGGGTTAAGACTGATTTCGTGGTGGGAGGTCACAAATGGTCTAATACTGTACTATTCCTGATGTGCCGGCAATCCGATTATATGCATTTTGTTACATTCGACTAATTAGAGAGAGAGATGGAGAATGACAATGACACTATTTTCCAACAGTACTACAAGGTACAGCCTAGAACTACAATTACACAAGAAAAAATACATCAATACACAAACAATGATGATGGCTCCATCTGTCTGATCAAACAACTGAGGACTTGGTTGGGTAAGGAGCACATGGATTCATGAGTGACAGTCCTTACACAGTTGCCACACATGACGGCTGATGCCTGTAGTTGGGTAGTTGCTGGCACAGCTGTCCTACTCTCTTCTGTCCGAACGTTGTCAAATTTTAGCTGCAATGGCGATTGCTGTACATATAGCCTGCTGCCAGGCAACAGCAATTTGTAGCCGACTCTCCCCAGTGTCCACATTGATATCACTATAATCAGCGGTCATCAGGTCAAATACATGCAGGATCCCATAACAAGTGTGCCATACAAGTTATCTTACGTGATACAGCCATCCTGCATGTGGTGGATATGGCCAAGCCAGCACAGTTGTCAATGTGTGTGATGAGGGCATATATATGCTTGGCATGTTCAGGATGTTGGCCTGGTCCAGGACATCCTTGATAGGTACACAATCCTTCCAGGATCCAGTGTAAGACCACCAACTGACCAAGTGGATGCTACCAAGGAGGTGCTCTTGGTGCACATAGGTTGTCCAGTTTTCACTGCCTTACAGAAGGGCATTCAGTATGCAGATCTGTATGCTCCACTATGGCTGTGGTGAGCTTGTTATTTTCCCATACTCTCTAAGACATTCATGAATCCATGCGCTCCTTACCCAACCAAGTCCTCAGTTGTTGGATCAGACAGATGGAGCCATTATCATTTTGTTTGTGTATTGACCATGGCAGTGGCAGCTTTCTCTACAGCCTGTTGAAATGTGGGTCAAGGGACAGGTTGCTGGAGACTAAGTAGGTGAATTTGTTTACCAATTTGCAGGATACAGTCGCTAATGCTGATGCTGGGATCTATATCGATGCTCTGCCTTGTGATCTCTGTCTTCTTAAAGACATGATGAGGCCAAACTCTTCTGATTTTGCTGCTCCGTATCAGATCGAAGTGACCTCTCTGGGACAGGCGATAAGAATGGAGATCCTGGCAAGCCCAGACATCAAGATCCCCCTCGAACTGGTCCAAAGAAATGTATACCGCATTTGGCACCAATTTGGCTGCAGGGGCTGCAGAGGATGAGAGAATACACCATCCAGCCTTACGGGTGCCACTCCAGATTTATGTAGGATTTATTCCATAGCCTTCTCTTCTCCCAAAGAAACCCACAAGGCACTAGGTTCAAACTTAAATAAATGAAATAGACACAAATAAGCAAAGAGTAACAGTATGTGTTGAACTTAAAACAGAGAAAGAGAGAACTCTATGATCAGAGAGACTTGAACGGGGGATTTTAGTTCTCCTCCTTAAGGATCTCTCCAGAGGCATCTCCATAAGCAGGTCTCTGTCCCTCACAGAATACCTGTGTGGGACATCTTCCTCATCCTAAAGTTCCTCAGAGTTAGACCCGTCTTTTCACCCTCCAGAAGACGCTTCTCTCAAAGACCTTTTCAGAAAAACCACCTTCCTCATCATGCTGACATCTGGCAGGCACTGCACTGAAATTCATGGCCTTATTGGGTTTCTTGAAGATATTTCTAAAAAACATGACAGCTCCTTCACCCTCCATTTCCAAATGGAATTCCAAGCCAAAAACTGACAGCTGAGGATACCCTCCCCCGTGATTCACATCAAGCCCCTCTCCCCCTTCCTCAGTAATCTGGATAATAGTAATACATATCACAACCTCTGCCCTGTCAGAATGTTCTGCCACTACCTTTGACATTTCTCTCCTCAAAGGCACCCTCAGCAGCCCTGCCTCTTCATCTCCTTTATCTTGATTACTCAGTCAGTATCAATCAAATGCTTCTCTCAATCCCAGAGGACCTCAGGCATCATTAGCTTTTAATGTCTTTCTACCAAAAATCTTGGATGCTCCCCTGAAATGGTCATCTCCTTTTACATCAGGGACATCTCATGAAGTTGATGATCACGCAAAAATCAGTCCCACAGCATCCCTTCCAGAGTCTATGCTATGCATGTCATCTCTGTTTTTAACCAATAACAGATATCGTTACCCACCTTTCCAGGTAATGCCACTCTGCACTTGTAAGATATTGTTAAGTTATGTGCTATGGGCATTTCTTGCGGGATTTTAAGTCACACCTCCTTTTCATTAACATGTTTACCGTATACACAACTAATACCCATCCGCCTACCCTGCTCTCATCTACCTGGCAGTTGGCAACAAATATATACCTGTTCTAACCTAGTTCAGCAAAGAGGAGGATGGTCACTCTGGCTGGAACCAAGTATAGGGATAGACGTGAGAGTGACTGCTTTTCACCAATTATTTTACCACCCTGTCGAGTATTTTGCATCACTGGGCGAATAACCTCCACGATGCAGGTTACCGGCCAAGGCGGACGAAGTTCCTCAAGGAACTGAACGGCTATGTGTTCAAGACCAAGGCGAACCACCTAGATGGAGGACGTCAGCTGTGGTCTGGCATGGAGAGGGATGGGCTCCGCCATGCCACATTGCCCAAGACACACTAAATGAAGATTACAACTGCAACTCAATCCATACCGGCCCGGTCGTCGCTGCTGGCCATCAGGGCAGAGATGAAAAGTATGTGACTGGTGGACCAAAATCCCTACGTACAAGAAACAATATTACTATCGGCACCTGGAACGTGAGATCGCTGAGAGCAGCAGGAAAAGTTGCAGAACTAACATATGAAAGGAAGAGATACCGATGGAATGTCCTTGGGTTCTGTGAGGTACGGTGGAAAAATCTCGGAGAAACGTCTACCCCAGAAGGCCACAAACTCTACTTCAGTGGCAGTGAAGACAAACATGAGCATGGAGTTGGATTCCTCATTCACAAAGACACTGTGAATGCCATCATGGGATGCCGACCAGTCTCTAGCAGACTCATTACCATTCACCTGAAGGCTTCACCTTTTAACATCATCATCATCCAAGCTTATGCCCCAACAACTGACTACAATGATGAGGCTGTCGAAGACTTCTATGATCAACTGCAGGAAATCGTAGATCAGACGCCAAAGAAAGACATCATTATAGTGCAGGGCGACTGGAATGCAAAGATTGGAGAGGATGAACGCAATAACTGGAAAGGGATATGTGGCCAATATTGCAACCCTGAGACCAACGAAAGAGGTTTGAGGCTCCTAGAATTCGCCAGTTACAATGACCTGAAGGTGGTGAACACGTTTGGTCCACACAAACCATCTAGACGTTGGACATGGCACAGCCCAGGAGAAAAATACCACAGTCAGATCGATTATATCATGGTTAAAAGACGCTTCCAGTCAAGTGTTAACATTGCAAAGACCAGGAGCTTTCCAGGAGCGGACACTGGAGGCGATCATGAGCTTGTAATGATGACCTTCAAACTCTGCCTCCAGAGGATAAAGAAACAGGGCAACATAAGAATCAAGTTCAATCTTGAGAAGCTCAAAGACCCCAACATAGTTAAAAACTTTCAAGCAACGATAGGAGGGAAGTTTGCTCCTCTCCTCGTCCTTGACAATCGGGACACCGAAGTAGACACTGATCAACAGCTTTAACACTGCCGTGACCGAAGCAGCCAACAACATCCTTGGAAAACACCGACCAACAAAGATGCCCTGGGTCACGGAAGAAGTACTAAAGCTGAGCGACAAACGCACAGAACTAAAGCAAAAGAAGAGTACAGATGAAGGAGCTAAACTATACAGAAAAGCGAACCAGCAAGTTAAAGAAGGCATGAGGAAAGCAAAGGAGACATGGATTGAAGAACAATGCCAAGATATCGAAGCAAACCTGCAGAAAAATAACAGCAAGAAAGCCTACCAGGTTGTGAAAGGTCTAACAAGCTCAAAACAAGGCAGAACCACTACCATACAGAACAAAGCAGGGAAATGTCTCACAGAAGATCAAGATATTCTGAAGAGGTGGACAGAGTACTGCTCCGAATTATACACACACACAACAACAGGAGATCCCAAGGTGCTAGACGTTCCTCCACCAACCAACAACAACAGCTACCCCATCGTGCGAGAAGAAGTTGAAGCTGCAATAAAATCATTGAAGAAAGGCAAGTCAGCAGGAGTGGACAACATTCCCTCAGAACTGATCCGGGCAGGAGGAGAGGCCATGATAGATATGTTACTCATCATCTGCAATAAGATCTGGCGGACAGGCGAGTGGCCAACACCTTGGACCCAGTCCCTGATCATTACTCTCCCGAAGAAAGGCAACTTACAACTATGCCAAAACTACCGTACCATCAGCCTGATCAGCCATCCAAGTAAGGTCATGCTAAAAATCCTTCTGAGCAGACTGAACTTCTGAAGCCACAAGCTGAGGAGATAATAAAAGAAGAGCAGGCAGGTTTCAGACCAGGTAGAAGTACCACAGAGCAAATTTTCAACCTCAGATTGCTCTGTGAGAAATACCTGCAACACCAGCAAGGCCTTTACTACGTCTTCGTGGACTTCAAGAAGGCATTCGACAGAGTTTGGCATGCAGCCTTGTGGGCAACCCTGAGGCTGTATAACATCAATGCCAAGCCAACCTGATCAGAACCATAGAATGCCTCTACGAAAAGGCGACCAGTGCAGTCTACCATGACAACAACGTAGGAGAATGGTTCCGAACCACAGTTGGAGTACGCCAAGGATGCCTGCTCTCCCCCACTCTCTTTAACATCTTCTTAGAGAGAATAATGGCCGACGCACTTGAAGACCACGAGGGAACAGTCAGCATCGGAGGTAGAACAATCACAAACTTGCGTTTTGCTGACGACATTGACGGACTAGCTGGGCAAGAGCAAGAGCTGGTCAGCTTGATGAAACATCTTGATGAGGCCTCCACAGCATATGGCATGCAGATCAGTGAGGAGAAAACCCAGTTGATGACAAATAATACCAATGGCATCAGCACTGACATTACCATAGATAACAAGAAACTTGAGACCGTCCATAGCTTTAAATATCTGGGAGCTATAGTATCAGATAAAGTATCAAAGCCCAAAGTACTTTCCAGGATTGCCCAGACCACAGCTGCAATGACCAAGCTAAAAGTCATCTGGAACGACAAGAATATCGCTATCGGCTCCAAGATCAGACTGATGCGTTCCCTGGTATGTCAATATTTTTGTATGCATGCGAAACATGGACCATAACAGCAGACATTGAAAGAAGGATACAGGCAATGGAGATGAGATGCTTCCGCAAACTCCTTGGTATCTCGTACAAAGATCATATAACCAATAAAGAAGTGAAAACCCGAATCGAAAACGCCATCGGGCCATATGAAGACTTCCTGACTTCAGTGATAAGATGCAAACTGAGGCGGTACGGGCACGTCACACAATCATCTCGACTGGCCAAGACCGTCTTGCAGTGAACAGTACAAGGAGGGAGATGAAGAGGCAGACAGAGAAAAAGATGGAAAGACAATATCAGAGAGTGGACTGGCCTTGAATGGAACATCATTCTGCGGAAAGCTGAGGACCGTGAGGAGTGGAGGAAGTTGGTTGCAAAATCTTCAGTGGTGCCCCAACGGTCAACCAGACTACGGGACTGATGATGATGATGATGATGATGATGCTCTCACATCTTCTGAGCTAACGCACGTGTAAGATATGTTAAGTACATTAATTATATGGGAATACTTGAAACAAATCATAAAGACCTGTAAGTTATCCCTCCTTTTGTTTTGCTTTATTTCCAGTTATTGACTTATTATTTAGCTTCAAATAGTTTAATTAAGAAATAAATGAGATCATGGAGTAACCAGCACATGTCTAGGAATCAAAGAACAGCTGTCAAAGAAGGAGTGTGTACCAATTACTAATTGACTACATCAGCTTTGATGTGGCAACTGACCTTTCAAGCAATCATCCAATACATCAGGCCTATAATTTGTTGTGTTCAACTGTTGACAGAGATAGTCCCAAAGCAAAAATCAACTTGAAAAATTAATACAGTTCATTCGGATTCACTTATGTGGGGATGACTTCCATACATCTTGATCCATTCCGCCTCCCCACCCCCTTACTTTTCGTTAATTATCACTACATACGACTAGCTCTTTTGACAGAATTATACCAAGAAAACAGAGACAAGACATGAACGACATGAACAACAATAACTTGTTGTGGGTCATTAGAAATTTATTTTGAAAGTCAGACAATAGTTCTGAAGTGAATATGTTTGTTATGCCTTGAAATGAACTCATAGTCATACGACACGTATTAGGCCTGATGTCAGATGTGAGATGTTGAAACAGTACACACACAAGATACCAAATGTTACAAGATTTATCTTCAACATCTCCCATACATTACACTAATCGCAACGTATATGTATCGCCAATGTATTTCGATTACTTTGAAACATAATCTGAGTGGCTTGGAATTTACCTTATTAGTTGGAATAGACCGTAATCGTTTAAAAATTGCGGTGATATCAGCCTTGCTAGGTTGGTCTGCCATGTTGGTGACGTTTCTTTCAGCCGAAAGGTAGTCACGTGAGTGAATGCCAAACGTTCGGAGTGAAGTGCATGCAGTATTTTGATTCGTCATAAAACCCTTAGCGAAAGATTGTTTTGATATGGCGGTGATCGTGAAAGATGATCGAATTGTCCCAACTCTTTTCAGAAAGTAAGTACAGATAGCTTAATGGTTTGGTTTGTTGTTGTACGGGGGAGGAGAGAAGGGCAGTCTGTGGGATCTGGTCAACCCACCTCGATGTTGATCGACGGATAGTTCTATTTACAGTAGTGCACAAATTTTAAAAAAAAAAAAAAAAAAGATGACTCACGAACGCAACTGACGAAATGGAAGCAGTGAAAAATTAAACTCGGGAAAGTCAGTGTTTCGGTGTGTGTTACCTTGGATGCATGATTTTTACTCTGAATAATCTAATATTTAACTGTAGCTTTGCACTGGATCTAGATTTAGATTATAAATCACCTTTATACTCAGGCTACTGCTTTGAGTTTGACTGGAACTAGTGGAAGCCAATTCAGATGCATGTGAACAGTAGACAACTGTTTAGTAGTGTTTGTAGATCTAGTTAGTAGTTTTGCGTAATCTTGAATCATCAGGCACCGCGCCGTTTGCTCTTCTATTTGACAAGTTGATCAGCACTGTTTCAGTGTTTGGATTCGTTAGATTCCGGATTGCTTTACATAAGATAAATTATAGTTGCCACGGCTTCTAATGATAATGATAACAATAGGCCTAATAATTATAAGACACTAAAGTTTTTGATGTATAAATCAAATCAGATATATGCACACTGTCATGTTTACTTAGGGCAAACATCTAAATCCGACCGATTTTGGCACAAGGTACAGGTTTTGTGGCGTGTCTTCATAAATATTTCGTAGATGACTAGTTAGAACAGCTTGATGCCTGTACAGACTTTCTGTGATTGATTACTGGGCTTTACAAAGTTATAAGGGGTACCACAGTCATACAATATTTCAAAGAATGAAGTAGAGGTACATGATCTAAAAATTCCGACCAGATGGATGTAAAATCCGACCAGGGGGTAATCTAAACCTCGACCAGCATGAATGCGGTTAAGGCAGCGCTTCTTATTTGATTAACAAGTGATCTATCAATAAAAAACAACAAAAAGAGTTAGTTTCTGCTGGAACGGTGTATGCCTTGATGATTTTCATCCATGTTTTCCACATCTACTGCGTCTGCCAACGATCGACATCTTTACCTGTTGCATACATTTTAGAAAGGCAGCGTGGTCAGTGCTTGAGTAAGGTCTGCATAGATCTAAGTTGCTGCCATCTCTCACACCCACACAAACGTGTGTGCTCGTGAGCGATTGAGAGATAGAACAAGCTAGAGAGAGCAAAAAGGAAAGAAAGGAAGACTCAGAGAGAGGGGGAGAAAGACAGCGAAAGAAAGAGAGACAGTGGGAGTCGGTCGAGAATTAGATGACTCAGGTATTCAAGCCAGATGTAACGTCCGACCAACCAAATCCCATCATTTCATGAGAAGGACTGATCTAAATAACGTCTCAAATCAAAAAATAGCTTCTGCAGCTCATAATCATATTCATGCATTAGGCATGTGAGTTTGTAAACAACAAATCAGTTCTCTGTCAACAGTATCGCTTTGTTGAGACAAGCTGTCAGCAAGCGGTCACGTGAAAAGTCGCTTTGACGTGTGTGGTGCCCGGAAGCGGGCGGGTTGGTGAGGCCTTCAACATCGCACTGTGTCATAATTTTAAAAAATATTTTTACATTCATTAGCAAATCCTAGAAATTTGGTTATTCCCTAAACTGAAACCAGTTTCTTTCACCTATTTTCAGTAACAGGAGTGACTGTACTTTCGGTTTTGTGGGGCAAACCCAGATAGCGGTTGGATTTTATATCACCCAAAAATCGGTCGGGTTTTAGATCAGTTTACCCTAATGAATGTTTATTCATTGACATTGACAAAAACAACTTAAAGATACAAAGCACAGTATGCATGCCAGGACTACGAGGGAAAGAACAGAAGAAGAATGGGATGAAGATGTTGGTGAGTGGGCAGGTGCAGGCAGAAATTATTTCTGGTATGTCTTCAGTTGAACTTGAAGAAAGAATGTTATGACTATTGAAGAGACAAGGAAAGCTAATTCCAGTTGAATGGGCCAGACACAGGAAATGAATGGGAACATCTGTATCGAAGAATTTCTAAACAAATAGTATCATAGGCACAGTGGATAGATTGGCAGTTGATAGTAACAAGACTGACAGGTTTGACTGATAAATTGCATAGACTAATGAGTATCAAGAATAATGTCCAGATTCTTAACTGAATCAGAAAGTACAATAGTGTTGTCACCTAGTTTGATAGAACAAACTGGATAGAATGAAAGATCCAGTTGCTATGATGTAGTATTAGTGCAGTGGACTACTGACTTGAAGGTTGTAGGTTCAAATCTCCATCATTCCTTTCAAAATCATAGTGGGATTTTTTCAGCACCAACCAGCTACCCAAAGTTGAGCATGTTATGGGCTAGTCGGGAAGACAGGGACCACTATCGAAGCTCATCCATTTCATGGATATGTCATTGAGGATGCTGTTCAAATCTCCTGACTAAGACTGCAGGTGTTTGTATTTCTGCAGTCTGATTGACGCAAGGATGTATTATGATAGTAAGCATAGAGTACAGCCCTGCCACACAGTCTCAGTCCTGCATGGAACTCATAGTGATTGCAGCTCAGCATGGTTATCATCATCATCTTCATCGTCATCTTCATCTTCATCGACACTTCATAGCATTGTGAAGACTGCCCCAGCTTGGGTGGCCATTGGGGTGGCATAGAGGGGGCTGCCTGGGTGCAGTGATTCTTAAAAAGAAAAAGAAAAAAATCACACACAGCTTGTTTGTGGCATTAGCAAAAAAGAGGTAGGCGGATTTTGCTTATTCTGTGTATTTGGAGATCTATATAAATATATACAGACCACTCACTAGTGTGCTTCAGGATGAGGCTACAACTTAAGAACCTTCATTATACCAGACAAGAGGGGAATCCTCACATTGACACCTCCAAGATGCAGTACCCGGATAAAGTTGAGGAATTTGCCAAGTCTCTCAGAGAGTCTCTGTCCGCAGACTATCCACACAGCCATGCCTCTGAAAAATAGGACCACCTCTGGGAGACCATTCAAAAAACAGCCCTAGCTCCTTTTGGGAGGAAGAGATCCAGGAACTATGCCAGGTTTGAAGCCAGGTCCAGTGAGATGATCCCCATTATTGAAATAAAGTGTGCTGCCCTTGCTGAATACAAGTACTCACCAAGAGAGAAATCCCCGCAAGCACTCAGAGCTGCAGGAGCAAAGTGCAATAGACAGCAAGAGGATGTGCTATACTGCTAATGAATACTGGCAACAGTTCAGTGACAACATCCAGATTACAGCAGCTACAAGCAACATAAGAAGTATATGAGACCATCAAGAAAGCTCTTGGTCCAACACGGAGTGAAACAGCCTCCTTAAGACCCACCAGTGGGGAAGTGATCACTGACAAAGGCAAGCAGATAGATGGGTGGAATGCTCAGACTCAGAGATTATATCCAGGGAGAACTTGTTGCCACTTCATCCATCTATGCCATCGAACCTGTGCCCATCATTAAGGAGTTAGATGCTAAACCAACATTAGAAGAATTTTGCAAGGCAATTAGCAGCTTGGCCTGCAGGATTTAGCACCTTGTGATGATGGCATCCCCCTAGATTTCATCAAGCACTGCAAGAACACCCTTCTGCAGCCCTACATGATGTCCTCTGTCAGTGTGGGAGAGAAGGAACAGTACCACAAGACATGAGAGATGTTAAAATCTCCATCTTCCATAAGAACAAGAGAGACAGAAGTTATTGCAACAGCTATAGGAGCTTTTCCCTGCTGAACATCATAGGAAACTATACACCTGAGTCATGTTGGCGTGTCTCCAAAGTTAGCTGAGTGTATTTTCCCTGAGTCCCAGTACAGCTTTTGATCAAAACACTCCACAATAGACATGATTTTTTTCCCTTCATCAACTGCAGGAGAGGTGCAGAGAATCACAAAAGCCCCTTACATCACCTTCATCGACTTCACAAAGGTCTTTGACCTGGTCAGTAGGGATGGACTGTCAACATTCTCCTGAAAAAAGGATGCCCCCCACAGCTGCACAGCCTGATCAGATCATTCCATGGTGATATGAAGGCAACCATCCAATCCAGTATGAGGGCAGCAGGTCTGAACCCTTTGACATCAAAAGGCCGTGTCCTTGCTCCCACCCTGTTCAGCATCTTCTCCTTCAGTCCTTGCTCCTGAAGCATGCTTTTGGGACTGCAAGAGAAGGAGTGTACCTACATACCAGATCGAGTGGGTGACTGAAAGCAAAGACAAAGGTGCACGATGCCGTTATCAGAGACCTGCTCTTCACCGATGATACTGTTATTACCCCACTGAGCAACAACTCCACTCCAGTGCCTTATTCAGACAGATTTTGTCAAGCCGGCAAAGACTTTGGTCTGACCATCAGCCTGAAAAGGACGAATGTGCTGAGCAAGGGAGACAAAATAACTGCAACAACTGTGGTGACATTTCCCTAGTGAACATCATACTTCATAGGCAAACTGTATGCCCGAGTCATGTTGGCGCATCTCCAGAAGCTAGCTGAGCATGTCTTCCCTGAGTCCCAGTGCAGTTTCTGTGATCAGAACGTTCCACAGTGGACATGATTTTTTTCCCTTCGTGGATGGGAGTAGTATCTTTGTCTCTTGCAGCTACATCCTACTTGTTGGATGGATGGAAATACCAGTCCCTATTTTTTTACCCTAAATCTCTCACAGCTGGCTCCAGGTGCCTCATCCCTGTACACCAACTCAGCTGGCTGGCTAAACGACAATAAGAGGTGATGTGAACACAACATTATTGGGATGGATGAACTTCCCCAAATGGAATCAACAGCAAAACCAGGAGAAGCCACCTAGTTGGGTGTGTGTGGTGGGGGGGGGGGGGGATGGATGGGTGGGACAGGAGGGGATGGATGGGTGGGACAGAGAGAGCATAATAACTTTGGTCAAGGGTCAGTGCCTAACAGGCTGAGTGGACCCTGGCTCAGCATGCTGGCTGTGTCTGTGTATGTCTGTGTGTGTGTGTTTGTACATGTGTGTGTGTGTGCATGTAGATGAGAGGACAGCAACAGGCTGAGTGTGCTCCAATTCAGAGAGAGACAGAAAGAGAGAGAGTGTGTGTGTGTGTGTGTGTGTGTTTATGCATGCACATTGTAGTATGTCTGCAGACAATGAGCATGCTTTTGACATGGACTGTTTGCGCTATATTATATAGATGGATTTATTATTGAATTATTGTGATTGTTTTCTTACAGATTTATTTCAGTAAATTATTATTAACTTATTGTCATTGTTTTTTTACAGATGTATTTCAGTACTGTTACAGATGATTTCACAATGTTATATTTGGCTTTGATGACAGTGTGTACTGTGCAGATGCGCTCTTGTTGTGGTGAACAATCTACAGCATCATGAAGATGAACTGTTTGAAGCCCCAATTCCCATTAAACAGGCCTGTCTCACCTTAATGAGCAAGCGGGGACTGATTACAGATGACAATATTACAAAGGTATAATTATAATATAAAGACACACAAGCATGTGTGCATACACATATATACATCCCGAGGAAAATCTTTTATTTGCATGTGAATAGCCCTTTGCCAAGTTTAGGCTAATGGTTCAGTCATTTGGGAGGTCATAAATGTATGCATCCTTGGTTCTAACTATGTACAACACTAGTTATTTGGAAAAAGTGATGACTGAAAAGGTAAAATTGTCAGAAACAATTGTATTACTTAAATTGTTATAGGCGCATCATATTTGATACATGATCATAAGCTATATATGCATCAGACTTGATAAAATATGCATGAGTGATATGCATCAGACATCGGATTTGATAAAGTGAGCATCAGTAAAAAAAATAAATGAATAAAAAATAAAAATATGCATCAAATTTTATAAAAATGTGCATCAGATTCAATTACAAAAATGCATCTGTAATGTGCATTATAGTAAAATGTTCATCGGTCATTTGCATCAGATTTGATAAAATGTGCATCATCAGATTTAATTAAATGTGCAGCAGTTTTGATGAGATGTGTGTCAGTTTTCATCAGATGTGCTGCGATAAAGTGCATCTGATTTGATCAAATATGCACTAATAATGTGCATCATGTTTGGGAAATTGTACATTGGTTATACTATCTACTAAGGGGTTACATGATTGACCAAAGATAGTTTCTTATTTTTAGGATCACAGTTAATTAAAGCTGAGTAAACATGAATGGGAAAAATTGTTACCGTAGGTTTGACCATCTGTCTTACTCCTCCTTAGGTTCTGTGCGATAAACTGCGGATATTGGATCTCTCAGCCAGTGACGTGTCTGATGCCTGTCTCTTCAAACTGTCAGCTTGCAGGTATCTGTATAAAGTGGATCTGAATGCCAACAAGGCAGCCAATGAAAATATCACATCTGCAGGTAAATTTTCAACAAAAAAACAACAAATTGTATGTAAAAACGCTACAGTTGAAAACAGTATCAGTTACTGTATGCATTTTAGTAGGTACCGGCAGCCTCTCTTCAGCAATGCGGGAATTGTGTCAGTCAGTGGAAAAATTGCACATGTTTATCAGTCAAATATTCTTTCAGATGAACATGAATGACAAAGTTGTTATCATGAAGATAAAGATTAGTCTTTCCTCTATCAACCTGTGCTGTTTGTTTTTGTTATAAATGCACCCATACGAAAATCTGCGCCAAAACAAAACCATGCCGACCGACGAAGTTTCACCGTGTGTCACGTAATGGCGACTGGCTCACGGCAGTGCTTGGGTGACAGGTTAACGGCAACTTAAATTATACGGATCTCACAGGACTACCTTCATGCAAATTAGTATAGTTGACAAGTCGAAACCTGTCCTTCATTCCCGTGTAATATTTATTTTATAAGATTATTAGTTTGTTAGTTTTCTGAAGGTCAGAATATTGGCAAACTTTGAAGAAGAGTACCTGAGGATCTCCTTGAAATATTAGATCACGTCCGCGGATGCGCAAACAGAGTATTTTTTGCTTAATTTAAGTTTTAACTGTATACGGAACTATGAGATGTGACCTGTACCGGATGTGCGCAAGCCTCTGAAGGGTGAGTACCCTTGATCTGCCATTTTAGCATATGGGGACCTCGAATCATTGCGACTTTCGAAGCGATAGCTGAAAGCCCAATCAACGAATTTCTACCTGTGATCGTCAAGCTGAAGGACAAACGTTGTAAACATCGACTGATTTTTCATGAAAATTAACTTAGAAGTTTGATTCAGTGAATTGTTTTTAATGTTTCACTTTATTTAGAAAGATTTTAAAAGAAATCCGCGGCAGGTATAGCCTGCATAAGCAAAGAATAGAAAGTACGATCTCCTGTTTGATGTTTTATCGCCAACGGATTTTTTTTAAGTGACCTGGAACTAGTAGAAGTAAAACTGTGTGAAGCGACTGCTTGCCAAAGGTGTTTATATTGTTAGTCTTTAATGAATACGATGGAATTTTGTTTTTAATACATCGAAATCATAATATTTGTGCTAGTACTCAGCCAGAAATTCAGCGAGTGCATGTCGTCTATCGGATCAGATTCGACGATTTTTATCATCGCAAAGAAACAGCAAATAACTGTTTTGCACAGTCACACACGCGCACATGCATGCACGCAGGTACGCACATATTATCAGAACACTATATTATATAGTATATAATATAATATAGCATCAGGCAAACACAGACACATAGCTCCACAAAGTCCGATGAGCCTTTCTAATGGCAAAATATAAGAATACTTTACTCTCAAAAGTAATAGCTGGCACAAATTAAAGAAAACACTTGAGAAAAAATTAGGATTTTATTTCTATTTGTTTTCAAGGCAATGATGCTTTTTTTGTGGATGAAATTAACCATCACTGCCACCAAAACTTCAACAGCAGACACTCACTAATAAACTTAAAACTACTTCTACAGTTAAAACTGTTGAGAACTGAGTGTGATGAGTCGCGTGACGAGAACACGGCTTTTGTTTAAAAAATTAGTAACACTGATTAATCATCACCTCAGGAGCTAAATCTGAAGACAAAAATTGAGACAGTTTTAAAAGAAGTGGAGAGATTTTCAGAAGATAGACCAGACATTAAAAATTTCTTTGTCTGTGGATATGGGAAGATGCATGTTACTGCCAAATAACTGATGAAAATAACTTATTGATAAACATTAGGAATGAGCATAGAAATGGCTGTAAGTCATATACTGCATTGCCAGGCATGTGTCTTTTGCTGTTACACATTTTAGTTTCATTATGTTATTGAGAAGGATGTCTTTCTGTGCTAGTATGATACAACATCATCTGTGGATAATAATAATAATAATAATAAAGAGCATTTATATAGCGCCTAATCTGATGAAAACAAGAGCCCTAAGCGCTTACAGGTATCACGCAGACACAACCAAAACACACACACACACACACACACACACACACACACACACACACACACACACACACACACACACACACACACACACACACACACACACACACACACACACACACACACACACGCGTACACACACACCAGCCGACATTCAAGGCTCAAAAGACAACAAGGGGGGATTTGGGGAAGTTAGGTGGTAGAGTCTTTATAAGTATCATGAGAGGGACTGGAAGAGATGGGTTTTCAGAGAGGACTTGAAAGAAGTGAGAGTTGCAGAGTGGCGAACAGAGACAGGGAGCTGATTCCAGATTACAGGGGCCTGATAGGAAAAGGAGCGTTGACCATAGGTTTTAGTGCGACAGGATGGTATGCGGAAGGTATGAGTATCAGCCGAGGAACGAAGTTGACGAGAGGGGGTGTACAGATGGAGGAGGTCAGAGATGTAAGGGGGTGCAAGACCGTTGAGAGACTTAAAACATAACAAAGCAATCTTGTAGCGAATTCTCTTTTCAACAGGTAACCAGTGAAGAGATTTGAGAAGAGGAGTGACATGAGAGGAACGAGATTTTCTGAAGATGAGCCTAGCAGCATTGTTTTGAACTTTTTGAAGCTTTTGAATGAGAGAGAAAGGACAGCCCTAGAGGAGGGAGTTGCAGTAGTCGAGACGAGAGAGAACAAAGGCACAGAGGAGAGTTTTGGTGGCTTCGACAGAGAGGATATTGCGAATAGAAGAAATTCTGCGTATCTCAAGATAGCATAATCTGCAAACATTTTGGACGTGTTTTTCAAAGGACAGGGTGTTATCAAGAGTGACTCCAAGATTGCGGACAGTGGAAGATAGTGGAATGTCAGATCCAAGCAGAGAGACAGACAGAGGAAGGGAAGAACACTTAGCCAATGTGGTGGGAGAGATAAGGCTAAGTTCAGTTTTAATGGGGTTGAGTTGAAGTTTGTTTACAGTCATCCAGGAGTGAACATCAGAAATGCAGCCTTGGGTTTGTCTGATTATAGAGGGCAGTTGTGGGAGGGAACCAGAAGTATAGAGTTGGTTGTCATCAGAAAAGCTATGATGGGACATAGAGTGAAGTCGCATAATTTCAGAGAAGGATTGTGTGTACAGCACAAATAGGATGGGACCTAAAACAGAGCCTTGGGGCACACCAAACTGGAGGGTAGCGGGTGCAGAGGATGAACAACAGACAGAGACTGTTTGAGTGCAATTGGAGAGGTAGGACTGGAACCAAGACAGAGCGATGTCAGAGATACCGAACACTTTATGGAGACGTGTGAGCATGATAGAATGGTCGATGGTGTCGAATGCAGCCGAGAGATCAAGGAGAGATAGAAGAGAGATTTGATTTTGATCAAGAGCAGTCAGAATATCATTTGCAATTTTTACAAGAGCAGTTTCAGGGCTGTGTCCAGTGCGATAAGCCGACTGATAAGGGTAAGAGAGGTTGTTGGCGGTGATATGATCAGATTGTTTCAGACAGTACATGCATACATAATCTTAAAATCTCGTATATTAGCAACATTTGCCTGTAAAGAGTGAAGCTGTAGCTTTTATTTGATTCACATGCAAAATTTCAAGAGATTCCATCAAGACATAATGTGAGTTATGTCTGTTTTAAGTTGGCCCAACACATGGGCCTCACATTATTTGGGTGCAAATGCATACAAAATATCTTATATCTTGAATATAACTATGCTTGAAAATAATTTACTGGTAGCTTTCTGTCTATTTGATTCACATGCAAAATTTCAAGGAAATCCATCAAAAAATAAACGAAATATGTGCGTTTTAATTTGGTCTGGTACGTGAACCGTTCTTTTTCCATCGTTCAAATGAGATATTTTGCCATTT
Organism: Monoplex corrugatus; assembly: GCA_030674185.1. Taxonomy (NCBI): domain Eukaryota; kingdom Metazoa; phylum Mollusca; class Gastropoda; order Littorinimorpha; family Ranellidae; genus Monoplex; species Monoplex corrugatus. The sequence continues at coordinate 52,163,814 of CM060311.1, read as the reverse complement.
TTGGAGCCATATAACTCATGACTTTGTCACTTTACACTGCCCCCAAAAATTTGAATTTCATACAATAACATTGTTTCTGAGAAAAAGTGAACTCTAGCCAATTCTGCCTTCTTTTTTTGTGTAAACTGTAATGGGGGTGCAAAAATGGCTTGTCATGCAATTTCGAACATTGACAAAATGGTATATTTATGAAGTTTGCAGTACTGCTGTGTAAATGTATGAACAGATCTGCTTGTATGCTTGCTTTTTTATGTAGTTTATGGTGTTAAGAATTAAAATCAGGAATGATATTCTCTGTCTGAGGACTTCTGGAAAATTTAGGTTCCTGCAAACTTGCTATATTTCACAATTGGCGAAAACGTACGTAAACTGACGTTTTCAAAGTGTTATCTCTGGACCTAATACAGCTGGAGACTTACTTTTTTTTTTGCATTGTGCTTATTTTTTCTTGTATTTTTCAGAAATATAAGTGTTAATAACCTTTTCAGAAGTTTAATTTTTGGCTGCCGGTACCTAATTTTAGAGCTACATTGAGTGAGATCTTTGTTTGAAACTTCTTCTTTGGAAATTGTTCTTTTCGATTTACACTTTCTGCATATGTGTTCTTTTAATTCTATGCTTTCTTCATATGAACAAAAAATCAGCAAATTACTAAAGAAAGAAATGATATTCTGTATGCAATTATTGATTTAAATCAAGAAATAAGCATTTTTATTTTGCTACCTCATTTTTAGTGGTGTTGATCCCAAGTCCTTTATTCTTGCTCCTTGGCTGACCACCAAACTCAAGTTCATTCAGTCCGAGTACCAGGGAGTTCATAGGAATCAGTGATGTGAAGCATCCATGAGGCCACCCACCAGAGGGGGCTATATGCTGCTGCCATGTCACTTCAGTGGAGTTCAACCATTCCTGTTCTGATAAACCATGAACTAAAAATTCTGTCACAGAGCCAGATTGTTGAGTGATACTCCGATAAGGAGACCACTGCCATTCTGCTCTAATGACAGATCTGCAAACCACAGAGATCAGAAGACCCCAACCTGAATTGAAATCAAGCACAGAAGCAACAGAGGAAACCGAAACTGAGGTCACACTCACAGTGAGATCAGGACATGAAGAGCCATACAACCCGGGACAGTTTAAATGATGCTATGATGATTTCGTGATAACTGGGATGATGATATTGATGCTGTAGTGTCCCTTCTAAAATTGGGACTGCGTGACAAGACTGTATGGTATGCTTATTTTCGTAACGTAACTTGGCTTCAATCAGGCCCGAGAGATACAGACAGCTGTGGTGTTGGTCATGTGAATTGAACAGCAATCTGACTGAACGTCTGTGAAGTGGATGAGACTTGACTATGTGGTCCCAGACTTCACAGTTATTCAGTAGTATACTTAACTTTAAGTAGGAGCCAGTCAGGTCTGAAAAATCAAACTCTTTTAAATCAAACACTTTTTTGGATTGATGGTGTCTGAACCTGTGACATCCCAGTCGGTGGTCCATTGTATTAATCACTTCCCTACTTTGACCAGTAATAATTACGCATTTTCTTATTTTGTTTTGTTTTGATTCGCTTTTTGTATTGTTTTGTGTGATAATCAAGTGTTGTTTTAAATCTGTAAATGATTTATTATAATCAAATTGCCTGGACTTGCCAGGTATGTCAGCATTTGAAAAAAATTCAGTCGGTGATTTTCATTTTTGTTTCGCTGAGTGTTGTGAATAAAACATGTTAACTCACTCGGTACGGAGAGTTTTTCCCCTTATGTTTCCCCAGGGACGGCCCATTTTGAAGGGTTAGGAAAAAAATCACAAAAAAAACAAAACATAAAGGAACAAAATGAAACTTTCAGATCTGAATATTTACATGCTGGGTTAGTTCATGCCAAAATATTGAAGTTCTTCCTTGAATATTTCTTCGTCATGTGCCATGTTGAAAATACCCCAAATTTTGTGGTCAGGATCACTACAGTCACACATTCTGATCAGCTCCATGATCACACAGTCAAAGGTGAGAAGGTCAGGAGAAGCGCTCATTCTGCTTGCCGCTCAGTTCTCTTATGCCTTCTGTTATGACAATGGAATTTAGAAAGTCTTCTGTCACAAACTGATTCAAGAAATCAAAGGCACTGAACTGGGACATGCAGGCCACAAGAGCCAGAGAACAGAGGCAAAGTGGAAGAAAAACTAAAATCTTCGTGCCAGTCATGCATAGGAAAGTGAACGAAACTCCATCAGACATACGTTTTCACTGTGCTTGACCCGCTGACCGCTCGCCTTTCGTGACGTGTATGCCCACCACACTCTCCCACTTCACTGTCGTCTGAAACAGGGTCACTGTCAGTTCCTCCTTGCTGGCAGCTTCCATTACTTGATACACTTTCATCATTATCTTCATCATACTCCTCGATGTCCAATCCTTCAGTCTGAAGCACTTCAATCACTTCAGCAGCAGTAAAACGCCGCCGTCACGATCTACTTTGTTCGAAAACTCGTACATTTTCGACACGAATGCAGATTACTAGTCGTGTAGGGTGCCGAAGTCAATCGTTTCCCGACGAGTGTATGGCTACGAATCACATGAAGCAACTTTCCCTTTGATCCGTGACATGTTTGCAGTGACCAGTGTGGCTATGGTAGGCGTGCAGGATCTATAGGGGAGCGTCGAAAAAATTTTAATTATCGAAACCGCTATAGCGTTCCGTCGTACGCAACTGTGCCTTTCATCACGACCGCTATAGCGTTCCGTCGTACCGAGTGAGTTAATGAATCTACAAAATGGTGTAGATCTGCAATATTTTGATGTCTGTAGTAATTGTCAGGAGTGACCAGTCACTCTTTGTCATGTTTACAATGTTTTAATTGCCAGGAGTGATGAGACTGTCTCAGTCATGTCTACAATGTTTTCCTATCTGTGATATTTCTAAGTGACCAAACTATCTTAGTTGTTGAGGAAGTTTTAACGACTGAGGGGTAGACCTGGTGAAGAAACTGTCAAAGTTTGTACCACAACCTGATGAGATTCTGGTGTCCTATGACGTTACAGCCCTGTTCACCAGTGTCCCTGTGAAGGACAGCATTGATATCATCAGAGGGAGGTTACAGGTCGACAACAGCCTTCGGCAGCGCACCAACCTGCCAGTAGAACACATCTGTGAACTGCTATCCTGCTGCCTCAACACCACGGTGCAGCCATGGGGTCCCCTGTGAGTCCCATTGTCGCCAACCTCTTTATGAAAAACTTTGAGGAGAGTGCTTTGGCGTCGTTCCACACTCCTCCACGCTACTGGGGCCGCTACATGGACAACACTATGACTGTACTGAAAAGATCGGTGGTCGAAGACTTCACGAACCATCTCGACAACCAACACCTTGCCATCAAGCTCACCTATGAGGTAAAAGAGAACGGCAGCATCGCGATGCTGGATACCCGCATCACCCGGACGGAGACAGGCCTTGCCTTCTCCGTCTATAGAAAGCCGACCCACACCGACCAGTACTTACAATTCGACAGTCATCAGCCACTGGAACACAAGCTTGGAGTAATTCGCACCCTCACCCACCAAGCGAAGACCATCTGCTCTATCGACACCACTAGAGAAGAAGAGGTGCAGTACATCAAGAAAGTACTCAGTGTGTTGGGATACCAGAAGTGGGCCTGGGATATTCCGGGGGACAAGAAAACTAGATCTATACCGCACCCCTCTACTGAACGGCAAACCCCTTCGAGAGGGCACGTCTCCATGCCATATGTCAGCGGCGTCACTGAGGCTCTCAGTAGGAAGATCAGGAAGTTGGGAGTCAGTGTCCATGCCAAGCCCGCCAACACCATCAGAAGCCAGTTAGTCACCTCAAAGACAAATTGGACAGATCAGGGGTGATATACAAGATAGACTGCCAGGACTGTGATCAAAGTTATATTGGCGAAACTGAGCGCAACTTGCACAAAAGATTAAAAGAACACAAACGTGACTCCTCTCCAGTGGGGGAACATCTGACCCACACCCAACACCACTTTGAAAAGGGCAGTGTGCAAGTTCTCGACAAAGAAGCAAGATGGTTCCAAAGGGGAATAAAGGAGGCAGTCTACATCGCCGCAAAGAACCTCAACCGTGACCGGGGCCGACACAACCTGCCATCAGTGTACTCCTCACTTATTCAGTCGCACTGTCGTGAGTTCGCTCACAGCATTGCGCACTGAAGCCAGTTCTCAACCCAGCAGTTGCGCTGAAAAAGTCGGCCGGATCGCTGATGAAAGCTACGCAGTAAGTAGCCTTTTCACTGAGAGACAAGTTTAGCCCGGCAGCCATTATATCTTATTTGTGTCTGCAGTGTTTCTGTCTCCAGTGTTTTTCAATGTTTATTCTTGCCGGTGGAGACTGACTCACTCATGTCTGCAAATGTTTTTCTGTCTATGATAACTGCCAGGAGTGACCAGACTATCTCAGTCATGTCCTGGCCTGCGAGTGTTGTACTTGAGGCGCTGCATCAACCTGACTGATGAAGGGGTGATTGCCGTGTCGCACAACTGTCTGACACTACAAGAACTGAACACAGGGGGATGTGTACGCCTCACTGATGCCAGTCTTGAAGCCCTTGGTCAGAATTCACGCTGTTTGCAGTCTTTCAACTTTTCTAAAACTGCTGTAAGCTTCTTCTTTGTCCCCCCTACCCTCCCGTCTCTTGCTTTTATTTAAAGACTTTTAAATCATGTGTTGCTGAATGATTGTTGTGTGGAATAATATCCTGTTTTAGTGGATAAATACTTACTGTTTTGGATTTATTCGTGTAAAAAATATTCCTGAAAAAATCCATGTTTATGTCAACAGTAAATGTAATTGATCATGATGGTCTGGCAAAACTTAGTCTATTACTGTAATTAGATATACTTTTATTAAGCTAATGTGTTGTCTGAGAACATTACAATTAATGTCATGTGATCATCACCAGTTAATGTTTGGCTTATCTTATTGATGTTGTCTAGTGTTATTGGTTCTCTCTCTTAACTGCATTTTCGTCAATGCGAAATTTGATGGATTTTACTGAATGCCTATTTATCTTTGTTAGTGAGTAGATGAATAGAATGCATGAATGCAATTATTTAACCTTTTATTATCCCTTTGACGCTTTCAGCCTGTCTGCCAGCTTTTCATGAGGAGTTACAGAAAGTGGCCTGGAATCAAGTTTTAGAAAACGGTGAAACCGAAATTATTTTTGATCTAAAGATTTGATTTTTGTTGCATTAGAACTAGAAGCACAACTCAGGTTTTTTAATCCAAAGATTTAATAATCAATTTTGTTACAATAGAACCAGAGAGACGTGAAAATGAAACATGAGTCAGTAAAACAAGACAGACCTTTATGAAACATACAAGAAAGACAGTGAAGGATAAAGATCTCTGAATTCAGGATTTATAAATTTAAAGCAAATGATACACTGATCTCAAAATCATTTGAGGTAGGCAAAGGCTGAGCATAGCTTAGTGCAAAAAAGTAAACACAAAAACAAACAAAAGATATGAATATCTGAGGCATTTGAGTGACTTATAATTATACAGAATACCAAAACTCTAGTGTTTCAAACTTCAACTCTTTTGCCACCACTTTTAATGAATTTTCAAACTTTGGAAGTGAAAAGAAAATCTAGTTCCCAGGATAAACATGACAGATCTACTAAAAGTTGTTTCATTTGTTCATTTGTTTTTTTGCTGTTATTGTTGTTTTGAGTGAATCCTAAAGGTTTCATTGGTGAGTGTACTGACTTAGGACACCTTGCCTTTTAGTATAGCACAAAGTGTTTATAAAGAGGTGTTTGGTTTGCTGTCTATAAATACCTGCAATAGTCTGTACAACTTGGTGAAATATAACCGTTTAGGAAATTACTGTACCATACAAAATTGTTTCTTTGGCAACAGGTGACAGACATGGGTGTTTACAGTCTTGTCAGCGGTGTATGTTCATCTTCACTCAAGGTAGGAATCAAAATTGGAAATAGTTTGCTGATTGGAGAAAATCAGATTGTATTGAAAGTGTTTGCCCATTGTTGAAAAAAAAAAACCTGCTCAGATTGAAAAAGGCTTCTGCTGTATAGGTAAAAATCAATTCAACTAAGAATCAAAATTGGAAATAGTCTGCCAATTGGAGAAAATCAGATTGTATTGAAAGTGTTTGCCCATTGTTGATAATCTATTATTATTATTGATGACAAAGGCTTCTGCTGTATATGATTCACAGCATGGACAACCTCTGAAGATACTCAGACTGCTGAATCCTAACAAAAGCATAGAGTGTTTTAAATAATGTACATGCAGCATGCTTAGAATATTTAGAAAATATGAGTAAGTAACCTTGTTGACACAGCTGTAGAGCTAGTGCCTTCCAGTTTGACTGCACAGGTTGAGCCTGGTTCAAGAAACCTCCTTGTTGCCTTCAGTCCGTCTAGCTATGAAGGGTACCTAATCTATTCAGGGATGAGAAGAATATAGGAGCAAGGCTTAGTAAATTGTCACCACCTTCATAATGGTGTTGAGAGAAGCCGAAGCACTTTTTCTCTCGGCTCTGACTTCTGTGTGTGTGTGTGACCCATTTGGCATTCATTTGCCTTGTTCATGGTGGATCTGTACCTTTCAGTTACATTTGACCATTTGTAGTTCTAAAAAGTGTTGTTCAGTTGCCTAAATCTTTGTCAATAATGTCTCACTTTTGTTTAGGAAATGGATATGAGTGGATGCTGCAATTTGACAGATGAGGCAGTGGAGGGGGTGGTGCAGATGTGTCCCCAAATCAAGATCCTCATTTTCCATGGATGTCCACTCATCACTGGTCAGATTTTTTTTTGTTTTTTGCTTGTTGTACTACCCCAGCACAGACGTTCAGCAGAACGTAAAAGCCAGGCAGTTTATAATTTTGTGATGATTGGTGGCAATGAGATTGGAGACTGCTCAAGAAGGATTCATTATATTCGGACAGTTCCATATGCACTCCACCCAGTTTACCATCTGACAGACTCCTTAAACTTGTGCAAAACTCTCTGTGCTGAAAAGGTCATGAAATGGAATGTGGAAGAAGAAGGGGAAACAAGCACGAAGCTGTCAACAGCAGGATGATTGGAGTATTAAGATTAGTAGCAAACAGGCCAGTTTCTAATGTTGCATGCTGGGATTGAACTCAAGATATCACAAAGCCAGCCAGCCTTCTAGTGAAAAATCATGAAAAGAAGTTGATGGCAGGTGATCGTACACTTTGACAATGTCCAAAAGGGATAAATATCATGCTTAGATGTATCTTGACATCAGCCATGTTGGAGAATACACCCCCATGTGTTAGTCAGTTAGCATTATAACTTACCTGATGCATATTACAATATGTGAGGCCTGATCGGCCTGGAGGCAGAGCTCCCACCTTCAAATCTGACTACACAGGTTTGCACAAGATGCATGCAGCCTCCTATCCACCTAACTGTGAACTGCCACCTGAACCTGTTTAGGGTTAGAATGCTCACAGTGCTGACCTTGAAGTCTTTGTGCTGTACTACCTCATTCCCCTGTGACCTTACGGTTTACTCATGTGTTGTTGTTTTTGTTGAGACTATGAATGTTGTTTTTTATTATCTGCTTTGATGTATGCTTCTAGCCTCCAAGCTGCACATTTCAAGTGAAAGCTGCCAGATTCTAAAAATTTCAGTGGATTTCAGTTGTCCTGATTAGGAGTCAGACTAAAGTTCCCTAATCCATGTTTTTTGATATTAACCAGATGCTCCAGAAGCTGATGAATTTTATCATAAATTAGCCATGTTATTACACAAAGTGGTAATAATATGTTACTTTTACATCATTTAGTAATATGTTTTACATAATATGGTAATAAGTATGTTAAATAATACCTGAAATCTTAATCCGCTTCTTCCACAAATGACAGGATTCCGCATACAAAACATTGCCTGATGATTTATTATTATTATTGATGACAAATAATGTTTTAGTTGGATCTCTGCCAGCAGACCTGCCAACCCCTCTAAGCCTGCAATAGTACCTTTATAAATTTTTTATAGTATTTTTTCAAAAACAGTAGTATTCCAAGTATACAAAGAATTATATACCTCATTATAAAGTAGATTCGTCTCGTCATTTGTGGCTCCAGGAACACATATTTTCACATGTATCACTTCTGTCTTTTTTCACATGCATCACAAATTCTGAGTTCAAGTGTCTGTTTTCCACATATATTGATCACTATGAGTTCCAGTGTCTGTCTCCACTGAGGCACAATCACATATGATTCACTCAAAAAACATAAATTCTAATGTCTGCTTCGCTACAAACTGCATTGTCAAAATGACAATTTGAAGCCAACAAGGCACACTTTGAAAGTTACTGAGTTGTGTCGGTAGAGCTTGTTGCACTGTGCTCAGTGTGCTGCCTTTTGGTAGCTGACTTGCACTTTTTCAAGAGCTCATCAGAGAACACTGCTTTGTAGCATGGGCCCCCTTTCTTGGACTTCAGAACCATGAGAGCATCCAATGTCTTTGCCCCTATGGATCCCGAAAGTCAGTCTTGTTTCTTCGCACTTGACTGAAGATTCTCTCACACCCACAGTTGGACACAGGGATGAGGAGAATTGACAGCATGAACTGGGACAGATGTTTCAGTCTAGTGGCACCATTGTGATCTTTCATGGCACCAATCTCCTTCCACTGCAGTTCTGCTGATGGCTGGTTCAACACCACAGGTGGAAGTTCTGCTGCCTGGTACTCCAGAAACTCTCCCTCCAGCTCATCAGGGGTTGTGTTAGTGGCAGAGTGCATGGGAACTTCTTCAAGAAGTATTTCAAAGAAGATGCTTGAACTGACTTCTGCAGGTTCACATCCGCAAGCTCTGCATGTTTCCATAGAGTTTCCTCGGCCGGGTTCAGCTTCTCTTTCATGTACTTGCATGCCTCCTTGTAGAATGTCTTCACATTCTCCATGAAGATCTGCTGCTGCTTACTTTCCACACAGTCCAGGTGTTCTCGGGTGGTGCTACCAATGAAGATGTCTTCATCACGCTTCATGTTGTATGAGGATTTGAAGTCCACATCCATCAGGGCCCCATTGTTCAGAGCAGCTGGCTTCAGATAACTGACAAGCAGGCGTCTGTACAGTCGTTCCATGTCTCTCTTGATCAGATGGATTCTGGCGCTGTCGGTCTGTTCAAGTTTGTTGACTTGGTTGAACACCTCCAAGACTGTTGCATAGAACAAGACATACAATTTGGTGGTCTTGCGCCGGAAGAAATCCCCGAGTTTTTGCCTCATAGGTGGGTCAGAACTAGATGTACTTGAAGCATGTGATGTCTTCACACTGCATTCTTCCTTGAAGAATTTGTCCAAAGCGTTCCACTGCTCAACTGCTCTGTCCAAGGCAGCCCCAAGAGAGAGCCATCGGGTGGGAACATGCTCAACAACCTTGTGCTCTGGCAAGCCTAGTTCCTTCTGGATCTGCTTCAGGCGTTGCTGTCTGCCAGTGCTCTTGGAGAAATACCAGGCCAGTTGACGCATTGTGTCATCAAGGTCAAACTTGCTAGACTCCTTCATGGCTTTCTTCACAGTCAGACTAAGGAGATGGCATACACATCTGGCCAAGAAGGTCTCTGGATGCTTGTCTCTGATGAACGAGATGACACCTTTGTTGACCCCAATCATGACATTGGCATTGTCGGTTACAAATGCCAGGCAGTTCCTCCAGTCTATCTGGTAAGCCCTTAGCTCAGAGTCCAACAACTGAAAGATGTGTTCTCCAGTGGCTGACGTCTCACATGAGGGGACACTGAGCAGTTCAGTTTTGATAGTTCCATGGGGATCCACAGCTCTCACAACAATGGGAAAGAACTTGTCTTCCCCCTCCTGACTACCATCATACCTAACATAAAGGGTCCCTTCATGCACTGCACAAGTTCAGCCTTACTATCTTCAGCACATTCCTTCACAATGGATGTGGTTTTTGTTCTTGCAGAACTGTAGGTATCTGCTATGTTGCTGTCAGGAAACATCTTCTTAAACAACTGTCCAGCATGGTCAGAGGCTGAAAGTGGCACGTTGTGTTCCACCAAAAACGCCGTGAAATATGCCTCTGCACGAATGGGCTGGAGATCAGTATCTTCAGTTCTTTGAATATAATCAACAAGAGAAGAGGTGTTTCTTAAGGCTGATGCCTTTGCAATGTGCCTCAACGAAGTCACGTGCTTTTTTACATCGTCGATCCCGCCATGCGAAACTAGAAAATCGAACTCACAAGCACTGCACCTTGCATATGTGCTTCCCACTTTCGATGCAGTGATGCATGGGTACTCTTGTGAGTACGACTGGATGAACTTTTGTTCTCTTTTTGCCTTTTTCTGTACACTTTCACTGCCGGTGCCCAAAGCAGCTTCACCACCACGTTTTCCTTTGCCACTACCACGCGGTCTACCTCGTGTCGCCATTTTCTTTTTGCAAAAACGGAAGTCTCACAGTCGGTACGAGACTTTCGTTTGACCCAGTACGAGACTCTCGTTTGACGAGATTCTCATTTATAATAACAAACATGGCTGCGCCCATAGTCCACTTGTTTACCGATCGTGATTGTCTTCTCAGTGGCGCTCTCGGCTCAAAGTCACTACTAGACCTATAATCGTTTTTTTTTTTTGTTTTTTGTTTTTTTGCATCGTATCATTTTTTACTCGATCGTAATTTAGTATTATTTAATTATGATCGTAAAATAATACGCCAAAATCGTACTGGTTGGCAGGTCTGTGCCAGCCTTCTGACCGAGATTGTGTAGAGTTTGGACTTTGTCACGGGGGATTCATCAAACTGACAATTCTGTATGTGCTCCACCCAAATTTGGTAGCAAATGTCTGACAGACTCTCTAAGCCTACATGAAACTCTGTGCACTAACAAGGTTTTGAAATGGAGTATGTGGGAGAGGGACCTGTGAAACACTAAACTGACTCCACCAGAATGATGGAAACACTAAGATGGGCAGTGAACAGACCAGTGTTAGTGGTGCAGGCTGGGATGGAACTCAAGATATATCAGTCTTGAGTCAATGGCACTATCACAAGAACCAAGCCAGCTTTTTGGAAAGCCGGGGGCTTTTTCAGTATAAACAGTATTCCCTCCTGGAAATTCTGTACTAGAAATTGCCTCTTTTCTGTTACTCTCTTTGTTTCTGCCTTGTTCCTTTGCTTTCTGTCATTTCTTCTTATCATTTTCTGCCTTGCTGATCCATTCACTTGTTTGTGTTTGATAAAGTCTTATATACTTTCTCTTAGGATTGATCATCAGGTACATGTATTAAGTGCATTTTTGGCTCTAGGGAAATGAGATAAATGGAAGCAGTTTTAGGTAACTTAGGTCTGTTTTATATGTTTTAGTGTCCTTAAATTTGTATTCAGGTAGGCCTATGTTTTTTTAATCCCCTGTGTGATTAATTGGATGGAGCGGTCAACGCCTGGGGCATCTCTTTAGATTATTTGTGCGTATGCATTGATATCAGTATTGTGTATGTTTTGAAACAGTCATAGCCCTAATATGGCTGGCCTTAAAACAAAAATGACAGTAAAAGTGACAGCCTGTATCTAAGAGATAATGCTAGTGCCTACATATTGTTTACAAAAATGTTTCAAGTCAGATGTTGACTTTTTATGTCTGGGATTGTTACTGGCAAATGTATAAGGATTTTTTTTTAAACAGTGATATGCTTTGTGATAAACATGTTGTCAGTATGTTGTTAGGACATAACAATTTTGTTAGGTTCAACTCTTGTGGTTAATTTTGTTGACTACCAAGGAGGTGTGACTAAAATGTGTGTGGACCCATCCTAAGATGAATAAATATTTGAATAAACAAAAATTGGAAAAATTATATTAATGAAAGTTTGGGTGTTTGACTGTAGTCATGATGTTTTGTGGTTTGTATGTTTTTCAGACTTGGTTTGCCAACCATTGTAAACTCGCTAGTCATTTTTAGAAATTGTGGAAACTTTTTTAGTTTGAAGTTGGTAAAGGAAATATAAAGAATTTAGAGAAAACAAAAATAGATACAATTTAGAGGAAACAATCTTAAGAATCATCTATTTTATCCAAAACGTTTACTGTGTGCACAGTAAAAACAGTTGGTGGTTATCTTTTTCTCTGTATGTAATGTATGTGTGTGTGTGGGGGGGGAGGATTTTGCATGTACATTTTTTCATTTTGTATTTTCCCACATATCAGATGCATTTATTTTAATTTGAGAAGACTTTTTTTTTATTATTTCAGAAAATGCCAGAGTTGCCCTAGAAGAACTGATGCAAAATGGTTCCTTCAAAATGAAACAGATCACCTTTACAGTCTATTGAAAACAAAACACAACATGTGATATGTACTTGTATTCAGAGACTGTGTCAGATAAAGATTAAAGAGGCAGCTTTATGCTCAGATTCTGTACATTACAGTTTTGTTGGAGAGTTCCATTGGGTTATTTGTTTTTTGGTTTGTTTGGGTTTGTTTGTTTTGTTTTGTTTTTTAGGGGGGAGGGGTGACATTTGACTTTAACTTTCGATTTTCATGCCAAATGGGAGGAAAAGCAGATGTATAACTGATATCTTAAGGCAATATATATATGTGGTATTGGTATGTTTCTGTTGTTATTACCATTGATTGTGGAGGAGCAGAAATATCGAGGGGAATGTCTGTATAAGTATATATTCCTGTTATATTACCACTGACTGTGATATTAACAAGTACAGCAATGTGACACAGCAAGTTCACTTTACTCTGATGAAGAATCTCTCTCTGTTTCTTACACACACATACGCACACACACACACATACACTTCTGTCTGTTTCTTACACACACACACTCACACACACACACACACACACACACACACACACACACACACACACACACACACACACACACACACACACACACACAACAGTTTTAAAAAAAATTACTATCCAAGTATCAGCACAAAATTAGTTAATCTGACAATAAATATCTGTTGAATTGAATGCAAGTAACATCATGATGAAGGGTGGTCTGTGGGGGAGGGAAGGGAAGAGTGATAAATGATAAAATAAGCTTATAACAAATACCAACATTATTTTTACCACTAACATTACAATGGACAAATTTTTCACACTTTGTACCTGATGCGATATTAAAACAACACCACTAACAGTGACAACAAACAAAACAGTCACAATTTAGAGCTGAAATTGTGACACAGCCTTTTCACTTGAAGCATGCTTGTAAGCTATATTTTCCTCTCTCTGATTGTTGTTGATTTTTTATGTAAGTATACAAACACCCACTGAAGACAGCATATGCACACTGTGCAGTTGATGCTTTATTCAAATATACAAACACCCACTGAAGACAGCGTATACACACTGCGCAGCAGCATAATGTGAGGTAAACAACCAGATTAATGTAAATACACATATTTGAGGCTTTATCAGAACACAGAAGAAACAATTAAAACATATGCAACTTTACACTAAATATAGGACCATTCTCTGAAAACAGTGGTTTATAACTTATATTTATGATCTAGACAATAGGTCAGAGTGGTTAGAACCTCTCTCATACAGCGTTTACTGCGTTTCCAAGCAGTTTAGTCTTACAGTGTCAATGATTTGCACTCCTTGTTTTCGTTTTTTTTAGTTGAAACGACAACTATACAAATTCCATTACATTCTTGGCATAAATTTTTGTGATAAATGTTCGCAGTGAAACCAAAGACTGACCTCTGTATCTGTATATATATCTATATCTGTATCTACATGTGTGTGTGTCTCTCAGTGTGTCTCAATGTGTTTGTGTTTGTGTGTGTATCTGTGTGCAGAAATTGTTAATTATGCATTGTATTTCATATACTTCATGCATCACTTGTTGAAAGATATTGTGTGTAAATGTTGAAGTTTATTGTATGTCTTTTTCTTGATTCATTTCATGTATTTAGGGGTTAAATGTATGGCTTACAGGATCTTTAACATACATACTTGGTGTTTACATACATATATACATGAAGCCGAGATGTGGTTTCTAAGAAGAATGTTGAGAGTTCCATGGACAGCAAAGAAAACAAACGAGACAGTCTTGATGGAGGCAGACACAAGTAGATCACTAATAAGGAAGATTAGGATAAGACAGGCAACATTTATAGGCCATTTTATGAGGAAGGGGGATTTGGAGCACCTGGTCACAACGGGAAAGCTGGAGGGAAAGAGAGCACTGGGTAGACCCAGGGAGAAAATGCTGGACGGACTTGCAGAGTGGATGGGGACGAGGAGGGTGGGGGAGATGCTAGGGGCAACGAGAGATAGAGACAGATGGAAGTCCATGATCGCCAACGCCATGCGGCAGGGCACCTGATGATTATGATGATACATGAAGGGCATTTAGGCATGACAGGTCCGTTCCTACATTGACCATGGAGATCAGGAAAATCTCCATCCTTTACTCACCACACAGTACTTGGGCAGTTCTTTTGATATATAATTTACAACTGTCTTTTTCAACTATGATTTAGAACTTGGGTCAAGGGTCACACACCAAAGAGGTGGAGTGTAACCTAGTTCTTCATCCTCAGAGTGTGTGCTTGTGTGTATGTTGTTTGTGTGTGTGTATGTGAGCATGCGTGTGTGTGTTAATGTGATGTGTGTACAAAGACTTGTATTTATTTATGTGATTTTGCTCTCCTTCATTGTTTGTGACTAATGGTTTCTTATACTTATTTTCAGTTCTTACATTATTGTCCATTGGTACATGTTAATTTTGATAATGTTCTGGCACTGTAAAGTGCAACGAACATGTTTTTGACAAGGACCATTGGCAGTATATTAATGAAACAATCATTATTATGATGAAGATTTGTATTCATTTACATTGTTTGCACTATATAAATGAAGTAATTATTATCACAGTGAAGACTTGTGTTCATTTATATCAGTTTGGTCTCCTTTATTCTTTGTGATCAATGGTTCCCAGTATTTTTTTTTTTATAATTTTGTTATAATCAGTTGTTATTTGTTTGAAAAATTTCTGCAACAAGCATGCATTTTTGCTTGAACCGTTTGCACTGTATATCTACAAAATAATAATTACTGTGCTAATACTTTGCCTTCAGTTACACATCATTTGTCATGACTCTTTTCAGTGCAATGACAGGACATACACTCACACATATATGCGTGCACATGCACACTTAGGCCAATACCATGGTTAACTAGTTTGAATGTCTGATTTAGTTTGTCCAAAATCAAACTGTCTGGTTTGCACAGAATCGAATCAAGTCTGTTGTATAAAACACAAAGTTAAATAGTTAATTTCTTGGAACTTTCTCTTTATCTCTGTGTGTGTGTGTGTGTGTGTGTGTGCACGTGTTGCCATTGCTACTGAAGGGAATTAGAGAAATGTGTTGGATATCTAGTTGTATATCCTTTATTGTTTTTGTTGTTGTTGTCATATGAAGACAAAAGTTTGACATTTACAGATGTGTTCTGTTTTTTCCTCCAAATCTGATCTTTTGCTGATCTTTTGTGATGATGTTTGTTTACTGTTAATTTGACATGTTTGAATTAAATCTGCTCAGCACTAATGTAATTGTTGTGTGTGTGTGTGTGTGTGTGTGTGTGTGTGTGTGTGTGTGTGTGTGTGTGTGTGTGTGTGTGATACATACAGTTGTGTACTTGCACAATGTGTGTATGTGTGCAAGTGCGTGTGACCACTTCATCTTAAAGTTCTCCACTGTGTTGGTCAACTGACCTTTTTTAAAGTTATTTCAACACACCAAATGTACATAGTAACAAGTTACCCACTTTTCAAACATAAGTGTTAGAAAATCTGTCACAAAAGGTCATTTACTGTATGACCCACATTGTCAGTCATTCAGGTACAGAACAATGGAGTGCCTTTAATAATAATAATAACAATGACTACTTGTACAGCTCCTCATCCTCACAATAATCCTAAGCTCTTAACAACAGCATGAGGGCCAGAGGAGGAAATAAGTAAAACAAATATTTGTCAACCCCTACTGTTATGATGTAAAATATGAACCACAAACACAGTGTGAAAGCAATAATCAAAATTAATTACAGTAAAATATCTACTTCCGTCAGTTTCATTATCTTCTACCGCTTCTATGCATGTGGGTCTTTGGTGTCAGTAGTTCATGCAGTCTGTCACTGGAGGATGTGGTGGCAGCCTCCTTACTGGTGGGTCTCCTACTTGGTCTAGCTCTGTGACTGAGCGATTACTGTTGTCAGGGGTTTAGCAGGCAGTGTCCTTGGTAAGTTAGAGCAGAACAGATGCTGTTGAACTCCATCAAAATAATCCAGCAGCAGTGCAGAGTCTCCTCTGGTGGGTAGCCTCATGGTGACACGACATCACTGGCTCCCACAGGCTTTCTAGCATGGGATTAGAGTTGGATGAGCTTGGGGCTGATGGTGTATTGCACAGCCAGAATGAGTAGAAATACAGCACACAAGTTAAGACCGAAGAATTTTTTTTTTTTTAAACTTACTGCCACAAGTCAATCGCATGTGCAACAACAAAGGTAAACAGTTGAAAAAAGTACATAAAAGCATACGTCTTCTGTTTTGTTCCGCCAGGTAGGAAAGAGCCAGATGAACAACCAAGGAGAGCTGCATAGAGTCTGACTGGCTTTTTTACTACTCACGTTGCATTCGTCAAGGGGAGTTACTTGGTCTATATCAGGGGATCTTACTGTGATGGACATGGGGCTACAAAACGACAGGGTTATCTCGCATTGTACAGTGCATTCAATCTTACATCCCCCTTCCTATAAAAAAAAATTGCCAAGGAAAACATAAAAAGACAAAACAGAAAAAGGGAAGAAGAAAACAAAATGTAAGGAAAGGTAGAAATAGCCTTATCTACCTTTCCTTACATTTTGTTTTCTTCTTCCTTTTTCTGGTTGTCTCATGGCAGTTGGCGATATCTATGGCTTTGACCATGGTAAGGTTATCTCCTTCAGTCAGTAGCTTCTCCCGCAGATCCTGGGACGATATGCCTGACACAATCCGGTCCCTGACCATCTCTTCGGGTTTGTCATATGCGCACTCCTTGGCTAGATTTCTGAGGTCCGTTACAAAAGAGTCAAAGGTTTCATCCTGTCGCTGTTTTCTCTCATGAAAAATGTATCGTGCAAATACTGCGTTTTTTCTGGGTTGGAGATGTTGTTCAAACTTGGCGTACAATGTGTTCAGTACTTTGGTTTCCTCGGCTAAAAGGTTCCATGAGTTTAGGATCTCACGTCCTCTGTCTCCCACCCAGATTTGCAGGAATGCAGCTTTTCTCTCCTCTGTATGGCTGTGCAGAGGCCCCAGAAACATCAATTCCGCATGTTGTTTGAAACGCTTCCATTCGGCATGGAGGTTGGTTGCAGACCAATCCATAACCGGATTTTGTTGCTGAGATGCCATGTTTCCTTGTACGTATCACTGAACCACGTATTGCCTATTTTTGTGTGGGGATTGTGTACGTACCACTAAACTACGTGCCAGTCCTCCCGCCGCTTTGAGAGCTTGTGAGAGGGGTCTGCCACGGTACCTGATCTGACAGATTAATGTCCTCAGAATTTACAAGTGATTCGGCAACGTTGTTGGCGGCAAAATGTAAAGGGGTCAACGGATCGGTAATGGGTTTATAGCTCGATGAGCACTTACTTGCTGTAGATTTACTGCTGCATCTATCCCACTTCTGACACCATGTTTTGTTCCGCCAGGTAGGAAAGAGCCAGATGAACAACCAAGGAGAGCTGCATAGAGTCTGACTGGCTTTTTTACTACTCACGTTGCATTCGTCAAGGGGAGTTACTTGGTCTATATCAGGGGATCTTACTGTGATGGACATGGGGCTACAAAACGACAGGGTTATCTCGCATTGTACAGTGCATTCAATCTTACAGACAAATAAAAATTCTCTCTCGCTCGCTCTCTCTCTGTGTGCTTGCATCTCTCATGTTTTTCACATGCACACACAGTTTGCACACACACACACCTAAGAAATGCATATACACATGCATGGACATAACATGCATAAACATGCACACTAAAACACACACACACTAAAACACACACTCATAGTTGAAATTACGAGTTGAGAGCAGACATTAAGGAACTGATTGATGCTGTGTCTGAAGTGGACAGGTAGTTCATACAACTGGACTCTGGTAAGCAAATGTATGCAGTTCAAAAAATTTGATCTGAAAGATGGAATACAAAACTACTGGGCGTAAACTAAGCATGCCAGAGACACAGAGGACCTGTTCCAGAGACAGATGCAAAGTATAAAGAGGAGAGGTTGTTCTGTTTTGTAATTTTTTGCAGTCCCAATTTTAGGGCCAATCCAGTGGCAATGAACCCATTCCACTAATTCAGATTCCACAACACAGACCCTCTATCAGGAAGCCCACAAGAGCAATAGCTGTCAAGCCACAATGGGGCCACCCACCAGAGGAGATACTGCACTGCTATTTGGTCATCTTGGTGGGATGTCAATATTGCTTGTTCTAATCCAGCTTAAGAACACTGTCTACTAAGCCCCCATACTAATGACAATAATTGCTGTCACGGAGCCAGTCTGAGTAAGAGGCCCCCTAGCAAGGAGACCAACACAGCCCCTCAATGACAGCCACCATATACAATTTACATCAAAGACTCCAACTTGAAGAGGAAACCAAAACTGAGGTCACAACGAGATCACATGAAGGGCCCCAGATTCTGGGTCAATTTTCATGACACTATAACCATTATGATTTAATGATAACATGGATGACAATCATGATGTTATGGAGTTCCATCTAGGACTGAGACCAAATGACAGCTCTGTACTCGATGCTTACTACGATAATACATCATGACATCAATCAGGCCCCAGAGATA
Organism: Monoplex corrugatus; assembly: GCA_030674185.1. Classification (NCBI taxonomy): domain Eukaryota; kingdom Metazoa; phylum Mollusca; class Gastropoda; order Littorinimorpha; family Ranellidae; genus Monoplex; species Monoplex corrugatus. The sequence continues at coordinate 52,144,895 of CM060311.1, read as the reverse complement.
CAAACACCTGCAGTGTTGGTCACAAAATATAAGCAACACTCTCAATGACACCTCCATGGATGAGGTTCACCTCTGCTGTCCGAAGTCTTTCCAATGAGCCCACAGCACATTCAGCTCTGAGTTCCTACTGGTCTGGGCAGGAAAATCCCAAAATAAATTTTGTTGGACTCAGAGGGTTTCAAACCCATGTCCTCCTAGTCAGCAGTCCCTTGCATGACCACTTTGCCACTGTAAATGATGAGAGTTTATGACTGATTCTACATTGAACAGGAAGCCAAAGCAATGACCTGAGAGTAGGGAAAATGTGTTAATATTAGGAAGATGTAACGATGAACTGAGAGTAGCATTACTTTCAAACTTTCCAGAGTCTATGAGGAAGATAGTCTGGAAGATCAGCTAAAAGTGTGTTGAGAAAAGACAAAGTGAGAGCACCATTATTTTTAACTTTGCGGAGCCTATGGAGAAGATCGACTGGAAGATCAGCCAAAAGTGTGTTGCAATAGCCAATTCAAACTGAACAATTGAGGAATTGAAAGATAATGACAAATAGCACTGATTTTCTTGAATCATTTCAACTAGTTGGATCACTCAATCAACAACATCCAAGTGAAAGGTCTGTGGCTTCTATACAGTAACAGCACCATAGACAGGAAAGACAGAGAATCCCATCTCATACACAAACTTGGAACACGCAAGCCACAAGGCCTCAATGACAAACTATAAAGATTTCCTCAACAGAATTCAGTATCATGCCACTTCACGTACTTTTATCTGGACATGGCTCTTTGTGGCTGTACTTTTACCTTGATGTGTATGTCTCTGTGGCCCTTTTCGTCAATGGCGACGGTCGGCAGCAGAAAAGTGGGTTATCTTAAAACACAACGATGCTCATGGTTAAAACAACCAATGCGCGATCAGCACGGTTTCTGACAACGACTACAGTAGTAGTATACTGCGGAGTCATCCACCGTGGGGCATTTGCGTCTTTGTCTAGCCTCTATAGCGCGCTCGACTCTATCCTCTTCATTGCTCTTTGCTCCCGTGAAAGCAGCAGCTCTCCACTCCACTTGATCCTGGGCAATCGTATCCCAGTTCGCAACATTGATAGAAAATTCCATCATGGACGTTTTACACTGGTCCTTGAAGCGAAGCTTGAGTCGTCCAACGTTAGGCGTGCCCTCAGACAGTGCATCCCTATACTGTATCTGCTTGGAGATTCTGGAGTTATCCATGCGCGCAAAGTGACTAATCCACCTTACATGTCGAGACCGCAGGATGGGATATAGTGACTGAATGCCAGCTCTTTTGAGCACTTCTGTATCCGGGACTCTATCTTGCCATTTAATTTTTAAAATTTCTCGTAAATACCTCATATGAAAACCATTTAACCTCCTCTCCTGACCAGCATACAAGGTCCATGTCTCACTCCCGTAAAGGAGTGTTGAGAGGACGCATGTTTGGTAAATTAGAGTCTTGGTTTTTATCCTAAGCTTATCATTTTCCCATGCTCTTTTCATAAATTTCTTGAATGCGGCTGTAGCCTTTCCTATTCTGCTTGTCAATTCCTCATCCAAAGATAGGGTCGATGTTATGGTGGATCCCAAGTAAACAAACTTATCTACTGTTTTCAGAGATTCACCACCAAATTTATCTCTGGTGGTGAGTTTGTCCCTTGTGCAATTACCTCAGTTTTCTTGACGCTGATTGTTAACCCGAAGAGATCGCACGTTTTCGTTAAACGATCGACTAGTCTTTGAAGCTTGATTTCACTGAACCGCTATCGCAGCATCATCAGCGAAAAGCAACTCTCTGATCAAAGATTGAAAAGAGATCCACGTGTGCATGTGTATTCGCTCGAATGTATAGGCATTAACTTCTTTGTCTTTCATGTCTAATTCATGTTGATACTGCTTAGATGACTGTATGCATACACTCTTCTTTTAATGTGCCCTTGAGTCCATGTATGTTTTACCTCGATGATGATTTACTAAAATAGACCATATTATCACCATTTTCACACCCCAGTGAGGTCTTAGCTTTGCGGCTGCACATGTCGTTTTTTGTTGTTGTTTTTAATTTTGTTTCATTATACATATATTTTTTTATATTCAAATTGTTTTAATTCTCCTTTCACCAGACAGGCCCAGCCACTGACTAAGGGTTTTTTCTTCGGGACTCTGGTTTTCCCTTCAGCCCCTTGGCTGTTAGTTTAGGATGTTTTTCTTCTTATTCAAAGGTCAGACCGGATTCGTTGAATTAAGCATGATCCACTTACATCAGCCATACCTCTCGATTATGTTTTCCCATTCATTCAATCATATGCTTATATTTTCTCTTCTGCATTATTTAGTAGTAGGATATTTTACATTCCTAACATTACTCTTAGCTAGTGCATCATACTTTCAATTTTAGCCCTGGACCCTCTTCAGGATAAAACAATATTAATATGACATGATCACTCTTCAAATTGCAGAATTCATCTCACTGCTGCTTTACTCAAAACACACTATGATGTCATTTTAGTGAGTTTATTCCTTTTCTCACACTGGACAGAGCAGAAGGGAAGTTTCAGTCTTTCTCTCCTAATTTTTGTATCTGGTGTTTGTTTGTTTGTGATCTTACGCTTGACAAGGGCCAGTTGGCCAAAAATTGCGCCTGTCTTGTCTTGTTGTATTAAATATGCGTTCTTATTCGTTTTTCGTGTTTTTTTCTGGCTCCTGTTTTTCCTGAGTTGTAGGGATCACTGTGCAAATGTTGGAAATGTGCTGTTATAAGGACAGTGATCAAATGTGGCACGAAAGATAATGTAGATGTGTGTGTATTGTGTGTGTGTGTGTGTGTGTGTGTGTGTGTGTGTGTGTGTGTATTTGTATGTGTGTGTGTTTTAAGAATGGAATGTCATTGCCATTAGCAGACATTTCAGACATATCAGACACAAGAAATGGACAGTTTTGGAGCTTTGATGGAGTGATGAGCATTGGTTTTGACTTACAATCGTATATATCTTGCATACAATTATATCTGCATGAAGTGAAATTTGGACTACAGAAATAGAATGATACTGATCATTTTATTGACCTACTTCATACCGAACATTCATGAGATTTATATGATTCTAATAAAGGGTTAAGAAATAAGAAAATGTAAATACAGACAAAACAATTTTCAAGCATAAAAGCATATTTCCAAACACTTGAGAAGAAAACAAATTTATTGGATTCAATCCTGTGACATTATACATGGATTCAGTCAATGCACAAAGTAGAAAATGGCTGCTGTTGTCTGTAAATGCATCTAACATTTGTTATCACATTCAGAGCAAAATGTATTCAGTACTTGCTAAGACTATTGGTGGAAATTTAATACTAAAATAATTGACGTTTTCGTGAAGATGTTACAGCTTACTGGATAGTTTAGTAATGCCCACAGACACAAAAGTGAATCATGAGCATGACAAAACAGAGATATAAAACATCATGGAAAGCAGAAAAACTCATCACACAAAATACAGTCATAACAAGAAAAAAGCTTTTGTTACTCCACTCCCATCAGTTATTCAAACATTCTTCCTTCCTCACATTCCCCTGCCCTACTCCCACCCCCATCCCCCCAAAATGATCCAAAGACAAAGAAGTCACCCTGCCAGTCTTGCAGCCAGTTGTGGCAAGCATATATTATAGAAAGACGTTTGGTGAAAATCCTCCAGCAATATCCATTTGATCCAGCCAGCCTTCTGTAGATATTCAATGTTCTTTGGTTTCCCACTGTAATGGGGATCCTGAAATATAGCAATAAAAATTTCGTTAAAAGGTCTGAACGGTTATGATTCATCTGCTTTGCCTCACACATTTTCATTTCTAAAAAGGGGTATGGGAAGGTGTTTTTTTTTTATGGATAGAAAAGGGTCTGTAAAGACTGTTCAGATACTCTGTATGACAAATGTTAGGTCTCAGTTCATTCCAGTGTATTGTCATGGAAGTTCAACAAGTTTCACACTTCAACCCTTTCATTCGTTGTCTGTTTTTTTTTTCCTTGCAATAATGTTGGAGTCAGTAATTCAAAGTCAGATAGATAGACAGACAGACTGACAGAGAAATCATCATCATCATGTGCCCTGCCATATGGCGTTGGCAGTCACAGCCCTCCATATGTAATAATAATAATAATAATAATAATGTTTATTTGTATAGCGCATATTCCGTATAAAAACATGCTCACCAGCGCTTTACATTTCGCAAAAAAGGCAAATGGTGATAAAAAATGTTCACAATTACATACACAATAAGATAACAACAAACATTAAAGCTATACAAGTAAGAAGACACATAAGAAACCACAGAATATTGAAATTTAAACACTGACTTATGTAATGAAAAATGATTAACAGATTTTTCATATGAATAAAGAGGCATACTGTGTTTATATATTGGCTGCGTGTGTGTGCGTGCGTACGTGTGTGTGTGTGTGTGTGTGTGTGTGTGTGTGTGTGTGTTGTGTGTGTGTGTGTGTGTATGTGTGCGTGTGTGTGTGTACGTGTGTGTGCGTGCATGTGCGTTGCTGTGCGCGTGTGTGTATGTAAGAATGTGTGTGTGTGTGTGTGTGTGTGTGTGTGTTGTGTGTGTGTGTGTGTGTGTGTGTGTGTGTGTTGTGTGTGTGTGTGTGTGTGTATGTGTGGTGTGCGTGTGCTATGTTTGCATGCGTGTGTGTGTGTGTTTCTGCATGCAATAGTTGTACATAAAAATATAATCAATATTTTGAATGAAGATAAAAACACAGAAAAATTCCAATTCATATACAGGAAAAACATTATAACTTCAGTATTACAGCATTAACACCTTGACAATCAAAATTACCTCACAAATTATAAACTATTCGCATATCATATATCACAATTTACATACAAACAAAGATTAAGAAATTTCTTAAAGTATTTCAGTCTCTTTCCCACTCAATTTCTCCCTATCCCCTCCTCAGCTGTACACATACAGTGATACACACACATATCACTCATGCACACACACACACACACACACACACACACACATATGCACGCACAGACACACCTCACTCTATAGGCCCTTATACAAAATACTATTATACAGGCAGGAGAAATTAGTCTGATGACAAGACTTGCAAACTAAGGCTCTTCAGGTTACATGAGTTTGAAAGAAGTGGGTTTTCAGGTGCTGTTTGAAGGTTGAGAAACACTTAAATTTTCTGAGAGACAGTGGTAGAGAGTTCCATACATTTGAGCCAAAGACAGAGAAAGACTTTTTACCAAAGGTGTCTAGAGAGAAGCGAGGAACAGTCAACAGTGAGGTGTCAGAAGAGCGGAGCGTTCGAGAAGGTTTGTAACCCTGCAGGAGGTTGGCAAGATAGAATGGCATGTTCTCATGATAGATACACTGAAAGCAGAGACAGGCAACTTAATATTGAATCCTAGCCTTTACCGGGAGCCAATGAAGTGTTCTAAGCAGAGATTTTGCACTCTCACACCTGGGCTTGCAGAGAACAAGGTGAGTCGCGTGGTTCTGTATGCGCTCAAGTTTATATAGTTTATATATATGTGTCTATCCCTTGTTGCTCCAAGCACATCTTCAGCCACACTGCAAGTCCGTCCAATATTTTTTCCCTGGGTCTACCTGGTGCTCTCTTTCCCTCTAGCTTTCCTGTTGTGACCAGGTGCTCTAATTCCCCTTTCCTCATGAAATGGCTTATAAATGTTGCCTGTCTTTTCCTAATCTTCCTTATCAATGATCTTCTTGTGTCTGCCTTCATCAAGACTGTTTCACTTGTTTTTCTTTGCTGTCCATGGAACTCTCAACATTCTTCTCAGAAACCATATCTCGGCTGCCTCAATCTTTTTCTGGCTTTGCGTATTGTCTGTCCACGCCTCACAACCGTGTAACATTATCAGTTCTATATAACAATGAGGTGTAGTCCAAGGTTGTCATAGCCGAGGGGTGGCAATGGGGACAAGCTCCTATTGTCTATAAAATGCCCCTCACGGCGCGCGTCTCCAATAGCCTCTGACAACTAAGTCCAGCTCCTAGCCTGCTCGTGTGGCTTAGATATAAGCCCGGCGGAACTGCTACTACTGATAGGAGAAGGGGTAAAGGCGGGTTACTGGCGCCTGAAAACCAGTGCTTTGGGTAGATGGGGCTCATCAGTCTGGGAAGACAGCTCATCTAAGAGAAGGAAAACTCTGATTTCAAACCTCCGCTGCCTTGCGGCCATACCCACTCATAGGAAAGGCTTCGGGAGTCAACCCTGAGGAAAAATCCGGAGTCGGAGTCCCTAAGGCAGTTCGCCGTTGTCTACAACCTCGTTCTGGCAACTCCTGCGTCGCCCCTGGTACCAGGCGTACAGGCCTCCGTCTTTCCCCTGGATTCTACTAGTGGCGAGGAGAAGAGGGGGATCTGCTGCATGGGCAACAGCTTGTCCTCCATATTCACTTGCCCAGGCCTGCACCTGGAGAGGTCACTCCAGCTTCGCTGGTAACACAGCATCGACACAACACGGAGAGTAGCAGATACCGGTTTTAAGCCTAGGCTTTTTTGGCGTAGAGCCGGGCACCAGGGGTTACTCTCGACGGTGGGAGGAATCTTCGCATTCCATTGGGTAGCTACCGCCCGCCTCAAACTGGGCAGCCCCCAGTCAGTAAGGTGTTACCCCGCCACAACCTGTTTGCTCCAATGGGTGCTTGGAGCTTAGAGGAAACTCGACAGGCAGGTTGTAAATACCAGGCACCAGGCAACACAAAGAAGAAAAAGAAGATGCCAGCTCTTCTGATATCAAGCTGGAATGTAAGGACAATGTGTCCTGGATTTGACAGCGACCTACAGCTGTTAGACGACACACGGAAGACGGCCGTGATAGACAGGGAGCTTCAGCGACTCAACATCTACATCGCTGCATTACAGGAGACAAGGCTACCTGGGGACAGATCACTGCGTGAGAAGAACTACACGTTCTACTGGCAGAGGAAGAACCCAGAGGAGCCACGTATTCATGGTGTGGGCTTCGCTGTAAAGAACTCCCTCCTAGCAACCGTAGAGCTCCCCACAGGAGGTACGGAGAGACTGCTCATTCTGAAAATGATGACCAGTTCAGGCACAGTCAACTTCATCTGTGCCTATGCCCCAACATTAAGCTCCTCACCCGACGTCAAAGACAAGTTCTATGAGGCCCTGGATGCTGTTGTCAGAGGAGTTCCCAGCAAGGAAGGTCTCTTCATATTGGGAGATCTGAACGCACGCGTAGGTGCTGATTTTGAAGCCTGGCCAACCAGCATTGGACATCATGGTGTTGGGAAGCAAAATGAAAACGGTCAAAGACTCCTGGAACTTTGCTCTTACCACAAGCTGGCCATCACCAACACCTTCTTCAACAACAAGGAGAAACACAAGGTGTCATGGCGCCACCCCAGATCCCACCACTGGCATCAGCTCAACCTCGTCTTAACAAGGAGGTCGGACCTTAACAATGTCCTCAACACGAGGAGTTTCCACAGCGCTGATTGCGACACAGACCACACCCTGGTACACAGCAAGATCAAGCTTCTACCCAGAACACTGCACCACTCAAAGAAAAAAGGTCACCCAAGGATTAATGCCTGTCGCACATCCAATCCGACCAAGGCCAGGGAGTTTATAAAACCCTGAATGTAGCGCTCAAGAGTGGCTCAGAGATCCAAAACGCTGAGGAAAAGTGGAATCACGTGAGGGACACAATCTATCAGTCTGCCCTGAGTATATTTGGGAAAAAAGAATGAAAGAATCCCGACTGGTTTGAGGCAAACTGGCAGGAAATGGAACCAGTGGTGGAAGCGAAACACAAGGCTTTACTTGCGTATAAAAACAACAATACCCAAACTACTCGTGACACTTACAGAGCTGCCCGCAGCAAGGCCCAACAAACTGCTCGGCGATGCGCCAACGACTATTGGCTACAGTTGAGCGCAAGTATTCAGCAGTCTGCAGATTCAGGCAACACTGGCAGCATGTAGCTGGCATCAAACAAGCGACTGGTCCAGCAGCCTCCAAGTCAGCTCCCCTTAAGTCCAAAGCAGGAGAAAGCATCACAGACTCTGCAAAGCTGATGGAGAGATGGGTAGAGCACTACCTGGAGCTGTACTCCACGCAGAACTCTGTCACCGATGCTGCCCTGAATGCCATTGAGGACCTGCCTGTCATGGAAGAGTTGGATGCTGAGCCAAGCCTTGAAGAACTAAGCAAGGCGATTGACGGTTTGGCGACGGGAAAAGCCCCTGGTGAAGACGGAATACATCCAGAAGTCATCAAGTGTGGGAAGCCTGCTCTTCTCAACGAGTTGCATGAACTTTTGTGCTTATGCTGGAAGGAAGGCTTCATTCCGAGAGACATGAGACACGCCAGGATAGTGACTCTATATAAGAACAAGGGCGACCGCAGCGACTGTAATCATTATCGCGGAATCTCTCTCCTCAGCATTGTTGGGAAAGCATTTGCCAGAGTCATCTTAACCCGTCTTCAGAGGCTGGCAGTTCGCATCTACCCTGAGTCCCAGTGCAGCTTTAGGGCCGGAAGATCGACCATCGACATGATCTTCTCTGTCCGGCAACTACAGGAAAAGTGCCGCGAGCAGCACATGCCCCTTTGCCTCGCCTTCATTGATCTCACGAAAGCGTTCGACCTGGTCAGTCGGAGTGGTCTTTTCAAGCTTTTGAAGAAAATCGGCTGCCCCCCAAGACTATCAGCTGTCATCGAGTCTTTTCACGAGGATATGCATAGCACTGTGTGCTATAATAGTGCCACTTCAGAGCCTTTTAGAATCAGCAGCGGAGTGAAACAGGGATGTGTTTTGGCCCCAACTCTGTTCGGGATCTTCTTCTCAATGTTGCTGACCTATGCCTTCTGCAGATCTGAAGAAGGGGTATATCTTCATACAAGGACCGATGGAAAGCTCTTCAACATTGCCAGGCTTCGTTCCAAAACCAAGGTGGAAAAGAAGACCATCAGAGAAGCTCTCTTCGCAGATGATGCTGCGCTGGCTTCCCACAGTGAACAAGATCTCCAGAGGCTCATTGATCGCTTCGCCCACGCTTGCAGAGAGTTTGGTCTCACAATCAGCTTGAAGAAAACTGAGATCTTAGGCCAAGGCTGTGAAGAACCACCATCTCTACACATTGGAGACTACGACCTCAATACTGTCCACCAAGTTCAGTACTTGGGGTCCACCATAAGTGACAACCTCTCTCTGGATGCTGAAATCGGCGCCAGAATTACGAAGGCCTCATCTGTTATGGCTAAACTGAACAAGCCGGTCTGGTCCAACAGCAGTCTCACTGCAAACACCAAAATGCAGGTGTACAGAGCATGTGTGTTGAGCACACTACTCTACTCAAGTGAAGCCTGGACCACATACGCCAGTCAAGAAAAGAGGCTCAACATTTTCCATCTCCGCTGCTTGCGACGCATCCTCGGCATCCAATGGCAAGACAAGGTGACCAACACAGAGGTCCTCCGTTGTGCGGACCTACAGACCATCTTTGCCCTTCTAAGCCAACGCCGACTACGCTGGCTTGGCCATGTTCGTCGAATGGAGGATGGACGCATACCTAAAGACGTTCTCTACGGCGAACTGGCAAATCGGAAGCGAACTCCAGGACGCCACAGCTACGCTTTGTAGACGCATGCAAAAGGGACCTTAGAAGCTCAGGGATTGACCCAGGCTCTTGGGAGACTCTGGCGGAAGACAGGGCAGCGTGGCGGACAGCCGTTCAGCAAGGCGTTGTGAATGCGGAGAGGAGGAGAGCAGAAAGCGCAGATGAGAAAAGGGCTCTTCGCAAGCAACGTTCCAGAAACCAGACAATAGCGACTCAATTTGTATGTGGCAGATGTGACAGAGATTGCCACTCAAGAATCGGCCTGCACAGCCACAGCAGAAAGTGCACGTCATGACCACAACGCCTCCTGGTGCAGACTATCATCTCCTGAGATGTAAAGAGGCCGACGATAACATTCAAGGTGTCCAAGGTTCTCATAGCCGAGGGGTGGCAATGGGGACAAGCTCCCTATTGTCTATAAAATACCCCTCACAGCGCGCGTCTCCAATAGCCTCTGACAACTAAGTCCAGCTCCTAGCCTGCTCGTGTGGCTTAGATATAAGCCCGGCGGAACTGCTACTACTGATAGGAGAAGGGGTGAAGGCAGGTTACTGGCGCCTGAAAACCAGTGCTTTGGGTAGATGGGGCTCATCAGTCTGGGAAGACAGCTCATCTAAGAGAAGGAAAACTCTGATTTCAAACCTCCGCTGCCTTGCGGCCATACCCACTCATAGGAAAGGCTTCGGGAGTCAACCCTGAGGAAAAATCCGGAGTCGGAGTCCCTAAGGCAGTTCGCCGTTGTCTACAACCTCGTTCTGGCAACTCCTGCGTCGCCCCTGGTACCAGGCGTACAGGCCTCCGTCTTTCCCCTGGATTCTACTAGTGGCGAGGGGAGGGGGGATCTGCTGCATGGGCAACAGCTTGTCCTCCATATTCACTTGCCCAGGCCTGCACCTGGAGAGGTCACTCCAGCTTCGCTGGTAACACAGCATCGACACAACACGGAGAGTAGCAGATACCGGTTTTAAGCCTAGGCTTTTTTGGCGTAGAGCCGGGCGCCAGGAGTTACTCTCGACAGTGGGAGGAATCTTCGCATTCCATTGGGTAGCTACCGCCCGCCTCAAGCTGGGCAGCCCCCAGTCAGTAAGGTGTTACCCCGCCACAACCTGTTTGCTCCAATGGGTGCTTGGAGCTTAGAGGAAACTCGACAGGCAGGTTGTAAATACCAGGCACCAGGCAACACAAAGAAGAAAAAGAAGATGCCAGCTCTTCTGATATCAAGCTGGAATGTAAGGACAATGTGTCCTGGATTTGACAGCGACCTACAGCTGTTAGACGACACACGGAAGACGGCCGTGATAGACAGGGAGCTTCAGCGACTCAACATCGACATTGCTGCATTACAGGAGACAAGGCTACCTGGAGACGGATCACTGCGTGAGAAGAACTACACATTCTACTGGCAAGGGAAGAACCCAGAGGAGCCACGTATTCATGGTGTGGGCTTTGCTGTAAAGAACTCCCTCCTAGCAACCGTAGAGCTCCCCACAGGAGGTACGGAGAGACTGCTCACTCTGAAAATGACGACCAGTTCAGGCACAGTCAACTTCATCTGTGCCTATGCCCCAACATTAAGCTCCTCACCCAATGTCAAGGACCAGTTCTATGAGGCCCTGGATGCTGTTGTCAGAGGAGTTCCCAGCAAGGAAGGTCTCTTCATACTGGGAGACCTGAACGCACGCGTAGGTGCTGATTTTGAGGCCTGGCCAACCAGCATTGGACATCATGGTGTTGGGAAGCAAAATGAAAATGGTCAAAGACTCCTGGAACTTTGCTCTTACCACAAGCTGGCCATCACCAACACCTTCTTCAACAATAAGGAGAAGCACAAGGTGTCATGGCGCCATCCCAGATCCCACCATTGGCATCAGCTCGACCTCGTCTTAACAAGGAGATCGGACCTTAACAATGTCCTCAACACGAGGAGTTTCCACAGCGCTGATTGCGACACAGACCACACCCTGGTACACAGCAAGATCAAGCTTCTACCCAGAACACTGCACCACTCAAAGAAGAAAGGTCACCCAAGGATTAATGCCTGTCGCACATCCAATCCGACCAAGGCCAGGGAGTTTGTAGAAACCCTGAATGTAGCGCTCAAGAGTGGCTCAGAGATCCAAAACGCTGAGGAAAAGTGGAATCACGTGAGGGACACAATCTATCAGTCTGCCCTGAGTATATTTGGGAAAAAAGAACGAAAGAATCCCGACTGGTTTGAGGCAAACTGGCAGGAAATGGAACCAGTGGTGGAAGCGAAACGCAAGGCTTTACTTGCGTATAAAAACAACATTACCGAAACTACTCGTGACACTTACAGAGCTGCCCGCAGCAAGGCCCAACAGACTGCTCGGTGATGCGCCAACGACTACTGGCTACAGTTGAGCGCAAGTATTCAGCAGTCTGCAGATTCAGGCAACACTGGCAGCAAGTACGCTGGCATCAAACAAGCGACTGGTCCAGCAGCCTCCAAGTCAGCTCCCCTTAAGTCCAAAGCAGGAGAAAGCATCACAGACTCTGCAAAGCTGATGGAGAGATGGGTAGAGCACTACCTGGAGCTGTACTCCACGCAGAACTCTGTCACCGATGCTGCCCTGAATGCCATTGAGGACCTGCCTGTCATGGAAGAGTTGGATGCTGAACCAAGCCTTGAAGAACTAAGCAAGGCGATTGACGGTTTGGCGACGGGAAAAGCCCCTGGTGAAGACGGAATACCTCCAGAGGTCATCAAGTGCGGGAAGCCTGCTCTTCTCAACGAGTTGCATGAACTTTTGTGCTTATGCTGGAAGGAAGGCTTCATTCCGAGAGACATGAGACACGCCAGGATAGTGACTCTATATAAGAACAAGGGCGACCGCAGCGACTGTAATAATTATCCAGAATCTCTCTCCTCAGCATTGTTGGGAAAGCATTCGCCAGAGTCATCTTAACCTGTCTTCAGAGGCTGGCAGCTCGCATCTACCCTGAGTCCCAGTGCAGCTTTAGGGCCGGAAGATCGACCATCGACATGATCTTCTCTGTCCAGCAACTACAGGAAAAGTGCCGTGAGCAGCATATGCCCCTTTGCCTCGCCTTCATTGATCTCACGAAAGCGTTCGACCTGGTCAGTCGGAGTGGTCTTTTCAAGCTTTTGAAGAAAATCGGCTGCCCCCCAAGACTATCAGCTGTCATCGAGTCTGTTCACGAGGATATGCATAGCACTGTGTGCTATAATGGTGCCACTTCAGAGCCTTTTAGAATCAGCAGCGGAGTGAAACAGGGATGTGTTTTGGCCCCAACTCTGTTCGGGATCTTCTTCTCGATGTTGCTGACCTATGCCTTCTGCAGATCTGAAGAAGGGGTATATCTTCATACAAGGACCGATGGAAAGCTCTTCAACATTGCCAGGCTTCGTTCCAAAACCAAGGTGGAAAAGAAGACCATCAGAGAAGCTCTCTTCGCAGATGATGCTGCGCTGGCTTCCCACAGTGAACAAGATCTCCAGAGGCTCATTGATCGCTTTGCCCACGCTTGCAGAGAGTTTGGTCTCACAATCAGCTTGAAGAAAACTGAGATCTTAGGCCAAGGCTGTGAAGAACCACCATCTCTACACATTGGAGACTACGACCTCAATACTGTCCACCAAGTTCAGTACTTGGGGTCCACCATAAGTGACAACCTCTCTCTGGATGCTGAAATCGGCGCCAGAATTGCGAAGGCCTCATCTGTTATGGCTAAACTGAACAAGCCGGTCTGGTCCAACAGCAGTCTCACTGCAAACACCAAAATGCAGGTGTACAGAGCATGTGTGTTGAGCACACTACTCTACTCAAGTGAAGCCTGGACCACATACGCCAGTCAAGAAAAGAGGCTCAACATTTTCCATCTCCGCTGCTTGCGACGCATCCTCGGCATCCAATGGCAAGACAAGGTGACCAACACAGAGGTCCTCCGTCGTGCGGGCCTACAGACCATCTTTGCCCTTCTAAGCCAACGCCGACTACGCTGGCTTGGCCATGTTCGTCGAATGGAGGATGGACGCATACCTAAAGACGCATACCTCTACGGCGAACTGGCAAACCGGAAGCGAACTCCAGGACACCCACAGCTACACTTTGTAGACGCATGCAAAAGGGACCTTAGAAGCTCAGGGATTGACCCAGGCTCTTGGGAGACTCTGGCGGAAGACAGGGCAGCGTGGCAGACAGCCGTTCAGCAAGGCGTTGTGAATGGGGAGAGGAGGAGAGCAGAAAGCGCAGATGAGAAAAGGGCTCTTCGCAAGCAACGTTCCAGAAACCAGACAATAGCGACTCAATTTGTATGTGGCAGATGTGACAGAGATTGCCACTCAAGAATCGGCCTGCACAGCCACAGCAGAAAGTGCACATCATGACCACAACGCCTCCTGGTGCAGACTATCATCTCCTGAGATGTAAAGATGTCGACGATAACATTCAAGAATTCTTCCTGATGTTAACTGATAGGCATTTGTTGACAGACAGACAGAGAGAGAGATAAATAGATAGACAGATACATAGATAGACAAATACATAGATAGACAGACAGATACATACATATATACATACATACATACATACATACATACATACATACATACATACATACATACATGCATACATACATACATACATACATATACACAGATAGGTAGCTAGACATATGACTGTATATATGTATATGTATATGTGTGTGTGTGTGTGTGTGTGTGTGTGTGTGTGTGTGTGTGTGTGTGTGTGTGTGTGTGTATGTGTGTGTGTGTGTGTGTGTTGTGTGTGTGTGTGTATGTGTGTGTGTGTGTGTGTGTAAGAGACCCAGAAAAAACAGGCTAAAGTGCAAAATCTTCATTCTGAGTATTTAATTCATCATAAAAGTTCAAATTAATGAAAACATGTAAAAAAAAGAGTTGATTCATCTATTATAGTTTTATTTTTAGACGCATCTAAACTTTGTTAGTGTATTTTTTCCCCATGGGCATGCCAGGGGCTCTTTCAGCATGAATAGTTTCCCCATTTTCTGTCACTATCTTTGTTTTTTCCCTTGTTCCTTTACTTTCTGTCATTTCCTCCTATCATTTTCTGCCAAGCTGGTCTATTCACCTGTTTGTGTTCTATAAAGCTGTACGTACTTTCTCTTAGGATAATTAGGTATATGTATTAAGTTCATTTTTGGATCTAAGAAATGAATGCACTGGTATATGTACTTAATTTTCATTTCCAGCTTTTTTTTTCCTCCAGTGAGGTATGGTGTACTTTTTGAGATCATACAGCCATGATATGGCTCTGTGCGGTTGGCTGGGCTTAAAACAACAATAACAATATGAATATGTGTATTTTTGACAATGGAGGTAATGCACTCATACAATTTTGAAAGAAAAAATAATTGTCTTAAAGGATGCATTCAGTTATAAGAATAATATTGTCTTAAAGGATGCATTCAGTTATAAGACTGGGAAATTGAATATATGATGTTAAAGACTCAAAATATGGAAAGATCTCACCTGACCCCAATTTGACCCTGTAAAGCTATTTTTAACCAAAGCTATGTGGCCGGCTGCATTTGTAGCCAGGTTTTTCCATGCTGGGTCATTCACTTTTTCATGTATACATGTATATATCTGGGGTTCACTATAGTTATAGTGTGGGATATCCTATGCAACCCAACACGTCCCAAAGTGGCAAATAGTGGAAGCACCTCTAGATGTGGAGGTTAGCTGCTTAGCAGTCACGAAACCAAATAGTGGCAACTGTGGAGAGCAAGGAGGAATTCTGGTGGCACAGATGTTTTATTAAATGCCTCATATGTTTGAAGAAGGGATCGTCTCGGCGAAGGGAGGTGCAATAAAACGTGCCTACAGCTCCCACTGCCTTGTGGGTAGTTGTAGGAATGACAAAGGCTAGCAAAGAGTCCATACAAAAACTGATGGCAGGCAATCACTGTATTCTCCTAAGAATGTCATGACCCAAAATATGAATAAAAATAAAGTGAACAACATGAATAGAGGCTCCACTGGAGCACCTTTGTCCATAAGGAAAAGTCATGTTAAGCAGATGACACCAGACTGTAATCAAGTTACTGCTATTAGATGAAAAGATATAAGAACTGCAACATGGAAGGTTAGAACAATGCTTTCCACTCCCATCAGATCTATGAATAGATTGATCGACAGACAGACAGAAGACAGATAGATATAGATATAAATACATGAGTGACATTCAGAGTTATCTCAAAACATGGGACACTGCAACATCCACAACATAAGAAATATAACATTTGATATTTAATAACAGTTTGAAGAAAGAATCTGATAAACAAAGTTACAATCTTAAGTATTATGTTGTAAAAAGAACTTTAATTAACCAAATGAACAACTCTGCATTATTCTGTGCTTTTTCTTTGAGTGTTGCAGAGTTACATATTTTCCATAAACTGCTGAGTAAATTTCTGATTTTTTTCCCCTTTCAGGTCACTAATTTATGACATTCAATCTCTAATGTCAGGTTGACAAGCAAACAAAGCTACAGAATGCACACTAACACTATTCAAGCTGATAACTTTCAAATCTGCCACTCTCAAAGACTGTTTTCAACTGGAACAATTGTGACACTTCAAGCTAAAATAATGTCTAGCATTACTGCATGCATGTGTGCTTGCATGTGTGCACATGTATGTATAAGATGATAAGACACTGACATGCCTGCGGACCAAATTTTCCCGCTGTTTTGGAAAGGACATATAATCATTTCTTGAATCCTGAATATTGAATCTTGCATGGCTGTACCTGGTTTCTTCACAACATGTGTCTGTTTATATGTATGTGTGCATGCATACATGTCTGTATGAGTATGAGTGTGGTAGTGCATGTTCATTGTATATGTGCTAAGATTTTACTTCTAAGATAACCTCAAGGCTGTGACTTTGTTGCCATAAACATCATTTAATATTGCAATCATACATGAGATTTTTCCAGGAAAAGTTTCCACAAACTGATTATAAAAACCATGACAACATTCAAAATAGTAAACACTGTAAAATTACTATGAATTAAAATCAACAATTACCACAACAAGCAAAGCTGCTGGGTCCACGCAGACTCCCATGATTCCTTTAGATGAGGCATCAGTTTCACCACCTGATACAGAAAGAACAAGAAAACAAAATTGCAGTTTCAACATTGCTAAATGATTCAGATAGTGAAAAAGAATAATACAGTAACAAGAGGATGCATCACTGTGACAATTCATTCTGTCCTGTATCTTTTTAATACATACATGTGCATTTGATATGCTGGGTTTGAATAAGACCATGCCTTTGATTCTTTTTGATTTTCACAGTTTTGTAGGTTTACTTTGTGCTGTTGCAGGATATGTGATTTCCACAGTTCATATGGTCTATCTTTCAGAGACATCCTTGGGACAATTTGTAACAATTTTTTTTTATAATCTAAAGAAGATCTTTCTCACTTAAAAAAAAGGAAAAAAAAAAAAGCGCGCAAGAGGCAAAATTTTCATTACTATCATCCTTATTATTATCAGCATCATCATCATCAATTTCTACACAACAGCTTTTGAACAGTTCTAAAACACCATCTGATCCTATATATGAACTGATTGGTTTCGTTTGGTTCCAAAACATAGTTTTAATTTTAGCTAAATCTAAGTTTACAGAAAGTAATGGAAAGACTGCACTAGTTATCTCTCGCTCTCCAGTATCCTTAAGTTTATGTGCATGTGTGTGTGTTGTACATGAGTACACATGCATGTGTGTACATGTGTGTATGTGCTTGTGAAAAAGTCAGTTGGTTCACAGTAAAAATGGAATACACAAAGAAGAAAAAACGTTTTTTTTAAATTTCAATGATGGTACAATGCTTAGATTATAGCAATTCAAGATAAAAGAACAAAGACAATCACAAATATCCTCAGGTGATTTTCTGAAAAAAAGAACTCTTTAAAACTTAAAAAGGGAGAGTAATGTACAGAACTACGTACCCATCATGACAGGACTACCCAGGGTGGAGAAATGAGTTTGTAAGGTTGACAGATGTTGCCTTAAGTCAGCACCCTGTTTGATGTGGACAATTTTACATGGTACCTGCAAAAGGAATGCTCAATACAAATAATAATATTCTATCTCTTTCTTTCTTTGTCTTTTCCATTACTTCTCTATATTTTGTGATAAAAATGGGAAAGGATGTGGAATAGACTTTTTGAAAAACTCTGACTTCATTATCCAATGAAGAATTATAACCTAAAAAATGTAATTCACTTGTAATATGAGGGAAGAAAAATGAAAGGAGGAGTCAAATGATTTTATGTCCAAAATGCTGAAAGTAATTAGTTTAAAATAATTTAGCCATTTAATGCCTGTCTGGAACGTATGTCCTTTCTATGCAATCGTACAGGTTTAGTTGGCTACAGGGTATTCTCCTCCATTTGCCCTATCATTGAATTATTATCATAAAAAGTGTTCAACTGGTGCCATCCAGCTGAATTATTATCATAATCAGAGTTCAACTGGTGCCATCCAAGGCGATGATAGCAACTGAAACTGTTCTCAGTTCTGTGATAGGTTACCCTGCTCAACATTAAATTTAGACAATACAGTACAAAAATATATATAATACAATGTAATATTCTGTGTCAACTTCTGTTTCAGTTTCTCAAGATAACATCTCCACACTCGGAATGAGTTCCACATCTACTCATGTCACTGATGCTATGTAATGGACAAGATCCAAAATGATCATAAGCCTTAAGCCTGCATATATGCCCTATGAGTTGGTAAGGTCTTGAGGTCCTACCAAGCATATGGGATTTATATCTTGTATGAGTTGGCAAGCATAGAATTCTGGTATGGACACACATGAAAGAGGAGAAGGCATCATATGGACAATGACAAGTCAATGTCTATCAAAGGTTACTGGGCTATATCAGACTGAGTTTTAGTAGTTAGACTGGAAGGCAAGCCATATGATATCAACATCATCCAAGTATATGCACCAACAACCGCAAGCACTGTGGAAGATGTCGACAACTTCAATGAAGAATCAGAGATAGCCAAGGCTTAATGTAAATCATAGGACATTACAATAATAATGGGAAATTTTAATGTTAAAGCGGGACATAAAAAAGTAGATGACATAGTTTGACCTTACCACATGAAATGAAAGGGGAGAAACTTTTTGAGTGGGCACAAGTAAATGAATTCATAATAGGAAACACTTGGTTTGAGCAATCTTACTGAAGAAAATGAACAGTATGGATGAATACAGGAGACAGGATAAATACACGAGACAGCACAAGAAATCAATTCATAATCATCACCATCATCATCATCATGTGCCCTGCTGCATGGCGATTAGGGCCCTCCATATGAATCTGAGCACTGCAAGTACATCTCTCACCCTTTCTGTCTTAGTCTACCCCGCAAGTTCATCCAATATTTTCTCCCTGGGTCTACCTCGTACTCTTTTTCCCTCTAGCTTTCCTATTGTGACTAGGTGCTCAAATTTCTCTTGTCTCATAAAATGTCTTATGAATGTTGCTTGTCTTTTCCTAATCTTCTTCATTAATGTTCTTTTTGTGTTTGCCTCTTTTAAGACTGTCTTTGTTTTCTTTGCTGTCCATGGAACTCTTAACATTCATCTCAGAAACCACAATTCAGCTGCCTCGATCTTGCTCTAACTTTGCTTGTTGACTGTCCACACTTTGCATCCATACAACAGCACTGGTTCTAAATAACACTGAAGAACTCTCTTCCTGATGTTAACTGATAGGCATTTGTTGGCAGGAACAAACTGAGTCATCCTGATACATAAAAGATTTAGACATTCTTTACTGAGAGCAAAAACATTACCAGGCACAGACTACAACAGCGACCACAATCCTGTTATGGGAAGATGTTGGCTGAAATTAAAAAGAAGAAAACAAATCAAAATTACTTCAAACTAAGTCTTCCACACTTAAAGACAGACGAATCAACTCATGCAAAATTTAGCATATATGTTCAAAACAAATTCAGAGCTCTGGAGGATGTTGGTGACAGTAAGGAACAATTGACAAATTTGAGAAACTCAAAAAATGAAGCTTGTGATCAAATCCCTAAAGTAGAAAGAAAAGCAAAGAAGAAACAGATGACAAAAGAAATCTTAGGTTTGATGGATGAATGGAGAAAAGTGAACAGTAAACAGGAAGAATACAAACAGATACATTTAAACCAGAAATAAGTGCAATAAAGCCAAGGAAGCTTGGCTAGAAACAAAGTGCAAAGAAACAGAAGGCTGACCCAAAACTGACCCCAAGTTTATGTACAGAAACACAGAAGAAACTGCCCAAAGGAAAGATGTAAACATCAACTGATTGCTTTTAAAAACTAAAGATGGTATGATTATTATGGAAAAAGATAAAATATTAGACAGATGGGGAGAATACATTAATGGCCTTTTGACTATGACAGAAAGGAGGAATACATCATAAGAAAGAACACTGAAGGACCACCAATAATGAAAGATGAAGTTAGAACAGCGTTGAAAAAATGAAACCAGCGAAAGCCCTAAAACCAGACAACAGTACTACAGAAATGACTGAGGCTCCAGATGAATGTGGTATTGAAAAAGTAAGATTCCTCCAAATGAAATTTATGATACCGGAAAAATCCCTAAAGATACATCAAAATCAATTTTCACTGCACTTCTAAAGAAAATGGGGACTACAGAATGCGAACTCCATTCTACAATCGAACTCCATCCTACAATCAGCTTGATGAGTCATGTGACAAAGATTCTCTCAAGAATAATCATGATGAGGACAAGAAACAGCATCAAAACAGAAACAGCAGAAGAACAATAATGACTTGTTGAAGACGAAGGAATTATTTGTGACATATCCGTCCTAAAAACTCTCACAGAAAGATCAATTAAGTTGAATAAGGATCTATATAATTTATATTTTGTTAATTATTAATACAAAGGCTTTTGATCAAGTAAGATACAAAGAATTCAGTAACCAACTGGAAAAGCCCAATATTAATGGAAAACATCTAAGAATATTAAAGAATATAATAGGAACAAACATTAGCAATGACAGTAGAAAATGATATAACCTCTTTCCAAAATATCAAGACAGGGGTTAGGCAGGGATGTGTTCTGTTGACCACCAAATGGTTTTCACTTTACAGCAAAACCATCATGAGAAACTTAGCATGCCCAGGGATACAGGTTGGAGGAAAAATGACAAATAATCTTGATGTAGATGACATTGTTCTAATTGCAGAAAATGAAAACGACCTACAAAACCCCATGAATATGACAGATCTATATAAACAGTAGAAACATAAGACTAGAACTTAACAGCAAGAAGACTGAAGTCATGGTAATCAGTAAAAAAAAAAAAAACAAAAAAAAAACAAGAAATCCCCTCACGTACAAAATAACAGCAAAACGGAACAACACTAAGACAAGTTGATAAGTTTAAATATTTGGGAACAGTCGTCTCACCAGACAGCAGATGCACATAAGAAATAGACAGCAGAACTGGCAAAGCTATAACAGCATTCAAGAAAATGAAAAGCATTCTTACCAACAAATGCCCATTCAAGAAAATGAAAAGCATTCTTACCAACAAATGCCTATCAATTAGCATCAGGTAGAATAGTTCTTTAGTAACAGAACCAATACTGTTGTATGAATGCGAAGCGTGGACAGTCAACATGCAAAGTCTGAACAAGATTGAGGAAGCTGAAATATGGTTTCTAAGAAGAATATCAAAAGTTCCATGGACAGCATAGAAAAAACAAACAAACAAACAAACAAACAAGATAATCTTACAAGAAGCAAACACAAAAAGAACATTAATGAAGAAGATTTGTATGAGTCTGTCATTGGAATGATTTTGGCTACATTGTAATAACATACTTTATCTAGATTTAAAAACGAAATGAAAACACAAGCAGCTACTTGGTTTGAATTCATTTCACCAGTTCCTTTTACAATCACATCATAGCCTCAACTGATGATGATCAGATTCTACACTGTTATATTACAATGGGTTTCTTGGTTGATTTATTGAGGTTTTGATGATATACAGGCCTGGAGAAGATTAAAATTTTCTACTAGCCAGCCGGGCTAGTGGATTTTAAAATCTACTAGCCCGCAGATATTTTCACGAGCTCAACGTGTTGCCCCAAAAAATAGTGAAATTCTCTTTATGATGATGATTCAAATATTTAGCAGAATAAGCCATTGTTACAACAAAGGTGGTCAAACTTTCTTCTGGAGACTTTCACCAGGATTGGGGGTGGGGAAGGTGGACAGTGGGAGATCTAGTGATAACATGAAGAGATAAAAGGCAGATGATTGACCTCAAAGTTTACATTATTCTCTCTGTAAGTTAGAGAGAGTTCTTTAGTTTAATATATATATATATATAATTTTTTATGTTTATAATCCTTGTCTTTTTGCTTACGTAGTCAAAGTTTATTTTAGTCCAATTGGTTGTTTGTTATGTTTAGCAAATTACTTCATTGTCATCCTGCACTATTTTTCTCCTGTCATAATTTTAATTACTTACTTTTAAAGTGTGAATGTGTGTGAGGGAGAGAAAGAGACAGAGCATGAAACCATTGAAAGTGAGTGAAAGAGAGAGAGAGAGAAAGAGAGAGAGAGAGAATGTGTACACATTATGTGTGTGTAACAAACACATAACACAAATAGTGAGAAATGTTGGTATTGGTGAGATTTGGTAAGTATGTTCATTAAAAGCAAGTCTAGCACAACAGTTGGTTGTTCAAAGATGGTTAGTTTGCAGCTTTTTAAAGCCTTTTTTGTTTCCATCGGATCACCAGCCAGATCTTATCTGTTCAATAGGCCTGTAGTGGTAACGAGCTATGTATCTGTTGGCTTTTGTTGATTGGTTGATGTGTGGGGTTTTTTTTCATTCGTTTTTTTTTTTTCATTTGTCGTTGCTGTATAAGTATTATGTCTGTTAAATATGTGTGTGTGTGTGTGTGTGTGTGTGTGTGTGTGTGTGTGTGTGTGTGTGTGTGTGTGTGTGTGTGTGTGTGTGTGTGTGTGTGTGTGTGTGTGTGTGTGTGCACATTTTCTTAACTTCAGCAATTCAGTGTGAAAGGAAAAACACTGAAAATATTTAATCCACCTTAACTGAAATTTATGTCCAGAGAGACAAGTGAAGATAATGCAAGAAAAATCTTCAAGTGGCGTCTATACCTTCTAAATCAATTTCTTTGACGTATCATCTTATCAAGTGATGCGTCAAATTTGCTCTTCTCTGCACACACATTCTCTTCCCCTTCCCATCCCTTGATCTCGAAAACACACAGATCTACATTGTATTGTTTTCTCTGGTTGCTGTACTTAATTAGATGCTTCTAAGCATTCGACCAAATCTGACAGATTGGGCGAAATTTCACTGATCTGCAAACACACGATTGTATCGCACTGAGTCCCTTCTCCGAGAGGCCTATATGAAACAAGAGTTGCCTTTCCCTAGATAGCCTTATTTTCGTGCGAACGTTGGCAGTGTCAATCATTGCAAACGAAATCAATCGGCAGATATGAAAGTTTGAAAAATCGAAATAAATTTTTAGCTGCAGGGGTCAGATTTGTCACTCACCCAACAGACTAGTAGTTTTGGATTTTGACTTGCCCGACAGGATTTTTACTCGCCTCGGGCGACTGGGCGAGTAGATTTCGCCAGCCCTGATACATATATAATTATGCTTTTATTATGCTACACACAACTGTAACATGGTCAAAACTATGTGGATTCAGTGTTTCTGCACTTATTAGTGGTATAAATTTGAGTTAAATGACAGCCATATTAATAGTAATATCTGTGCCTCCTAGTCATGCACATATGAGTTGGTGATGTTAATGTCCTGTCAAATGCAACTGAACAACAACAGCAACAAAACACAAAGACATGCACACAAACCCATACATACACAACCCCGGTGAACAAACTGACATTGTAAAAGAAATCCAGACACAAGCAGACTTCGTAGCTCCCAATCCATTGACTGGATCCCACAAAGTGACCAGGCTTGTCCCCCATTTGGAAAAGAGCTTTTTGAATCTCCAACAAACTGGGAACATCTCGCACAACAGTTGAATCAACTTGTGACTGATCTCTCTTGTCAATAGTTATTGATAGTACTGATGGCCGATCTTCAGTGCTGTTTTGATTTCCACTAGAGACAACACTGATACCAGAACTATCACATTCAATGTCATGGGAGTCTTGGGAAGCACCAACAGCTACAGAAATGCATTTTCCTGAAAGTCTGTCCGTTTTTGCACTGGATAGTTCCATATTATCAGTAATCTCTTCAGCAGAGTTGCTACTACTTTTCTGAGCGCTCAAGGAAGCTTTGCTATTTTGAGTTGTGTCCTCATATCCACAGGCCATGAATGCAATATGAGCATTGTTCCTATCACTAACAACTACATTACACACATCTCTTGTTTCATCACTGATAGTATCACCATCACTGCTGATATCACCACTGGCAATGACACTGATGACATCACTTCCAAAGTTCTTAGTACAATGGGTGTAATGGTGTGGATTGCTGCCACCCAATACATGTGGCTCTGGTTTCTGTTTATGCTGATGTTGTAGTCTGATCCAGCTACAAACAGTTTGCAATGTTCTGTAGCCACAACCCCATCCCTGAAAATAAAAACAGAAATAACATCAACTTTTTGATTACACATAACAAACCCTTGACCTTAAACTTAATCCTTAAGTTGAAACTGATGTAAAAGTAAGTAAATCGAAACACATTAAAGGATCATCAACATGAATTTTCTCTAGTCACTAAGCTCTGATCAGAATATCATAACTGTTCTTAAAACAAGTGCTGACATAATGTGAACCTCCACTCCCCCCCCCCCCCCAATCCCCTTCTCTCTCACTCTCTCCAGGCCGTGAACCATGTGTTAGCACATGTTAGTAGCATGTTACAACATCCTCTTTCATTTGGTCTCACCAGAGGAATGCAGCAATATTTTGACGTGCTCGTCGTCAGCCTCTTTACATCTCAAGAGATGATAGTCTGCACCAGGAGGCGTTGTGGTCATGATATGCACTTTCTGCTGTGGCTGTGCAGGTCGATTCTTGAGTGGCAATCTCTGTCACATCTGCCACATACAAATTGAGTCACTGTTGTCTGGTTTCTGGAACGTTGCTTGCGAAGAGCCCTTTTCTCATCTGCGCTTTCTGCTCTCCTCCTCTCCCCATTCACAACGCCTTGCTGAACGGCTGTCCTCCACGCTGCCCTGTCTTCCGCCAGAGTCTCCCAAGAGCCTGGGTCAATCCCTGAGCTTCTAAGGTCCCTTTTGCATGCGTCTACAAAGCGTAGCTGTGGGCGTCCTGGAGTTCGCTTCCGGTTTGCCAGTTCGCAGTAGAGAACGTCTTTTGGGATGCGTCCATCCTCCATTCAACGCACATGGTCAAGCCAGCATAGTCGGCGTTGGCTTAGAAGGGCAAAGATGGTCTGTAGGCCCGCACGACGGAGAACTTCTGTGTTGGTCACCTTGTCTTGCCATTGGATGCCGAGGATGCGTCGCAAGCAGCGGAGATGGAAAATGTTGAGCCTCTTTTCTTGGCTGGCGTATGTCGTCCAGGCTTCACTTGAGTAGAGAAGTGTGCTCAACACACATGCTCTGTACACCTGCATTTTGGTGTTCGCAGTGAGACTGCTGTTGGACCAGACCCGCTTGTTCAGTTTAGCCATAACAGATGAGGCCTTTGCAATTCTGGCGCTGATTTCAGCGTCCAGAGAGAGGTTGTCACTTATGGTGGACCCCAAGTATTGAAATTTGACGTGCTATCTTGCCAGATACCAGGTTATCATCTACCATGCCTTCAGCACCACTGGTCTTTCAAGCAACATGTGGCTCTTTCCTATCAGTATTTCAGTCATTCGTGTGTATAAAAGGGCCACTGAGAAGGCGGTTAGTACAAAAGACTAAAGGCTGGGATGTTGTGGGTTCAAAACCCATCAGTTAGTGGGATTGTCAGCCCCAACTGTTTCCTACCCTGAGCTGAGTTTACTATAGGCTTTGGTGGGAAGACTGAACCCACACAGCTAAATGTCACCCACATCAAAGATAACTTATGTCACAGAGATTGTTGCTTTAATTTGTGAATCAACAATGCAGGTATTTGTACCCTCTGATTGATAATAACAACTCCATTGCATAGCCAAAACAATCCAAGTCAACCAATGCTTGTTGCACTTTCATGAAAATAATATTAAAAAGGATTGGGAAGTTTGGGGGTGGGTGGGGGGTGACGAGTTGCCAGGCAGTATAATGCAGTATAAGCATAGTCAGGCTCAGTATCAGTACAGCATAAACATAGTTCATCAAAATTAACAACAGACCACAGCATCAAATTAGAAATAGGTAGTAGTGATACTAGTGATCAACAAAAAAACAATATGCAAGTAAGAAAATTGTATAAATTATGTGATAAATAATCTTTCAGACATACACATGCAAGAAAGCACACATAAACAGACATAAACATACATGTGTATGTGCACACACATGTTACGTATATGTGTGTTTGCGGGGAGGGGGGAGAGGGTACTGAGTCAATTCAGTAATGTAGCAACAATAGATAATACTTAGTACTACAATTAGAACGAAGGGTAAGGAAGAAAAATATTTAGAATTACATCTGTTTTTCTATACATCAGTGTGGGTTTGTATATATATATATATATTTGTTGTTTGTCCCTCGTGATCGACAATGACCAAGGAGCATCATGTTTCGTGTGTCCGGCTGTGACTGATGAGGCCGATTCGTGCGCGGAAGGCTCAGCCGCAGATGAGACACATGTGTTCTGCTGGATTCTGGACTTGGGAGTTGGCTTGGGATTTACGCAGCTCTCGTTTCTTTTGTGCTCCACTGATCCTGCTTTGTTTGTAGGAGGCGGCACCTTTGCCAATACAGCTTCTCCATGATGAGCGGTCTTGTGTAAGGACCTCCCATGTCTTGGTGTTGATGCCGAAGTTTTTCAGGGACGCTTTAAGCGTGTCCTTGAAGCGCAGCTTTGGCCTTCCTCGCGAGCGTTTGCCGTCTGCTAGCTCACCATAGAGCAGTCTCTTCGGGAGACACACACGCACACACACACACACACACACACACACACATGGACAAACTGTAATGCGACTGGATTTAGTCAAGCTAAAAGCAATACTCTGCAATTTGGAAGATATTTCTGAAAGAGATGTTTTGACATGTTTTAATGAAAGTAAGCAAGCAACTGCTTTGTCTTAACAGTTAAAGGCACTGGAAATTCCACGTTGTTCAACCAAAAGAAGAGTTTTTTTCCACAAGTAGTTAGAGAGAATGATGGTACAGTTAATTAAGAGAGAAGATCCTCGATACCTAAGAGCTTTAGACTAATTATAGGGGAGGACTTCTGACATATGTTGCCAGAATGCATTAGAAAAGGAAAAATAGAAAACAGCCCTATAAGTATAACGCAGTCCCAGTCTGAAATGTAGTACAGTGGAAACCTGATATAACAGGGATGATGGGACCAAATCAAAATCCCTGTTATATCAGATCCCTGTTATATCAGATATCAAGGGAAATAAGGACTGATCAACTAACTCTTGATCTAGGCCTAGATCTGGTCTGGTGTAAGTGTGCTACAAACTGAATGATGGCGCAGTCAGTCACTGACTCAGTGGCCTCAGGCCTACACGCTTGCGCGCGCATCACGCTCGCATTGCGAAGCGTTCTTTCAGTGTACAGTACACAGTATACCAAGGCTAGCCTAGATCTAGATCTAGGCCTACTGTGTGGTGTGCTGAGTCTAGGCCTAGGCCTTTCTGCTGCAGAGCCCGTCTTGGCATCCCTGCTATAACCGATCGAGCCCTCTTGTCTCCCTGTTATTGCCGATAAGTTTTAATAGAGACAAAGAGGAAGAAAAAAATGGGGATTGAAAAAAGCCCTGCTATATCCGGATTCCTGTTATAACCGGTCCTGTTATAAATGGTTTCCACTGTACCACAATATCATTATTATCATCCCCATTTCCATGTTACATCTTATTCATCATGAAAAATAGTCCTGACTCTATTGTTGTTTATACCATAATCTCATGGTGCATGGAGACCTCAGTTTTAGTTTCTTTGCCATCTCCATGCCTGAGATTAATTAACATCAGGGTCTTAATTGTCAGGATTCATGGCTGCTGCTGTTGGAGAGATGTAGTCTCCTTAAAACAAGGGAGAGAGGAGTGTTACTCAACTAGGCTCTGCGACTGAGCACTTAATGTAGTTTTTATGGGCAGTAATACGCAATGTTCCATGTATGTTGGGCAGGCTCTACTGAATAAATTGAAATGATTAAGCAGCAGTCAGTCACCTTTGGCATGTGGCCCTATACCAGACTGACATTGGTAGCTCCAATAGACTTCCTAGAATTAGAACCAATACTGACTGAGCTTGGGATGGTGGTGTGTTGGAGTGCTAAAATGAGAAGCATGACACTTGACAGCAACACCACTTAACTAAGGGACATAAAATACCAGGAAGCAAGTATAAAAAACACAAAAATCCCAACCAAACAAAAACAAAGCAAAACAAACAACAAAAAATAACAAAAACAAAGAAAACAATAATTCAGTGAGTATATGTGTGCAAACACATCCATATTTGAGTTGATACATGTACACAAGAATAGAGGAAAAAATACTCTTTAGTTTCATCCTTCAAATTCCTACCCTGTCATCAAAGCTGTCACAACAGTAATGCCAGTATTCATAGTCTCCTTTGATCAGGGTGACGGGAGCTGAGCCAAGTGATAGCAAACCAAGATGTACGTTCTTTAGCTTTGATGTCATGGTGTCTGCCAAACATAGCAACTCATCAATTTTGGGTAGAAAATGCAAGTTCTAGAAAAGAGAGTTGAGGACGTAGGCTATCTGTGTGTGTGTATACCCAGGTGCACAGGTATGCATGCATGTGTGAGAGGAGGGTGAAGCAATGGTATTTTCTTGCTTACCTTCTTCTGTTTGCTTGGTTTTTAGATTTAGTTTTCATAATAAATTATCAATATATATATATGCAAAGTTGGTAAATGGTGATCTCTTTATAATTTATTGTAAATATGTTATTTGTAAAAGTACTAAAACCCATGATAAAACTATATTGCTGTTCTGTGTGAAACAGTTGCAAGTTTGTCCTTAATATTGAAACATCATAACATGTTGCAACGAGGTAAACTGCACTTTTGTTAACTTCTTTTCAATAATTGTGTGAATAATTTTTCTTTCAATTTCATTCTCTAGTCTGCTTTCAAGAATCAATTAATTCTACCACACAGCTGTTGCCGATCTGATCAACCTGACCATCTGTTTCAAATAAACACACATTTATCAGAGTGTACTTTAATCATCTAGCATTCCAGGATTTGTCTATATATATATATATATTAATTAAACTAGTATTTGTTGTAATACTAGAAATCTAAAAGAAACAGATGCCGAGATCACCCGTTACTGCGTTGAAGTTGACATGACTGATCAGCAACAGCTTACAAACTTGGTCAACACAAAGCAGTAACTAACTTGGCGATATTAACAAATGGCACAGCTAAAGTGATAAGTTACACTCTGTCAACTCGCGATTTCAAACAATTCCATCAATGTCGCTGTATGTTTCCAATGAATGATGATTACAAATGTCGACACGTGCAGCGTAAGACAATAAACAGCTGCTGGCTAAAACAGGTTAAGAGTGGTCTCCCCAAATATTGGAGCGTGTAAATGAATAGGCCTACTGTTTGAAGAGGACAGTACTACGATAGGCTATGTATTTTTAGCCCCAAGCAAAGGAAAGTGGGGTAATATCCCTTGCAATGGTAAACCAAGATCCATCTTTTTCCAAGGCACTCTACGCACTCCATCCCCTTCCCCCCTCCATTCCCATGTGTCATAGGGTACTGAAACGTCTAATCTAAATGACTAAATATGTAAACATACCACTTACATAGATGTCATCACACACACATGATGTAGACGAAACATACAATATTAAATCATGAAAAGTAAAACATTCTACTTTCGTAATGTTCTTTACAGACAAACAAACATTGATGAAATATTATATAGACATCAAATGACACAGTGACATGTAATGTAATATGCAGTGTGCATTATAGGCCTACAGTTAAATAAAAGACATTTTTGTTTTTTAACCCTTTAACCTCCTGCACCCTGTCCACCTGCATCCATAATAACAAAGCAAAAACTTAACTCTCTGACTCCTTCACCCTATCCATCAGCTTCCTGCGGGAAGCTGATGAAAAGGGTGAGGGAGTCAAAGGATTAATTTTTTTGAGTTGGTCAATAGGGTGCGGGAGTCAAAGGTTTAGTGAAAAAACATGGAAGGATAGGGGGAGAACGGTAGGAAGCAAGAAGGCACATCATATAACAGAAGGTTTAACTGTTATATCTATACCTATTTTTATATCTACATCTATGTAAAAAAAAACCAAAAAAAGCTGAATACCATGAGCATCTATTTCGCCATTTAGCAGCAGCAGTAGTATTAACAAAAGTAACATCAAACTAAATCTTGGATGCAACGATACGTAAAAAAAATTGATGTACATGTTCAAAACAAATTCAGTGCTCTGGAGAGGTTGGTAACAGTCAGGAACAATGGACAAAGTTGAGAAACTCGATAAATGAAGCTTGTAAAGAAATCCCTAGAATTGAAAGAAAAGCAAAAAAGGAACTGGATGACAAAAGAAATTTTAGGCTTGATGGAAGGACGGAGGAAGGCAAAAGGAAAAGAGCAAGAATACAAAAAGATACACAAGGAAATCATGAACATGTGCAATAAAGCTAAGGAAGTTTGGCTGGAAATAAAGTGCTAAGAAATGGAAGACAGACACAAAATAAAGTTTAAGTTTATGTACAAAAACACTGCAGAAATTGCCCACAGGAAAAATACGTGCACATTAAGTGGTTGCTTAAAATCTAAAGATGGTACGATTATTATGGAAAAAGACAAAATACTAGACAGAGGGGAGAGTACATAAAAAAAATAATTGACGATGAAAGAAAGGAAGAACACATCATAATGAAGACCACTGAAGGATCATCAATAATGAAAAAATGAAGTTAGAGCAGCAATGAAAAGGATGAAATAGCACTGAAAAAATGAAAGTCCTAAATGAAATTTATGACACCGGAAAAATCCCTATAGATATGTCAAAATCAATTTTCATTGCACTTCCAAAGAATACTGGCCTATAGAATGTGAACTCCATCGTACAATCAGTTTGATGAGTCATGTGAAAAGATTCTATTTAAATAACCATGATGAGGACAAGTAACAGAATCAAAAGAGAAATAGTAGAAGAACAATGTGGATTTGTTGAAGGGAAAGGAACTATGAATGCCATATACATCCTAAGAACTCTGATAGAAAGACAATGGAGTTGAATAAGGCTGTATATTTATGTTTTCTTGATTATACCAAAGCTTTTGATCGGGTAAAACACGAAGAATTAATCAACCAACCAGAAAAGCTCAATGATGGAAAGGATCTAAGAATAGTAAGGAATATGTATTGGGAAAAAACAGTAGCAATGAGAGTAGAAAATGATATAAGCTCACCTGTTAGATCAAAAATTAAAATCCACATTCTACATACTGTATGCTACACAATACTGATCTGGTAATATAAAACAACTGCGTTGAATATTTCTTTAATCCAAAATGTGTTTCATAATCAATGTCTTTTTATTTATCTTTTCTTTTTCAATCACTGTTGTCATATATACAAGGTTAATAAAACAACTGCGTTGAATATTTCTTTAATCCAAAATGTGTTTCATAATCAATGTCTTTTTATTTATCTTTTCTTTTTCAATCACTGTTGTCATATATACAAGGTTAATAAAACAACTGCATTGAATATTTCTTTAATCCAAAATGTGTTTCATAATCAGTGTCTTTTTATTTATCTTTTCATTTTCAATCTACTGTTGTCATATATACAAGGTTAATCTTATCAGTATATTTCAGGTTTACCATGTCAGCGTGAAGGAGCTGGCAACAGCCACGTGGCGACCGTTCCCGAAAAGCTTTGAGACATGCAGTACCGTGTGATTTCTTGAGAAAATGAAGAGATGGCCAATATGTTGCAATAAATTGACAGAAAACAACAAGTGGCGTTCGCACGGTTTTTATCGTGTATGATTGATTTTACTTTGAATTTGATATCGTTTGTACTTTCGTTTTCCTGGACTGTTTGTTAATGTGTTCGTTATTTCAAATTGGTTTACAATTTCATTTACATTTATTTCCTCATGATATCATGTCCTGTGTTTATACAGCTTTTCTTCGTACTGCAGTTTACACATGTGACTTTGGTGATGCGAATGAAAGTGCCTAAAGGTTTTTCAAAAACTTTTTTAGGATCAGTTCTTTTCGTTCTACAATAAACAGACTTCAACAAGCAATATAGTAACAGAAAAGTATATCGTTGAAACACGTAGTAAAATGTACTGTTGACATATGAACAACATATATCATATATACCATACAATATATATATATGTGAATATATATATATATATATATATATATATATATATAATATATATATATATATATATATATATATATATAATATATAATAATAATAATAATAATAATAACGAAGATTTGTTGAGCGCCTTTTCTCGACTGAGCTCTAAGCGCTTTACATCGATACAAATTATGATAATGACTAGAGCAAATCAAACAATCACTAAATCAAACAAGCAAATGAATCAACAAATGAATAAAACTCAAAAAGACATGCCCGCAATGCCCCCTCCCCCCCTCCCCCGCACACACACACACCCCACCCCACCTGCACATACTGGCGTGCCGCACGCGCGCACGCGCATGCATGCACACACACACACACACCCACACACACACACACACACACACACACACACACACCGCTCCAAAGACACATGGAAAATATAAACACTAGAGGTAAAGTGGATTGGGGGCAGCGGAAGGGGGGGGGGGCACTGAGGGATTCCAGAGGAGGGTGGGAGGCGGCGTAAGATAGAACCGGGATCAGTGTTGCTTAAATAAACAGGAGAGATGCAGTGGATTGGGGGCAGCGGGAGGGGGGCGGGGCACTGAGGGGATTCTAGGGAGGGGGGGGGAGGAGGAGGCGGCGTAAGATAGGGCCGGGTCAGTATTGCTTATTAAACAGATAGGTCTTCAGAGAGGACTTGAAAGAGGCTGTAGAAGTAGAATGTCTATTGGTGGGGGGGAGGGTATTCCAGATGGTTGGACCCTGATAGGAGAAACAACGCTGACCAAAGGATTTTGTTCTAACAGTAGGGAGACAGAGAATGCGATCATCAGATGAGGAACGGAGATTTCGAGAAGGGACGTAGAGGCGAAGAATGTCAGACAGATAATCAGGGCCTGTGCCAGAGACAGATGAGAAACAGATTGAAGAAAGTTTATATGAGATTCTAGATTGTACAGGTAGCCAGTGCAAGGATTTCAGAAGAGGTGTGATATGTTCATGTTTGGGTGACTTGAGAATCAGCCTTGCAGCATTGTTTTGTACTTTTTGGAGCTTTTGAAGCAGATACTTTGGCACGCCTGCAAGAAGAGCATTACCATAATCAAGCCTGGATAAAACAAAGGAACAAACCAGAGTTTTGGTTGCATCTACAGACAGATAGTGGCGGATGGTGCTTATTCTCCTAAGTTCCAGATATGCTATCCTGCAGACATTTGATATGTGAGATTTAAAAGAAAGGGTCTGATCAAAAATGACACCAAGGTTACGAACATGGGGAGAAATCTGAATGTCAGCACCATCAATACAAATCGCGTCTGGAAGTGAGGGATGTTTTTCAAATTTTGGAGGAACAGTTAACAAAACTTCTGTTTTTTCTTCATTGAACTGCAGTTTGTTGAGTGTCATCCAAGCCTTTAAATCATATATGCAGTTTTGAGTACTTTCAATCACTTGATGGATTTGAGTAATTGGGCTGGACTGATAGAGCTGTGTGTCGTCAGCAAAGCTTTCATGTGATAGAGAGTGACGGTTAACTATCCCAGAGATAGGTGTTGTGTACATGATAAACAACACAGGTCCCAGCACAGAACCCTGTGGAACTCCGTATTCCAATCGCGTAGCAGGTGAACAGAGGCCATTTACTAAGACTTTTTGTGTACGCTCACTAAGATAAGACTTTATCCAAGCAAGGACGGTACCCTGAATGCCAAAAGAGTATTGCAGTCTAAACAGAAGAATTTCATGGTCAATCGTATCAAATGCTGCTGATAGATCAAGAAGAGAAAGAACAGAAATTCTATCATCATCAAGCGATGTGAGAAGATCATTTGCAACTATTAAGAGGGCAGTTTCTGTGCTGTGACCTGCTCTATAGGCTGATTGATGTGGGTCGAGGAGATTATGGGTCTTAAGATGGTCAAGAAGCTGAGCCAGTACAACTCGTTCAATCAGTTTGGCCAAAAATTTCAAATTTGAGACAGGTCTATAGTTTTTCAAGATGTTGGGATCAAGGGAGGGCTTCTTTATCAAAGGGCGGATGATGGCTGATTTGTAAGTACTGGGGAAAATACCACTTGAAAGAGAGTCATTAATAATATGAGTTATACACGACAAAAGGACATCAAGACAATCAAACAAAAGGTGGGCTGGGACTGAATCAAGTTCACAAGATTTCTGTGGAGAAGCAAGCATGATTTTCCGTACTGCTTCAGTAGTTACACTTTGAAATGAAACAAGGGGTTCACCACAGAAAGACTTGTCACTTGAGTGAGGGGAGCCACAAGTTGTAGACACGTCAAGATTGTCACGAATAGTTCTTATCTTTGCACTAAAGAAATCAGAAAAATGGAGTGGTAGTTCAGTTGGTGATATAACAGATGGTAGAGTGGTGGTCTGTTTTTTTCCTAAAAGAGTATTTAAAACACCAAACAGTTCTTTGGATGTGGCACATTGGGCAATTTTTGATGAGTAGAATGCTGTTTTAGCGTCTGTTAGAAGTTTAGTCACTTGGTGTTTGGCAGCATTCATAATGTCTTTGAATACATGAAGCCCAGACTTGAGCCACTGGCGCTCTGCTCTCCGTCGTTCCTGCTTCGTCTTCTTCAGCTGGTCAGCCACAGCACTGTACCATGGGCACGATGGCCGGGAGGTGACCTTGCGTCGTCTGGCAGGGGCGTGGGTGTCTAGGACATCACGAAGACATCGATCCAGTTGCTCAGCAGATGGTTGAGGTGTTAAGTAGAGGCTGGTCTGCAGGTCCTCTTTGAAGGCAGCTAGGTCAATGGAAGCCAAGTTCCTCCTCTCAACGTACTTGGGCTGCGTCACAGGCTTGGGGATAGACAAGTGGGTGACCACGCAGTAGTGGTCAGATGGCAAGCTGTAGTCTACAGTGGCTGACTGGAGAAGGGCCTCCTCTTCACGGTGTATGACCCAGTCAAGGATGTGACCACTGCGGTGTGTAGGGGTGTTGACATACTGAGTCAGGCTGAATGTTTTCAGTACATCAATTAGCTTCGATGTTGAGGGCAGAGAGGGCTGGTCAAAATGGAAATTGACGTCACCCGCAATCAGTAGTTTTCCTCTTAAGCCATTTGAATGTTCAAGTAAGCTTATAAATTCGTCATAAAACTGTGAGTCTGTCAGTTTGTTCTTTTTATTTGGAGGAGGACGGTAGAGAATGAAGAGATTTAAGTTATGCTGTGGACAGGTGATAATAACATGAACCAGTTCAAAAGAAAGGTGAGGGAATGGAAAGGCTGATTTTACACTAACACTAGAAGACAGTGAGTCTTTCATAATAATGGCAATGCCACCACCACGTGTGTGTGTGTGTGTGTGTGTGTGTGTGTGTGTGTGTGTATGTGTGTGTGTGTGTGTGTGTGTGTGTGTGTGAATATATATACATATACATATATATATATATATATACACACATATATATATATGTACATACATATATATATGTATATATATATATACATATATATATATATACATATATATATATATATATATATATATATATACGTGTGTGAATATACATATCTATATGTGTATATGTATATCTATCTATCTCTCTATCTATCTATATGTATATGTATGTATGTATGTATGTATGTATGTATGTATATAAAAGTAGTTTAAACAGTGGAGATTTTGATATGCACATCAAGATTTTGGTACATGTCATGATTTTTTTTTTCTATTGAGAAAACATTGGCATGTAGTTGTTGTTCAGTTGAGCATTAAATATGGACACATGGACGTTTCTTTTGGCATTATACTGCTCTTAATCTCATATTTAGTAGTTTTTATAAAGTGTGAGCGTGTGGAACACATTTGTCAGTTTTGCATTTATAGATTGTCAGAATCACGTACTAAGACCTGAACAAAACAAACAAACAAACAAAACAAAACAAAACCCCTGAAATCCTCCCGGTATCTAACCCCACCCCACTACCCCCCTACAGAAATAACTCACCACAAATTGAACGACCAAAAAGCAGGTCGACAAATTCACATCCTATTTATTATAACACTGTCACAAGCAAAGACATCAAAATAAATAATTTCCCAAAACATCAAACTACATACACACGACAGTAGAGTATGGAATATTGTTTATGTATTATACCACAATTAGCGTGTTATCTAGTATTCTTTTGGGGAGTTCCAAAGAAAACGCAAGTAATCCCTCAGGTAGACTTAATCCCTCAAGTAGACTATTTCCCGTGCGTACTGCCTTTTATAAGAAAGAATTTTGAAGGACCACCCATAATGAAAGATGAAGTTAGAGCAGCATTGAAAAAGATGAAACCAGGAAAAGCCCCAGGACCAGACAACATTACCACAGAGATGATTGAAGCCCTGGGGGAATTCGGTATAGAAAAAACAACAGTCCTCCTAAATGAAATTTACGACACTGGAAAAATCCCCAAAGATATGTCAAAATCAATTTTCATTGCACTTCCAAAGAAGACAGGGGCTATAGAATGCGAACTCCATCGCACAATCAGTTTATTGAGTCATGTAACCAAGATCCTATTAAGAATAATCATGATGAGGACAAGGAATAGAATCAAAAGAGAAATAGCAGATGAACAGTGTGGATTTGTGGAAGGGAAAGGAACTGTTAATGCCATACACATCCTAAGAACTGTCATAGAGAGGTCAATCGAGGTGAACAAGGATTTATATTTATGCTTTGTTGACTATACCAAGGCTTTCGATCGGGTAAGACATGAAGAATTGATCAGCCAACTAGAAAGACTTTGATGGAAAAGATCTACGAATAATCAGAAATATGTATTGGGAACAAACAGCTGCAATGAGAATAAAAAACGATATAAGCTCTTTCCAAAACATCGAAAAGAGGAGTCAGACAGGGTTGCGTTTTGTCACTAGATGTGAAAACATCATGAGAAACCTAGAGGAAGATCCTGGATTAAAGGTTGGAGGAAACATGATAAACAGCATTCGATACGCAGATGACACCGTGCTAATTGCAGAAAGTGAAAGGGACCTACAAAACCTTGTGAATATACTTGAAATAGAAAGCAAAGGTGAGGGGTTGGAACTAAACAGCAGGAAGACTGAAGTCATGGTGATCAGTAAAAAACATGAAATCCTTCATGCAAACGGCACAACCTTGAGACAGGTTGATAAGTTTAAATACCTGGGAACGATCATTTCACCAGACGCTAGATGCACATCAGAAATAGCCAGCAGAATCGGCCAAGCCAAAACAACATTCAAGAAGACGGAAAACATTCTTACCAACAAATGCCTATCAATTAACATCAGGAAGAGAGTTCTTGAATGTTGGTTGCGAGGCGTGGACAGTCAACAAGCAAAGCCAGAGCAAGATTGAGGCAGCCGAGATGTGGTTTCTAAGAAGGATGTTGAGAGTTCCATGGACAGCAAAGAAAACAAACGAGACAGTCTTGATGGAGGCAGACACAAGTAGATCATTGATAAGGAAGATTAGGAAAAGGCAGGCAACATTCATAGGCCATTTTATGAGGAAAGTGGGATTGGAACACCTGGTCACAACAGGAAAGCTGAAGGGAAGGAGAGCTCCAGGTAGACCCAGGGAGAAAATACTAGACGGACTTGCAGAGTGGGTGAAGACAGGAAGGGTGGAAGAGATGCTTGAGGCAACAAGAGATAGAGACAGATGGAAGTCCATAATCGCCAACGCCATGCGGCAAGGCACCTGATGATGATGATGATGATGACTGCCTTTTCAGCATAAACATATCTCTCTCTCTACAATATATATATATATATATATATATATATATATATATATATATATATATATATATATATATATATGGTTAGAAAAAAAGAAAAGAGAGAGAGAGAGAGAAGACAAAAAATACCAAACAAACAAACAATACCTGAGCAACCACAAAATGACGTCCAGGATGTCTACGTTCTCAACAGCTAAAAAAAAATCGTCTCCTTGGGACAACGGGGGCAGTAGTTCTTCGGATAGAAAGAACATGGACTCGAGATTTGATATCTCGAGTTCAGTTCCAGCCCGCAGCATTATACTCTGGCCTGTTTGCTGCTCATTTTAATTAATGTTTCTATCATTCTTGTGGTGGGTATCAGATGACACCGCCGTGGTCAATAACAACAGGCCAAGACCAGGCACAACTACAAACAGATCGCCAACAACTAGAGAAATGGGAAGAAAGTTGGAACATGTCTTTCCACCCTGGGAAATGCATCACCCTCCCGGTTAACAGTCCCAAGAGAAAGAAAAAGCTGCTGACACCATCGTACCAGCTGCACAACCAGACTCTCGCCAATGTCATCTCGGCGAAGTATCTGGGGATTACGATCACACAAGACCTAGATTGGGATCTCCATGTTCAAAACATCACGAACAAAGCCAACAAAACGTTAGGGTTCTTGCGAAGAAACCTCAGAGTCCTTTCTCGTATATGCAAGTACTGTGTGGGACCCGTACAAAGAAAGACAGATCACAAAAATTGAGGCCGTGCAACGAAGATCAGCACGTTTTGTTTTAAATCGCTATAAAAGAACCGCTAGCGTCACCAACATGTTACACCACCTCGGATGGATATCTCTACAAAGCCGGCGTAAGATCGCAAGGCTCACTATGATGAACAAAATTATTAACAACATGGTCCAGGTGGATTTTGGCAAAATACACAAATCCCAGGAATCAAAGTTGAGAGCACCAAAGGAGAGGGACAGAAGAGCACACTCAAGGCAGCTTGCTAGACTTCAGTGTTCACGGGATTATAGAATGTATTCGTTCTTCCCGCGAACCATCCCTGAGTGGAACGAATCTTTGATTGAAGCTGTGGTTGGAGCCGCGTCTCCTGGCGTGTTCACGTCGGGAGCTCGCATACTCCACCAGTAGAAGTAGAAGTAGGGTGGTTTTTTTGTTTTTTGTTTTTGTGCGTACCCCCCCCCCCCCCCCACGTGTGATAGTGTCAGAATAATCAACGTGCTGATTGTGGACACTAAACAACAAGAACAAGAACAAGAACAAATCAGGGTGATGTACGCTACTTCACCCAACAGGATGTCCTTTATCAGAGCGACGGAATATTGCTGTGCCTGTAATTACTCGGGACACTGATGGAAAATCGGATGTTAAATTAAATGGCAAGCCATTTGATATCAGTATCATCCAAGTATATGCACCAACATCCACAAGTACACAGGAAGAAATTGACAACTTCTGTAAAGTATCAGAGACATCCAAGGCACAATGCACATCACAGGATATTACGGTAATAATGGGAGATTTTAATGATAAAGTGGGACAGTAGAGGGTGGAGGACATATTTGGACTTCATGGCCTTGGCACATAAAATTTATGACACCGGAATAATCCCTACAGATATCAGAATCAAATTTCATTGCACTTTCAAAGAAAGCAGGGGATATAGAATGCGAACTCCTTCATACGATCAGCTTGATGAGTCATGTAACAAAAATTCTATTA
Organism: Monoplex corrugatus; assembly: GCA_030674185.1. Taxonomy (NCBI): domain Eukaryota; kingdom Metazoa; phylum Mollusca; class Gastropoda; order Littorinimorpha; family Ranellidae; genus Monoplex; species Monoplex corrugatus. Next base: position 52,105,169 of record CM060311.1, on the reverse strand, counting down.
AGAATAATGATGATGAGGACAAGGAACAAAATCAAAAGAGAAATAGCAGAAGAACAAGTGGATTTGTTGAAGAGAAAGGAACTATTAATGCCATATACATACTAAGAATTTTCGCAAAGAGGTCAGTCGAGTTGACTAAGGATTTATATTTACGCTTTGTTGATTATACCAAGCCTTTTGATCTGGTTAGATACGAAGAATAGATCAACCAACTAGACAGGCTCAATATTGATGGAAAAGATCTACGAATAATCAGAAATATGTATAGGGAACAAATAGCAGCAATGAGAATAGAAAACGATATAAGCTCTTTCCAAAATATCAAAAGAGGAGTCAGGCAAGGTTGTTTTCTGTCACCATATTTGTTTTCACTTTACAGTGAAACCATCATGAGAAACCTTGAAGAATGCCCTGGATTAAAGAATGGAGGAAAAATGATACACAACATTCGCTACGCAGATGACAATGTGCTGATTGCGGAAAATGTAAAGGGACCTACAAAACATTGTGAATATAATAGAAATACAAAACAAAACTAAAGGGTTGGAGCTAAAGAGCAAAAAGACTGTAGTTATGGTAATCAGTAAAAAAAACATGAACTCCCCTCATACAAAATAACAGCAAAATGGCACAACTTTGAGACAGGTTGATAAGTTTAAATATCTGGGAACTGTCATCTCACCAGACGGTAGATGCACATCAGAAATAGCCAGCAGGATGGGCCAAGCCAAAACAGCATTCAAGAAGATGAAAAGCATTCTTACCAACAAATGCCTATCAATTAACGTCAGGAAGAGATTTCGTGAATGTTATATAGAACCGATAATGTTGTACCGCTGTGAGGCGTGGACAGTCAACACGCAAAATCAGAACAAGATTGAGGCAGCCAAGATGTGGTTTCTAAGAAGAATGTTGAGATTTCCATGGACAGCAAAGAAAACAAATGAGACAGTCTTTATGGACGAAGACACGAGATCATTGATAAGGAAGATTAAGAAAAGACAAGCAACATTATAAGCCATTTTATGAGGAAAGAGAAATTAGAGCACCTGGTCACAACAGGAAAGCTGGAGGGAAAGAAAATACCAGGTAGACTCAGGGAGAAAATATTGGATGGACTTGCAAGGTGGTTGAGGATAGAGAGGGTGGAAGATATGCTTACGGCGAGAAGGGATCGATGTATATGGAGGGCCATGATCGCCAACGCCATGCGGCAGGGCACATGATATAGCCTAATGATGATGATAGCTTCATCGATGTCCACAATTTTTCAGTAGTATCTTTATTTCACCTTTGGATTGAGCTTTTCCGCATACTTTAAATTAATGCCGACGATACTTGAATTTGCATTGCGGCATCCCACGGCTGTCGGGTACCAAAGTCGATCATTGAAGAAACAACACATAATTATAGGCTAGCCTAGGCCGAGTGGCCTTCCCGCAAGTTATTGAAGTAGCGTCCCCGGAAAAGAATTATGGCGACCGCACGCAGAGTTGTGATGGACTTTGATGCTAATGACGATTTCTTGGAGGCCATTTTTATGAATGAAAACAGGTTGGTCCTTAGTAGATTCCTTGTGTTTTTATGTTTGGTTAATAGTTTATAATAAGATGAAATCTAAGAATCCTGCATTGACTTGGATTCACTTCAAAAATGTGTTAAGCAGCGCTGTCGCCAGTGTTAGCCGTCATCATCATGCTATGATCATGATGCAGAGCGCTATCAGCTATAGGCCTACATGTACTGATCATGTACATTCGTCCATCCATTCATCCTACCAAGGTGGATCACGAGAACCGAATAAAGCATCGGTTTCTCACAATGCCTTAAAATTATTGAAGGCTTCTACAAAAAAATATATTTTTCGCTAGTCCTCGTATACTCTAAGAGTGGTAGGACTTTAAAACTCAACTCAACTCAACTCAACTCAGTATGTCGTCAGTCGTGTGCGTGTATCAGTCAGTCACTGAGTCAGTCCATGGCCTTCGCGAAGAAAGGCCACGGTCAGTCTGTACTTAATTAAACTAGGTATAAGCTTACAGACTTGAGACCAGATCTTCCTTGTCATTTCTTCTTCTGTTCTTCTTCTTCTGTTGTGTGGCCACAATCAACACGCTGATTATTTTGCCACAGAATAGGGGTTATTTCTGGATGATGATATTGAATTTATATTGATATTGAATCATGATGGTTTTGTTGATTGTTGTATCTGATTGACTGCAGTGCATGCCATGGAATCAATGGATAGCTATTGTAAGTTGTTTTAGGAAAAAGTCGAGTCACCTATATGAGTTTATCAACTTTAATAAAAGAAAAATTAATATGTCATCATCATGTACTCATACAATGATAATAGCAAAACCGAAAATGGACGAGCATTAATTAATAAATGAATGAAACAATAAATAATCAAGGAAATGGTAACAATTGCAAGAATTTGTGATTCTAGTTCTAACATTTGATATGAATGTCATTCATTATGATAATAGTCTATATAATTATTGTTTTAAAACATACAATCATCAGTCTAAATTCCATAGTCATCACTCCAAAAAGTGTGTGTGTGTGTGTGTGTGTGTGTGTGTGTGTGTGTGTGTGTGTGTGTGTGTGTGTGTGTATCACATTATCAGTTTAAAAATGCACATAATGCATATGTATACACACACAGTGACATACACACACAAACACAGACACTATTTCAATCATGCACGTACATACGCGCGTGCGTGCGCGCACACACACAAGCACGCACAGTCACACTCACACATACACACATGCGCGCACATGCACGTACGCATGCACACATGTGCACACACACACACACACACACACACACACACACATACACACACACACACACACACACACACACTCCTCTCTCTCTCTCTCTCTCTCTCTCTCTCTCTCAGATACAATTGCACTTAAACTTGCATTGATACACGCTGTGACTTATAAACATGCACAAGCGTGCACTCATGCAGGCTTTCAATCTCAGCCTGCAGCCATGATCTTTTTGTGATTATTATTCTGTTTCTGTTCAAACTTTTAAGCAATAAAACTGTATTTTGTCTGGATGGTATTGCAGTTTAAAGAATGGAAATGAAACATCTACCTGATTGTACATGCAAAAAGACAAACATTGCAGCATGATTGAAATAGTGTATGTAAATTGAAATAGAAAAATGTAGAAAAGGCTAGGTGCACAAGGATTCGGGAACTATTTAATGTTTGTGGTAATGGGTGAAGGTGGGGGGGACTCTTGCATCAGGACTAGGGGCACAGTGAAAAAGTTAAAAAAAGGAGCTCCTGCTACAAGGATGCCTAGAAATGTATCTTAGCAGTTAGCCTTTCTGTTGTCTTATTTGTTGTCTTTTCCATTGCGTCTGACACTCAGGACTGGGGTGCAGAATAATGTTAACAATTCAACTTTCAAGAGGCATGGATATGTTATGAATTTTTTCCTTTTTTCCCCCCATTCTTTTTGGAATTGGGTAGAGGAGGGGAAGAGGTCAGTTGTCTGTAGTGCAGGTATCTTATGCAAAACACCTTAATCTGCTTAGGAAATGGAGTCAGATGCAAAACATTTTAATCTGCTTAGGAAAGGGAGTCATTGCTTTTTGTTTTCAAGATTTTTTTAACCTTTACAATGGTGGTGCATGCATTATTCTCATTCTCTCTTTCTCTATATGCCCCCTCCCCCCCAATCATTTCTCTCTCTGTCTTTCATTTCTTTGGTGCTGTGTTCACAGTGATTTCATTTTACTCACTAGTTAAGTAAATACATTCAGTATGCTTGTGTGTCTTTTGTATCTAAAAAATGTGATGTTACAGATGTCAGGATGAAGGTTTTGCAGAGGGGCAGGCTGATGGTCGATGTAAAGGATTGCAGGATGGCTTTCACCTGGGTTGTCAGAAAGGCTGTGATATTGGTGCAGAGGTATGTTTGAAAGCCATTTCAGCAAACATTTTTTTTATAGTTAATTACGTGTATACAGTCTTATATTATGGTCATACATTGTACATTGATTTAAGGTATTGTTGGTGTAATATTTATATTTACCTCTTTAGTGCCAACTGTGTAGTTTCTATCACAGTGCCCACAGGATAGGTGTACTTGCCTTAGGACTTTCCCAAATATTCGCTCAGTGCAAAATGGACATCATAAGTGTTGACCAGTCCAAGTAGGGGAGAGTCTGTCCATCATGAACAAACATGATTACAGTCCTGAATTGATATGTAACACTGTCTTTAACACAAAGTGAGACTGATTAGCTGGCAAATCAGAGAACCATGCAAGCAGATGATAGAATGGCTGGCTGATCCAAGCCCAGGTAAGCAAAGAAAAACAGAAAACATGTAAATGGTTGTTTCTACTTGGCAGAAGAAGTGCTCAATTGTTTAGTGAGTCTGCCATTAATGAAAAGGACTTCCCATCTGAAGATCAGTTAGATGTGGACAAGGATGTCTTAGTGTGAAAACATGATATGGGTATTCATTAGCTGATTTGAAGTACTATGGAATGAGAGAAGACAGAATTAGAGCATAGTGCAGCAAAGAGCTCATTCAGTCTCCTTTCAGAAAACATGTGGTTTGTATACTCCCATAAAAATTGTAGCCAGTAGAATTTCTGTTAATTTATACCCATTTTCACTGAAAATTCCCTGGTAGAGACTAAGAAGCAAAATCAGGTTTATTTCCCTTGGCAGTGAGCTGGTTGAATGCATTCAGGATTGTCTTAACTTGATCAGAAAGGTGATTTTACTATTCAGAGTTATAATAAATTCATTCATGATTCTTCCACTTCCAAGGGAAATCGGAGGAGGAGACCTGGAAAACAGTTACAGAGTTTGTGAGAACTGTTGTGTAAACAGAATAGCTTCTGTGTTTTGACTAGTTTGATGTTGATGACAAAAATGATGATGGCAGGAAACCACATTACATTGGAAAGGGTGTGGCTTTTCTTTTCTCATGTGTATGAAATATCCAGTACAAAAACTGAAGGAGTTGTGGTTAATTGAAATGTCATATATATGATTTTTGTTTTGAGAAAACATTGGAGACAGTTTGAGAACATTCAAAATCAGAGAACATTCAAAGCCAGATTTTTCTTAGAAACCACTCTCTTATGAAGTCTGATTGGGTTATTTTGAATCACTGTATTCAGCATTTGGAAGTTCATGTCTTATGTCTCAAAGTACTCAAAGTAATATATATATGGAGTGTTGGGTTTCTGTATGAGGTTGAGTTATGCCTTATGGTGATGATGTGAAGGCTGCCAATTTTTAGTTAGTTTCAACAAAGCATGGCTGAGGGCTGTTATCATTGCTTTTTCAGGTTGAATTTTACTGTGAAACTACCACATTGCTAAAGAAAATTCCAAAGAAGAGTTTACAATTAAAATTTCAGTTTCACCCGGATAGACCCTCACTATCCTTTTCAGGCTGTCTAGTTTATTGATATATGCACGTATGACTTTTGTCACTATTTGTGAGAATGGGTCACATATGACATGTAAATCTTGGTTTTTAGACAGCAGTTTTAATCGTATTAGAACTGTCTTGTGTAACTATAAGTGGTGCAATTTAGTGACAATGATCTTAAGACCATGGTGACATATAGTATGATGTACATGTAGGGATAATGTACCATAGCTTAAACCTATATGGGATGTACCTTGATTATTTGAATCTCTAGTGGGTCTTTGGTGGGTTTTTATATGTTTTTCTTTTTTTCTTCAGCTGGCTTGTTTAACAGTAGATATCTGCTTTTTTTTTACTGAAACAATAAGTGAGTTCAGAGTGGAAGAGGAAATGTCAAGCAAGCACAGTGCCCCGCGAAAAATGCTTGATGTAATGGAGTCATCTGCGTACTAAGAACATTATGGCTGTTGCTTGAAATCTGTAAATTAACAATACCGTGCAGACAATGCTTGATTTAATGGAATCATCTGCATATTAAGGACGTTATGATTGTTACTTGAAATTTATAATCTGCTGCCAGTACAGTGGCTGTGGTAGCAGATGTATGGATCATATATGAATCTTAGGAGATATTGTATACACTACTACTGTACTATAGATAGATAGATAGATAGATAGACAGAAAGACAGACTGACAGACAAATAGACAGACAGATAGATAGATAAATAGTTAGACAGATAGATAGATAAATAGATAGATAGATAGATAGATAGATGGATGGATGGATGGATGGATGGATGGATGGATGGATGGGTGGGTGGGTGGAAAGATGGATAAATAGACAGACAGACACAGATGTAAATATAATTTATGTATATGAACAACAAATTCATGTTTGTATTTCTCTTTTATAGCTTGGATTCTACCTTGGGTTTGGAGAGACCATCAAGCAAAGAGCAGAAGGATCAAAGAACAAGGACAGGTAATTACACTGAAAGGGAGATGAGAAAACAATAACAACAAAATACAGAAAAATGTATATATGAGTAAAATCAGGTGGTAGTGCTGACAGCATGCATATATATGAAAAGCTTTGAGTTTAGGGTAATTTTTGTGTAATAGATTAATTAGTATAATAACCGTTTATTCTAAACATCTTTTTAATCAAGAAAAATGAGAATTCATGGAGATTGTGAGCATTACTTACAGAGAATGGTATTTACATAGGTTACATTTCATTTTAAACATCTTTTTAATCGAGAAAGATGACAGTACATAAAGATTCTGAGTACTAGTTACAGAAGTATTGAAATGGTATTTACACAGATTATGTGCTTTTAAGCTTTATGTTATAAATCTGGGACAAAACGACGTGATGATGCACTCTTGTGTGTTTCATTTGAGAAATAATTTATCCAGAAACAGTTTTCTTTGTTTGGTTGTATTTGTTTAATAACTTGTGTAATAAAAAAAAAAGAGATAGATACTACAACATCAGGTAGATATGGTGGACCATGTTGTTAAGAGATAAATACTACAATATCAGGTAGATATGGTGGACCATGTTGTTAATGCTGCTCTTTGTAAAAAGAAATCCATCAAAATCAGCCATGCGAAAATGGAATATCCACTGGCACGCCACAAATATCATGTCTGTACAGCCGTTGCTAAGTCAGGACACAAACTGGATTGTGTGAAATGATTAAACTATATGTTTGCTAACATTTTAGTCTCAAAAGCATGTGCATACCTTTTTTGGGTGAAATTTGAGTCAAATCTGAAAGTCATGTGGGTCAAATGTGATTCGCCTTGTCTGGGAGATATGCTGTAGTGTTGAACTTAAACATCACTGTTTTCTGCTTTGTTGAAAATGATCCAGTGTTTTAATTTCATTAAGTCAAAGTGTGTCACTAACACAAGCCTGTTGATTAAGAAATTTGGTAAACATGTTTTTGAAAAAAAAAACTGAATATATATTCTGCGCACTGTTTTCTTGTCTGATCATAACAATTGACATTTTGGTGGCAGAAATGTAACGCACCATGCGTCTGAATTATTTATACTTTGTATCCCTGCACTAGGTCACTGGTCCTTTCCCAGAACCAGACTAAGAGCAGACGATGTCAGACAGGAGAACAATAACTAGTGTTTTAATCATGTCCGCACTGTTCTGGTCACTGCAACTGATTTTTGGAATCATATGTAACCAAACTGTTATGATAAATACTTTCAATTGTGGTGAAGGATAACTGCCTCTTGATGCCCGAAACATTGCTGAAGTCGCATGGCTGATCGTCATGTAGGTATGTTTCGCAGAGAAATTGGTGCGGCTTTGTTTTCTGTCACGTTAGTGAAATTTCTGTCAATACCACCATCCGCACTGACCTGTCCGAGGATACAGTCAAAATTATATCTGATGCTTTTATTTTACTTGAAGGAATACAGCAGCAATCAGCGGACGATAAATATTATCATTCCTTGTGATGTTGTGATCTTCTTTGTGATGTTGTGGATAGTGATTTAAATTTCAAGCAGTTACAGAAGAGTAATTTACTCTTTTTGTTTTTTTTGCTTTGTATTGTATTGATCTTGGTGATTTATTGTTAGAAATAACTCAGAGGTCTAAACATTTTGTGAGAGCAGAACCAGAGTCAGTTGTGATGGTTCTGCAGAGGTGACGGTGGATTATGGCTATTATCACAACTGGTGAAGTTTTTTTTTCTTTTTTAATTTTTAATTTAAACTGGAAATGATTTAACAAATGATTTAATTTAAATCTAATGCCCAACTTCAGTCTTCTTCTCCTGAACCAGTTTAAATAGATCAAAAAGAAGAAAAAAAAGGAGGGGGGGGGGGGGGAGGGCATTTTTCCCTGTGATTTTCAGCAGAAATCTTTAAAGATAGACAAAATGACATTAAAAGCGACTGAAGTTCAGGTTCTCACCTGTCTCACCTGTCGGCGTCACCGGGAACAGTGTTGGCCGCTGCACATGATGTCCTCACAAGTTGCCTCCAGCACTCTCGATCTTGGCTAAGTCTGACCACCTCCTGGAGTTTCTTGCCACTGATGTTTGTGATGTTTCTAGCAAGTGATGCAGGTGGCCGTCCTCTGTTTCTCTTTCCTTCCACTTTACCTTGGAGGACAGTGGACATCAAGTCTGTTCTCTCATTACGGATTGCGTGTCCAACATATTTCAGTTTCCTCCGTTGTATGAGTACTAGAAGCTTGCGTGTAGTACCCAACTCATTCAGTATGCTTTCATTTGAGCGCCTATCCGTCCATTTGACCCTCAGCAGTCTTCGGTAAAACCACAGCTCTGCTGCTTCCACTCGTCTTTCATCCTCTTTCTTCATTGTCCATGCCTCGCAGCCGTATAACATCACTGGCCAGACAAGACATTTTAAGAGTTTTATCTTAAGGTCTGCTGTTATGCTGTGGTCTTTCCAAATATTGTTCAATTGAACCATACTGTTCTTGGCCATTCCAATTCTCATCTTTATGTCTTTTGAGCATGTTCCATCGTGTGTCTCCCTCCAATTGCATCAGCCTTGTTGTGGCGGGGGAGCTTGTGTGTCCTTACGATCCCAGGAGCTATGCCGGCGGGGACTTCGTGGGCCCTGGCAGCTTCAAGCAAGCCGGACAGGTCGCTGGGGGAGGGGCCAGACTAAGGGGTGCATACAAACAAGTCCTGGCAGCAGGGGATGGGTGAAAAAGAGGGTAAAGAAGATACACTTTTCATATATGGCTTCTTTTTCAATGTCGTGAGCAGATGATTTCTTCGAAGGAACAATGGTCAGGATCTCAGCACTGTAAGTGCACTGCGCGGCAAGAAGGCACCCGCAAACTACTTGCTTGTACTTTTGCTAATCATTGCATATGATGAACTTACAAAATGGAAAACGTTATAGTTCTGTGTCCTCTGAGTCCCCCAGGGGGGACCTGAACTCAATGGCTACTGGGGAGGGAGAGTCCGTGTCTGTGAAAGGTAGCTGTGATGACGGTAATGGAAGTTCAGGTTACTGGCGAGAAAAAAGTTGGAGAAATTTTGAATGAACACAGGCAAATAAGGTAGATTGTTACATTTTGCGATTTTAACATAAATTTGGAATCAGAAATATTACAGCAAGGTGAATCCACTCTGCCTTACTGAAGATCTGTGTCACCATAGTAGAAGCTTTATCAGTCTGTTGTTTTATATAAATTTAGGAGTTTACTTTTTACTGTGTAGCATAAACAGAAAGGAGTTTGACAGTATCTAAGTGCCTTTATTAATGTTAGAATGACAGATCAAATATAAACACAGTTTTAAGATAGAGTTCAAAATATTCTGTGTTATCAGATTTAATGTCTTTACACACACCTGGTCCATGGCCCAATTATTCCATGACTTAATTACAGAATTATGTGCAAATATTGTGGGGTTACTTGGAATGTCATGTGGGTACAGTTACTGCAGGCACTGAAAAAACAGCGCGCTTTCGTTCAGCCTGCACAGATATATTGATAACACTTCATAACGTGTGTAGGACATAAGTTCTTTTGCAGGCTGCAGATTGTAGGTGGTTGTCATTCTTTAAAGATAGACAAAATGACATTAAAAGCGGCTGAAGTTCAGGTTACTGGCGAGAAAAAAGTTGGAGAAATTTTGAATGAACACAGGCAAATAAGGTAGATTGTTACATTTTGTGATTTTAACATAAATTTGGAATCAGAAATATTACAGCAAGGTGAATCCACTCTGCCTTACTGAAGATCTGTGTCGCCATAGTAGAAACTCTGTTAAATAGGTAAAAATAAAGGTGACATCTTTTTAAATGAGATAGTTGCCATATATGAAATCTGGGTTAGAAGCTATGAGACAAAATTGAAAAGTCACAGTCATCAGAGTGGCATATCCCTGCCTCTCCAGGACCCACCAAGTTCAGAAAAAAGCAAGGAAAGAATACTTAAAGAATACTTGTCGCCGTGGTGTAGTGCTTAGCACAACGGACTACCAACTGGAAGGTTATGGGTTCGAATCTCCATCAGTCCCTTTGAAAATCATTGTGAGATTTTTTGGCTCCAACCAGCTCCTACCCAGAGTTGGGCGTGCTATGGGCTCATTGGGAAGACTGGGACCACACAGTTGAGTCTCATCCAGTTCACGGATGTGTCATTGAGGGTATTGGTCAAATCTTCTGACCAGCTTTGCAGATGTCTTTATCTGTTGGGCCTGGTTGATGTCAGGATGTATTTTGATAGCGTACAGTACAGCCCTGTCACGCAGTCTCAGTCCTAGATGGAAATCCTTAGCATTATCATTATCATCGTCATCGACATCATCATCATTGCATTGTAAAGACTGTGCCAGCTTCTGTGGCCATTAAGGCCTCATACAAAATGGGACGAAAGAAAAAAAGGTGAGCAGAAAGGTAACCTCCCTGAGTGCGATGATCTTGAAAAAAAAAGAAAAAGAACTGGAAATTTAAAGATGTTGATAATATATTCACCCATGATAACTAGGGTGTATTGACGGCACATCATGTTCCATCAGGACAAACTGTTGATGAGGGATACCACTGGAAGTTTCTGATGAAAATAATAAGATCTGCAATAATAAAAAAACAACAACAAAAAAACAAAACAAAACAAAACAAAACCAACAACCATGAAAGATAGTATATGACAACACAGTTTTCTACAAGTACAAAGCAGAGAGAGTAATGTCATTTATGAAGTCATATCGATCAGTCACTTGCTCTACCAGTCCCCGCATACTCTTGAGATATGAATCCCCCAGACTTTGATCTATTCCTCAAGTTGAAAGAACCCCTCTGTGGTGTACGCCTGTGACATAGATCACTTGGTAGTAGTAACGGTCAAGCACATACAATGTCATATCAGCTCTGGTTCCCCATCAGCGGGTAAATATTTTGGGCCTTCACAACAGATGGCAAATGGTCATTCGGGAGAAGGGGCGTTATATCAAAGGAATAGAAAGATACTGATCATTATCATATTTTTGCATATTTTTACAGCCATCATCATGACCCCCATATTGTACTTTGATGTCTTATGTAAGAACAAATTTTAAATGTTCAGATTTTTTAAATGTCCTCTTGGAGTAAAGGATGTGTGTAACCCTACTTGTTTGGAATGTTTATAAACCAGATGGCGAACCATATGTCAGAGAAAACAGAAATGTTTATATAACAGAAATGTTTATTTTGCTCCTCGCTAACAATGATGATGTAATATCGGCAGCTCCTGCAAGTCTTCAAGATCAGTTGAAATTTTTACAGACTTTTTTACAAATTTACAAATTTGAAGCTAAGAGTTAATACAGAAAAAGAACAAAAGTTGTGATATTTAGAAAGGTTATTTCCTGGGCAGGCATGAAGAATGGTTCTCTGACTGTGTAAAGTTAGAAGCGTTTAACAAATATTATTTTACTCGGATTAATTTTCCTGCTAAAGTTTGTCTGATTAGCAGCACTGACTGCTTGTTTCAAAAGAGAAAAAAAGAACTCATTGACTGGGTGAAAGCTATCCAGAAAATCAAGGAAATTAATTAGAAGACTCAAATCAATTTATTTGATGCCAAAATCCAGCCAGGTCTGATGTATGATTCATCTTAAGTCTGAGGAATACATAGAATATTAGATACTCTGGAAAAGGTTCATTTGAAGCATGTAAATTATTCTGGGTGTACTTATCAGAACACCAAATAATATATGGTTTATGGGGATGATCTATCAGTACACCAAATGATACAGTATATGGAAATGATTTCTTGGTGTTCCTGTGAGGACACCTAATAATAAGGTTTATGGAGATCTTGATAGATATCTGTATATTAATGTTTGTGTGAAATTTGTGCTCTGTTGGTGTGATTGGTGATACTGTTGTGCCACTCCCCTGTTACAAAATGGCCCTATTTCTAATTTTCCTGTGCATCTACCAACTCATCGGTTTCAGTTGTCTGCCATTACTAGATCTCCATTCACATTTGCCACATACAAAGCCTACGTCTTTCAAACAACACACTATAGTTAGATGTGCCCAGTTTCATTGTGTACTTGCAACCTGTGCCTGCCTGTACCACAGTGAAACATTAATATCAGTTGTCAGAAAAAAAATTGATGCAATTTTTGTCCGCCGTGCTTGTTTTTTTGAATACTTGTCAGATGCCAAATATTGTTTCCACCCATAGCACACATAATAACATGTACACTACTGCTATTTGAATTTGCTGATGCAGATTCAAATGCTTCAACAGAAATTTTGTTAAAACCATACACTGCAGACTGCACTGGCTTCACCAGTGAAAACAGTTTGGTCTTCAAGGTGAATTGTGTCTTGCCCCATGATATGATAACGCAACATATCTTGCTTCATCTGCCACATCAGTCACATTTGCAAGTGGTGTTATCATCGAATTGTTCACCTTCTGACCCCTGCCATATAAATGAATGATAAACCAACTGTTTTCCTGTATATATATTTTTTTTACCATGTATTGACATTTTTTAAATATAATTGTGAATAAAAAATACTTTTAAAAGTCAGCCAATAAGGTGACACTTTGGATTAGGGTGTCTGTATCTGCTCTCATTTCCATGATAACATGAAATGGAAAACATCTCTAGTGATGAACTGAAGTGAGTGAATGGCCCAGATCTATGTTTATAGTGATGACAGATTTCTCCAGTGTATGACACAGTTTTGTGTTAGATCTGTATTTTCATCCAAGTCCTACATGGCCTAAGAGTGTTTATAGTGTTGTTAACTGCATATGAATATATTCAAAAACAACTTTTAAACATTATTTATGTAAATTACATCATTATTTGTATATCATATCTTTCATAAAGCACCATCTACCACTTTCCCTCCTGCTTTCTTTCTCAAGTCCCAAGACTGGACTGAAACTGAAAGGTAGTGTGTGTACAAACTACTAGCAAACACAACAGATTTTGCAAGATAAAATTTGAATTTAGATTTATACTGGCAGGAGAATCAAGAAGTAGTCAGACTGCATTTTTCAATTGTTAAATGTTACACTCTTGTGGCCTGATTGGTGTACAGACATCCAATTTGATGATACAAGACAGGGCCTAGCCTAGGAGATTTAATGCAAGCTACCTTCAGTCCCACCAGTTGTGGAAAGATAGTAAACCCTTGTCAGGAGTGGGGAAGGCAAAACAACAAGGAACAGGAGACTACTCTCAAAAAGCTGACCCTGAGTAGGGAGGCCTCTACAATTTCATTGCTGTATGACCCAGCTTAACTCACTCGCTGCCACTGGCCTGATATGCGGACATTGTACGACGAGGCGTTAGCGACCACGGTCTGTATATGTGGATTCGGATTTTGAAAATTCGCGCTGTCCGAGTGACGTATCGGATACGAAACTCAAGAGCTGAGATGATTCCTTAGTTATCCCCTAACAACTTTTTATTCACTTGCACCGCGTGTGATGCGTGGGTCACTCGCTAGCCAATGATAACAAAGAGCACCGTCGGTAAGCTTTACTCCATGATCGGCAAGATGGTGTCGCGACGAAGTGTTCGACACAGTAGGGCTGGTGATTTATTAGTTAGCGTTGAAGACGCACTGGAATTGATCCAGACTGAAGGGTCAGACGTCGAAGAAGACATCAGCGATTCTTCTGATGAGGATTTCGACTCCTACAGTGTGGAGACAGACGTGGATTCCGACAGTGAAGTGGGCGCTGATAGTGGCGAGGAAGCAGACGAAACCTTGCCAGCACATGGGCCTCAGCAACAAGCATCTGGTTCGGACACTAACACTGAAATCGGCGAAGAAGTTGACGATTTTAGGGCTGTGTTTACTGATGATTGGACTGACAATTTAGATTTCTTTCTTCTCGATCATCCTTTCACAGTGTCACTTGCCATGAGCTTTTTCACTCCAGGAAAGACTACAACCAGTGTTTTGTGTACAGTGAACTCTTTTTTTCTGTATTTTCACTTTTTTTTTGTATTTCATGTTCTCTATCACCTGCTTGTGATTCAGTAGTATATCTCCTGTGTCTTCAGTGACTCCAGTTGTGCTAGAATGTGATGTAGAACATTTCTTAGCTGAAAAGGAACATTTGGAATATATATTTCTGATAGCTGTGAAAGTGCTAAAAAAAGACAAAACTTGGATACCCCTTTTACCACCAAAATGATGAGTAAATTACTGTATTTTTTGTTCAAGTATACACTAATATGCATTGCATGCACTCACTAAATTTCAAGTGTCTATCTGCTCATATATAATTGTTATAATATTTTTCCTAACCTATACAAACCCTGGGTATTCAGGGATAAGCAAGGGGAAAAACTCATGGCATGGAGTGAGTTAAGATTAGGGGACTACTTTCACCTTTTTATTTTTTGATTGTTTGCAGGGTGCTGAAAAGCCTGTCTAGCTTGTCACACTTGATTGATTCATTCCCCCTGACAGACCCTCACAATACCAACTTACATGAGCAGGTGCAAGCCATTCGAGCCAAGTTTAAACAGGTGTGTTGATGATGTGTATGTGTGGTGTGTGATGGTGCGTATGTGTGGTGTGTATGTTGGTTTTGTGTGTGTACTATAGTGTCTTTGTGTTTGTAGTGTAGAGGTGTGTGTGTTTATAAAATAAGTACTGTACATGTGTTTTTGCATGTGTTTTAGCTTATTTTAATGTGTGTATATGTATGTGTGTATGTCACTAGTAATACTTAATAGTATTTACAATACAGTGTTTAGTCAACAAGTACTTTAGTGTAATACATTGTTTAAATTTCCAGATATAGTATTTGTCAGTACTCGCTAAATTTGAGATCATGTAATTTGTGTTTGCTTACAGAATAAAGTTAACATTTTTGAGTGCAGACAGTGTTAATTTATCTGTATGTAGAATACTTTAATGTAATGTGATATTGATTATGCCCATTGTGTAATTACAGGTGACATCACTGCTAGGACTACAGACTCAGCTGACACCAGCAGGAGCTCAGGGAGCATCTTTCTGATATCCACCACACTAGTGCTTGGAGAATGAAAGCTTTTGACACTGTTTGAAAAGATTGGTCAGGTACTTCATGCTTTCATTCTTTATTGTTCATTACAGGTTCATCAGTAATATAGCTGAAAAAATCTCTGTTGTAAAGAACCTAGTGACATAGAACATTTGTCATAATGGACATGTTTGTGGGCATGGTTGACATAGTGGTTAGAAGTCATGTTTTCTGGTCTGACTGCTTGGGTTCAATTCAGGCTGGAGAAAAAATGAATGTGTGTAGCCTCCAGTCTGTCCAGCTGTGTGAATGGGTGTCTGATCCTGTTCATGGTTGGTGAGGATATAGAGAGGCAGAGGAGATTGGCATTTCCACAATGTACCTTTTCCTTGTGGCTGTATCATTGTTTTAAATAGCTGCAGTGTGTATGTTGACACTGGATTTGTACACTTTCCATGGTGAAAAGGGAAAGTTATTGAGTTTTGAGAAATTGTTCGAAGGGAGGGCTTAGTCATTGAAAAGTTGCAAATAGGTAAAAAGAACAACAGAAGTTTGGACATATAGTCCTGGATGTTCACAACTTAATAACTCTCCCCGTCTTAACAGCTTACCTCCCCACCCTCTTCCTTCCCACACCCCCAGTCAGGTACATAAACAACCATGATCTAAATTACAAACAAAAGTCATGTCGATGAAATAAAAATCACAGCATGAAGTGAAATTGAAAACATTATCACTTGTCAGTGAAATTTTGAAGTGTGTGTGTGTGTGTGTTAGGATTTTGATCTCATTAAATAGTGCCTTTTTTTTGTGTTAGTCCTTCAGTTTCACTGTTTTGATTTTATAATGAAAGATGGCAGAATGATTAACTTAATAAACTTAATTAACTTACTCATGTTTACAGGTCAGTCTGAAATAATATACCCTTAAAATGCAAATAAAAATATGCATAAACTGTTTTCTCCATAGTTTGCCAAGAGCTGCCCTACACTGCCTGACATTCAGCCTTCTAAAAGAAGAAAATCAACACATGCGTGGCTTGAATGAATCAGCAAAAAACACAGATGCTGGATAAGGGAGGACCAGAGACAGACTGATGGACCTGGAACCAGTGATGTATTTGGAAGGTGGCAAACAAGTGAAGGCATTCTGAAGAAGAGAACAGAGATGTAACTTAATATATTGTAGCTTAAAAAGCAGAAGACCATGGTTATGTGGTGAAGACAGAAATAGACTTTGTTAGATTGCTCCTACCTGCAGTTTTACAGTCAGCAGTTGATAGCTTTCAGGATGAGCTTGAGAACTAGCAGCTGACAACAACCAGCCAAGATTTTTCAGTTAGATATTATAAATGGCTGAATCAGCAAACAATTTACATGGTTTGCAACTGTTTTTTTTGGTTTTTTTTGTTTGCTTTTTGCTTTATCATTATGTTTCATACAGTCCTAGATTCAATGTTTTACTTAGCAGTGAAAATATGCATTATTGATGTAACTGCCTGGGCTTAGTTATCATGCGCAGTTTCAAATGGTGCTTACTAAATCAGTAAGTGCTTGTTTTAATCTGTTGGCAGCTAATGTGCATGCATTTGGCAAAATGATGGGCTCGTCTATATCAAAACATGACCACAAAGCATCTGGTCAAATGATGTGGTTGGCTGGTCGTGCAAGTTTGAGATCTGGGAAAGATCTGAGAATGTTTATCATTTGTTTCATCTCATTTTTTGTTATTTTCATCCACCTTGTACTTTGGCATCTGAAATAACTCATGAACAAATTTACAGGTGAAAATATCTGCAAATATCTGATAAGGAGTTTGTAAACATGTCTGTGCATCAACTGAACCATATATGTCGTTGATTTTGTGGAATGATGTGGTTTTTAGTTTTTCAGTTTGTTGTGCACATGTATCTATGTGCTTGTATGTGTACATACATGTATGTGTGTGCATTATGAATTAATGAATGAGTCAATGAAGGAGTGTTTGAATTTAGAATTTGGATGTATATTGTACATGTATTTTTAACAGTTGTCAGTGAAATTTTTACCTCAGTCAACCGTTGTGTGTTTTTTCTTACCTTGTCATATTAATATGTTAAAGATTGCCTTGGAACCACAATTACCTTTCCAGAATGAATCAGAACACTGATGCTTAATGTGCAGAGTGGCTGCCATGAATATCTATGGAGATTTGTTCTGTTTCAAAACTGAAAGAGAAGATTTTATTGTAAGTTGTTTGTATGGGCATTCGAAGAAGTGCTGGAATCAAAGGTGTGTGTGTGTGTGTGTGTGTGTGTGTGTGTGTGTGTGTGTGTGTGTGTGTGTGAAAAGAAAATGACTAGAACTGGCAATCTGTGAAATCAGCAAGTTCTTGTACTATAAACTGGACAGATTATTACTGGATATAGTAAAAGTAAGTAATGATAATTGATTTGTTTCTGAGCAATTCTGCCATAGAAAAAATCAGATCATTTCAATAATTGAAGTGGACTTTTCATGCAACAACATATCAGTATTGTAGGATTTTACGAAAGTCATTGATACCAATTTCACAGATCAGACTTGAGAAATGTGAGCATAAGACTGACAAAACATGTTTTCAAGGAGGGGCACATGTTTCCATATATTCTTATTATTTTGTAATGTAGGCCTATATGATGTTCAGTGTGCCTTTGTACATTGTGTGTTCATCCTCCTATTTGTAAAATGTTTTGGATCCTGACTGTACATGGACCCACATTGATAAGATGTGGGCACATACTCATTCTTTGTCATGAAAAACATCTGATTAAAACAGAACTCTAAAGAAATTGTGTGTGTGTGTGTGTGTGTGTGTGTGTGTGTCTGTGTGTGTCTGTGTCTGTGTCTGTGTGTCTGTGTGTGAGGAAAGATGGATTATGTTCATGTTCACCTATTCACTGAACATCAAGAATTACATTGGTACTACACAACACCAAGCATTTACAGCTTGATTTTTTAAACAAACGAAATACATAATTTCGTTATTCTTCCCACAGCCTCCATTAAGTCAAAACATGATAAAGCATGCTTACCAAGCATTGCCAACTGCCACCACATTATACATATGTATATTTAGATTGCATTTTTTTCCCTGATATTCAAGCCAACCGAAACATATGTAACTGTCTGCCTTTTTGAGAAAAAAAAAAAAGAAAGAAAGAACCCATGTCTATTAATTTAAGCTAAACTGGACTTGACGAGATCACATTCAGTCTAGATGCAAAAGGCCCAAATAAAGGTGTTGCAATAAGGATATTCCAATATTTAGACAGCTACAGTAAAATTGATAATAGTAAGTTGATTCTGTTTAGTATGTTTGATGCTGTTGAGAAACTCGGCATCAAATTGAAATCAACTGATTTTTAGGGTGATCATTGCAAGAAACCAGATAAGTGGGTGTGAAAAGGGAGATTGTTAGTATGGATGGCCATGTTAAAAAGAGAAAACCCATAAACTTGACTTTTTACTGAAGGAGAAAAAGAAACCTCATGCATGACATTTCTGCAATGAGCACTGAATGTGTATTGTATTTAAATGGCAGGACCTAAATAGGACCACTTACATATGTGACCGATTTAATGCGACAAGCTGAATTGAAGGATACAGTTACGACAAAAATCAATTGAAAGATACAGTTACCACAAAAATCAATCAATCATTTCAAATTGACTTGAATAACATGCTTAAGCAGTACTGCTATTAGACTTGGGAATACTTTGCTTCACGAGTAAATTTTCTGGCCTCTGCCAAAGTTATTTTATTTAACTTGAAGACTTTACTGGGAGGTTTTTGGATACCATGAATCGTGGCCGTAATGAAATTGAACAACTGGAATTGAGCATGGCGTCTGTTTGAGTGGAAAGGAACAGCAGGAAGTTACCTGCCCTGTTTCTCGTACAGCTTCTGTCAAAGTGATGAAAATGGGCGAGGGTTTTTTTTCCCCAGTTTGCTTGAATTCAGCTGATGGCGATACTGTCTGAGATTGAACTTCAGACTCCCACCCCTCCATAGAATGTACGTACGCTTATTTCTTGTTGCAGTCGACATTTTCCACATGAAATGCAATCTGCTGTCTCCACTTTGATTGCCTTAGTATGGCATCCTTGTGTCTGTGTCTGTCTGTCTGTCTGTCTCCCTCTCTCTCTACCCCTCTCTCTGTCTCTTTCTCTCTGTCTGTTTTTAGACGAGGAGGAGAAAAGCAGCAGCAGGAAGAGGTAGGGGACAGGAGAAGAATAAGAATAATAAATAATCAGAACTTGTTCAGGCCTCATGCTTCTGTTCCAGGCACAAGGATCTATGTGTGATCCAGATGTACTTAAAATCAGATTATAAACGACTAAGAAGTTCTCAGTGTTCCTTAAACAGAAAAAGAAGAACACCACAGTTGAGGCATTATACATGACATCTTGACTTGTCAAAGTCCTACTATTAAATAAGTGAAACACAAAATAAGAATTGAAATTAAATCTTTTTTTTACTCACATCTGGGATCAGAGGTCTGTGCCCTGAGGAGGACACCCAAGAGAGACAGCCAAGCTGTCAACGTTCTATCGCACTGAATGACTGAATTCTGCGGACTATATACCTCATTCAACAAAGAACTCGGCGTCTACAAGTTTCTAGAACTTTTTGCTACTGGATATGTGCGTGTATGCAGAAAGGCAACGCTTTGGATTAAGCTGTCAATGACGGAATTTTGCATAGTTAAAAAGTTGTATTGTTGTATGCGTAGGCCTACAGAGTGGGAGAGTCATAGACAGTGAAAGAGAGAGAAAGACAGGTGTGTGGTGGGGGGCGGGGGGAGGGAAACATGAAATGCACCAGAAATATTTCAGTAATATTAGTAATATATTCGGTTTGAATGTAAACTATTTCCTTTCTAAGCTTTATCACGTTTCTCCATGCTACATACTATGGACAATCACGAAAACTAAAATCTACTAAACTACGATGGGGAAACAGTATTTAATGGCTCTCTTAATGTGGAGACTATATGAAGCTGTTGGTGAATGAATTTTGAACACTCATCCCAACGCTGCAATACTGCAACTGCCAAACATAATTATGTAAACAAACCCTTTTTTTCTCAAACTTTTTTAATTTCTTTTTTGACAAAACACAAATAAATACAATGTTCGCTGAACATTATTACAATATCATAAAGGAAAGAACAAGATGTGTATACAATGGATTGAGCAAAAATCATGTACATACGCCATATCTATGTCTGTTATGTTTTCTTAAACAATATAAGGTCGTTTAATTTATACAGTTTTAGATTTTAGTTGTTGTTGGTGGTGTTTGCTTTTTTGTTTGTTTGTTTGTTTGTTTGTTTGTTTGTATTTGATTTGCATTCTTTCTCAGTAAAAGGTCAAAGATAAACACGTTAGCAAAGCAAGATTATCCACATGAGCCCAAAGTTCAAAACACATGCAAAATGCCTACATCTTCATCAAAGGTTCAATGTGCATGAATTTACAGTCATTTACAATTATATGTAAGACAAATATTCAAATATAAACAGGCAGGTCATACAGAAATCACGTATACATCTCATAAAGAAGCCAAATGTCATATCAAACTTCATTTGAAAGTCACATCAAACTTCATCTGCTACCAGGGACAAATATGGCAACCATTTTTCTTCAAAAGCGTGTGAATTCCAGCTCAGTTTTGCATTGCATTCTTCTGTTTGATATTTTTTGTTAAGATATCTAGTAAAAGAAATGGTGTTCGGTAGATTTTTTTCGAGTTTACTTTTGTAAATATACATTTTTCCTAAGATTATTATTAGGTCAAGTATTGGGTCTGTGTGCATGTTTTCGTCAGCGCCAAATAAAATAAAGTTTTAAGTTAATCTTATATTTGCACAAGTCGCGCAACTTGACCTCAACACATCTCCTATCCTTTCCCAGAATCTGTTGACATGTGGACACTTCCAAAATATGTGATCAATGCTGTCTTTCGTTTCAAAACAAAAGTCACAGCGGAAGCTATCTATAAGTCCCATTTCTCTTAAAATTATATTAGTTCCTAGAATTCTATGCACAATGCGTATTTGGAACCATTTTAGTTTACTGTATTTTGTGAATTTTCATAAACATTTTTTCCATGGGACGTTTGTTTCCAGTTTTTCTAACCATTTAGAACAAGAATTTGGAAGTGTGTCATCTGTTGTCAAAATATCATAGTATAGCCGTGCTCCTTTTCGTATTGAATGAATTGTTTTCAGTGCAGCAGGATATCACGTGCACAGCCACTTGGTATGTTCAGTTTTGTTTCTTTTATGTATTTCTTAATTGATGCTCTGCATCCGCTATAAAAAAGAAAATTCACATTCATATTGTATTTTCTATTAAAGTCATCATGTGTCATAAATGATCCGTTATCACTTAAAAAATGTGCAATGCAATAAACGCCCCTTTCAATCCAATCAACAGATTTTATTACATCATTTCCGATTTTAATTTTGTCATTAAATAAAATTGGTTCTGAAAGTAAGTCTGTCGGTAACACTAATTTTATACTTCTGCAGAAATTGTTATATGCTTTAAAAATATGTTTCCAGAATACATTATCATTAGCTTGGTGTAATCCATAGCTAGAACCATATTTTTCTATTTCATTTAGAAAAGGATAGACTTCACTAGAAATATATTTCCATTTGTGTTCTGTCGTTTTAAACTTTCTCAACCAGGACAGTTTTAAGGCTGTAATAAATTTCTCAATATCTGGCATATTCAAACCCCCATTTTGTATGCTTTTTTGAGTTGTTTTTCTTTTGATTTTATCACGTTTGCCTTGCCAGATAAAAGAAAAACGCATATTGTGAAGATTTTTTACAAATTCATCAGGTGGATCTGGGAGCAGAATCCACAGGTGAATTAGTTTGGATAAGATAAGAGATTTTAATACTGCAACCCTTCCTAGAGGTGTTATACTTCTTTTCACCCAGACATTAAACAGAGCTCTCGCTTCTGATATTTTTTCTGAATAATTTATTTCTTCACATCTGTTTAAGTCATTTGTAAACCAAACACCTAAAATTTTGAATCTTTTGGAATTCCAGTGTATATTTAGATGCTGCAGATATCTGATATTTGATCCCTTTTTATTCCCTAACCATACTGCCTGCGTTTTGTCAGCATTCATAAAAATCCCTGAAGCGCTTCCAAATTTTAAAACAAGGTGTAAAGATTTCTCAAAGGATAATTTATCTCCATTATTGATTAATTGAGTGTCATCAGCAAATTGAGATATTTTATGTTCTTCATTGTTCACCACAATGCCTTTCACATAACTATCTTCTCTTATCATGATTGCTAATATCTCCACACATAATACAAACAAATAAGGAGAAAGGGGGTCACCTTGTCTACAGCCTCTTTCTATAGAAAACCAATTTGTAGTTTTGCCGTTAACAATAACTGTTGATTTTATGTTTTTGTGAAATGTTTCTATCCATTTGCAAATATTTTTACCAAATCCATATGCCTCTAGAACTTTGAATAGAAAATGCCAGTCCAAGGAATCAAAGACTTTTTCAAAATCTAGGCAAAGTAAGAGTCCAGGTAGTTTTTTGGTATCTAAGTAACTAATCAAATCGTAAATTAACCTTATATTGTCTCCGATGTATCTGTTTGCAATAAAGCCTGTTTGATCTTCACAAATTTAGTCTGGAAGGATCGTCTTGATTCTGTTGGCTATGCATATAGCCCCAATCTTGTATAATACATTAAGAAGTGAGATAGGCCTCCAGTTCTTTATGCACTCCCTTGGTTTATCAGGTTTGGGGATGCAAGTTATAAGTCCTTCTTGTTGGGTTGCTGAAAGTTCCCCGTCTCTAAATGACTGGTTTAAGGCTCTCACAACAAATGGACCAAGCCTTCTCCAAAAGAATGTGTAAAATTCTGCCCTAAATCCTTTTGTTCCTGGTCTCTTTCCATTCTTCATGTTTTTTAATGCAAATCCCGCTTCCTCCAAATTTATTTGTTCTTCCAATGAGTTTCTATCTTCGTTGGATAACTTTGGGTGTTTTTTTTATTAAATCTTGTATTTCACATGCTTCTAAATTTCTCCTCATATATAGCTTTTTATAGAATGTATGTACTTCTTGGTTTATCTTTTCAGGTTCACCAATTAGAGCTCCATTTTGATCAATAATCTTGATCATACTTTTATTTATAAAGTGTCGTTTTTCTAAGTTACAGAAATATTTCGTTATTTTTTCCCCTTCAGCAGTCCATTTTACTCTTGATCTTAGTATAATTGCTTGTATTTTCTTTTCTCTTAACTGAATCAGTTCTTGGGTTTCTTCTTTCATTAGTTTCATGTCTGCTTCAGTCCTAATTTCTTTTCTTTCTAGTTGTTCAAGTTCCCCGTTCAGTCTAGTTTCCTTTTCTGTTGCTTTCTTTTTTCTCATTGTTGCATAAGCTATAGTTTTAGATCTTATTTTCATGAGTAAAAAATCAATGAACAACTTATCTGGAACACTGAGATTGATTTCCATCAAGGAAACATTATCAAGCGTAGATGTATCATAATGTCCGGTAGAATATTCTAATACAACTTCATCTATCAGGTTGTTTATTTCTTCTACATATTGTTTTTCTTTCAATAAGGAGCAGTTGAACTTCCAAAATGTGTTATGTTTTATATCTTTGCCAAATTTTAGTTTCAGAGTTAACATTGAGTGATCAGATCTATACCCAGGTATGATATCTGTGTCTTCAAAGTTCAACATGAGATTTTCAGACAGAAGAAAAAAGTCTAATCTACTTTGCTTTAAAGGTGACGTCTTTCGCCAAATAAAACGTGTAACTTGCGGATTTTGTTCTCTCCAGACATCTGTTAAGTTTAGTTGTAGCATCATATTTTCGACTGCCTCTTTTGCTTTTGGATTGTTAATATTGATATAGTTGTCATAGTCTAGATATGGATCGAGGACAAGGTTCCAGTCACCTACTAAGACAAGATTTTAACTATTGTAATTAAGGATCTTTTCTTGTATTCTTTCGTAGAACAAAGGACTATCTTTGTTTGGTCCATAAATATTTATCAAGACAATACCTTTCTCCATTGTAGTCAAAGATATAATAATAAAGTTACCATTCTCGTCTTTTTCTACTTTGTTAATCTTAAATTCAAAGTTATTACTAAGCAATATCGCCACTCCCCTTGCATTAGATTTGTGCGATGCGAAGAAACATTTGTAACCCCATTCTGATGTGACATATTTTTCTAACTTTGTACTGAAATGAGTGTCTTGCAGACAGTATATACTGTATGATTTCTTCTTAAGAAAATGAAAGACATCTCTACGTTTTTGAAAATCACCAAGTCCCTGACAGTTCAGGGAAGATATTGTTATGTTAGACATTATAGCAAAAGGTTAAACAAAGTCATTAAAATAATCTTGGGTATTGAAATATAGTTCTTTCCCGACTACGTATCGCTAACAATGCTTGTCTAGTCATAATCTGAACACAAATATCCTCATCATTATGTACAAACGCTATCATCTTAGATAGCAATACACACATCTGAACATCTCTCTGCATACAAACAATGACCACTTTCACAAAGATTTCTCTGTAGTGTACAGCCATGTTTATGCAACCAAAAAATCGTATGTGGCCCCATTTCTCTCGCACGCACATTGCTTTATATTATATATTAATGGACATAACTTTTGTCCACGATCTTGCATATAAATACACACATTTGAGCAAATTAGACGAAAACAAGAATGTATATAACTCATCATACAAATGCACACAATCAAAAGAAAAAAGAAGTAAAAACATGAGTAAGCAAACCCTTATTTCAGGTTGTACTTCACGTGATGGGACAAACCTGTCATTTTGTCGTGATTCTATTTTTAAAAAATATATAAACAACAAATCGAAATTAAATTTTCAACCACGGGGCGTAATTTGATTATGGATATTTGTCTGACACGGTTCCCTCTTCAAGACTGTGCATCTTGCTGAGTTTGTACAATTTTCTCCTCTACATTCTGCACATCTAACAGTGCAGACAAGTCCACGAATATGACAGGATGACAATCGATAGTCTGTTTTACAGCTTCACTGGATGATATGGAGAAGTCTTTGGGTGTAGCTGCGATGTTTGTCAAAATAGGAACTCGGATATTCTCAGCAATCTTTCATCCCTATTCTGTTGGATTTATATAGAAGGAATCATCCTCAGTGCACTCATTCATTCTTGCAGCTGGTAGTAGATGTTGAAAGAGTGGAACTTTGCTGCAATTGGTGGTAGTTCGTTCGGTTGCAAAGTGGTTGTGCAACTTCACAGATTTTGGATGAATTTCACACGTTATGATGTGTTCAAGTTGTCCTCTTCCTCACCACCATACAAAACACCAGGGCTTTTACTCCTGCTTCCATATTTTTGTTTTTGCTGCTGCGTTTACAAAGAGAACACTTAATACATTTTTCTGGAAGATGACTGAGTCTGAAGTTTTCTTAGAGGAAGGGACTTGGAAATTGCTAGTAGTCCACAGGTTGTATCACAGCCTCCAATGGCATGCGCAATGCATGTAAGAATATTTTGGCAAACACGTACTCCCAGAACATCTTGAACGGCTTTCATGTTCCACACCCCGGTATTTTCCCTTCAGACTGATACGAAAAGCATGTTTGTATGTTCTGGGTTTACATGGTTGCGCAGGAGAAGTTTTGTATGTTCTGATTTTACATGGTTGCGCAGGAGAAGTAACAGGACTATGTCTTCTTTAACCACTACAGTCTGCGCTACTACTGCCTTTTCCAGAGCTGTTTTTACTATTAGATAATCAGCATCACCAGCAGCTTGAACTGTTTCAAAGCCATTTTCCTTTAGAGTACCTGCCAAAAGTTTAAGGAAATGCTCCTTGTTCGCAAATCTTGCTAGAAACTTTTCTTTTGCAACGTATCATATCGCTCTCAAAGCTGATGTCAGGTCATCCGCTATAACCAGTCATTCTTTGGAATGAGCCGTTTTTGTATGATGGCCCACTTGCTTTTCTGTCAGAATAGGAACATTTTTGCTTTGCGTATTTATTAGAACCGAACGGAGTGAATGTAAATTTGTGGTATTGTTAATATTGTAAATAATGTTTTTGAAAGAAAAATTGAAAGAAAGACAAAATTTACTTTTCTATATTGGTGTGATTTTTTTTTAAGATTAATGAACTGAAATAACATTCCATAACTTAAGTGTAATTTTGGTTATAATATGAACTCGAAAGATTGACAAATTATTATTGATGTATTTTTAAAAGCAATATTGTAGAGGCATGGTCGTTTGTCCTGTGCGTCCAATGTTGTGTCATCTGGTAGGGCAGTGGACAGAAGAACACCAACTATAGCGACGATTCCACCGACGATTGATGTGAAGAGAAAGCTGTATCAGACAGGAGATTATAATGCACTACAAAATTTGTGGACATCTCGTGGAAGAGAAAAAAATATCTGGATGATGAAGGCAACAGAAAAAACAACCTTAGGAGCTCAGCATGTCTCAAGATTTAATCATACTGAGCATGTTCATCATCAGATTTCATGATTGGAGAATATTTGACCTGTAAAACTTGCATCATTGATCACAAAAATGAATACAAAATGATTAAGTCATACTATTCAGATGTGTAGCTTTATTTTGTCTTCACAAAAATAGTCTGAAGATTTTGCCGTATTTCAATGATTGTTAAGAATTATTTGTAATATTAGTGATGCAGTTATCTTGGCCAAATTTTCTCCAACGCAGTTCTGACGAGAAAAATAAATTCAGCTTGATGAAATCATTATGTATTTGTCACATTGCCGTATCTATACAAAGCACTCTGTAAAATTTGCAGCATTTCTCCTACTACTTGAGTACTACTACTACTACTGTACACATGTAATGCGCCTAACAGTGCTCTAGGCGCTTACAATTCAACCAAACAAAACTAAATGAAATATGCCTGTAACGCACAATGACTCTTTTTACCCATTAACATCATGCACGCATTCTCATCAGCATCCGTATACAACGTACTGCAAGAACGAACTGAAACAGAATGAGGTTAGAGTCAGTACGAACAAAGTTGATTTAAACAGGAGGATTCAGGGAGAAGATGTTTTAAGCTGGGTTTAAAGGAAAGGTAGGCACATTTCTTAGATCAAAAGGCAAATTATTCCACAGAAAAGATCCCCGTCATCCGACACCCGTCAGCATCACTGAGTTTGATGGTAACGCCGTAGTAGACATACAACAACTCTCCTCTACTTACACCAGTTTTGACTTTCTGTGCTGATTCGGAGACATTAAAACCGCTGATGCTGGTGATGTTGTTCATATGAGGTAGGTTGTCTGCCTGGATTCCTTTTGGCCTCAAGTTTCCTCGTAAAACTGTTGTTATTAGAATTGTATTGGTGTTGGGGGTTGGATGGCTGATGCAGCGGTTTTGTTTTGTTTTGTTGTTGTTGTTTTTTATTTCTGCTAGCCGTTGGCATTGGACTGCGAGTTTATTGAAAATGCATTCATTTGTTCTGTCACCGATTCATTTAAGAAGCCGCCTGTAGAACCACATCTCCTCTGCTGAGATCTTATTTTCATCTGCTTTTCTGCATATTCAGGCTTCACAGCCATACAGCATTACTGCAAATGTTATTGGGCTGGATTATTTTGTGTTTGTTCCATTCCCACTCATATTTTTTAGTACAGGTGCCATCATGAGTTATAACTGAGACTAAATGTTTAAAAATCACTCACATTTCTAATGCAGTCTTGTTGATTTGAATATATCGATATGCTTGACTTTCTTCTACTTGTAGGTGCATTACTTTTGTCTTCTTGGCATTAGAATTTAGACCTGCCTTCCTGCCCGCTGCGTGTACTTTGTACAGAATGCTTTTTATGCAGGTGATATCGTCAGGCATCAGTGCATTATCAGTATTTAGGAGTCGTACATATGTGATGTTTCCACCGTCAATTTTTATTCCCATATCTTCGGCCGAGCTAAAACGGCATTCAGGAAATTGTAAAACGTTCTTACTAACAAATGCCTATCAATTAACATCAGGAAGAGAGTTTTTCAGTGTTAGGTAGAATATTGTACGGATGTGAGTCGTGGACAGTCAGCACGCAAAGTCAGAACAAGATTGAGGCAACTGAAATATAGTTTCAAAGAAGATTGTTGAGAGTTTCATGGACAGTAAAGAACACAAACAAGACAGTCTTGAAGGAGGCAGACACAAAATTAATGAAAAAGATTAGGAAAATACAAGCAAAGTTTATAAGACATGAGGCAAGAGAAATTAAAGCACCTGGTCACAACAGGAAAGCTGGAGGGAAAGAGAACACCAGGTAGACCCAGGGAGCTAATATTGGATGGACTTGCAGAGTAGCTAAAGACAGAGAGGGTGGGAAATGTATTTGCAGCGACAAGGGATAGATTCGTATTCATCTAATTGTTGCTTTTTTGGTGGTTGTAAAAGGCCGCAATACTGTAAGAGAAATGAGATATTCGGGAAGCCATCTTCTTCATGATATCAAAACGATAGTGGTGTATGACACTGTCAAACGCTTTGCTATAGTCGATGAAAGTAACGAAGGCCTCTTGCTCGCTGTTTCTGATTTTCTCGATCATGATTTGTAAAACGAATAGCATGTCAGTGGTTCCTCTGTTGACCCTGTAACCTGCTTGACAATCTGACAGCTCCTCTTCCATTTTTGATCTCATCTTGTTTAGTATTATGATGAGCAGGATTTTGCTGGGGCGGCTGATGAGAGCGATGGTTATGTAATTGTTACGGTTTTTTGATGTTGTTATTGTCTTTAGTGTTTCCGCTCTCGTGTACCATGACAAATTCTTGCAGTTTTCAATCTGTTGGCCATTCACATGTTCTCCATATCTTACAGCATATGTGATGCAACGCTTTAAGCCCTTCATGACAGTCCAGAGGTCCTGACCCATTTTCTGCCTTTTAAAGTAGGTTCATCAAGAATGAAGACCAGACCTTTTACTCATCATCGAGTGAAGCTAACTATTTTAAAACGTGCACAACTGCCTCAGTTTCCATCGTCAGACTGGAGGTTTTGTTGTTATATGCAGCATATCAAAGCTAATCAAACGCTCTCTCTCTCTCTCTCTCTGACACACACAACACACACATACACACACATACACATACACACACACACACACACACACACTCCCTCTCACATACAGACACAGACACACAGACAGACACATACACACACACAGACACACACACACACACAAACCGCCGAGAGATCTTATGTAGCAGCAATATTTGAAATAAAAGAACACAGATAGACACATATACACACAGACACAGACACACACAGACATACAGACACACAGACACACAGACACAGACACATACATACACACACACAAGCCGCCGAGAGATTTCATGTAGATGCAATATTTGAAATAAAAACTGGAGACAGAGGGAGAGAAGTTAAGAAGACTGAACGTTTAAGGGTGTGCGTGTGTGAGTGTGTGTGTGTGTGTGTGTGTGTGTGTGTGTGTGTGTGTGTGTGTGTGTGTGGGGTGTGTGTGTGTGTGCGTGTGTGTGTGTATGCGCACGCACACGCGTGTATGTGCGTGTGTATGACAGAGCAAACAATTCATCCCTGACGTTATAGGTTTTTGAAAGAAAGTGCGACTAAACACTTTCTACCTATGTCCAAACCACACTAGATCTAGATAAAAGGCTGAGTTCGTAAGTAGTTACTTGCCAAACAAGGCTGAGCTAAACCCCGACAAGGCGAAAGGTGTCTACACATACGAACAATACCGACTAGAGTCAACATCACTGGAGTGACAAGGTCTCTTCACACGCGGCCAAGGTGGCAAGTAGCCACTTATTTGCTATAGGTGACTGCCTGCCTACACACACTTTAGGACTCCGTGGCGTCAACTGTAAGTCATCATTAGTCTACAGTTGTATTTGTCTTCGTCATGCTGTAGTTTTTGAGGCGTTGTTGGCGACTCTAACGACGTTCGATTGTCTGGAATGACGTCCTGATATTGAGTAAGGTTTGTGTGGGGGTTCGACTCAAAACTCATCTATTTGTCATAAGAACCCAGAACAGGCATTGGAAACAGATTGGCCATAGAAAATGGAAACAAAAGATCAACAGTACGTTAATATCACAATCTTATCATCAGCAACAACATCAATAGAATGTAAGTAAAGGACTATCAAGAGTTTTACCAATTGTAGGCAATTGCAGATGTATTTTGTAACTTGAATTTGTGAACTATTTTCAGTAAGCATATCAACTGGATTTAGCGTACTGTATTTAGACCAATGAATTGTTGAAGTCAGCCTGTATAGTTTTCTAGATTCATATTTTAATCCATTTGTTTAGTTTCTTTTCTATCTAAGAAATGAAAATGATATTTGATCATATCGCAAGTATACATTTCTATCTTCTCCTGGGAAAGCGGTAAATTGGAAAATGTCAAGATGGAGATGGAAAGGCTTAACATCAATATTCTAGGACTAGGGGAAATAAGATATAAGGGGGCAGGCGTGATAAC
Organism: Monoplex corrugatus; assembly: GCA_030674185.1. Taxonomy (NCBI): domain Eukaryota; kingdom Metazoa; phylum Mollusca; class Gastropoda; order Littorinimorpha; family Ranellidae; genus Monoplex; species Monoplex corrugatus. Next base: position 52,074,172 of record CM060311.1, on the reverse strand, counting down.
ATCAGGCAAGCATGCAATAATATATTCGGGTGGAAACACACATGAAAGAGGAGTAGGCATCATAATGGAAACGAACAAGTCAAAATCAATTAAAGGATACTGGGCTGTGTCAGACCCAGTTTTGCTAGTAACGTAAGATGGCAAATTTTGATATCAACATCATCCAAGTATATGCTCCAACATCCGCAAGTACTCAAGAAGAAATTGACAACTTCTATGAAGTATTAGAGACGGCCAAAGCTCAATGCAAAATCACAGGATATTACAGTAATAATGGAAGAATTAATGCTAAAGTAGGACAAGAGAGGGTGGAGGACACATTTGGACCTCATGGCCTTGGTACATAAAATGAAAGGGGAAAGAAACTTGTGGAATGGGCACAGAAGAATGAGTTCATAGTTGGAAACACCTGGTCGGAGCAGTTTAACAGAAGAAAATAGACATGGATGAGTCCAGGAGATAGTACACAAAATCAAATTGATTACATCCTGATAAATAAAAGATTTAGAAATTCTTTACTAATAGCAAAAACGCTACCAGGCGAAGACCGCAACAGTGACCACAATGGGAAGATTAAGGCTGAAACTAAAGAAAACACCAAAAATAACATCAAATTAAATCTTGGACTCTTAAAGACAGATGAAGCGACCCGTGAAAGTTTAGCGTACATGATCAAAACAAATTCAATGCACTGGGAGACGTTGACGATTGTGAGGAACAGTAGTTATGTTAAAATTTGTTATAAGTATCAGTGAAGCTGAAACACGTGACCGGTGTGGAAGTCAGTCTCTCTTTCAGATGCGATGTCCGTTATCTGCGTAGGCGTCACTGATGATTTATCGGCCACGTTGTTGCTTTGTGTTTGTTGGACGCTCCGGCTTTTTCCATTGTACTGCAACAAATGCTTGTATTAGCACATTTGGGTAGAGCGCATACGGAATTGTCCCAGTGCAATGAATTATTTTCGAATACACTTTGACTGCAATCTCGGGTGATAATACTACACGGGCAACTGACTCCAATGAGGATCAGTTTACTGGACAAAGCATGGCAAGGTTGGTGTATCAACCAACTTGTCCTCATGATCACTGTTACTATCGGGTTTACAGTTCCATTTGTATTTATATTTGAAACATATTTTTACCTGCCCCTTTCTTTTTCTTTGCTGCTCGATCTTCTCTACCGTTTTAGTGGCATTGGTCTCCTGTCCTTTCTTTTTTATGGTAATTTTTCCTTCAATTCAATTGTTTATTCATTTATATATCTATTTGTTCACTCATTTGTTTATTTGTGTATTTAAAGCTACACCATTTTTACTGCCGCTTCAGTGGCCTATCTGCCATGCCACATATTTGGACTGGGCCTGTGGTGCTTTTAACTCTGGGTAGGAGCTTGTCGAGGCTAAAGTCTTTAGTCCCACAATGATTGGACTGACGGCACTCAAACCTGCAAACCGCCAGTCGTTAGTCCGTTGTGTTCATCACTGCACCACGGACGGCGACTACTTATCATCTGTATAATTTATTGTCGACATCTTCATATTGTCATCATCATTATCAGTATCAGCGTTCTTCTTGTTGCCGTTTTTATTTTAATTGTCGTCGTATCACTATGATGATGCTTATGATGATTGTCACTGTGATGATGGTATTGACGACTGATTTAACTGTTCATCATGACAGATGGTGGTGGTGACGACTGATTTAACTGTTCATCATGACAGATGGTAGTGGTGACGGCTGATTTAACTGTTCATCATGACAGATGGTGGTGGTGACGACTGATTTAACTGTTCATCATGACAGATGGTGGTGGTGACGACTGATTTAACTGTTCATCATGACAGATGGTGGTGGTGACGACTGATTTAACTGTTCATCATGACAGATGGTGGTGGTGACGACTGATTTAACTGTTCATCATGACAGATGGTGGTGGTGACGACTGATTTAACTGTTCATCATGACAGATGGTGGTGGTGACGACTGATTTAACTGTTCATCATGACAGATGGTGGTGGTGACGACTGATTTAACTGTTCATCATGACAGATGGTGGTGGTGACGACTGATTTAACTGTTCATCATGACAGATGGTGGTGGTGACGACTGATTTAACCGTTCATCATCATCGTGGTAGCTGCCATATGTTGTTGTTAACAAAGCTACACAGATTTTTTTCAGGCGACAGAAGGTTGTCGCTTTCTTTGTACAGGCCTAGATTTCCGTACAGTCTGTCGTACCTATGTTGAACTCTGGTTAGTGTAGAGGCAAACCTCCTCCACCCCCCCCCCCCCCCAGTCTTACTGCACGGGTTTCTTTTGAACACGGCATTGTTTTATGGAACAAAATGTTTCCGCTTTCCTGACATCAAGTTTGTTATAGCCTACCGGCGTTCGTCGTCCCACCAAGTGAAAATAATAGCGACCGAAACAAAGGCGGAAAGACAGAACAGCGTGTGTAAAAAACACGAAACAAAACAACCCACTGGCATACTTGGACCTGTTTGAAAGCCACGTTACGCCTGAATAAAGGCAACACACATGCATAGACACCGCGCACACACACACACACACACACACGCGCGCGCGCGCGCGCACACACACACACACCACCGCACACACATACACATACACATACACACACACACAGAGACACCGCGCGTGCGCGCGCACGCACACACACACACACAGACAAACACACCACACACACACTCACACATGCACACACACACACACACACACACACACACACACACACACACACATACACACACATAGATCCTTCCAGACAGACGCGTACACACACACTCGCGCGCGCCCGCGCACACTCACAAACACAAACACTTACACAGACACACACTCACTCACTCACACACACACACGGATCACACACTCACACACACACAGATCACAGACAAACACACACACACACACGCACACACTCCACACACACACACACACACACACACACACACACACACACACACACACACACACACACACACACACACACACGGGTCACACACACATATACACACGGGTCACACACACACAAACACGGATCACACACACACACACACACACGGATCACACACACACACACACACACACACACACACACACACACGGATCACACACTCACACACACACACACACACACAAACGGGTCACACACACACATACACACGGGTCACACACACAAACACGGTCACACACACACACACACACACACACACACACGGATCACACACACACACACACACACACACACACACACACACACACACACACACACTGATCCTTACAGACAGAACTGTACGCTACTTTACAATGCCACCTGTTGCTGTTTTGAGAAGGTATTGAATCCGTCATAGGTGCTTGAAAGAAAAAAATTGCCGTGAAATCGTCGATAATCCTATCATTATTATTAAAACTATCATCATCATCATCATCATCATCATATTATCATTATCATAAGGATTGTTGCACTAGAAAGTTTCATTTGTGCTCCCCTTTGTTTGTTTGTTTGTTTGTTTTTGGTCCCGTTTTGGCTACAACATTTCAATGGCTCCAAAAACTTGGGTAATTGTTCATACTGCTATATGAAGTTTTATCCTAGATTGAGACTGCGTGACAGGGATGCACTACGTTTACTTCTTACACCCTGGCGTCAACCAGGCCCGAGACACACACTCCAGTGTTTGTCAAGAAATTGAAACAATGGCCCACATGACTCATCCGTGAAATGGACGAGTTTCGACAGTGTGGTCCCAATCTTCCCAACGAGCCCACCTGTGTCCTGGATTTGGTTAATGACACATCAGATACAAGAGCCGGTTGGGGGCCAAAAAATCCCACAATGATTTTGATACCGATGGGACACGAACCTATAACTTGTGGTTGGTAGTCCGTTGCGGTAACCACTGCGCCATGGTGGCGATCAATTTTGATTTTATTGTTTTTCTTTGTTAACGTTGTTGTTCACTTACCTCTGCTCTTCTTGCTGTACTGCTTGTTTAGTCTACTATTTTATCTTATTTTGTTGTGCATTTACACACACACACATACACACACACTCGCGGGTGTAGGCGTACGCTAATGCTCCAACTACATTCACATGTGCCTCTCGCGAGACAAAACAGTACAACTCATAACACACACACACACACACGCTCACAAGTGCCCCCCCCCCCCCCTAAAAAAAAGCAAAAACATAAAGAAAGAAAGAAAGAAAGAAAGAAACAACAACAAAACAAAGAAACAAACGAACAAAAACACGGTAAGTATTTTTCCTTGGGCCTATCACCGGGTATTGAATGGCGGCAGTGTAAATGAAAGTTGGATCAGCGATCCGATTATAGTGGGGCGCTAACACCTACCGATCTCACTTAAAGACCTCTAGGCCTGCCTGACTTAGCGTGCGTGTTCCCTTCTTGTAGACACTGGAATCTCATAATGCTGCCATTGTGCACTGCTGGTAAAACCCTACGTATTCTGGATGTTTTGCCTTCTTTCTGAACAGGACTACAGCACTGAGCCACTGTTGACAAAGTGCATTTGTAATTCCACACGTGTTAATTTGTGCATGTGAATTTCGTGCGCATCGTGGTGTCATATTAATCATTTGGGCATTTTGTGAACACGACTCGGGCGGTTGACTTTAGTCTGAAATTGTATGAAACCAAAAACAAGTTTAAAGGAAAAAAAAATTCATTTCCAGGTATAAGTTTCAGGATAGCGTATCCTCAAGATTTTAAAAGAAACGTATGTCGTGTGAAGTGATAATCTGAGTACTGGCATTGCCATTTGACATCAGCCGTTGAGTACAACTAGCATTCAAAGAATATTATCAACAACAACTCGGAGCTTTCAAGTTCAGTTGGGCAGTTAAAGTCGAAGTGACTGTGTGTCAGACGATATTCTGAAAGCTAAATATGCGGAATGTCATTTGCTATCAAACTTCGAATGTAACAGCTATAATTTAAGAATAGCATCAACAACAACCTGAAAGTTCAGTTGGGCAGGTAAACTGTGAAGTGCTCTTGTGTGGAGTAGGCTATGTGCCGTTGAAAAACGGATGCGGGTTGTGCAGCGTTCTCAAGGCTCTCTGGGGAAGAAAAAACAGCCTGGAATTTTCTGAAAGGTCAGTGATATTTTCAGTTACTGATCGATTGTCTGTTGCCGTCTGCGTCGGTATTTGGTTGTGTGGCCCTTGGATATGGCAAGACTGCAGTCTAAGAACCCTTGTTTTCGATGACCCTGGTTGGGATTGAAGTAGAATCCCCAACTTTCGATCTGGCGGCACGAGTTTGAATCTGGCCAGAGAAGGGGAGAGAGAGAGAGAGAGAGAGAGAGAGAGAGAGAGAGAGAGAGAGAGAGAGAGAGAGAGAGAGAGAGCCCGCCCTCCTCACCCCAAAATAACAATGGAGAAAAAACAACCTTTACGCATACAGCCTCCAGTCCACTCAGTTGCCAATGAATGCGTTACTCTGTTCAGGGTTGGATAATAATAATAATAATAATAATGATAAGAAGAAGAAAAAGAACTATATAATAATAATGATACATTATAAAAATACCGATGATTATAATGAGAATTGTTAAAAGGCATTAAATATTGATGTTTAAGATGATAATAGTAGTAGTAGTAATAGTAATAAGTAGTAGTAATAATAGGAACTGGCTTTCAAAGGCCTAGACCTCGCGGCCTATTTACGTTCTCTCTTTGTCAAATATTTCAAAGTATAGATGTTAAATGTTAGATGTTTAAGATTATAATAACATTAACAATAGTTTTAAGATGATGATACTAATATTGATAATGTTGATAGTAATAACAGTGATAATAGTTATACGGCGCTAAATCTTGACATATTTAAACATTCACTCACAAGGACAAAAATAACTAAGCTTTTAAGAATACAAAGCACATGCATAGTGGAAGAGCAAGAGAGATGGGAGTGGGATGAAGGGATAGGTGGGCGAGAGGGGAAATCGCTGCTGGACAAAGAAATATGGCTTCAAGTTAGGTTTGAAGTAAGAGTTTGTGACTGTCAAAGAGATAGAGGACCAGCTGTACGGACCAGACAGAAATTGAGAGGTGATCGACTGTGGAGCATCTGTATTGAAGAATTTGTAATCATATAACATAAGAAGCAAAGCGACGAGGTCTGGCAGGGGTGCACATTATTCGGAGGTAGTTGCAAAGATAAGTAGGTTCGCAAAAACATTTAACCACTTGTATGAAATTCTTTGAGTGAAAGGCAGCCAAATGGGCGCCATCCTCATAATAATGTTGCTGAGAAAAGTTGGTCTCTACCACCATCTTGCCTAAAATCCTTAGGGTTATTGGGGTGTGCGGTCATTGTTTTCAAACTAGTCATATGTGGAAACTTTTCTCATTACATTTCATCGCATTTTGTTCCATTGGATAAAGTTTAATGTTGTTGAAATTTTAGACTCTGTTGTTCCTTTGGCTTTGCATTCTGTAAACTTAAAATATTTTTATTCATTTGGTGGAAACTCAAAATCAAATAAAAAAAGTTTATACATGAGCATATAATTATATGTCAATACACACACACAGACACACAATACACTCGCGTGCACGCGCGCGCGCCCATACTATACATGCTTACTCATGTGCATGCACGCAATGACACATACACATTTAATTGCGTGCTGCATTCTTTCGTACACACACATACGAATGCAACGCATGCACGCGCTCATGCATGCTCTCGCTCTTCTCTCTGGCTTTCTCTCTCTCTCTCTCTCTCACACACACACACACACACACACACACACACACACACACACACACACACACACACACACACACACACACACTCTCTCTCTCTCTCTCTCTCTTTCTCACACATACACACACGCGCACGCATAATACACTGCAATATAACCTTTGGGGCCCAAACTGTTTGCCTTCGAATGTACGCTAGAAGTGCAATCCATCAAATGTTTAAGGCAAATTATCACAAATGTTTCAATCATAATCTGATGACTGCACAATGGCTAAAGCTAGTAAAAGCCACTTTGATTTCACAACTGGAGCAGTCTGGTATTATACTGTATTAGAATACTGTACGTGTTTTATGAAGAAGACAAAGATGGCTGTATACAACGCCTGTGTCCTCAGCGCCTTGCTGTATGGCAGCGAGGCGTGGACCACGCATGCTCATCAGGAGAAAAGGCTCAATACCTTCCACCTAAGAAGCCTACGGCGCATACTCGGCATTTCCTGGCAAGATAAGATGACCAACACCGAAGTCCTGACCCGCGATGGCCTCCCAACCATGCATACCATGCTTAGCTGAGACAGCGTCGGCTGCGCTGGTTGGGCCACGTTGGCCGCATGGAAGATGGTCGCATCCCAAAAGACATCCTCAGGACACAGGGCAGAGAAACATTGGCCGCCCACAGCTGAGATACAGAGACGTTTGCAAACGTGACATGAAGGCGCTTGAGATCGACACTGAGTCCTGGGAGGACCTCGCAGACGACCGCAACAGCTGGAGAACCACTCTCAAGAAACAGCTGCGGATTGGTGAGGACAAACTGTCAGCTGCTGCAGCAGAAAAGCGAGTTCGCAGAAAAGGGATGACAGCCAACAGGCCAGCATTGGCATACACATGCGACCGCTGCGACAGAGACTGCCTCTCTCTCATTGGTCTCTACAGTCACAGGCGACGCTGCTTGGACCAAGCAGACAGCCCATTTAGACATTAGAACGGATGTACTTTGTCCATGGTCAGCCATGACCGAGGGAGGCCTACTACTACGTGTTTTATAAGACATAGGAAGTCCAATCTTGCAGGAGGAGGATGGATTTTGCTTTCGACATGCTGTTTTGTATATGTTTAGTGTTTCAATCCTTTAATGCGTAATTATATAAAACGTTTGAATGTTTGGTACTTGCACTAGTTGAAATGAACAAGGGGTGGGCTACATTTCTTTAAAAGATAGGGTTGCTTTTGCTGTGATGGTTTTTATTTTGTTCTATTTTTTTTTTTACTCCAGGTCATCTGTTCCTTTGTCAAATTATCGTACACTGTTCACAATACAAATACAGAATAATATACACATCCATACAATAAACATGCCAGTAGATTGGAGATTTCTATGTTCCTTATTTATGGAAAGGTGGAAAGTTATAATTACAAAACCATGCTTACTGGGACACAAGTCCCGTACATAACCATTGAAACTTAAAACAGTACAATGCAACTGGAATGCAACCTAGAGCATAAAACCTCATAAAAGCAATATTAAACCAAATTTAGTCATAAAAATCAGAATCAGTCATAAAACCAAAAGCCGTCTGGCTCTTTGCTCCTTGTCTTTATTAGTGATAGGCTATTAGTACAGCATCACAACAGCACAACCCAAGATGGCCCACAACTCTCCACCATCTTGAAGCGAACTGGTTTAACAGAGAGAGAGACAAAGCAATCACAGTAACATGTACAATTGATATTGCTGGAAACCAGACTGAAATCATGTTCGTTCAATAGACTCAAGACATAATTTTTGTATTGCCTATACAGGGGATCTATCAAGCCAGCTAAATCTAACGCTAAATTAATCAAAAAGGGTTATTTGTTCTGTTTACATTAGCCACAACACTAAAGGGACATAACTTTGCATCAGTTCTTGAAACGAAAGTAACTGTGACTTTATGTCAGGGAGAGTGAAGCAAATATGACGACACGAGCCTACTGGATGCACATTTGAAGATCCCGATAGATTCAGGAAGAGTTACAGTATTGCACCAAACATGTGAGAATGATTAAAAATAAATAATACTAAGTGGATTAAGTTATTTGAGAAAAAAACTGCTATATAGAATCCTTGGGATGTGTGTGTATGTGTGTGTGTGTGTGTGTGTGTGTGTGTGTGTGTGTGTGTGTGTGTGTGTGTGTGTGTGTGTGTGTGTTTGAGAGAGAGAGACATGTGTGTGTGCGCGCGTGCGCGCAGGCGTGTGTGTGTGTGTGTGTGTTTGAGAGAGAGAGAGAGAGAGAGAGAGAGAGAGAGAGAGAGAGAGAGAGAGAGAGAGAGAGAGAAAGAAATACGAGTCTGTGTGTGTGTGTAAGAGAGATAGAGGAGGAAAGGAGGGAGAGAGAGAGAGAGGGAGGGAAGGAGGGAGGGAGGGTGTAACACATAAGATTACAAAAACATGCTCCGCCCCGTTCCAGATAATGTAAAGTAACAGTTCCGTCGTATTCTGATAGTTTCTTTCACAGCGCTGTGTAAGAAAAATACTCACGCAGCGAGCAACATTAACAAGGCGAATTATCTTTGACTGCAGGCTTACCCATTTCTCTAACTTGCTTGTTGCTACGCCAAGCGAATGAGAAAAGCAGGCAACACTAGCGTTTTGATACTGTGTACTTTCCTGCAGCACTGATGGCTGTAACGATAAACACTTAGGCTGTGTGCATTATCTCTAATCTACCTCAGTTTTTGACAGTGTCAAGTTCCCGTTTTTCCCGTTTCACTCCCTCCTTCGTCTTCTTTCTCCTCCGATCAGTTTCCCATCACCTCCCCGTATCTCGACGTACAAAGGTACTAATAAAGACACTCGCGCGCTTGCTCTGTGTGAGTGTGTATGTGTAAGTGTGTGTGTGTGTGTGTGTGTGTGTGTGTGTGTGTGTGTGTGTGTGTGTGTTTCATTTAACGTCTGTTCACACGAGGGGATATCAGACACAAATGAAATCCATAAGTAAATTAATGAATAAATGAAAATAATGACACAAACCCTTCCAGTGAAGAACTCTCATGTGACTGAAATCAAAGTTTGAACAGTTTATGCCGGAAAAAGCAAACAACCAAACGAAAAATAATAGTTTTTCACTAAGGCTGTAAGCCCTATTATAATTCAACTCACTTTTAAAGCTAAGCTTGGTAAAACAGTTTGAAAGGTTATCGACTTAAAAATAATGTGAAACAGAGTAATTTGTAACCAAACGTTGCATCAGATGTCAGCACTGCATTAGATTCTGATTTCAGTTTAATCTGTATCGATATATCCAGTTTGTGATGGATCTTGTGACATTATGGTTATCTTGTTGGGATAGGCTAGTGGTGAACATTTGATGTATACTATATAATTTGCGAAGTATTGCTAGGCCTATGATTTGTCATCTTCGTATAACTTTTCTGTCAATTTTGGCAGCATAATTTTCCAAAGAGACTATGAGTTTGTGTGTCGAGATAAAGGAAGTATATTTTGGTAGAACTTTTGTGTGTAACACAGGCATATATATATATATATATATATGATCCGTTTAAACAAAATGAGTCTTAAAATTAAGGTGAAAATAACAGATTTTAGGATATTATGATTTTCAAAATGTCCAGATTATTAACTTTCTTTTCATATGAAATTTATTATTCTACTCCTAAAAATAAGGAAGTTATAGGTGTTTGAAGTGTGTAACATAGCAAACGGCCATTTTGAGAAAATCAAGTTTTAAAATTTTCACCACTTCAGTGAAGTTTTACCTTAGCAACAGGTATTTCTACTCCACCAAATTTTACCAAATTTTGTACCATGGTAAAACACATCATGCCACAATAGCACACAAAACTTGGTGTGAAAATCTACTGTAATTGTCTGGTTAGTTAAGTTTATATGTCCCTTTTTCTAACACAAAAAGCATGCCATTATCGGGTTAAAAGGCATTTTAAATACATTTTCCGATGAATTATAAAGTGCTGAGTGCATGTACATGTAATTTAAAGATTAAATATTCCATTTTTGACGAAAAGTAAAAATTGACAAAATCGACCCATCACACCTTTTCCGGGCCTCTACGCTTTTCGCTGCCCGCGAGTTAGGACTCATTTCGTGAAAACGGGTCACACACACACACACACACACACACACACACACACACACACACACACACACACACACACACACACACACACACACACACATATATATATATATGTATATATACATATATATATATATTATGTATATGTGTGCGTATACATGTATACATATTATATATATATATACATATATGATTATATTTAATGTATATATATATATATATATATATATATATATATGTATATATTATATTTAATGTATGTGTGCGTATATATGCATGTGTGTTTTACGGGTGTGTCTGTGAACAAAGCATGAAGAAAATCTCAGCGTAATGTTTGTTGGGAGAGGCTGAGCCGAGCACTTGTGCTCATGTGTAGTGACATTCATGCATGACTTTAACTTACCTACGACCGCACTTACAGACAGACACACACAGACACACGCACACAGACACAGACAGACAGACAGACAGACAACACACACACACACACACACACACACACACACACACACACACACACACACACACACACACACACACACACTCGCGTAAAGACAGCTTCTATTACCTATTTCCTTTCATGATCGATTTTTGCTTTCATCATGCTTGAAACAGGGCTTAATATTGCGTTACTGTAGACACATACAAATGCATGTGTCACTTCTCTCTCTCTCTCTCTCTCTTTCTCTCTCCCTCACACACACACACACAAACACACACACACACACACACACACACACACACACACACACACACACAACACACACACACACACACACACACTCTCTCTCTCTCTCTCTCACTCTGTTGCTATTTTTCCTTGAAATACTTATTGTTTTTTGGCTATCAACAAATTGTGTTCCTTCTGTTGAAATTCAGCACTAGTTTTCTCTTGTGGTCACGAATCATAGCAAGGCAATAGTTGTTACAGAAGCGCTAAAGACAGTGTACCTATCTTCTGAAGACATACCGAGTCGAAGCCACACTGTATCTCATTTCCTGATCCTCTGACAGAGGAATTAGCCGTGTCCATGACAGTAGGCGTTATGCATGGCAATACAGGGGTCATTGCACGCGCTTTTTTACTCGGATGCTGACAGCACGCAGCAGACAGCAGTGTATTAGGCTTGAGCGGTTTGATTGGCGACACTCTTCAGAGTAGCAAATGCTGTTCGGCTGGCTATAAGACAATGATAATGTATCTTTTTTGACTCGCCATGATTTGTCTGCTGTACGACATTCGTCTGTATAGAGTTGGAAATCCTTATGGAACACAGAAGCAGATATAAAGTTATTGAAAAACAAAACAAAAGAAAAACAAAAAACACGAACTGGTCCATTCGATAGAGAGTAGGATACAGGCAATTATATTAAGATCAAGAGCAAAAGGATTGTTGAAAGGAGAAAAACAACACCAAAATATTTCTTTGACCTGAAAAAACAAACACTATAAATAAAAGTAAGATTAAACTAATTGACCAAAATGGAGCTCTAACGGATGAACCTAAAAAATCAAAAGGTAAATACATTCTAAACAAAAGCTATATATACAAAGGAAAAATTGGAAGAGAGTGAAATAAGATGTACTAAAAGAACACCCAGAGTTACCCAAAGAAGAGAAAAACATACATTTGGACGAAGCCGGATTTGCATTAAAAACACGAAAAATGGAAAGAGCCCAGGAACAGATGGCTTTTAGGTGGAATTTTATGAATTCGTTTGGAGAAAGCCTGGTCCAATTGTTGTGAGAGCCTTAATTAAATTAGTCATTTAGAGATAGAGAACTGTTAGCAAAACAAAAAGATGGATGAATGGCCAGCGTCACAAAAACTGGTAAACCAATGGAATAATAAAGAATTAGAGGCCTCTTTCATTACTTAAAGATTTATAGAAGATCAGGATTACATGCTTTGCAAATAGGATTAAAACAATTCTTCCAAACGTAATTTGTGAAGATCAGACACGTTTCGTTGCAAATAGATACTTCGGAGACAAAAGAAGACTGACAACAATTTAATTACTTACTTAGACATGAAACAAATCTTCGCTCCTATTTTGCCTGAATCTTCACTCTTACTTTGCCTAGACTTTGAGAAAGCTTTTGATTCCTTAGATCTACAGTGTCTATTCAAAGTTCTGAAGATGTATGTATTTTGGTGAAAGTATTTGTAAATGGATAGAAACATTTTAGAAAAAAAAATCAACAGTTGCTTTATTTGTCAAATTGCAGACTGCTTCGCTGTAGAAATAGACTGTAGACAAGGAGACCCAGTGTTTTCTTACTTACTTGTATTTTGTGTGGATATTATAGCAATCATGATAACAGAAAATAAAGACATAAAAGGCATTGTAGTATATGATAAAGAACACAAACTGTCACAGTTTGTAGATGACGATCAGTCAGTGAATGGTGGAATAAAACTGTCTTCTGAGAAATCTATAAGCTCTTTTTATTCTTAAATTTAGAAGCACTTTAGCGCTTTCTGTAATTGCTAACAAAATAGTAAAAGTCTGGTCAGGATGTAAAAATGGGTCATATAATAGAGATACGCAGCATTTTAATATTGACTGGAATTCCAACATCTGAAATCTTTGTGTGTGATTCACAAGTAATATGAAAATATGTGAAGAAATAAATCATTTATATATTAAAAAAAAAACATCAGAAGCAAGGATTTTCTTTAACATTTGGGTAAAAACAAGTATACACCTCTGGGAAAAGTTGCGCTTTTAAGATCTGCCATCTCATCCAAACTAATTGATCTAAAGATTTGCTCACGTATCCTCTGAATGAACTTGTGAGTGATCTTCAGAGCATGCGTTTTTCGTTTGTATGGAAAGGCAGACGGATAAAATCAACAGAAAGACGACTCGAAAAGGCATTCAAAAAGGAGGTTTAAACAAACTGGATATCAAGAACTTCATTAGAGCCTTAAAATGTCTTGGTTCAGATAGTTAAATACTTAAGGACACAAATGAAAAAGAATCTACCAGACTCTACTACCCTTCGTTAAATAAATAGATGAATGTGGTTCTAGGTATAGGATGAATAGATTTGATAATAACTTACTCTGAAAACACATATTTAAAGCATTACTGATTGGATTGAAAAGGTGGTCTGTTGCATTGCGTGTGTAAATTGAAAATGGATCAGTTGTGACTCACATTGACTTTAATAGAAAATACAGCTCAAATGTGACTACTCTTTTCTATAATGGATGCAAAGTATCATATAAGAAACACTTGAAAACTTGAAAATAAAATCAAAAACAATCTTTTATGCAACAATGATAAAACATAAAAACGAAGAAAAATGGATTACTAAATATTTTTGCGATCTCGAAAAACACAATTACGCAAGCAAACAGATCTTTGCAATCGTACTGAAATTCAAGACAGACGAAATTGTCAAAGCTGTTATTTTTTTATGGGAACTTGTACAGAAAGAGAACACAAGAAAATGCTGAGGTAGAACACGTTGTTTATATCTCAACTTTAACAGACCCGGAGAAAAACTCACTTGAAGAAAATGTTACTTTGTATGAAGCTACTTATGCTGTTAGACATAAGAAAAACTACAAAAGTCCTGGTACAGATGGCTTCACATATGAATTCTTTAAATTGTTTTGGTCACAATTGAGTGCACTGGTTGTCAGATCACTGAATGATGGATTTCAGAAAGGCTAGGTATCATCAATACTAAAAGAAGGCATGACAGTATGTATAACAAAAGGCAACAAATAGAGAGACCTAATAAAAAACTGGATGACTCTTTTAAATGTTATGTACAAAGTAGGATCAGCCTGAATAGCTAATTGATTACAAACCTGTTCTTCACTCGTTGATAGATGATGATGAAATTGGGTTTGTTTTAGGCATACGTATTATTAGTGATAATAGTCGTCTTATACATGATTTGATCAGCTATCTTAGCAGCAAAAACTTTCCTGGATTACTGTTATGTATAGACTTTGAAAAAGCATTTGTTTCAATAGACGGGAAGTTCATGATTCAAGTGTTGAATGCTTTTGGTTTTGGGCCAGATGTTTGCCGACAGATTTTTATATTTTATGAAAGCGTAACATCAGTTGTAGCAATTAATGTCTGACTTGTTCCCTATCCAGAGAGGATGTAGACAAGATGACCCACTATCTCCGTTATTCTGTATTTTAAATGTAGAAATTCTGTCATAAAAGATTGGGCAAAACAAATATTAAAGGCATTTTGATACAAGAAACGGAGTATAAAATTCCACAATATGCCGACGATACTGAAGTTATTCTACACGGTAACAGAATCTCATTCGAGGAAGTAATAACACTTTATTGCTTTGGCAGAAAATCCGGACTTCTCTTAAACACGGTAAAAACTAATGTTTTTTGGCTTGGCAGTAGACGTAACTCACCGGTAAAATACATTGATCATTTACATATGGAATGGAACCCACCTAAATTTAAGATATCAGGAATATGGCTCACAAATGATTTGAAAAACCGTGAAATACTGAATTTTCATGAGAAATTTGAAAAAAAATGGTTAAAAAGCTTATCACCCCTCTTGGCAAGGTTGCTGTTATGAAATCCCTCATTTTATCCAAAATTATTCACTTGTGGATTTTGTTTTTAAATCCACCAGCCAGTCGAATAGATTCTTCGCAAAAATCAGTAATAGAATTTTGTGGAATAGAAAAAGACATATTAAATGTGTTGAAAATGGTGGTCTTGGAATACATGACGTAAGGAAATATATTAACGCATTAAAGCTGCCTTGGATAAGAAAGCTGCAGAGCACCAATCATAGATGGAAAAGTGTACCACATTTTTATGCAATAGAATTATATTGTCAGAAAATTTATATTCTAATCTCCCAGTACAACTGCTTGCTATTTCAAATTTACTTTGGAAACATGTCCTGCGTGCATACAAAGAATTTGGCAAGACTTTGGAGCCAAAAACATCTGAAGAGTTTCTTGTAGAACCAATAATATTTTGTAACGAAAATATAAACGTAGAAAACAAAGTTATCTTCGAAAGAACTGGATGAATAAGGGGGTATGTTTTGTCAAGAACGTTCTAAATCCGGATTGCACATTTATGTCGGTTGCGAGTTTTATAGACAAGTATGCAATCAACACAAACTTTGTAACCTATACTGGAGTGTTACAGGCTATTTAAGAAAATGTGATATACGTATCCAAAACAACATGTCAGTAAATCAATCAAAATTATGAAATGTATTGCGTTGGTAAACAAGGGAGTCCAATTGTACTATGTCAACCAAAGAAACCAAACCGAAAAGTTGTAACAAACAGGAGTCAACATTGAATGAAGAAATAGAGTGCCATGTCATATGTAAAAAAGTACGAAAAACAAAAGAAATTAGACTTAAATGGTTACAACTTAAATTAATCAAACGAATATTTTCAACAAATGTTACCTTGATGAATATGGGTGCACAAAATGATAATGTCTACTCATGAACAAGACAGCATACGTCATCTTTCTCTTTGAACTGCAGAAGTATACAATTATTCTGGCAACAGCTTCGAGTAGCTATCAATAATCTCTGTGACATTGCCACCTTAATACTGTTTAATGAGAAGATTGTATTATTTGGATATGACAGAATTTTACAATCAGATCGCAATATGATTTAATTTTGCTGTAAGCCAAGTTCTACATCTGTAAATGCAAATATAATGTCTTCCACAAATTAATTTGTTCTAGAGATACTTGAAAATTGTGTACAATATCGAAAAACATGTGTCAGTTATGACTATGAACTACAATAGATTTCAGACTGACTGGCTTTTTATAAAGCATTGATTGAACGTGTTTGACTTGATCATCAATACCACTATCTTGGTGCAGATAATCTGTTTGAAATAGATACGTAATGTACTTGAAGTAAACCTTTTACATCTGCATAGTAATGATTCGACAGTATTGATGTATGTGTGTTTATGTAACAAGTATGTTCGTGTGTGTGTGTGTGTGTGTGTGTGTGTGTGTGTGTGTGTGTGTTGTGTGTGTGTGTGTGTGTGTGTGTGTGTGTTCTTTCTTGCAAAAAGTCAAAAAAAGAAATAAATTACACAAAAAAGTTTCCACAGAAAAATTTGTTCATGAAAATTCATAAAATACAAGAATGTAAACACTTCCAGTGTAATTCATATTACCAATGCTGTCTTTCGTTTCTAAACAGAATTCAATGCGAAAGTTATTTACAAGTTCCATTTCTTTTAAAATGACATTAGTTCCAAGAATTCCTCGGACAATGCGTCTGAAACCATTTTAACTTACAAAGCGCAAAACAATTGTTATTGAACGGAAGAGAGACCAGCAGAAGCACATCCCAAAGCTGTAGGACTCCTTCCCTTCTGCAGAAGAACATATGTCTTCAGGATCGGTCTTATGTATGTATGTATGTATGTATGTATGTATGTATGTATGTATGTATGTATGTATGTATACATGTATGCATGTATGTATGAATGTATGTATGTACGTAAGTACCTACGTACCTACGTACACACAAACACATGTTACATATATTATACATATATATATATATATATATATATATATTACACACACACACACACACACACACACACACACACACACACACACACACACACACACACACACACACACACACACATACACACACACACATATGCATATATATATGTACATATACATATGTATACATACATACATACATACAAGCATACATACATACATACATACTTACATACATACATACGTACGTACGTACATACATACGTACATACATACATTACTTTGAGGTCGAGTATGGTTACGCTTCAGATGGTCCGTTAGTCTGGGTAAGAATGTGGTTTTCATCAAGTTCTTTTTGTTTCCTCAGAGCTGCTATTCCGGAGTTCAATTTGGCCAGTGGTTTGTTGCTACCACTCAAAGTAATGAGTGGGATCATATCCTATATGTTCAGGATTGGAGTGTCTTTTTATGACAGTCTCTGTCTCATTGAGAGATGTGGTGTTTCAGATGTTGTAGTCTGCTTTCTTCCTCGGCCAAAGGCTCTGTCTGCTCGTTTCTTCAGATGGCACAGTGGGCACATTGACGCAATACATGCTAGTTCTGTTAAAGTAGATGATCTGAGTCTTTGCTAAGACAGTTTTGGATTTGGGAAATCATCTGCTTTTACGATTTTTGCTGTTTTCAATACAGCTGTGTCTGCCCTGTAGTTGGTGACAACTTTCATATGGGGATGGACCTTTAACCGTCCTTCCATCAGGGTAGTTGACAAGGATTCCATCCTTTCTTTACAGCCCCCTCTGTGAAGACATCGGTCCATTCTGATCTGTTGTAGACACTATCAAATATTTCTATGTGAGGGACTTTTGGACTGCTTCTGGTTAGTCTGTCTTGTTTAGAATACCTGGGACTTATGTGAAGAAGATGATAGTTGTCTGGGTGATCCAATCTCCAGCATACTGGAGTGATTCTAACTCATCTTTATTTACAGGCAAGATTTGGGCACGTTTTCCCCTCAGATTCTTTGTGAGATGTCTTATCCCACTCCTACTGCTTTTTTGGTTTAGCTGCAAATTTATTAAATACTTTTTTTTCTTTGGGTATCCAATGAGGTCAGTCCTGCGGTCTTGTTCATGGCGTTGATTAGAGTGTTTACCTTCATTCCACTGTTCTAGATCTTTGTAAGTTTGTTTATGTTGGTCATGGCTGCAGTAGCTCAGGTGTTTTAAACTGCTGCCGTTGGCGATCAATCTGTTGAGATACAGGTCACCGTAAAACCAGTGTACCAGGCGCTGCTCGATCTCATATTTATTTCTGCTTGAACGAAGGAACTAAACACAGTAACCAGCCACACTTTAAGCCTGTTAAATAACTTATCTGCAGCAATGTTTCCTCAGATATGTGTGCACACGGTGTTTGGCCCATCCTATGCAAGCGTTATGTAACTGAACATTCTGCCTATTTCGTCTTCGGTAGGTGTGGATATTGGGTTGTTTGATTCTGTATAAGCCACCGAACGCCGCCATGATCCACAGAATCTTTAACCCACGTAGTTTATATCTTGTAGACATAAGCAGACGAATAACATAAGCAGACGAACAGGCAGCAGGTCTGCGCCTTTGTTGACCTGAAAGATTGGAAAACTATCCGTCCATTACCCACCGGCGCTATCAGGCGGGGTCGAACTCAGACCTTCCGATTACAAGTCCGCCATCCTAACCACCTGGTTGTCGCCCCTGTCATTCAGGAAGCTCAATTGGAGGCTGTAGTCCTTGATCAAGTGGGCTGCTTCCTATGTCAGTGTCACAGTTGACGAGGGAAAAGAAAGAGACGACAGAGGGTGGGAGGGCAAAATTGGACCAATCAGAGCGCCGTGTCTTGGAACCGACCGGCAGACGTAAAGTCTGTGACAGGAACTGGACCAGACAGCCACCATCAGTCTTTCTTCACTGGCCAATCGGTGCACACACACACACACAAACACGCACGCACAGAGCTTACGCACGTACTCGCGTATTCTGGTCAATACCTTAAAGTTACTGTACATTATAATCGACTTACTACACACTAGGTAATGTCGCTTTTAAGTGAAATCTTTTTATGGCTAAATCCTTCAGACTCAAAGAGTCGACTGAACTGTATGCTTCTGATACAAACACACCACCTAGCAGTGGATTGTTTAGTTAGAATGTTTCCTATTTCTGGCCCAGATTATTATGGTGGTTTCGTTATAACTCTGACAGACAAGAATTATTCCTTTTGGTGGTAGCATGTCAAAGCTCACAAAAATGTATTTAATTGTTTGTTTCTAAGCCTTCGACCACCCGATTTTTAATGGATAGCTAACTCTGTACAGGACTGGGGAACTTAAAGCCAGGGAGATTACTGGGAAGTCCTCTGTAAAAAGTAACCAGAGAACGTAGAACTCCTGTAGACTTAACAACGCGCTGTAAACTGTGGTCATGACCTGAGCCAAGTATTTTATAGCTTCATTATGTTGGCAGTGCAAGTCGTCAGGCATTCTCATGGGAACTTGCACCACAGCTATCCGTCACCATCTTTACTACGTCTTTCATCTTTTTGCAGCCGTTACAACCAGGCAGACCTAAATATAGTTACAGAGGGACTGTTTGGGGCACTGTTTGGTTATGTGCGCTTGGTCGATTTATGCTGCAGAGCTCTTAACCAGATCAGATGGACATAAATCAGGATCAAAGTTTATCAGCGGACATAGTAGAGTATCACCTTTTTGAACAATGATAGACGGCAACGAAACATACTACTGATACAAGGATAATAAGACAACATTGGGATACAGTGATAAGCGATTCTGGTCCCATTGCCATCCGGATGTGGGCTTACTTGAAGATCCGAGGATACAGACATTTTCCAGTACATCATAATGTCCCTAGTATTATACACCCAGTCATCTTTTCTCTTTTCCTCCATCTATCTTCTCGCTGCCTTTGGTCTCTCACTCTGTTCGCCGTCTACTCATCCCTTCCACCCTTGCAAAGCTCATTTTCTCGTTGTTGGTGTTCTACTGCGGCTCTGTCAATATATAATCCCTTTCAGAATTTTTCATTGTTCCCATCTTTGATATGTCCTTCAATACAACACAAAGGTTGATTTGTTGCTAGCTGTGACAATGAGCTATTGTATCATTTGTTATAACTGTATCATGGATAGATTAAGCTTGAATCTTTTATTCTGTTCATTTTCGTTTGTCCTTTGACCGAAGGTTGGGTTGTTGGGATTCCACATATGATTTCCTGACGGTTTTTCTTCACCTCTCTCTGTCTTTTGAAAGAATTTGGGAATCATCGAAATCCAAATCTGTCTGCTCTCTAATATTGTCTTCCCGTGTCTTCTTTGGTTAACCTCCCTTTCTGCTTTCTAGCAGTGTTTTTTGAAGGATAGTCGTCGCAAGGTCAAACGATCTTTTTTCTTCGTGATTTCCAAATATTTTCAACCGACGAGAGAGATGGAGAAAAATAGCAGGAAATCATATGAGGAGTTCCAACAATCCAACCTTCGGTCAAAGGATAGACGAAGGCGAAAGAACAAAAACTCAAAGTTTAATCTGTCCTACGCTATGGTATGGACCCTACATTTCAATCCGTGTTTAACATTGCAGCAAGATGGTAATGAACTTGAACAGTCTGGATGATCTTTCTGTGGGCCTTGTCATTTCTGATATAATCATAAGAGATTGTAGGATCTTGTGACGGCACCTGATTTCTATAACTAGGAGTATTTTCTGTGTCTCAGATGTGAGGGTCCATCTTTCATAAACGAACAGTTAGACTGATATGCCAAGGGAGAACATCATTCTTATCTTGGAGCCAAGGCGATGTTCTGGTCATTCCAGATGGGAAAAAAGCAGCGTCTGTATGACTCAGTTACATGAGCGCTGTTTTCTTTGTTGTTTGTTTGTTTTTTGTTTGTTTGTTGTTGTTTGTTGTTTTTTGTTGTCTTTTTTTTGGGGGGGGGGAGGGGTGTCTGGCAAAGACTTTTAGGTTTTAGCCTTCATGTGAGACGGTTGCTTTAAAGTAATTGGAGATAGAAACTGTTTCAAATCTCACTTTATTGATCGATGTCTGCTGTTATTGTCGTTGTAGGTCATCTTCTCCGCATTAATTTCCAGGTTTTAAGCTCTTGAGGTGGTGTCTAGGCTTTAACCAAGGGGTAAGTTCTTTTCTTCCCTAATCAACGCATCAATTTCATCAGTCAAAGGAAGGCTGAATACTACTATGCTCATTTACCGTTTGTTCCATCATGGTCTTACAGTGCGATAGCGATGGCGTGCTTCAGAATGGTATTAAAAAGGGCAAGCGAGATTAAACCTCCCTGGCGGACTCTAACATCTGTTCTGAACCAGTCTCTAATGAAACCATTGTTTCGGATTGCACTGAATCAGTCTCTAATGAAACCATTGTTTCGGATTGCACTGAATCAGTCTCTAATGAAACCATTGTTTCGGATTGCACTGAATCAGTCTCTAATGAAACCACTGAATCAGTCTCTAATGAAACCATGATTTAGGATTGCACTGAATCAGTCTCTAATGAAACCACTGAATCAGTCTCCAATGAAACCATGATTTAGGATTGCACTGAATCAGTCTCTAATGAAACCATGATTTAGGATTGCACTGAATCAGTCTCTAATGAAACCATGATTTAGGATTGCATGGTGGCCTTGCCATACAGGTGATCAGTGACCCGGACAGAAATGGGACAGATGTTGCACTGCTTACAGGTTGCATACCAAACACCGTCGAAGCCCTTCTGAAAGTCTACAAGGGCGATACAGAGTTGATGTAGGTATTTGATACAAATCATTAATTTTAAATGATTTTGGGGAAGGTAAAAAATAGTGGTCAACATATTCCAAGAATAACACTACTTGTAACGGAATGGTCCTTGCATGTTTCAGTGTTGGATTGTTTGTTTCAAATTAAGTAAATCAATAAAAACAATATAGTTTAGACATTTTACTATTTCCTTTTTATTGAAAAGATATTACAGGAATTTTATATTTTATACTTCTCATGTCACTGTGGTCTTGAAGAAATTTCAGACGAAATAAAAACTTGACGTGCATCGAGAACAAAACAGACTTTCACAACAATGAAAGCATATTTCAGTGTCCTCAGAAGTTCCAGAGAAGGCGCTGTTTACACACTTTACTCTAAAAGTGCTGATTTTAGACACTGCTTCATTTCTTGTGACTTTGTTTATATCTTTGACTCAAAGTTGGCAAAGAACCATCAGAAACACCTGAAAAAATCTTGTCAACACTTTGTGGTTAGCAAGATAGACAGACAGACAGACAGACAGACAGACAAGAACCAGAAAAAAACACGAAAAAAGAATAAGAACGCATATTTAATACAACAAGACAAGACAGGCGCAAATTTTCGGCCAACTGGCCTTTGTCAAGCGTAAGATCATAAAGAAGGAAACACCAGATACAAAAATTAGGAGAAAAAGACTGAAACATCCCTGCTGCTCCTTCCAGTGTGAGAAAAGGAATAAAGTGACTAAAGACAGACAGACAGACAGACAGACAGACAGACAGACAGACAGACAGACACACACACACACACACACACACACACATACACACACATACACACACACATACACACACACACACACACACACACACACACACACACACACACACACACACACACACACATACACACACACAAGCAGACATGCATCTCTCCCGTGTGCTATGAAATAATCTGTTTAAAAAGGAAAAAAAGTAGAAAAGTGAATAGCGACAGACTCAAGAGTGTTAAAGGCTGCAAGTGGGACCATCAAAACGACATGTGTGTCGTGATTCTAATGTCAACATGAGCTATACTGCTGACGGTCTGACAGCCGGCGGATCAGCAGAGGCGTGCTCTAAAATCCCTGCTACAGACTGCAGTCAGAGACGTACAGGTCGAAGAGGATCCAGACTTGATCCATGCAGTGCAATTTTTGTCATGCATGGGACACTGCCACAACGTACTGTGGGAAGACGGGAAACGTTTTAAACATATCTGGTCGTGCATGCGCGCGCGCGCGAGTGTGTGCCTGCGTGTGTGTGTACGTGCGTGCGTGTATCTGCGCGTGTGCGCGTGCGTGTGTGTAATCCGCTAGCCACTATTTCCAGTGAAGAGCTAACACATCTCTGGCAGTTTGTGTTTAGTCACTCTCTTTGTGATAGGTTTCTGGTTATATATCACATTGCATTCTAATACATTGCATTTTAGTGTAGTGCAGTGTAGTGTTATGTAGTGTAGTGTACTATAGAGTAGTGTAATGTGTGGTGTGATGTGGTGTAGTGTACTGTAGTGTAGAGTAATGTAGTGTAGTGTACTATACTGAAGTGTAGAATAACGTATTCCTAGTTTTGTAGGAAGGGAATGTTCCTATTTAAAGTGTGGTCTGGTTTCGCAGAAGAGAATTTGTCACCTTAGCATGGAGTCGGCTTCATGAGCCCGTTGTCTAATGATAGCATGTGCTTTTTTGTGATTGCCTGATGATCACAGTGGATGTTCCAAAAATTTCACCCAGAATCAGACATTAATCATCACGCTTTCTTTTACACGCTAAGTCCATACTGCACATCACACTGTGGCTTATCGTCTCATCCGAACAACTCGCGCCTCTGCACATCTCCTTCGATTATGTGCGCAAATGTATTAGTATGTGTACTTAATTTTCTTGTCCTTTTTTCCTGTTGAAATATTGTGTATGTTTTGAAACGGTTAAAGCCCTGATATGGCTCTACGCAGTCGGCTGGGCTTTAAATAACAATGACAATAACGCGCCACTGCAACAACTCAAGGTCCAGTGGGGTCAGGTGGGTAGGTATGGGAACACACATCTATGTTTATCTTTCTGCAGAATGCTGGATGGTTCTGTTGATACAACCGTGAATTGAAGACCTGCTGTCTCCAGTTCAATCCCAGTCTGCAACATAAAACAACTGGTCTGTACCTGGCTGTCTTAATGCTCCAGTCATTCTGATGATGTCAGCTTTTACGTAGGCCTCGTTCTCCCCACCCCCCAGCTCCCAATTTCAAGACCTTGCCAGGGTTTTGCGCAGGTTCAAGAAATTTGCCAGATAATTGCCGGAGCGCATATGGAATTGTCCGAGTGTGATGAATTCCTAGAACATATTCCAAACTCCGAAATGTATATTTCTGGAGAGGGAGTGTTAAAAGTGGGGAGAAAAATGAGCGTCTCAAGATGGGGACCGAATCCAGAACCTCTGGCATTCTAGGAGAGCACTGGGCCTCGCTCTGCTGTTGTGCTGTGAAACATGGTAAAACAAACTTGAAATTGTTTACAACGATTAGTCTAAATTGGTGCGAATGCCAGCATTCAAATAAATAGAAAACAGAATGGACGAAAATAAAACGAGAGCACGTATCTAATTCGCAAAACAAGATGGCTCGAAGTTTCGCCCAACTGACTTTGAGACGTCTGACTACTTAGAACGCGCAGAGTAGACACAAGGCAGTAGACAGACAAAGCAAAATATGTAAGTTTTGTGATGAAAGTGCCTGAGTCAATGAGTTGTACTTTATTTTCGAATGTCCTAAATTCCATTATGACCGATTTATTTCACAAAAACATGTCAGTTAAATCAGTATATTCTTTATGTAGCTTCATTACTTGAAAGAAAAGAGGTCAATAGAAATTAGCAAAAATGACCAAAAATGTTCTAAAATTGTATAATTTTATTTTAAATTTTGAGCATTCTGTCGTAAAATAGTAATAAGTGAATTGATTTTATTCTGTTTTTGAACTGGTATGAATTCTTTCTGCTTAGTGTTATCTGCTGATTCCGTTGGAGTTTTGTTTATTTGCTGTTATTCTTCATGTCCTGATTGGGGGTTAATGACACAATGACCATTTAACATTGCACAATGTGTGTGTCTGTGGGTCTGTGTGTCTGTGTGTGTCTGTGTGTATGTCTGTGTGTGTGTCTGTTTGTTAGTGTGTATGTGTTAATGTGCGTGTGTGTTAGTGTGTGTTTCTGTGTGTATCTGCGTGTGTGCGTGTGTGTGTGTGTGTGTGTGTGTGTGTGTGTTAGTGTGTGTGTGCATGTGTGTGTGCCTATGTGTATTTATGTATGTGTGTGTGCGCGCGCGTGTGTGTGCTGGTAGTATGATGCAGAACAATTAAAGCACATTTCATTTTTGGTCTGGAAGTGGCAGTAGAAGCGAAAATATCACGTGTCTTTTGTCTGTGGGGATTGGGAAGTGTTACTCTGGCCACGCTACAAATCCTTCAAGCCATTTTCATAGAGACCCCTGGTTGTTTGAAGCCAAGAAAGTCAAAATTCATGTCAGCGTGCACACCCACCCCCTAACACACACACACACACACTCCCCACACATATGTTTTGACAGAGAAGACAAAACTTGAACTTCGAAAATTTTGTTACTCAACGATAATTGCTTTTGGTCCCAGCAGGCTTCTGAATTGGTCATGAGATAGATAGGAAGGAGGGAGAGAGAGAGAGAGAGAGAGAGAGAGAGAGAGAGAGAGAGAGAGAGAGAGAAAGAGAGAGAGAGAGAGAGAGACAGACAGAGACAGACAGAGAGAAAGAGAGAGTATGTGTGTGTGTGTGTTTGTGTGTGTGAGAGAGAGAGAGAGAGAGACAGAGACAGAGACAGAGACAGAAAATACGAAACGAATACGAATGCGAATACGAAATGTTTTAATCATTATACGCCAAAATCTCCCATCGACTGACATATGTAACAACAAAGCATAAAACATTTTGTATACAAGACATGTTAGACAGCAAGAAAAACATTACAAAATATTAACGTAGATTCAAAGGCTATGACATAACGGTACCCAAAACATTTAATGCCCCATAAACCGACATCATGACCGAACAGAATGGTCTCACTACGTGTAGACATCAGTATATTAAATCTAAACTTCCATGGGTCATTACAGTACTGAAAAGGTAACAATTTAATTTTACATTATGCCACGCAGGACGACAAAGTAAAAAATTTAGTTCTTCTCTATCCATATTACAAAAGCGGCACATAAGCTCATTTTATCTTCTCATTCCACGTCGAAAACGAAAGCGAAAGAAACAAACAAAACAACAGCAGCAGTAGCAACAACAACAACAACAAAAATAACAGAAAAAAAAAAACAAACGAAAGAAAGAAAGAAACAAACAAACAAAAAAACCAGAACAAAAAAATAAACAAGAACAAAACAACAACAAAAACAAAACAAAACAAAAGGGAGAGAGGGAGAGATTCACTGTTTACTGGATAGTCACACCCCCCCCCCTCCCATACATATGTGTACTTCTCAGTTGTACATTGTTAATACAGTTAGCAAGTCTTTTCCATTTGTATGATCGGAAGAGATCTCTACACATATCATTTAACATTTCGTAGACGCGTTTATTGTTAAGAAAATAACTCAGTTAAGAATTTAAATAAATCAACAACTTGCAACTTTAGTGCACACTTGTTCTAGGATGGCTTCTGTATACCATGTGTGACTATAGTATCGGCACATACAAGGACTAATTTTAAAGTACTTTCACATTATGTTATACTTTAAGTATACTCACACACATACACACACATAGACATATACACACACACAGAGTGCACCACACCAAACCACACCAAACCACACCACACCACACTACACCACACACACACACACATGCACAGACACATACACACACATACACACACACACACACACACACACACACACACACACACACACAACGCACACACACACATATATAGACATACACACTCAGAATACACCACACCACACACACCACACACACCACACCACACTACACACTACACTACACTACACTACTACACTACACTACACTACACTACACTACACTACACTACACTACACTACACTACACTACACTACACTACACTACACTACACTACACTACACGGACACGGACACGGACACGGGCACGCACACGCACACACGCACACACGAGCACACACTTAAAACATTGTATACATAAATTCATAAAACTACACAAATCATCACTATACATACATGGACAAATGAACCACCACCTGTACACTCGGACACGTAACACACGCGCCTGCACACACAGACACACATACATGCTCTTAAGCATTCATGTATACATAAAGAAATATGAACATGTTGATATATGTGGGGGGAAATGTACGCAGGATACGCGTAGGTCTATTTACAATAAAGAAATGTAAACATGTTGATATGTATGGGGAAAATTGTACAGGAATATGAGTAGTTTATTTACAATCTGTCAATATTTAAACATTTGCAACAAGTACTATCATTTTTTGTTGTGAGGGCGTTGTTAGGCTCGTCATAATGAAAGTAGATGTCGCCAAGGATGATACGGGAGCCAATTACATATGAAGTGTTTGTATAATCAAGAAAACCGTGAAATTTATCAGAAAACATGGTGTCATAGGACGGTATACGCAGAAGAAACGAAGAAAGGACTATGATAAACCGAAGGTAAAATAAGCAGTTTCAAATGATACATATGCAAAGGAGAACGACGATGTAGGTGTCAAATAATGATCTGTTGTTGATGTGTACATCACACCGCCATGAGAGGAGCGGGGAATGTATTGACGGAATAACCAGGGGGTGTTAGTCAGCACACTGTATTCCATTACAACACGACCTAAGCCATGTCTCAGCCAGAAACAAAATGTCACAGGTAGGCGTCCATGATGCATCCGGCCATTTTCCAATTTCATGTATTACATCCATGCATGGTCTTATACACAGATTTTCATTTGTTATATACTCACATACACACATACGCTCGTACATTTTCAGACACGTGTGTGTACGCGCGCATGCATGCTGTGTACGTGTGTATATATAACTGTCTGTAGTTTATGGAGATGAGGTTATTTTACTTTGGCTCCGATAATTCTTTACTTTTTTTTTTTACATTTGACAATTTTTGATTACAATTGTACTTTTTAAAATTTCCTTTGATGCGTTTTGTTATCATAGCTCGTATATTAATTTTGTTCTTTGAACATTGTTGTTTTATTAAATAGTTTAAATGTTTATTTATAATGTATTTGGTTTCAAACATTTCTACGTTGCGCTTTTCTAAAATAATCAGTGCACGACAGTGACTAGTTTGATGATGACGTCTCTGTCTCTCATATTCTCACTTACCGTCTGGCTGTGTCATACACACAAGCACTCTCTCTGTTTCTGTTTCTATTTTTTTTCTCTCTCCCTGTCTCTTTCTCTCCCCCTCCTTTTTTCTTTCTTTCTCTGGTTTCATGGACAAAGGCTGGGTGTAAAAACATTTGGTACTTTATGCCACTACCCTAGTGAATAAAAACATTCTGTATTTTTTGTTCTGTCTCTCCGTATGTGTCTCTGTCAGTCTGTCTCTCCCCCTTCCCCATCGTCTACACTGTTTACCTTCAGTTTTGCCGCCCGCACACCTATTACCTACTGAAAATATGTTCTTGACAAACATCGTGGCTGTATTGATTTTTTCCTTGCTCGAGAAACATGCAGAAAGAACATGACTTCACCAAACAATGCATTCTGTTTGATCGTGGTAACGAAAGGACAATATTTTAGTTTCATTCTTGTGAGCATTGCCATTTCTTAATAAAAGCAAAACGAAAATGCACTCCAAATATTGTTTGAAAGAAAATATTTTTGTTTTTTGTTTTTTTTATTTCCTTTTTGGTTTTTATCGCATGTGCTTATTCTTCCTTTTTTCATTCCTTGCAACCCGTCTACTTCCTCCGTTTTTTTTTATCTGTCTGTCTGTCAGTCGGTCTATCTGGCTACGTATCTATTTTTTTTCTATTTTTCCCCTCTTCGGCATCACTACCCTACGACTCCAGGACTGAGAAAGCGTGCTTTTTTATCTGTTCAATTCCTGTCATGTGTTCTCTGTCTGTCTGTCTGTTCGTCTGTCTGTCTGTCTCTCCATCCATCCATCCATCCATCCATCCATCCATCCATCCACATCCATCCATCCATCCATCCACATCCATCCATCCATCCATACTTACATACGTAAGTACCTACTTACCTACCTATCTACCTACATACCTACTTACCCACCCACCCACCCACCTACCTACCTACCTACCTACATACATACATAAATACATACATACATACATACACACATACATACATACATATATACATACATACATACATTACATTACTTACATACATGCAAACATACATACATACACACACGCATACTTACTTACATACATACATACATACATACATACATACATACTTATATACGTACATACTAAGAAATTGTCCACAGGAAAAATACATGCACATCAACTGGTTGCTTAAAATCGAAAGATGGCACGCTTATCATGGAAAAAGACAAAATATTGGACAGATGGGGAGAGTACATTAAAAACCTTTTTGAGGATGACAGAAACGAAGAACACATTATAAAAAAGAACTTTGAAGGACCACCCATAATGAAAGATGAAGTTAGAGCAGCACTGAAAAAGATGAAACCAGAAAAAGCCCCCAAACCAGACAACATTACTACAGAGATGATTGAAGCCCTGGAGGAATTTGGCATAGAAAAAATAACAGTCCTCCTAAATGAAATTTACGACACTGGAAAAATCCCCAAAGATATGTCAAAATCAATTTTCATTGCACTTCCAAAGAAGACAGGGGCTATAGAATGCGAACTCCATCGCACAATCAGTTTGATGAGTCATGTAACAAAAATCCTGTTAAGATTAATCATGATGAGGACAAGGAATAGAATCAAAAGAAAAATAGCAGAAGAACAGTGTGGATTTGTGGAAGTGGAAGGAACTATTAATGCCATGTACATCCTAAGAACTATCACAGAGAGGTCAATTGAGATGAATAAGGTTTTGTATTTATGCTTTGTTGAATATACCAAGGCTCTCGATCGGGTAAGACATGAAGAATTGATCAACCAACTGGAGAGACTCAATGTTGATGGAAAAGTTCTACGAATAATCAGAAATATATATTGGGAACAAACAGCTGCAATGAGAATAGAAAACAATAATTATAAGCTCTTTCCAAAACATCAAAAGAGGAGTCAGATAGGGTTGTGTTTTGTCACCAGATCTGTTTTCACTTTACAGCATCATTCGAAACATCATCATGAGAAACCCAGAGGAAGACCCTGGATTAAAGGTTGGAAGGAAAATGATAAACAATATTCGATACGCAGGTGACACCGTGCTAATTGCAGAAAATGAAATGGACCTTGTGAATATACTAGAAATAGAAAGCAAAGGTAAGGGGTTGGAACTAAACAGCAGGAAGACTGAAGTCATGGTGATCAGTAAAAAACCCCATGAAATCCCCTCATGCAAAATAACAGCAAATGGCACAACCTTGTCACAGGTTGACAAGTTTAAATACCTGGGAACGATAATTTCATTAGACGGCAGATGCACATCAGAAATAGCCAGCAGAATCGGCCAAGCCAAAACAGCATTCAAGAAGATGACAAGCATTCTTACCAACAAATGCCTATCAATTAAAATCAGGAAGAGAGTTCTTGAATGTTATATACACTACGCACAAAAAGTTAAGGATCACTTGCACAAAAATTCATAACTTTCAAAATAAGAAAGCCAATGCGTTGAACATTTAATTCCATGCTTTAGTGATAACGATACACAATTGCCTTCAATTTCGAGCAATCGTTTGGTGTGTACATTTGATCAAAGTGGGTACGTATCGAAATTTGATTTCCCAAAGTCATTGAAATCACAAGACAGGGCATTCTGATGCTCCCAAAAGTTCAGTAATGCGTGTAACCGCCATGGCTGTTCTGGCACTCGACGCAGCGAGTCCTCATCGAGTTGACCAGGTTGGTGAAGATCCTCTGTGGAAGCGCCTGCCACTCAGCCTGCGGCATCTGATAGAGGTGTTGGGCATACCTGGGAGGGGGGTGGTTGCTCCTCACTTTGCGATCCAGCTCATCCCAGAGGTTCTCAATCGGGTTGAGATCGGGACTGCATGCTGGCCACTCCATTCTGTTGACTCCAGACTGCTGCAGGAAGTCGTTGACCACCCTTGCCCTGTGGGGGCGAGCGTTGTCATCCTGGTAGACAGCCGTCGGTCCCATCTGCTGCAGTGTAGGCACAGCCAGCGGTCGAAGGATCTCATCCCGGTATCGGAGGCCAGTCAGGTTACCCTGTACATGATACAAGGGTGTTCTGTGGTGAAGGCTAAAGGCCCCCCAGACCATTACAGAACCTCCACCAAAGGCCACCTTTTCTTGGACAGTGGTGTCAATAAAGCGTTGCCCTGGGCGCCTCCAGACCCTCAGTCGGCCGTCGTTGTGGTTCATGGTGAAGCGTGATTCATCACTGAACAGGACCTGGGACCATTGCTGACGTGTCCACCTCACGTGACGTCTGCAGAAGGCGCGGCGTGCTGCCCTATGGGCTGGAGTTAAGCGTGGCCGTACAGCTGGGCGACGAGAACGGAGGTTAAACCCATGAAGGCGGTTCCGTATGGTCTGCTGGCTGATGTTGATGTTAGTAGCCACCCTCAGCTGCCTTCGAATGATGCTGGAAGAGGCTGTTCTTGTCTGCAGGGCTTGTCGTTCAATGAGACGATCTTCACGTGGGTTTGTCTTCTTCGGTCGACCAGATCTGCGTCTTTCATGGACCCTCCCAGTGGCTGTGAAGCGTTGAATCAGTCTGACAATGACCGAGATGGACACCTGAAGTTGCCTGGCCACTTCTCGCTTGGGAACACCATCTTGGAACCATGCAACAGCTCGTCCCCTCTCAAACTCGCTCAATTTTCGTCGTGGAGGCATTGTCAGATCAGGCCTACTACTGGTGGAATGTCTTCTTATAAAGCCAAGCAAGAGACAGCATCTCACACATAAACAGCAGTGCTTGCACATGCATAATGGTTTTTCCATCTGGCTTGTGCAATGTGTTCAGGCAGAACGGTCCAAAACAAGGTCCTTTTTCGCAAGTTTCCGCTTTTCCGTTTGCGGCAAAGCTCAGTAGTAGAGAATCCCGTGCAATTTTCGTACTAACACAACATCGCCCACTTACAGCTGAACAAGAATTCATAACAATTTGGCTGGACTGAGAAATAAATAACAGTAGCGAACTGAGTTTATTACGCACCTGTTTTCTCATAGTGATCCTTAACTTTTTGTGCGTAGTTTAGAACCAATACTGTTGTACGGATGTGAGGCATGGGCAGTCAAGAAGCAAAGCCAGAACAAGATTGAGGCAGCCGAGATGTGGTTTCTAAGAAGAAATGTTGAGAGTTCCATGGACAGCAAAGAAAACAAACGAGACAGTCTTGATGGAGGCAGACACAAGTAGATCATTCATAAGGAAGATTAGGAAAAGATAGGCAACATTTATAGGCCATTTTGTGAGGAAGGGGGATTGGAGCACCTGGTCACAACGGGAAAGCTGGAGGGAAAGGGAGCATCAGGTAGACCCAGGGAGAAAATGCTAGACGGACTTGCAGAGTGGCTGAAGACGAGGAGGGTGGAGAAGATGCTTGAGGCAACAAGAGATAGAGACAGATGGAAGTCCATGGTCGCCAACGCCATGCAGCAGGGCACCTGATGATGATTATGATACTAAACACTGAAGAACTCTCCTCCGGATGTAAATTGATAGCAATTTGTTGGTGAGAACGCTTTTCTTTTTTTGAATGCCGTTTCAGCTTGGCCGATTCTGCTGGCTATTTCTGATGTGCTTTTGCCGTCTGGTGAGATGACTGTTCCCATGAAGGCAGACACAAGTAGATCAATCATAAGGAAGATTATCAGCTTGTCTCAATGTTATACCATTTGCTGTTATTCTGCATGAGGGGATTTTTTTTAACTGATTACCATAAACTTAGTCTTTTTACTATTTAGTTCTAACCCTTTATTTCTGCTTTATATTTGTATTATATTGACAAGATTTTGTAGGTCTTTTTCGTTTTCTGCAATTAGAGCGGTGTCATCTGTAAAAAGAAGACTGTTTATAATTTTTCCTCCAACCTTTATCCCATGACATTCTTCTAGGTTTTTCATGATGGTTTCGCTGCAAACTGAAAACAAATCAGGTGACAGAACACATCCCTGCCTAACCCCGCTTTTGATATTTTGGTATTTTTCTATTCTCATTGCCGCTATTTGTTCCCTATACATATTTCTTATTATTCTTGGATTCTTTCCATCAATATTGAGCCTTTTCTAATTGGTTGATCAATTCCTCGTTTCTTACCCGAACAAAAGCCTTGGTATGATCAACAAAACATAAAAATGAATCCTTATTCAGCTGAATTGATCTATCTGTGAGAGTTCTTAGGATGCATATGGCACTAATAGTTCCTTTCCCTTCGACAAATCCACACTGTTTTTCTTGTCCTCATCGGTATTATTCTTAATAAAATCCTTGTTACATGACATATTCAGCTGAATGTATGATGGAATTCGCATTCTATAGCCCCTGCTTTCTTTGGAAAAGCAGTGAAAATTGATTTTGACATATCTTTGGGGATTTTTCCGGTGTCTTACTTTT
>CM060311.1:52007691-52035191 GCA_030674185.1 Monoplex corrugatus | reverse complement strand
AGTTTAATCGGGCGAATGTTATATTTTAACAGTTTTGTAGTTTAATGGGGCGAATGTTATATTTGTTTTTTAGTTGCATGGGGCGAATGTTATATTTAACATAGTTTTGTAGTTGAATGGGCGAATGTTACGTTTACACTGTTTTGCCGTTAAATGGCGCAGTTGTAATATTTTAACACAGCCATATAACTTAATGGAGCAGTTATTACCTGTTAACAGAATTTTGTAGTTTAATGGAGCAATTGTAATGTCTCAGCATAATTTTGTAATTTAGTGCAACGATTGTTATGTCTTAACTGAGTTTTGTAGTTTAATGGAACGATTGCTATATTTTAACACAGGTAGAAAGAATCTCAAGGGAGAGCTAGACAACAGAAGGTCTTCAGAGAAGTAACCCCCTTTAAACAAGTGTTTCGGCCCTGAATTCCTTACACTCTCGGGGGGCCGGGCCACATCCAGGTCATGACTCCTGGATGCCCTTCTGCTGTTGTCTATTTTTTTTTCCCACGCCCGGGAGCGAACCTGGGCGATTCTGCGCTTCAGAACTGCGGTACGCGGTTTTACCAATGTGCTAACGGGGCACACATCATCTGTAGGGAATTTAATCCTTATGAAGTTCACTTTTTTGGTTCCTCCTTGCCCAGATCCAGCTTGAGCTCCTTTCTGCTGCCTCTGCCATCGCTTTAAGGGCTCTAGTCCTCTTCTTCCCAGAAATGGCGAGTTGTTTCATGAGATCATAAGCGGAGGTGCCCACAAACCCTCTTGCCCCGACCTCTATGGCGAAGATTTTGACCCGCAGACCTGCTTTCTTCAGGGTGCTGGCAAGACCGGCGTATTTTTCGGTCTTGTAGATATGTGCTTCTTCCATTCTGCTTTCGTATGGCACAGTGAGTTCTATCAGAATCACTTGTTTCGAGGAGTCAGAGTGGAGAGCGATGTCTGGTCTCATGCCTGTCTTGCTGATGACATCTGGGTAATTTCTCCACTCTGGGAGGTCTGCTGTACACTCCCAGTCGACTGCTCCATCCAGAAGACCCTTTGGCAATGTGCTGGTTGTCATAGCACTTTCGGGCCAGACCTGTTTCCCTCCTGCTTTGTAGAACGTTGTCATAGCAATTGGTGCATTTGGGGTCATGGTTTTTTCGCTAACCACATCTGTGATCACTTTCAGAACTTGATTGTGCCTCCATGTATACCTTCCTTGGGCTAGCGCTACTTTGCAAGAGCTTAGGACATGTTCCACTGTTTGTTTCTTCTGACAGAGCGGACATGCTGGGTCGTCTGATTTCCCCCATTTCACTAAGTTTGCATTCGAGGGGAGCAGGTCATATACAGATCTGAGGAGGAAGCTTATCCTTAGAGGAGCCATGTGCCACATATCATTCCAGCTGAGACTTCTTTGGAGTGCACTGTCCCATGTTGTCCATTGCCCCTGTTGACCTTGCTGGACTGCCTTCTGCACTCTTTTGACATCTTCTTCTTCCTTCAACTCCTGTATGATCATGTCTCTTTTTTCCTTCCCTTTGGCTTTGGACCACCACTGCATTTTTGTTGCTCCCAGTCCCTGTCTGTTGGTTTGCGTGTGTCCAATTATTTCTTTGATGCTGAGGTTTCTCTTGGCATTGTTTACAGCCTCTTGGACTTTCCACTTTCTGCCAGTTCTCAGCTTTGGATGAACTGATCTCACGATATTGTCTTCCGATTCCTCCAGCATGCTCAACAGTCTTGCTTTTCCAACTTTGTATTCCTCCACTATGGATTTGAGAGGTAGCTTCAGCATTGCTTGACGACAGTAGAATGCAACATCAGTGAGACCAGGTGGGACACCGAGCCATTTTCTTGTGTATTTGTTGATTTTGGCTTCCATTGCTTCGACTGTGCTGGTGCAAATGTCATAGATTAGCAGTGGCCACAGCAGCTTTGGTATCAGCATGAACTGTAGACACCAGACTTTGTATTTGCCTGGCAGTCCGCAGTTATCTATTTTCTTCAGGCCTTCTTCTGCTGTTTGCTTGGTTTCACATCCCCTTTGTGTGTCTTTCAGGGAGTCATCATACCATCTTCCGAGACTTTTTACTGGCTCTTCTGTGACAGTGGGGATGGCTTGGTTGGCTACCATGAATTTGACTGAATCTGCCACTTTTCCTTTTCGCAGTGAGATACTTCGGGATTTCTTAGGTTTGAACCTCATTCTTGAAGAGGCCACCAGCTCATCCAGCTGCTTTAAGATTTGGTGTGTCTCTTCCTCATCCGTGGACAAGACTGTTGTGTCATCCATGAAAGCTTTCAGAGGAGGCATCTGGTATCCATCTCCCAGATTCACTGGACCTGAACTCTTCATTGCAGCTTTCAAGATGACTTCCATTGCCAACACGAACAGTATGGGAGAGATTGCACAGCCCATTGCAATGCCCACCTCTAGGGCTATCCAGTCCGTGGTGTATTCTTTGGTAGAGAACCGCATTGAGAACCCTTGGAAATACTTCCTCAGCATTGTTCGGATGTTTTCTGGGATGTGATACATTTCAAGAGCCAGCTGGATCATATCGTGTGGAACTGATCCATATGCATTCGTCAGATCAAGCCAAACTACGTCAATGTCTCTCTTCTCTGTTCTTGCTTTTTGGATGGCATCCCAAATCAACGTGGCATGTTCCAAGCATCCAGGCATTCCTGGTATGCCTCCCTTTTGGACTGACATATCCAGATACTTGTTTTCAGTCAGGTATTTTGTCAATCTTGCTGCCATAACAGAGAAGAAGATTTTCCCCTCGACGTTCAGAAGTGATATTGGCCTGAACTGATTGATGCTGCTGGAGTTCTGCTCCTTCGGAATGTACACTCCTTCAGCTCTCATCCATTGGTCGCTGATCTTCTGGTTCCTCCATGCTGATCGAATCATCTTGTGGAGCCACTCGAGCACTTTTGGGCATTTCTTGTAGAGCAGGTATGGTATTCCGTTTGGTCCAGGTGCTGCCTTGGCTCTGGCTTTCTTTACTACGTTCTTCACTTCATCCAGTGTTGGTGGTTTGTTATTGAATTTTCCTTCTGGCGCTGCAGGCCAAACCAGATTCGGGATTTCAAGTGGTGCCTCGCGCTGAGAATCGGAATATGTTTCCCTGAGATGCTGCTCTAGGGTTTCCTTGCCCACTGTGAGAGTCCCTGATTTGGGTTGTTCAAACAGCTTTCTTGCAAAGTCAAAGGGATCTTTGAAGAAACGATCTTGAGTCTTCTTCTTTTTGCTCTTTCTTCGCCTTGCTGATTCCACTTTGCTGAGAGCATTGTGTTTGGCCTTCAGATCTTTCCAGAGTTCCAGGAGCCCTTGCTTCTCGAATTCTGAGGCAGTTTTCATTCGCTTTTTAAGCTTCCTTTTCTCCCTCCGGATGCTCTCCATCTGTTGCTGTCTTCTGGATTTCTGGGGAGGCGTTTTTGTCTTTGGCTGCTTCACTCCATAAGTGTCCCTGCAGATAGAGTATATGATGTCTCCGTATGTGTCAAATTTGTGTTCCAGCGTACTGTTCCCTATTAGCGCATTCAGCTTAAAGACAAGTTCCTCATCTAATTTCTCCCATTGTTCTTTTGCACCGGCAGGCGGCAAATTGAGTTTTCCACGTTTGGCGTTAAGAGCTTGTGCAAACTCCGCATCAGAACCGTCAGCGTGGATGTCCTTGGCACTATGGTTTAATTCCTGGCCTTGGTCATCCAACGTCTCACCTGCTATCGCAGTGCGCTGCTGCTGGTTCGTATGTGTCTTCAAACAGCCCATTTTTGTCCTGTGGATCTTCATGCCGCGTTTGGTGGTGAATCTCCTTCCACACGCACACGGAAATTCCAACTGGTCATTAATCATGGTCCGTTGTGCGTTTCCAGTCGTGATGGAGTCAGTGCCGATGGATTCATCATTCTCTCCCTCTTTCGGTGAATCCTGGGAGCATCTTTCATTTAAAGAACTCGTGGCATGTTATCAAAGGCAAGGTGGGAAGCCAACCCACAAAGCCCGCAGATCTAGTCTTTCCCAGTGTCCTTCGGTCTTTCCCGAATGTCCTCCGAACTATTCCCGGAAGTCAATGGATTGACCATGTGCAGGTAGAAAGAAACTCTAGGGAGAGCTAGACAACAGAAGGTCTTCAGAGAAGTAACCCCCTTTAAACAAGTGTTTCGGCCCTGAATTGTTTTGTAGTTTAACGGAACGATTGCTATATTTTAACAGTTTTGTAGTTTAATGGAACGATTGCTATATTTTAACACAGTTTTGTAGTTTAATGGAACGATTGCTATATTTTAACACAGTTTTGTAGTTTAACGGAACGATTGCTATATTTTAACACAGTTTTGTAGTTTAACGGGACGATTGCTATATTTTAACACAGTTTTGTAGTTTAATGGAACGATTGCTATATTTTAACAGTTTTGTAGTTTAATGGAACGATTGCTATATTTTAACACAGTTTTGTAGTTTAACGGAACGATTGCTATATTTTAACACAGTTTTGTAGTTTAACGGAACGATTGCTATATTTTAACACAGTTTTGTAGTTTAACGGAACGATTGCTATATTTTAACACAGTTTTGTAGTTTAATGGAACGATTGCTATATTTTTACACAGTTTTGTAGTTTAACGGAACGATTGCTATATTTCAACACAGTTTTGTAGTTTAACGGAACGATTGCTATATTTCAACACAGTTTTGTAGTTTAATGGAACGATTGCTATATTTTAACACAGTTTTGTAGTTTAATGGAACGATTGCTATATTTTAACACAGTTTTGTAGTTTAACGGAACGATTGCTATATTTTAACACAGTTTTGTAGTTTAACGGAACGATTGCTATATTTTAACACAGTTTTGTAGTTTAACGGAACGATTGCTATATTTTAACACAGTTTTGTAGTTTAACGGAACGATTGCTATATTTTAACACAGTTTTGTAGTTTAACGGAACGATTGCTATATTTTAACACAGTTTTGTAGTTTAACGGAACGATTGCTATATTTTAACACAGTTTTGTAGTTTAATGGAACGATTGCTATATTTTAACACAGTTTTGTAGTTTAACGGAACGATTGCTATATTTTAACACAGTTTTGTAGTTTAACGGAACGATTGCTATATTTTAACAGTTTTGTAGTTTAACGGAACGATTGCTATATTTTAACACAGTTTTGTAGTTTAATGGAACGATTGCTATATTTTAACACAGTTTTGTAGTTTAACGGAACGATTGCTATATTTTAACACAGTTTTGTAGTTTAACGGAACGATTGCTATATTTAACACAGTTTTGTAGTTTAACGGAACGATTGCTATATTTTAACACAGTTTTGTAGTTTAATGGAACGATTGCTATATTTTAACACAGTTTTGTAGTTTAACGGAACGATTGCTATATTTTAACACAGTTTTGTAGTTTAACGGAACGATTGCTATATTTTAACACAGTTTTGTAGTTTAACGGAACGATTGCTATTTTTAACACAGTTTTGTAGTTTAACGGAACGATTGCTATATTTTAACACAGTTTTGTAGTTTAACGGAACGATTGCTATATTTTAACACAGTTTTGTAGTTTAACGGAACGATTGCTATATTTTAACACAGTTTTGTAGTTTAACGGAACGATTGCTATATTTTAACACAGTTTTGTAGTTTAACGGAACGATTGCTATATTTTAACACAGTTTTGTAGTTTAACGGAACGATTGCTATATTTTAACACAGTTTTGTAGTTTAACGGAACGATTGCTATATTTAACACAGTTTTGTAGTTTAATGGAAGATGTTGCTATTATTTTAACACGTTTTGTTGTTTAAACGGAGATATGGTTATAGTTTTAAGTTTACAATTAATGACATTGTAAACACAATTTTATATTTAAAGGAGCAGTTGTTATTTTACACATTTATTGCTTAAAGGAGCGTTGTTATTTTTAACGCGTGTGTTTACGGGCGATTATTGTATTTTAACACATTATTAACATCACACCAGGTCATCCATTAGTGTTATGTCGACAAGTTCACCACAATGCCACCACAAGGAGGTTATCTCGACTCTGGTCAGGTGGTTTCAGTGCTTTTGGGCTGCCTCTTGAATCTTCAGTTTCTGCTTTTAACCCTTTGAGTCCCGCACCTTGTCCATCAGCATCCTGCATTGTCAGCCATGTTAGCAAAGCGAAAACTTAACCCGTTGACTTCCTCACTCTATCCACCAGCTTCCTGCAGGAAGCTGGTGGATAGGGTGAGGAAGTCAAAGGGTTACGTTTTTGAAGTTGGTGGATAGGGTGCAAGAGTCAAAGAGTTAATTTGCGGAAGTGGCGTAGACTGGTCTCTTTCTTTTGGTGAACGAATTGTTTTTGTTTCTTCTTCGTTTTGCTCTGAAATTTCTTGTGGCGGCGTTTGGCCTCCTGATATTGATAATTACAAACAGCCTGAAACTCACTGAAACTCTCGAATGCAAAGATATCGTACAAGTTTTCGTGCAGGGCATTTTCTCTCTTTTCCCACAAACACCCTCAGATGATGGGAAAGACACTGCAGCGACAAGGGATAGATTCGTATGGATCGCCATGTACAGTACATGTATTTTGTGCATGTAAAACCTGTACTCGTGAGCATCTTTGTTTGAATACTTTATTGCGCTTTGAGTTCCATTTTGAAAATAGAGATATGAGCGACTATTACGTTTTGTTATTCATTCATTCATTCATTCATTCATTCATTCATTCATTCATTCATTCATTCATTTATTCATTCATTCATTCATTCTGCTTTCTGTCTTTAGAGCGAGGTAAACAAACACACAAACAGATAAACAAACAAACAACAACAAAATCCTAACAACAAGAACAAAATACAGAACTACATAAATGAATAAAGGAATAAATGAATAGATATGATAAAGCAAAAAAACAAAAGTCCTACTGATAGCCATTATTCACGTGAAAACGCAATATGTATTACACACAGAATACATTTATCACAGAGGCACATTCTTTACGTTTAAACGAGAAAACGAGAGAGAAAGGATTGGGAAGAGAGAGAGAGAGAGAGAGAGAGAGAGAGAGGAGAGAGAGAGAGAGAGAGTTTTTTAATTTCTATTTTTCTAAAACGTTACCAAAGTTTGTTAGCAATATTTTCTTAGCTGTTTTCAGATGGACTTTTACCACATGTTGGTCAAAGATGCAGGACCGTAGAGGACTCACAAATGCGTAGGTCTGGAGGACAAAAAGAAAGTCTAAAATCAGCTCTTTTTGGAAAAGGCGCGCAAACAACACATTGTCAGGAACTTGTGCCAACATGCAAACTATGGTTTTACTTCTGTGATAGTTTACCGTTGTCCACGACACACGTCAAGTTTTATTTCAGGCGAAGCTTCTTTAAGGCCACAGTGACCATGAAAACCAAATCGGAATTTTCTCAGATAATTTTTGTATAAAAAGTGAGATTGTTGGAATGGCGTGACTACCCTATTTGCGTATTAATTTTACTTTTGGCCCGTAGATAACAAGGGAAGGGGCAAGATATTATCCAATGTTGACATGGTTGAAGAGAAGCGTGAGAGGAAGAGGGAAGAAATAAGACAGACGAAAGTGGTATTGAAGTGGCGTGTAAGAGAGAGAAAATGGCCACAGTGGAGGAGAATGGAACAGAAGAAGAAAAAAAAAAAAAAAAAAGAAAAAGAAAGAAAAAAAAAAAAAAAAACGGGAAAAAATTATGCTGTGGCTGTAGTAGCAAATATATATTCCTTTTTCGATTAAAAATAAAGTAAAAAAGAAAAGAAAACAGAAAATCCCCTTGTTAAAACTGACGTATTCCTTTACTTGAAAACTTCGTTCCTTCCATATGAAATCATATTTCTTTTTTATTTGTTTACGAGAAGGAAAAATGCAGACCAGTGGTGAGGGTGAGGTGCTTTAGGATGAGAGAGAGAGAGAGAGAGAGAGAGAGAGAGAGAGGGAGAGAGAGAGAGAGAGAGAGAGAGAAAAGAGAAAATGTTTTCCTTCTCTATTTATGTATTTTTTATTCTTTATCTGTAAACAACAAGAGAAGGGGCAACAAATTATCCGGAGTTGACACTGTTGCAGAGAAGCGTGAGAGAAAAAGAGAGG
Source organism: Monoplex corrugatus (assembly GCA_030674185.1). NCBI lineage: Eukaryota > Metazoa > Mollusca > Gastropoda > Littorinimorpha > Ranellidae > Monoplex > Monoplex corrugatus. The sequence continues at coordinate 52,027,080 of CM060311.1, read as the reverse complement.
GAAGAGAGACGAAAACGGTGTTGAAGTGACGTGTAAGAAAGAGGAAAATAGCCACAATGAAAAAGAAAGGAACTGAAGAAAAGGGAAAAGGAGAAGATAAAATAACATGCTTAGGTCATAGTAGCAAATAAATATCTTCCTATCCTATTAAAAAAGGCGAGAAGAAGAAAATAATACGAAGGAAAGAAATAGAAAAGAACACACACTCGCATAACAACGTACACGTGTATCCACGCACACGCATACAGGCTGGCGCTTTAATACCCTTCTCTTCCATTAAACAAAGGACGGAAAAACAAAAGACCAGAGAGAAAGAACGCAAAGAAAAACAACAGAAACATACGAATATACCGTTACCCGATCAGTCCTCAAAACACGAACACACGCAGATGCTTTTAGTACTTTATGAATGCGTCTGTTTCTCTGTCATTCACAGACACACACACAGGCACACACGTATAGACATACACATTACACACACACGTATAGACACACACATTACACACACGGGCACGCACATGCACACACACACGCACACACACACGCACACACATACATTACACATGCGGGTACACACACACACACACACACACACACACACACACACACACACACACACACACACACACACACACACACACAACAATATATATATATATATATATATATATATATATATAGACACACACGCACACACGTAGACACACCATTACATGTACACACATGCACGCACGCACGCACACACGCATACACACACACACACATACATAACAAACACACACATGCACAGAACTTCATCTTTCAATAGCACTTTCCCAGCCTTCCATCAGTGTGCAATGTGTGAGTGAGTGAGTGAGTGTGTGTGTGTGTGTGTGTGTGTGTGTGTGTGTGTGTGTGTGTGTGTGTGTGTGTGTGTGTGTGTGTGTGTGTCTGTGTTTTGAGATATTGGAAATGACAAAGGAGCAAGACAAGATTAATTTGATTATGCGAAAAAAAAAATTACAAGCATAATATCCTTATATTGATTTATTTATCTGTTGTGTGCATGGAAGAAAGTTGCGGGACGGAAATCAAACTCACAGAAGAAGAATGGCAACGGAAAGAAGAAAAGGCAAGGAATAGAGAACAAAATGAAATAAAGGAAGGAAAGAAAAGAGAAAAAGAAACAAGGAAAAGCAGATGAAGAAAAAAAAAGGGAGAGAGAGAGAGAAGAGAGAGAGAGAGAGGCAAACAGACAGGCAGACAGAGGAGAAATTGAGAGAGAGAGAGAGAGGAGGAGGAGGAGGAGGAGGAGGAGGAGAAGAAGAAGAAGAAGAAGAAGAAGACACTCACGCACACACATACCCAAAATGGTCAAGCCATTATAACAATCTCCCTTTTCCATAGAATAGAAACACATAGACAGACGGACACACAGACACATCGACACAAACACAATACACACAGATAGACATACACATAGCACACGCATGCAAGCAAGCGCAAACGCGTGCGCGCGCGCGCACACACACACACACACACACACACACACACACGCACACACACACATACACACCACACACACACACACACACACTACACATATTTCTGTTGTAAGGACTTTTCTAATGAGAGATGCACGAATAGGTATACGTGTGCATGTGTGCACGCGCACGAGCATTCGTACATTCGTTAGTGTATTTCTGCGCCCGCACATGTATGTGTTTATTTCATAGAATGTAAAAAAAAAAATTTGTCTTGCGCATTAAAAATTTTGTTATCTGACTTTGTCATGAACAAAATCAGTTAAATCATGCAGACTGTGTCATATATTGTTTTTCTCATGATACAGGCTACTGTCTCTTTGAAGGAAGCTGATAATGTTTCACACGTGTAGTCATTTTGGCAATTTTATATCTGGGTGTGTTATAGAAAATGAAACAGAAAATTTCAGTTTCAGTTTTAATTTCATGTAGTAGTCATGTTAGCAAATTCATATCCGGTTTTATTAATGAAAATTAATAAGAAAACTTCACTTTCAGTTTTTTCAAGACTGCACTAGCGGTAAGATTATTCATTTTGCGCCAACACCACAAACGCATTGCGAGTGAAAAAAAATCCAAAATAACCGTGGCATACTGTAGATGGTATAAGCCTGTGCATAAACATGCGCTGGATGTCATAATGACCAGAAGAGTAAAAAAAAAAATTTATTTGGCTTGACCATTTCCATTATGATGGCTGTTTGTGCGTGCGCAATGACTATGTGAAAGATCACATTTGTTCAATCAAAAACATTAAGAAAAATTGATTTGAAGTGTTTTTGGTTCACTCGAGAAGATCCAGATTTGTATTTCTCATGATCACTGTGATCATGAAACATTTTTTAGTTGAAATAAAAGTTGACTCTAATCAAGGACAATGGTAAACTACCATGGCAATGAATTCATATTTAAAATATTGTCAGAAATTTCTTAGAAAATGCTGTCAACACGTCTTCCCCCAAAAGTGCTAATCTTAGCAATTTTTTTTACTTTGGTGCTTTATCTTCTAAATTTAAACCTTCGCGTATCCTCAGCGGTCCCGTTGTTCTGAACAATCGCCAGACACCAAGCAAGGAGCGTAATCATCAGAGAGTTAAATCTAAAGTTACTTCCCTTATGGTCATTTATATTTTGCTTAATAAAATATCTAAAAGTTGCTGTATGTATTAAACGTACACGATGAAGCTTAGAATGTGTAGTACTATTAACATTTGATCCAGATTTGTTTGAAACAAATTATCCTGATAAAATAGCCAGAAACAACACAAACTGTTTAGCCTTACAAACCATTCACCGTCACAGGCCAGAGGCATGTTGTGACCGTTGTTCGCTCTTTGATTCAGTAGAGAAAAAAGGCACCGATAGCCAAATAAAGCCCGTGTCCTAATCTGCTTAAAAACGCCCGATGAATAAATGGGTACAGATTTTTCCGACTCCCCACGTCAAAATACACTATTGTACACATCTGCCAGTTCCCGAATCGACTTTGTACGTTTCCGTACGCAAACATAAAAAAATGCGCTTTAAAAAGATCTTGTAAGCCAAGTGAAGTCGATGTGGTCGTAGTTTATGGAAACAAGAAAATACCCAGCACGCTCATCCCCGAAAATGGACTATGAATGCCCACCGAATTCGGAGCATGCAGATTGTGTAGCAATATAACACCTGCACAGTATGAGCCAAGGTATATCACTCGTCCAAGACAACTTTGCTCGGGACACAGGAAAAACGTGTGTCCTCCTTCATGCACCAGGTGTTTCCCCAGTCATCCAGTTGTCGATACAAGCGGCCAATTGCTTATACAGCCGTAGATTGACATCTTGAGTTCAGTCCCACATGGCAATATGAAAACTGGCTTGTTTACTGCCCATCTGAATGCTTCAATCATTCTGTTGGTGTCACTTTAGTGTTTCTTAGGTTCCCCCCCCCCCCCCCCCACTTTCTTATCATTTCAAAACTTTGACAGCGTACAAGGTTTTGGGCAGGTTTGAGCGGTCTGCCAGATATTTGTTTGCAGATTTGGGTGGAGTGCATATGGAATTGTCTGAGTTTATTGAATCCCTTTTGATCAAACTCCAAACTTCAGTTCTGGATACATGTTTTGTGTGATTGTGACCATGAAGACTAGTCTGGGTCACGATGGTGGAAGATCACAGACTCTTTGTCGGACTATACATCTTTAAAAGATGATGTAGTTCTTTATAAACAGACTCTTTGTCAGACTGTACATCTTTAAAAGATGATGTATTTCTTTATAAACAGACTCTTTGTCAGACTGTACATCTTTAAAAGATGTCGATGATGTATTTCTTTATAAACAGACTCTTTGTCAGACTGTACATCTTTAAAAGATGATGTAGTTCTTTATAAACAGACTCTTTGTCAGACTGTACATCTTTAAAAGATGATGTATTTCTTTATAAACAGACTCTTTGTCGGACTGTACATCTTTAAAAGATGATGTAGTTCTTTATAAACAGACTCTTTGTCGGACTATACATCTTTAAAAGATGATGTATTTCTTTATAAACAAACAGTCAGGCGTTCTCTGAAGGAAAACAGACAAATAATTTTTTTTTAAAAAACAGACACTATCAACAAAAACTAAAAGAATATGAGCCAAGAAATTAGGACAGAATTTTTTGGTCATAACATTAATAGTAATAATGATAAAAAAGAAAGAAACACGAATAGAAGAATAGAGACATGAATAAATAAATAAATAAATAAATATACAAACGAAATTGAGGAAGGTGTCAGAAAGAACTATGTACCTCTGAGAATGGCGATGTAAACGAGGTTATCAAGCTGAAGAATGCAGATTTGGACAGTACACGACAGCACTGACTATGAATTGAGGTTGGCATTGTGTTGGTGTTTGTGTATATATGTATAGAGTGATTGTTACGATCATGGCTATGCGTGCGTGTGTGTATCTATCTATTAGTGCTTCCGTTCGAACGATGATTTGTGTCTTCGCCACATTAGTGTCATCCGCCCATGTCTTACTACTCGGGCAGCAAGGTCAGGTACTGGTCTGTGCCTTTAACCTAACGAAATTAGATGATAGCAATTCTGTCCTTTCTGACTGCCCACATTACATTCTTCACAAACTATAACAGGTTCAAAATTATGCTGCAAGATTGGTTTTGTAGGTTCACAAATATGATCGGTGCTCCCAATCCAAGCCCGGGTGGACTTTAAGCTCTTAATTCTCTGATACAACGTTTAGTGGGAAACCACCCCTGCTTATGTGTTTCTGACCTCCTCACCGTTTATGCTTCTTCCAGACAGATCCGGTCATCATCAGATAAACGCAGTCTCTGTGTTCCTCTTATAAAGACTAGGACCTAATTCAGCCAACGTTCATTCTCTTCCTTTGCACCACAACAGGGGAACGCACTTCTTTCAGATGTTTGTCATTTAAAGTCTTTGTCCTCCTTTAAGAAAGTCTAAAATATTTCTCTTCTACTGTTAAATGATATTAGTCCTACTGTCCATATTGTACTAGTACGATAAGTTGTGTGAGATAATGCTGTTTATGTATGCTTTATCGTTTGTAAGCCTGCGTTAGTGTATGTGCATTCGTCAGCATAAACTTCTGTTTAGGTCATTGTACGTTTACGTGGTTGCGTACATACATTCGTATCTGTATGCTTATCTGTGCGTATCTGTGTGTTGGTGTATGCATAAGCGTTCGTGTTCCCCCCGTGGGAATGTCGGGGTCTCTTTCAGTATAAATAGTATCCCCACCTTCTGTGCTAGAAATTTCCTCTTTTCTGTCACTCTTTTTGTTTCTGCCTTGTTCCTTTCCTTTCCGTCGTTTCTTCCTATCATTTTTTGCTTTGCTGGTCCATTCACCTGTATGCATTCGATAAAGTCTTACGTACGATTGGTAGTTGGATACATGTATTACGTGCCGTTTTAGATAATTTTGGCCCGTTTTTGAATATGTTTTAGTTTGTCATGCTTCTACATGCGCAAGCAATTAAAACATGCATAAAGCACTCGTCAGTCACGCAACCGCACGCTCTGCTTTCAAACAATGGCATTAGACAGATCACAATGTTATTTTGACTTTTTTCCTTCCTCCTAATAAGGAAGAGATAACATTTATTACGATTAACTTTCAGACATCACACATACAACATTCATAATCACGCACCCTCTCACTAACTTCTTTTTTCTCCTCCTCCTTCTTCGTCTCCTCCTCTTTCTTTTTCTCCTGCTCCTCTTTCTTTTTCTCCTTCTCCTTCTTCTCTTTTTTCTTCTCCTTCTTTTCCTTCTTCTCCTTCTACTTCTAATGTCACAAGTCACAATAATCATGCAATATTGGGGAAGGGTGGGTGGACGTTAAATCTTTAAATAAATTTTACGATCATAATTCAGTATTTGAAAACAGTCCCTGTGTATGCATCAATTAATGCAATGAAAAGTACAATATTTCACACATCAATGACTATTTATTTGGATAATACATCACTGAAGGGTTACCAACCATTCAGTAATAATATCCTGTTGTTGAAATTTGGTTGGGCATTGTTCACTTAGTGCCTTCCATTTTATTTTCGTTTTACGGTTTTCTTTCGTCTGTTGATGTCGTGGAAAACAAACCTGGACACATTGTATCTGTGATAGTTCGAGTTTATTCGTGGTTGCACAGGTCAACGAGTCCTTGGGTAAAAGAATTAAAGTGTTTTTATAATTATTCGGTACTCTATGCTGCAGCCATGCCATGTTAAATCCAGTTGTGCACAAGATTTTCCTTACAGCTGATACCCAATATTCCTTTCCATTTGAACCTAATTCTAGTAGTATTTGGTAAGCTTTATGCGATTATCTTTCAGCATCCATTAGTCACAATTTACGTTTAACCTTTCCATGCAGTATTAGAGTTTATATAGTGAGATGTAGTACAATCTTCCCACATCAACGTAAACGATTTTATTTGATGTCCTAACGAACATTACCCAAAGACATTTTGCAGGTCATCATATGTACCCTTTCATTGTGCTCCTGTCTGCTGAATCCCGAGATCTCCCGATGTATACAGTATGATAGGTTATATCTTTGCAACAGATATTTTAACCCTTTGATTCCCGCACCCTGTCCACCAACATTCTGTATTGTCAACCATGCCAGGAAAGAAAAAAAGTTCACTCTTTGATTCCCTCACCCTATCCACCAGCATCATGCAGGAAGCTGGTGGGTAGGGTGAGGTGTCAAAGGGTTAGGTTTTTGCAGTTGGTGGATAGGGTGCGGGAGTCAAAGGGTTAAAGTAAGTACACATCTTCATTTCCATGTATTTTTGAAAAACCTATTAAGCTGTTTAACTAATTTCTTTCTTTTAATTGGTAAATGTGTAGTCCTTTTTACTGGCACTTGCCATCGTAAATTAAATCCTAAACAGCAATAGCTGTTCACCACATCCAGTCTACTTCCATAAAAAATCATACATCCTGCTTTCCCAGACCGCCTCTCCCCCCCCCCTCCCCCCCTTTTTTTTTTATTTTTTTTTTTTAACTAAACAGCACAATCATTGTTTTGTTAACATTTTCGATTTATTTCATGTTGCGAAAACACGCACATGGAACATTATTTAGTTCTTTAAACTGTTTATTGAATTTGAGAATATTACCACTTCATCTGCAAGGAATGAAGTAGATAAATCAGTTACACTTGGTAGTAAGTGAATGACGCGTTTGCTTTTATGAACCATGCATTTCGCTATCTGATGGACAAATATCGAAAACAACATTGCGCTCGAAACACAGCCCTGTTTTACTCCAACTTGACATTTTAAATGTCTGGTCTATCAGGGGCCTGAGGGTTACGTGGGGGCAGGGGAAGGGGTACTGGTGATGGAGAGACAGAGGGAGAGGGGGAAGGGAGAGTTCAATCCTTTCACCTTTTAACTCAGTTTGCAGTATTCTCTGAACAAACATAATGAGCTATATCTGTGCAGCAATCAGCAGACAGCATATCTAGAGTAGTTCTGTCTCATCCATTTAAATTGTGTCCCTTTCCTCTCGGTGCCGATTTTCATGTTTTGTGATATCAATCTTCCTTGCAAAGGGGTGGGAGGGTAGGGGAGAGATTCTGCTGAAGCAAGCAATTTCTCCTGATAAGAAAAAAAGCTGACCGCGTATCCAATATTTACCGCCCTTTTAAGGACTGGTGTGTCAAGGGACTGAACTGTCGCATCAGTTTACTCCCTCAGGTCCAAGGATGACAATTCCGTCCTGCAGGCAATTAGCATGAACTATGGTTGTGTCCCCATGGAAGAGGCCGTCAAAATGCAGGAGCCACGCCCGTCTTGTTTGTTCAAATGGCAAGGGCAGAATGGTTAAGTCTCACATCCCATAACGTGTCTAGTTTGTTCAGATGATAGCTGGCACTGAATCCTGCCTCATCTGGTTTCAGTAGCTTTGGGGCATCTACTGTGTTGAATGATGGGCTTCTTTTTGACTGGCCAAAACTGTATTGTCAGATATGTGGTGCCTCTGTATTGATCATTTCAGAACTGTCTTTTATCTTTCTCTGTGTGCTTCTGTCGGTTTACCTTTGGTTTTCATTTTTGTTTAGTATTCATTGCAGAGTGGGTGGTTATGTTCCGCTTGGTTTTATTTTGTGAATAGCTGTTCTGTTGTGCTCTGTTTTTAAGGCTTAAAATGCTACCGCACATAGCGTATGCGAGGAATAGTATATAAAAAATTCTTAATGAAGCTTTAAAACAATCTTTTGTTTCGTTTTTGTTTTGTCTTCTTTTGTTTTTGATAAACAGATAATTAAGAAATAATTTTATAAAAGTACAGATTAAACTTGTGAATTGCAGTATGTGATATCCATTTTATATGCTCTGAATGAACGAGAAACATGCTATAGGAAGACTTTAATACAGTAAGGAAACTAACATGTCGTGTAGAAGTGCATATGTTTTAGCTCTGTGCATGAGAGAGAGACAGAGACAGACAGACAGATAGATAGACAGACAGACAGACAGACAGACAGACAGACAGACAGACAGACAACAGAAACAAACAGACAGAAAGAGAGAAATAAAAAATACAGAGAAACAGAAGGACGGGAAGGAGAGAAGGAAAAGTTCAGCCTTGCTTCTTCTCAGCACTGAGTAAACACACTGAGCTGCGTCTATGCAATGAAAATCAGATAGCATTAACCAGGGTACTTCGCTCTCTCTGTTCCGTCCCCTTTCACAGTGAGGAGCATTTTCTAGCTGCCCCCTGTTGCCGCTTTTCATGTCTTGTGACATCGATCCTCTTTGCCTGGGGGAAGGAAAAAAATCCCGGTGAAACAAGCAATTTCCCCTGATGAAAAACCTCCCTGCATGTCAAGGGACAGAACTGTCACATCAGTTTTTTTCTCTTTTTCTCAAGGGTGACAATTCCATTTCTAGACAGAGCTTACTGTGAAGTTGGGTCTGAGTGCTGTCCCTTGTTGGCTGTGTCCCCTGACTGCGGCCTGTCCCCATTCCCATGTCTTCTTTGTTAAGGAAAACGGTGAATTCCCACATCCCATGTCTTGTTTCTGGAGGAAAACGGTGAATTCCCACATCCCATGTCCTGTTTGTTGAGGAAAACGGTGAATTTCCACATCCCGTGTCTTGTTTGTTGAGGGAAACGGTGAATTCCCACATCCCATGTCTTGTTTGTTGAGGAAAAGGTGAATTCCCACGTCCAATGTCTTGTTTGTTGAGGAAAACGGTGAATTCCCACATCCCATGTCTTGTTTGTTGAGGAAAACGGTGAATTCCCACGTCCAATGTCTTGTTTGTTGAGGGAAACGGTGAATTCCCACATCCCATGTCTTGTTTGTTGAGGGAAACGGTGCATTCCCACATGTCATGTCTTGTTTGTTGAGGAAAACGGGAATTCCCACATCCCATGTCTTGTTTGTTGAAGAAAACGGTGAATTCCCACATCCCGTGACTTCTTTGTTGAGGAAAACGGTGAATTCCCACATCCCGACAGTGAATTCCCACATCCCGTGTCTTCTTCGTTGAGGAAAGGGGTGAATTCCCACATCCCGTGTTTTCTTTGTTGAGGGAAACGGTGAATTCCCACATCCCGTGTCTTCTTTGTTGAGGAAAACGGTGAATTCCCACATGTCATGTCTTGTTTGTTGAGGAAAACGGTGAATTCCCACGTCCCATGTCTTCTTTGCTGAGGAAAACGGTGAATTGTTTGTTTATATGTTGTGGGGAGAATGGTGAATTCCCACATCCCATGTCTTGTTTGTTGAGGAAAACGGTGAATTCCCACATCCCATGTCTTGTTTGTTGAGGAAAACGGTGAATTCCCACATCCCATGTTTTCTTTGTCGAAGAAAACGGTGAATTGTTTGTTTACATGTTGTGGGGAGAATGGTGAATTCCTATGTTCCATGTCTTCTTTGTTTTCATGTTGTGGGGAGAATGGTGAATTCCCACATCCCATGTCTTCTTTGTTTTCATGTTGTGGGGAGAATGGTGAGTTCCCAAATCCCTTGCCTTCTTAATTTACGTATTGTAGGGTGAATGGTGAATTCCCACATCGCATGTCTTGTTAATTTACGTGTTGTGGGGAGAATGGTGAATCCCCACATCCCGTGTCTCGTTTGTTTACATGTTGTGGGGAGAATGGTGAGTTTCCACGTCCCATGTCTTGTTTGTTCAAATGTCTCACTTTTGCCTTTATAGCTTCAAGGCATAAGGTATTATCAGTGGTGTATGATAGTCTTCTAGATGGACTGAAACTGTATTATTAAATTTGAGGCGCAAGAATGACCATGGCACGTACTTGCATCTTTGCTTTTCTAGTTATGCTTGCTTGTCTGTCTGTCTTCCCCTCTTTCTCATTCTTTAAGTGGTGTTTACTGGAGAGAGGGCGGCAATGTTTTGCTTGTTTTTGTACTATGGAGTCCTCCATTTTATTTCACTGTGCGGACCAGACAGGTAGCACAGGATGGTTTTTCCATGTATTTTTGGACGAGAAATGAAGTGTAATATCAAGAAGAGCACTCACAGTTTGTAAATGAAAAGAGAGAGAGAGAGAAGAGAGAGAGAGCGAGAGAGAGCGAAGCGAGAGAGAGAGAGGACAGAAACAAACGCTAAACGCTAAACTGCATGCAGGCAGCGAATATTTTTCTCCTCACCCCACCTCGTCTTGGATTAATTCTTACTATGTACCCCTCCACTCTATCAGTTGCCGATTTTCATGTCTCGTGACATCGATCTTCTTTGGGACAGAAAAAAAGTCCTGCTGAAGGAAGCGGTTTACCCTAATGAAAAACCTGACCAAATGCCCTAGACTTATCTACTACCTTTGACGGCCACATTTCTCAAGGGACTAAAGTGTTGGCTCAGTTTCCTTTCTTAGTTCCAAGGTGACAGTTTAGTGTCACATGCCATAAACGCCAACTGTGAAGTCCGGCCTGGATTTCGTGTACTTGTTTCTCATGTCCCTTGGTTCAAATCCCTAGGGAGCTACAGGAGCAACACATAAGTGGAGAATGGCGAAGTTTTACGTCCCATAATGTCATGTTTGTCCAGATAACATGGAGAGAATGATTTAATTCCACATCCCATAATAAGCTATGTTTGTTGAGATATCATAGGCAGAATGATGAATTCCCACATTCCGTAATATGTCTTGTTTGTTCAGACATCATGGGGAGAATGGAGAATTCCTACATCCCATGTCTTGTTTTTGCGTATGTCACGGGGAGAATGGAGAATTCTGTATTTTAGTAATACGTCTAGTTTGGTCACATATCACGGGGAAATGGAGAATTCCTGTATCCTATAATAAGTCTAGTTTGTTCATTATCACGGGGAGAATGGAGAATTCCTGTATCCTATAATAAGTCTAGTTTGTTCATTATCACGGGGAGAATGGAGAATTCCTGTATCCTATAATAAGTCTAGTTTGTTCATATATTACGGGGAGAATGGAGAATTCCTGTATCCTATAATAAGTCTAGTTTGTTCATTATCACGGGGAGAATGGAGAATTCCTGTATCCTATGATAAGTCTAGTTTGTTCATATATCATGGGGAGAATGGAGAATTCCTGCATCCTATAAGTCTAGTTTGGTCATATATCATGGAAAGAATGGAGAATTCTTACACCAATGTCGTGTTGTACATATGTCATGGGGAAAACGCGAATGTCCACAATCTGTAATATGTCTTGTTTATTCAGATGCTACAGGGAAAACGGCGAGTTCCCACGTCCTGTGATATGACTTGTTTGTCAGATGGCATGGAGACAATGGCGAATTCCTCCATCTTATACTGTTTTGTCTGTTTAAATGTCAAGGAGAGAATGGTGAATTCCTACATTCTATACTGTTTTGTCTGTTTAAATGTCAAGGAGAGAATGGTGAATTCCTACATCCTATACTGTTTTGTCTGTTTAATGTCAAGGAGAAAATGGTGAATTCCTACATCCTATACTGTTTTGTTTGTTTAAATGTCAAGGAGAGAATGATGAATTCCTACATCCTATACTGTTTTGTCTGTTTAAATGTCAAGGAGAGAATGGTGAATTCCTACATCCTATACTGTTTTGTCTGTTTAAATGTCAAGGAGAGAATGATGAATTCCTACATCCTATACTGTTTTGTCTGTTTTAAATGTCAAGGAGAGAATGGTGAATTCCTACATCCTATACTGTTTTGTCTGTTTAAATGTCAAGGAGAGAATGGTGAATTCCTACATCCTATACTGTTTTGTTTGTTTAAATGTCAAGGAAACAATGGCGAATTCCTCCATCCCATACTGTTTTGTCTGTTTAAATGTCAAGGAGAGAATGGTGAATTCCTACATCCTATACTGTTTTGTTTGTTTAAATGTCAAGGAGAGAATGATGAATTCCTACATCCTATACTGTTTTGTCTGTTTAAATGTCAAGGAGAGAATGGTGAATTCCTACATCCTATACTGTTTTGTCTGTTTAAATGTCAAGGAGAGAATGATGAATTCCTACATCCTATACTGTTTTGTCTGTTTAAATGTCAAGGAGAGAATGGTGAATTCCTACATCCTATACTGTTTTGTCTGTTTAAATGTCAAGGAGAGAATGGTGAATTCCTACATCCTATACTGTTTTGTTTGTTTAAATGTCAAGGAAACAATGGCGAATTCCTCCATCCATACTGTTTTGTCTGTTTAAATGTCAAGGAGAGAATGATGAATTCCTACATCCTATACTGTTTTGTCTGTTTAAATGTCAAGGAGAGAATGGTGAATTCCTACATCCTATACTGTTTTGTCTGTTTAAATGTCAAGGAGAGAATGATGAATTCCTACATCCTATACTGTTTTGTCTGTTTAAATGTCAAGGAGAGAATGGTGAATTCCTACATCCTATACTGTTTTGTCTGTTTAAATGTCAAGGAGAGAATGGTGAATTCCTACATCCTATACTGTTTTGTTTGTTTAAATGTCAAGGAAACAATGGCGAATTCCTCCATCCCATACTGTTTTGTCTGTTTAAATGTCAAGGAGAGAATGATGAATTCCTACATCCTATACTGTTTTGTCTGTTTAAATGTCAAGGAGAGAATGGTGAATTCCTACATCCCATAATGTCTTGTTTGTTCAGATGACAAAGGGAAAATGGAGAATTCTCAAAACATATAATGTGCATTGTTTGTTCAGATGATATAGAGAGAATGGTGTAATTCGGCGTCCTATGTCTTGTTTATCGGATATCATGAGCAGAATGGTGTATTTACTAAACTTTGTCTTATTTGTTCAGATGTCATGAGCAAAATGGTGAAGTCCCATATCACGTGTCTTGTTTTGTTCACATGATAGCTGGCACTGATGATAGTCTCGGGTTCATTTCAGCAGCTTCAAGCACTTCAGGTGGTGTATGAAGGGCTTGTAGACTGGCTGAAACTCTTTCATGACGCTTATGGCGCAAAAACTGTCGTAATATGTTTGAAACACTTTTCTCCTTCTCATCTCTGTCTGTGTTTTTTTCCCTGTCTGTCTGTCTCTTTTTCTATCTGTCTGTCTGTCTGTCTGTCTGTCTCCCCTCTCTCTCTTTCTCTCCCTCCCTCTTTCTCTCTCTCTCTGGCTGTCTGTCTTTTTTTTTCTTGAGGGCGACGACTGAATTTTTTTTTGAGAATTGTAGTACGGGTCATCCGTCTATTTTCATCTGCGTGGACCAAAAACGTCCTGTGAGAACACTTCTTTTTACATAGAAAAATGAACTGTTATCAATTGGTAACATTCTCTGGGAGAAGAGGAGAGACGGACAATCAAAGAGTGAGATTCAGATTTAGATGGTTTACTTTGTAAAGGGCCAATGCCCCTTGTGAAGGGTATGTGTAGATATACAGTTAACCACAAGAAATGAAGTAAACATAACATATACGGTCAGACATCAAAAACCTGTTTGGAGGTATAACAAAGCTATGAATAATGCAGTTTCTCTAATCTCAAATGCTTTATATGACAAGATGCACATGTTTTTCACACTTAATTGTTTTTTTTTGAGGACATAAGTAACTTAAAACCTAAATGGCAAAGAGAGAGCCAGATAGATAAAGAGAGAAAGATTGAGAGAAAGAGAGAGAGAGAGTGAGTGAGTGAATAAGAGAGAGAGACAGGGGGAACAGTATGAAATAATTCATACTCACTGCTTCTAGACTACATGCTGTAAACAGTCTGACATAAACAAACACACTGAGCTACATCAGACAGTAAATCAGACAGTACCATTCACAGCAGTTCTTTCCCTGCCTCGTAAGTTCCTGTTTCATTTTGCTTCCATTGCCATTTTTCCAGCCTTTTAAAAATGTAGGAGGTCAGCTCTAGGGAGGTGAGATATGCGGAAGCAATTTTAGGTAATTTAACCCGTTTTTATATGTTTTGGTGCCCTTAAGCACGCTTAAATTTGTATTCAGGTGTGTTTTTTAATCCCCTGTGCGATAAATTGGACGGAGTGGTCAACGCCAGAGAGATGTCCTTAAATTATGTGCGCGAATGCATTGATATGTGTGCTTAATTTTCTTTTCTTCTTTTTCCTGTTGAAGTCTTGCATTCTTTGAGGCGGTTATAGCCCTGACATGGCTCTGCGCAGTCGGCTGGGCTTTATACAACAATAATAACAACAAATAAAACATCCCTCTGAAACAAGCAATATGTCCTGACGAAAATCCTGTTTAGTATTTACCGCCGTTTGCCGACACGTTGTTAAGGTACTGAACTGTCACCTCCGTTTTGCCCCTTAACTCCAAGGGCGACAATTTCGTCTCGCGAGCGATGAGTGTCAACTGCTAGATCAGGTGTGGGTCTGGGTGTGGGTGCTGGTCCTCAAACTGCATAAACTACACATTGGGGAGAATGGTGAATTCACACATTCCATAATACGTCTTGTTTGTTCAAATATCATGAAGAGTATGGTGAATTCCCGCATCCTATATCTTATTTGTTCAAATGTCTTAGGGAAATGGTGAATTTTTACGTCTCATAACACGTCTTGTTTGTTCATGTATCACGGAAAGAATAATGATTTCCAACACCTCCCAATATGTCTTGTTTGTTTAGATGTCATGGGGGAAAATGGTGATTTCCCAGATCCAGTCATGTATTTGTTCAGATTATAACTGGGATAGAGGCCAGTCTCGCTTTGGCTTTAGTAGGTTTTGGACACTTTTGTGACTGGGAAATTTATGGATCTTATAGCATTAATGTATATAACAATAGAAAGAAAGAAAGAAAAAAAAAGAAACAAAGAAAGAGAGAAAGAGACTCTGTGTGTGTGTGTGTGTGTGTGTGTGTGTGTGTGTGTGTGTGTGTGTGTGTGTGTGTGAGTGAGAGAGAGAGAGAGAGAGAGAGAGAGAGAGAGAGAGAGAGAGAGAGAGAGAGTGTGTGTTTTCAACCCTGCCACATCTCACTCATTGTGTAAACGCCTGCCCTGTACAAACACGCTGAGCTACATCCATGCTGCGAACATCAAATGGCACTATCCAGATCAGTCTTTTCTCTTCCTTGTTAGTTGCTCTCTCCTCTCTTATCCGAATTGTCCAGTTTCATGTCTAGTGACATTGTGAGAGGTCAGAAAAAAATTCGCTGAGGCAAGCAGTTTCCCATTGAGAAAAACTCTCCTATGCCAAGCCCAGTGTGCCAAAGAACTGAATTGTCTGTTTTGTGCTTTAGTTCTTTTCTCTCACCCTTCAAGATACACGGATTGTTTCTTTTTTTACTTACATAGAACCGTGGACTCAGGGTCTAATACCTCGAGTTCAATTCTGGCCTACAACGTTAAAAACCGGCCTGTTCGCTACCTGTCTGAATGTTTCCATCAATCTGGTGGTGTCAGCTCAGTCTTTCATAGATTCCTTCTCCTCCCTTCCCATCTTATAGTTTTGGCAGCGCATAGGGTTTTGTGCACGCTCGGCAAGTCTGTCAGATAATTACTGGCAGATATGAACACAGCCCGTGTAGAATGGTCCGAGTGCGATGAATTATCCATCTTGTGTGTGTGTGTGTGTGTGTGTGTGTGTGTGTGTGTGTGTTGTGTGTGTGTGTGTGTGTGTGGTGCCCTTCCGTCTCCTCTCAGCCGCTGATTTTCATGTCTTGTGACATATGTATTTCCTCTGTGAGAATCCCACTGAAGCAAGCAATTTTCTGAGACGAAAAATCCGACTGCTTATTCAATGATTCATCCCCATTTGCTGGCCTGATGTGTTCAGGGACTGAACTGTCACCTCAGTTTTCTCCCTTAGCTCCAAAGAAGGCATTTCGATCCCACAGGTGTTTTGCTGAGTTTTGTTTTGTGGACTTGCAGAGTGTGTTGCCCATCATGGTCCATCCTTATGGACTGGAAATGTAATATAGAAAGATGTTTGTGAGGCGTTCGTTTTACTTAGAAAACTATATTCATTCATGTGGAGTAGTACAGTGCATGTTTGGACTTAGATCATAACTGTTTATACATGTTTTGTGTTGTTTATGTGATAATGTTGTTGTTTTCTGTGTGTTATCACATTTTTGTCTGCATTTAATGTTTATTGTATCAAGCAAAATTGAATGAAAAAAAGTTACAAAAAAGTAGCACAATACATTTGACAACTCACAGACAGACATACATATGCATATATAAATATGCACGCACACACATATACACACAAACACACACACATACACACACTCTCTCTCTTTCTCTCTCTTCTCCCTGTCTCCCTCTCTATCTCTTTTGTACCTTTGAGAGACGCAAGAGGCAAAAAGATTCAGTCATATTACGACCTTAAACATTAGCAGTGGAAATGAACACAGCTTACACACTATGCATCAATAACAACTACGAGAATTCGTGCTTACAATGCACCAGACACCTGTGACTGATTAAGTTGTGGCGAATTCTCGTTTTTAAAATGGTGTATGCTGAAGTGGGGCAATTTTTGTTGGTATTTTTGTTGTCTGAAGATGATTACAAAATTACTTTAAACAAACCAGACTGTCTTGTTTGTCTGAAGTACTTGTTAGGAAGAAATTGTTTTCGAAGCGTTTGAAAGAGAGAGAGAGAGAGAGAGAGAGAGAGAGAGAGAGAGAGAGAGAGAGAGAGAGAGAGAGAGAGAGAGAGAGAGAGAGAGAGAGTGAGTTCAAACATCCGACTTCAAACTACTTTACTACTCAAGGATATAGCATAAGGTCCCATTAGACCTATCCTACAGCTAGTCCTGTTTACTCTACACACAAAATAGAGCATAAAAATGAACCATATCACATAATGTGAAACAAGGTATGAAATGAGTTGTAAAAATATATTGACTTTATATATATATATGTCAATGGCTTCTGCGCTTTACAAAAGCATGAGAAAGAAAGGCAGACATATTGAATACATGTCAACCTTAAACAATAACAATATCAACAACATAATTCGCAATTGTATCAATATTCAATTGAAAAAACAAAATTATCAGACGAACAGAAGGAAGTGAAGGAAGCATTAAGAACAAAGAAGGGAAGGGGAAGGGAGAAGACAGTCAATTAACACAATGATGAAAACGAATTAACTGAAACATACGCTAGAAGTTATAAAGAAAAAGAATTCTAATAAAGCATCAATTTCATATATATGTCAATCGCTCAAGTGCATTACAAAATCACGAGACAAAGATAAAGGCAGATACACGTAAAACAAGTACATGTCAACCCCTATCAACAGCAATGTATGACATGAATTACAAATACAGAAGCACACAAGAAGCAGTAAAAACGCAATGAAGAACAAGGCGTGGTGGGATGAGGGGTGCGGGTGTGACATATCAGCCCCAGCGCATGATGAAAATAGGTGAACTGTAACACGTATAATAGTCAAACATATCAGAAATGGAAAAAAATACTATCAAATAAAATCAAAAGGAAGTGAGGAGATGAGAGATTAGTATTTTTGACTCGGGAAAAATGATAGCGTTGAAGTGGGATGAAAATAGCTTACTCAAGGTTTTATTAACACAGTGCATGCAGATCTAGAAAAGGGGTCTTCACTAATATAAATATTTACGATATTTCAGACAGATATTTGTGAAACTTTTGTTTAAAGCTGTTTAGTGATGTGCATGATTTGATGTTGGTGGGCAATATATTCCAAATATGTTCCCAAAAAGAAGATGCTTTGCATACGTCTAATCTTGGCCTTAGAAGGTAAAGATTGTATCTTGAATTTTTGTAGGGAGTCTGGCTTGGGATGATTAATTCTGGAAAATATTTTGAGTAGATGTGTGCACAGTTTTGTACATTTGTTTACTTTTTTGTACTTACGTTGGTTTTTGAGTGATAGTATTTCACCTATTTCAATTTTTAGTCTGTTGTTAGAATGAGAGAGAGAGAGAGAGAGAGAGAGAGAGAGAGAGAGAAAGAGAGAGAGGTGGGACATGGAAACAGTTTAACTCTGCTTCCTCTAAACCTCCGCTTGTAAACAAACTGGAATACATCCATGCAGAGAAAACCAGACAGCAACGTACAGAGTCTTTCATTCTCTCCTGTTCAAGTTATTCTTTCTTCTGGATCTGAAACTCCGCCCCCCCCCCCCCCCCCCCTCACACACATCCTTCAACCCATCTAGGTGCCGATTTTCATGTCTTGTGACATCGATCTTTCTCTTGGGGCTAAGAAAAAAAAATCCTGCTGAAGCAAGCAATTTCCCCTGACCAAAAACCTGACCGGGTATCCAATATTTACCGCCCTTTGGGGGTCTGGTGTGTCAAGGGACTGCACTGTCATCCTAGTTTTCTCTCTTTGCTCCAGAGGCGACAGTTCCGTTTAGCAGATAACTTATCTCCAACTGTGAAGCTGGGTCTGGATGCTGGCCCTTGTAGGTTCTGCTGCCTGGTTGAAACCCTGAGATGCTGGATCCACACAAATGGAGAGAATGGTGAATTTCTAAATCCCATTAAGGTCTTCTTTGTTCATATGACATAGAGAGAAAATGGTAAATTCCTACATTGCGTAATGTTTTGTTTGATTAAATAACACGCAGAGAATGTTGAATTCCCACAACCTACTTTAATAATACCACTTCTTCTTCTACAAAATTATCACTGTTACTGTTATGAAACAATTACTATTACTACTACGAAACTTAACTTTCATTGCAATTACTACATGTTGTACAATACTATTCCTGCATTAACTATAATACTCTTACTGCTACCTCTACAACTACTACTACAATAGCATTACTGCTACTGATACAAGAGGTATTATCGTTACTACTACAATAGTATAATGTAACTACAGCAATACAATTACTGCTATTACTACAATACCACTACTGTTACTAATACAATATTTATTACAGCTGGAACTACAATAACATTACTGCTACTACACAATACTATAATT
>CM060311.1:52000191-52005191 GCA_030674185.1 Monoplex corrugatus | reverse complement strand
ACCGCGATGGCCGCGGGGAGCAAATTGTCGCTAGAAGGAGTGATTGTCGTAAAGTGAAAACGCGCGCCACCGGGAACCATATTAAAAAGTGAGAAAAGAGAGAGAGAGAGAGAGAGAGAGAGAGAGAGAGAGAGAGAGAGAGAGAGAGAGGGGTGGCGAGTTAAACAAGAAGAAAGAAGGAGAAGAAGAAGAAGGTTACAACAAAGAAGAAGAAGAAAACGGCGGGAAAAATTAAGAAAACAGGAACAGGATGATCAAGCCAAACTGAAATCCTCCAGTTCTTTTATCTTTTTCTCACTTAGGCAGCTCTTGCATAAACGCCATATTGAAAAGACACCAAATAAATTATAACAGCGACCTCAATTGGACCGAACATTGCACCAACATTTTTGTTCAAATGTCTCAGTGAAGAATACTTACTGAAATTTTTTACAAGTCCAGTCTTTGTGACAGTTCAGTAATACGCATGTCTGTCGAGATTTCTTGACTCACAGATTGTGCTTACTACACCTTCCAGTCTGACTGCACTGGCTCGATCTGGACTCGGTGTAAAAAAACGTAACGTGCATGTTGACTCCGGTCCACCAGCGGTGAACAGGCACCCGGATCTGTTGAGTGTTCGGGAAGGCAAAGCAGTGAGGGAGAACAGGTGGACATGGCCGTCAGTATGTTGAAGACTACCAGCATCGCTCATCACCCTCCCTTTCCCGCTATACGCCAACCTCCAGGTTATCGGACAACATTCACCCTTGTGTCTCATTTCAGTTTTTGAATATGTGGCATCTCGTGATCAAGGTTTGATAAACAGCTGTCAGGTTTGACAATAGCTTAGAGATCATTCCTGATATTCTTCTGTTCTATTTTCTTTCTGTTCTTTTTCTTTTTTGTTTGTTTGTTTGTTGTTTATTTTGTTTATGTCAAAGAGCGATACAGGCAGATAGACGAACAGACAGACAAAAAGACAAACAGGCAGACAGACAGACAGGCAGACAGACAGACAGGCAGAAAGACAGACACAGACAGGCCGGCCGGCCATACAGACAGACAGACGAGAAGGCAGACAGAAAGACAAACAGGCAGGCAGGCAGTCAGACAGACAGACAGACAGACAAACAGACAGACAGACGGATAGACGGCAATCAGAGAAAACAAAAAATGTGTGGTCTTGGGATTGAAAATAAAATATATGTTAGCTAGAGGGAAAATTGGGGAGGGGGGGGGGAGGTGGAATTGGATGTTGTTGTTGTTGGATGGGTAGCATTTTATGACGCTGTACTTTTAAATCTAATAAACAGTGGGAAAAAGGGTTTTGTTATATCTTTTTCTTTTAAGTTTAATGTCCTGTAAATTGATTGTTCTGTTCAGCTGAAAGGTACAGCACAGATGTAACTGTTCAGGGAACTTCTGTCCAGCAGCAGCACATCTTGTAAGAAGCAGAGACCAGGCTGGTCAGCAATGTTGTTTGTTTCTTTGTGTCGAGAGCTTTTTACACAGCGGAAGTCCTTGCAACTGAGAATCAGCCTTTGAAAACACTCCAAATATACTGATGCAATAGATCTTTCGATTTAATTGTCGATATATATTAGATACCAAACAGTCTGATAGAAAAAGAAGCAGAAACGATAAAAAAATTAAAAAAAAAAAAATTGGTGATAAACGCAACTGTCGCAGATCTTCGTTTAGGATGTCTGGCCTCAAATAGAAAAAAATGAAAGTTTTGAATAACTGGAATTAGAAAATTATTTATTTATTTGATTAGTAAACAAATGAAAAAGTAATGAACTGATCAGCGTATTAAAAAAAGATGAAGAAAAAAACGAGTAATGAGTAATATGTTGTTGTTCTTGGCTTCCGGGCTAAACCTCTCAGTAAAATGGCTACTCACTCGCGTAGCTTTCATCGGCGATCCGGCCGACTTCTTCAGCGCAACTGCTGGGTTGAGAACTGGCTTCAGTGCGCACCGCCATGAGCGAACTCACGACAGTGCAACTGAAGTTCTTGTCAACGTCAGTGTTTTTTGTTGTGGTTGGTGTTATCATTTTTCGTGTTATGTATGTATGTATGTTGTATGTATGTAGTATGTAGTAGTATGTATGTAGGTATGTAGTGTATGTATGTATGTAGGTATGTAGGTATGTATGTAGTATATGTAGGTATGTATATGTACATGTATGTATGTATGGATGGATGGATGGATGGATGTATCTATACATGTATGTATGTATGTATGGATGGATGGATGGATGGATGGATGTGTGTGTGTGCGTGAGTTGTGTGTGTGTGTGTGTGTGTGTGTGTGTGTGTGTGTGTGTGTGTGTGTGTGTGTGTACATGTAACAGTTTTTATAGCATTTCGTTCTGTTAGTCGAAGACGAACGTAAACAATACAATCGATGTAAAATGATACAGTGAGGAATTCTGAATTTTTATTTGCATAATTTGTAAAATAAGTTTTATTCGTTTTTATGGCACAACCTTTTTATCTAAATGTTCATGAAATCAAACACACAACGCTAATTCTACCGAATCTTAAATTTCTTCCATTGAAATGCGAACATGCATTTTGATTGATTGGTCAGAATTGTGTGCACGCTTCTTTCCTGCTCTGTCAAGTGTTGCATCGCAGTGAAGGCCAACGCGAGAAGGCACCCAGCAGAAACAGACATCTGTGCCTTTTGTCCTTAAACAATGCATTAATTGATTTACTTCCATCACTAGGTCAAGTCTTGTTTCTGTGTTAAAAGACCGTGTGGTGTGTGTGTGTGTGTGTGTGTGTGTGTGTGTGTGTGTGTGTGTGTGTGTGTGTGTGTGTGTGTGTGTGTGTGTGTGTGTGTGTGTGAGATAGATAGATAGATAGATAGATAGTTGGATGGATGGATGGAGAGAGAGAGAGTGAGTGTGTATGTGTGTGTGTTTGAGTGTGTGTGTTTGAGAGAGAGAGAGAGTGTGTGCGTGTGTGTGTGTGTGTGCGTGCGTGTGTTGTGTGGTGTGTGGTGTGTGTGTGTGTGTGTGTGTGTGTGTGTGTGTGTGTGTGAACGAGAGAGACAGAGAATGTGTGTGTGTGTGTGTGTGTGTGTGTGTGTGTGTGTGTGTGTGTGTGTGTGTGTGTGAATATCATTGCTACTGATTGATGTAATTCTGTTTTGACGTGGAATCGGGTCATTGTGAGGTGTTTGTCAGTGGGATCGATCAAACGATGACGATGGTGATGAGATGATGGTGGTAATGATGATGGGGATGAGGATGATTCACCAGTAAATAATCCTTTGTCAACAAACAATTAAACAGCCACCAACTTGAAGATATTGACACTGCCCTTGTTCGACGTCCAAATCTACCAGATGGTCTGATAAGGTAGCGCCACTATGGTATTGAAATCAGATGGTTTGCAGACAGTCTATTTTAATCTCCCGTTTGGGAAAAAGTGCGAGTGTTTTAGATAGACAAGAGGTGTGTGTGTGTGTGTGTGTGTGTGTGTGTGTGTGTGTGTGTGTGTGTGTGTGTGTGTGTGTGTGTGTCTGTCTGTCTGTCCGTGTGTCCGTGACAAAAATGTGTCAACAAAACTTTGCCAGCTCTTCACCAATAGATCTTAACCACATTAGATTCAAAGGTGTAGCCTGTTCAGATGTCGCATATTTATAACTTAGGAAGTCACAGTGCACAGGTGAAGGCCATACAGACCAATGGAAATGCCCCAAATCAGCTTTTTTCTGGAACGTATGTGACTCGAAGGAGGTCTGGCCCCTAGACGAGTGGCATGCAGGCCCACCGGCGTGAGGATATGCCCTGGTGCCCACGAACGAGATCCCCAAGCTATGGGTAAATAGCTCCACTGCCTTGTGGACATCTCGGGAGAGAATAAGGCTAAGGGAGTTAACCCTGAAAAACAAAACGATGGAAGGCAAGGGGAAACCACCATCGTAGTTTCCCCAGGACAATTATGGACAGAAAAAAGATGAAAAATGAAGTTAACGACGTGAATAGGTGCTCCTGTGGAGCACCTTCGTCCGGTAGGGACTGTCATGCGGCGCAGGTGACACCAGACCGTCAGCCAGCTACTGCGACCAAATCCAAACCCAAAGTCAAACTTAGAAACACCAAAATAACAACATGGAACATCAGAACACTGTTGCAGAAGGGAAAATTAGACAACATCAAAATGGAGATGGAAAGGCTTAACATTAGTATTTTAGGACTAGGGAAAGTGAGATGGAAGGGGGCAGGCATGATAACATCAGGAGAATACACAGTGATATACTCTGGTGGTAATTCACATGAAAGAGGAGTAGGCATCATAATAGACAAAGACGAATCAAAAGCAGTAAAGGGATACTGGTCTTTGTCCAACAGAGTCTTGCTGGTCAAATTGGGAGGCAAACCATTTGATATCAACATCATCCAGGTGTATGCACCAACATCCGCAAGTACTCAGGAAGACATCGACAACTTCTACGAAGTATTAGAGATGTCCAAAGTCCAATGTAAATCACAAGAAGTTACAGTCATAATGGGAGATTTTAATGCTAAAGTGGGACAGGATAGGGTGGAGGATATAGTTGGACCTCATGGCCTTGGTACACAAAATGAAAGGGGAGGGAAACTTGTAGAATGAATGAGTTCATAGTAGGAAACACCTGGCTTGAGCAGCCTAAT
This sequence comes from Monoplex corrugatus, assembly GCA_030674185.1. Lineage (NCBI taxonomy): Eukaryota > Metazoa > Mollusca > Gastropoda > Littorinimorpha > Ranellidae > Monoplex > Monoplex corrugatus. The sequence continues at coordinate 52,000,539 of CM060311.1, read as the reverse complement.
AGAAGAAAATGGACTTGGATGAGTCCAGGAGATAATACCAAAAATCAGATTGACTACATCCTGATCAACAAAAGATTTAGAAATTCTTTACTGTCAGCAAAACACTACCAGGCGCAGATTGCAACAGTGACCACAATCCTGTAGTGGGAAGGTTTAGGCTGAAATTAAGGAAAAGGAAACAGACCAAAAGCAACATCAAACTAAACCTTGGAATCTTAAAGACAGATGAAGTGATACGTCAAAAATTTAACGTACATGTTCAAAACAAATTCAGTGCTCTGGAAGACGTTGGTGACAGTGAGGAACAATGGACAAAGTTGAGAAATTCGATAAATGAAGCTTGTGAAG
>CM060311.1:51992691-51995191 GCA_030674185.1 Monoplex corrugatus | reverse complement strand
GTGTGTGTGTGTGTGTGTGTGTGTGTGTGTGTGTGTGGTGTGTGTCTGTCTGTCTGTCTGTCTGATGAAGATGGAATGTGGGAAGAGACTAGGTTGTTGTAAATCGTTAGAGGACTACACTGTAGTGGGAACTTGTTTAGACCTGGCGTGTGAAGGAGTTAGCCATCCCCGTGATTTGGCCAACCCGTACACAGATCATGTTCCTTTAGTCACGGGGCAACAAGCAGACGACAACTGCCAGTTTCCTTCTCCTCCATGCTCCACCGGGTGTGGGCAAGTTTGTATGATGGAATGTCTGAAGGGGGGGGGGGGGGGATGAGTGAAAGGGGAGGGAGGGGAAGGGAGCTGGAGGAGAGAGTAAGGGAATGTAAAATGGTAGAATTGTTTTTACTCCTATACAATGCTTCCTGTCTTGTTTTTTTTTTTTAATCTGTTTCTATTTCAGGAGGGAGATTCTTTCATATCGACGAGGTGTGTGTGTGTGGTGTTGTGTGTGTGTGTGTGTGTGTGTGTGTGTGTGTGTGTGTGTGTGTGTGTGTGTGTGTGTGTGTGTGTTTTAAAAGACATGTTTCATTTCATCTTATGTTTCTTCAAGGGCACAGTGACCTTGAGACGTACACCGTCTAGACTTTGTTGATAACATTTTTTTTCAATATTCCGCGAAAAGACCAAAAGTTGGTTTCAGAGTTTCGTTATTCTGTGACATTTCAAATTTTGGTATTAAAGGAAAAAGTTGGTTTTGTGCCGTAATGGAAACGTCACAGAGCAAGTTACGTCAGCCTGTGTCTGTTCTGTGCTGTCACTTTCTGCATGTGGTGTAGTGATACGACGATGACCGGCGCGTGTACGTTTATTTTCTGTTACATCTACATTTCACATCTAGAAAAAAAAGTACCTCCAAGGTACAGTATGTGGAATCTCCCTGTAATGAACAGGCCCATTTCTTAGTGTCATTATACGACCCAGGACAACCTGCAGCATAGAAAGGTGCTCATTCTTTATACTTGTTTTAATAAACTGACACTTTTAGTACTTTTAGCCAAGCTGGAAACATTCAGAGTGCTGTCTGTTGACTTGAAGAGGATTCACAGATGGACATACATATAAGGATAGTATAGCCCAAATCGAAGACGGTGGAGTGTTAAAACAGTGACAAACATTGGGTTTATGTGCAGGCTTAAGGCTTGTGCCATGATCACCATACACGTGGTACTTGTGACGTTAGTAGTGCTTATGGAATTTGTTCCGAGCGCGGAAACGTCATCTTGAAAAAGTTAAACTGAAACCGAAACTGACGAAGACATTTGAATGAAATTTGGTAAAGACCCACACTGAAAGAGCTGAATCAGTTTTGTTCAAACGATTTTGTCACAGATCTCCATACACAGAAGCACGCATCTTTGTCAAGGTGATTAGTAATAATCTCCTTTAAAAATCAGCAATGAAGCATGTGTCTATTCAAAGGCTCTATGGACAGTTTTATACCAGAGTATTTGTTTTGTTTTGTTTTGTATTGGTTTGGTTTGGTTTCTTCATTCTTGGGCTGCAGCAGTCAAGCACATTCAAATATATCACAAGCTTTTACATGTATGACCAATTGTTCTTTTACACCGCCATCAAGTCAGTCATACTCCGTTCTCGGGGATTTGCATGTTGGCTGTTTTCGTGTTTCCTTAAGTCACCGAACATTAACATGGACTGCGGAATTTTAACACGCGTATTTAACGTTTAGCATGTGTCATGAAGGGCGTTCAGGCACTAGCAGTTCTGTCTATATGTTGGCCTGAGAGATTGTAAAGATCTCCGTCCTTTACCCACCAGGCACTACTCAAACAGGTTTGAAGTCAACGTGATGAAGGTGAGCTACTGCTTAAATCTGGGTGGTCGTGGAGCCAAACTCGAACCCTTGCAGCCATACTTAGTAAAGGTGGACCACAACTGATCTGTCTGTTCCCTTAGTGATTGTTAGCAGCACTTGATTCTTTTGTTTGCCCACTTCAGTATAATTAATTCCCTGGCAAATATGGTATGCATGGACACTGCTGTAGATAGTACTGATGGGGTGAAAATCTGGATGAAGCTGAAAGAAGGAAGAGACAGAAAGAAAAGAGAGAGAGAGAGAGAGAGAGAGAGAGAGAGAGAGCGTGTGTGCTGTGTGTTGTATGTACGTGTGTGGTGTGTGTGTGTGTGTGTGTGTGTGTGTGTGTGTGTGTGTGTGTGTGTGTGTGTGTGTGTGTGTGTGTGTGTTGTTGCTTTCAAGTTCTATTGGGAGGAGAGGCGTCCTGATCGACCGGTATCTCTGTCGTCTTCTGTCTAAAGTTAGTCAATAAATAAATTCTCGCTGATCAGACAGGTTTCCCTAGACAAATAGAAACAAGTAAGCTAACGGACAGGCTGACATGAAAACAGACTGACTGTAATTAGCATTCCATCCCTTCTTTGGTCACACCGGATTTACCGTGTGGAATTCTGTGAGAGAACATGGCCACTGTGCAGCACC
>CM060311.1:51980191-51987691 GCA_030674185.1 Monoplex corrugatus | reverse complement strand
GCAGCATCTTGACCGAATAAAAAATGTTTCTTTAACAAAGACAGCTCCAGGCAAAGATTAGAATACGTTCACGGGAATTTTTCTGGCCACTTCTTTTAGGACGCATTTACTCTGGAACATATTTAAATGGACGGAACATATTTAAATGGATGGCATATTAGACGCAATAAGAAGGCCTGAGGAGAACTACCTCGGTGGCCCATTTGGTGATGGGAAAATTGCCACTGGAAGTCATTTATGACGTGAAGGATGTTTGGCGTGTAACGAGGGACATTTACACAGTGGACAGATGAAGTTGCCGGTAGATGTTGGTAATGCAAACTCACCCCTCTCCCATCTTCCTCCATTTCCCCTTTAAAATTCCAATCCTGGGGCTAGCTGATAAGATGCTGTGCTGCCAGGCGCGGGAATTGGGGATTGGGGGATGGGGCTGCCAAGGGATTGAAGAAGAATGGGGTAGGGGGTGGAGGACTTTGAGAAGGATGAGGCGAAGCGGGAAGATGTAGAATCTCCTCTGCCCCTTGTGCTCGTAAATTGTCCGTTATTGGCAGTTAGAATATTGCACTCCTGTCAGCTGCGATCGATACTTCCCCCACCCCACCCCACCCCCCTTTTTTTCTTCGTTACAAAATATTTTTCAAGTCTACTTACTGAGAAAACCATGTGAGTAGTATCGCTCCCCTCCCACCCCCCCCCCCCCCCGGCTTTTGTAAATTTTATTTTTATTTATTTATTTTTTTCCTGTGGATGTTTCCATAATTGTGATCTGTCAGACTTCCACGGTCAAACTCGTTCTTGAGTGGAATTTGACCCAGATTTGAATGAAATCTGCACTACAAACGGCCGAAACATCGTTGCTGACATTTAACCATTTGCAGTCGCTGTGTTGGATCATTTTATCATCTGGGTACTGTGTGATACCCTCTTGATGAACTGAAACTGAAACTGTCCATTCAATGACAGTATACATCAGTAACTTCCAGCGGAGTAGAATTTAAGGTAATCAGTCCAGAAAACACATGGCCTCTTTTGCGTTACAGTGACCGCAAGTACATGTAAAAAAGACGTAAAGAACAAACATGTATCAGACTTTGTTAGATGCACTATGTTTTGAAGACAATTGTTGGCACGTTTTTGTTGACACACTGATCGAAAACATGACACACGAGAAAAGTTTTAGACGGTGTGATTGTCGTGCTTTATTTTGTGGAACAGTTTGTTTACAAATCCTTTAAAAATTCAGTGACAAATCTGATCAAGTTTTCAAGCCACACCCGTTTTCACGTGTCATGCTATTTTCCGATTGGTTCAATCTGATATTTGAGTCTGCCTGGCTTCTTCATAGAACCAAAATGAGATCGAAGTCAGAGAAAAATCGACATACGTGTGTGTGCTCCGTGATTCAGGTTTTGGAGAAAAGAATTATCTGAATGGTTGGCATGGTACTTTGGAAGTTCGTAAAATCCTTGAAAACGTCTGTCACTTCTTCTGTTGCTTGTAGACGGCTTGTTGCGTTTTTATGTAGATTGCCACATATTTAGCGTGGGGTGCTAAGGTCATGCTTTCTGTCCCCTGTCCCCTGTCCCCCTCTTTCTCGGTATCATGTCTGTCCCTGTCTGTCAGTCTCCCTCCCTCTCCTGTCTTTGGTGATGGTGACAGGCAGATGATGCTGGAAGTCGTTTGGCTATGACTGTGCATATAGGTGATTGTTGGGTGGTGGTCCTGAGACAGATGCAGTGTTTGAATCGTCCCATAACGACAGAGAATCCCTTTCCAGGGACAGCACAACTCTCCCCGAATGGGAAGGGGGCGGAGGGAATGGAAAGGACCCCCCTAAACCAGGCCTGTCTTGTATTATCTGGCAAATAGCCGCATCTGCCTAGACATCCAACCCTGTGTTCTATTCTCGACAGCGTAAAAAGAAAAGAAAGAAAACACCTCTAACCTTTCGTGCATGGAATGTCAAAACTTCACTGGAAAAAGATGATAGATCAGAACAGCGTAAAGCCGTGATCATCAGGACGTTGAATCGCTGTAACATTGACATAATTGCCCTGTGTGAGATCAGTCTGCGGGCGAAACCCAGCACAAGGAAGATGTGGAAGGCTAAACCTACTGCATTACAAACCTCAAAGATAATGAAAGAACCTCTGGTGTGCGTGCGCACCAAGCTCACAAGGACGATGGAAAGCATACCCATGGTATCAGAGATCACTGGATGACCTGCGCCTTCAGTTCAAAAGGCTGTTTCGCTACCGTCGTCTGTGCTCACGCCCCAACGATGACAAATGCGGATGATATCAAAGAAGCCCTCTATACAGAAACCAACCGTCTCATTGTCACAGTCAATCACAAAGACAAACTCAGTCTTCTGGGAGACTTCAACACTCATGTGGAAGTAGATTACTTCACTTGGTCAAACGTCCTTGGACGCCATGGTACTAAAAAGTGCAATTGTAATGGCTGTGGTTGCTGTCACTGTGCATCAGCTCATCATCATCAACACCTCTTCCAACAGAAAGACACAATCAAGACACGTGGATTCACCCACACTCTAAGCATAAGCATATGCCGGATTATGCCATCGTGTGACAGGAAGACAGGAGACACATGCACATCATACGCTGCATGAGAGGAGCTGATCAAAGACAATTCTGCAGCAAGATGGATATTCTGCTAGCTAGGAAAACCAAAGGCAGTCAGGGACAAACGTCTGTGAAAGTTGAATATCGCCCATCTGCAAAATAGCAAAGACGCCCTTCAAGAGATGCTCCAGAAAATATTATCCAACATAAAGCTTAGGGGCGAGAATATAGAAGCAGAACAGTAATCTTCTAAAGAAGCTATCTACAGCACTGTGGTTGATACCCTGTGCTTTGTAAATTGTAGACACAAGGATTCATCATCATCATCACCATCATCATGTGCCCTACCTTATGGCGTTGGCGATCATGGCCCTCCATATGGATCTGTCCCTTGTCGCTGCAAGTACATCTTCCACCCTCTTTGTCCCCAGCCACACACACAGGGTTCGATTTGGTGAAAATGATGAAGAGATCAACAATGTCATTGACAAACCCCACGTTACTCACAAAGAGCATCTCAGTGACAAGACCTGTGAGAAAAGAAAGCAAAAATAGTGGCAAACAAAGCGGTTATCCAACAAAAACTGCGGCAGATAAAGAACAAAGGGTGGGAGACGAAAGCTACAGAATTCCAGGCTGTGCCCGATGGCATTGACATGTAGTCATTGTTGCTTGATTTAACGTCATTGTGTGGTGACCTACGTGCAGTGTACGGACCCAAGGCTTCAGGCTCAACACGTCTTCATCCCTGGCCACTCCATTGTGCTCGTAGAGAAAGCTGACTTCTTATGACGTTGGGCTGAGCACGTCAACACATTGCTGAACAGGGAGTCGTTAATATCAGAGGACGCCATTGAAGCTGTCCTCCAAGTTGCCAGTAAAGGAAATCCTGGCAGACCCACCCTTCAGTTGGAGATTATCAAAGTCCTAATGCAAACCACGCAGGGCACCGAGCTGATGGTATTCCTGCAGATATCTACAAGAACGGGAGCGAGATGCTTCTGGAGAAACTGACAACCCTGTACCGGTCTGTATGACATAAGGAAGAGGTTCCTCAAGACTTTGAAGATGCTATGACCATCCACGTTTACAGGAGGAAGGGCAGTAAGACGTTATGTGATACTCATTGTGGGATCCCTCTCCTGTACATTGTGGAGTAGGTCTTTGTCGGAATCATTCTTAACAGAGTCATTGCCCATGTAGCCGAACCCATCATTTCTGAGTCTCAGTGTGGCTTTTGTGATGGAAGAGGCACGAGTGACATGGTGTTTGTCATGCGCTAGTTGCAAGATAACTGTCACGAACAAAACCTGGAGCTCCTCCTGCTGTTTGTAACCTGTGTTAGAAGCTTGTTTCGTTGTTTACCTCCTTCAACAATAGCATGCTGGGCAAAATGCAAGAGAACGGGAAGGCATCTAAACCACTCCAGTGTAGAACGGAGAGAAACAAAAGTAATACGTGCTAGCGCCCACAGTATTCTCCATCCTCTGTGTGGCAATGCTGATTGATGCATTCAGAGACTTTGACATTGGGACATACATCAAGTTCTGATCAGATAAAAAAAACTGTTCAGCCTGCGGAGACTCTAAACCAAGACCAAAATGATCGCGATTATTTTCGATTCTCTGCGCATTGGGGTTGTTGATTAGGCCTGGCGTTGGGAGTCCAAACCGTGAGGTTAAGATAACCTATTTAGTTTGCTCACAAGTATTTGTGTTGTTTACTGTTTGAGGATAGACCTAGAGGAGGTTACCGTTTGGAGATAAGATTAATGTGTGTTGTGTGGCAGACTGGCAGACAGTTGACGAGGAAGTTAAAGATAAAATGGATATTGTAACTTTATTATTGAGTGCCAGTATGAGTGTGTGGCTATTGTCAAGGGCCGGTTAATGTTTTGTATTTTGGGCCTATGTCATGGTAACGTTCAGTGGTTTTATTTCATGCGATTCTACTATGTGTGCGTTGTGATGGGTAACGAAATTACCTTCATATATTCATAAAATTTGATCGGGGCTAAGTTCAATCATTGCCTTGCCTTGAGGCAACGCCATGGTTACTTATACCCGATTTAAAAATCCACTTCGATTGAGAGCCTAACAACATTTTTGGGGTATTGGAATTGTTACCTTCGTGTATTCATAACCTTTTGTCAGGGCTAGGTTTAATCATTTGTCTTGCCTTGGGGCAACGCGATGGTTACTTATACCTGATTTAAAATCCACTTCGATTGAGAGCCTAACAAAACTTTTGGGGTATTGGAATTGTTACCTTCGTGTATTCATAAGCTTTTGTCAGGGCTAAGTTTAATCATTTACCTTGCCTTGTGCAACGTGATGGTTACTTATACCTGACTTCAAGTTCATTTCGGTTGACAGTTCAACAAAAATTCAAGGGTTTATGTTTTCTTTTGTGGTATTAAGCTTATCATAATTTGATTGAGCCTTTAACTGTGAAGTGCTGTGGATTATACAATGTTAGTACGTTGTGTGGTTATTTGATGAAATTCGTGATGTTGGACTTGTGTTTGAGAACCGTTTTCGTGGGGGTTAACCAGCCTAGGACTGCCAAGCTGGTTTAGACAGCGTTTGGGTTAAGACTGCCAATAGCAAAGGCTAGCGTCAGGTCGACTGTGCAGTCGAGTAACTCTGTGCACTCGCTGTTAGAGTCCTGGTGCTGTAGGGCGTTTGGATGTAGATGTTTGAAATGTGTGGGTGAAGCAGCTAGTTTTTGTGTGCGTGTGTGTGCAGTGAACAATTGCGATTAAGATATATGTTAATGTGTAATTTGTGAACTCCTGTATTGTTGGATGACAGCTATTAAATATGGGTAAATGAAAAATTAGTTTGTGACCATTACTGTGTGTTGGGGAGATAAGTAATTAGGTCTGTAAATTCTGTCTATCCTTCTTAGCAAGATCAGGTCTTAGCGAGCCTGACACTACCCATCCGTCTGACCAGCAGGAGAGTTTATCATCATCGTATTTCTGTTTACCTATGAAAGCGGCTTTCTACATGTTTTGCCAGGGGCAGACCTCAGTTGTTGTGAAGTCTTTAACATGCAGTGAATGCGTGATGCACACGGGACCTTGGTTTATCGCCTCCTTCGAAAGACTAGCCCCAAGATCACTGCTTAACCTCTTGTGGATTTGGGTAGGGGGGTGGGATGGGGGGGGGGGGGGGAGTCTTCGTCTGATCCGTGATTCAAACCCGGGTTTCTTGTGTCCAAGCCAGGTGCTTTAACCAAGAGACCTCACACTCTTGTGTCGTCTGTATGCTGTTGTCTCTGCCTGTCTGACATTTGATGTGTCTTTTTCTCTGCATCTCTGTCTTTCTCTTCATATATCTAACCGTGACTGTTTCTGTTTCTTTACATACCTGTATCTGTCTTTGTGTCTTCCTTCGTTTGTCTCCATGTTGATGTTATCCACTTTGTCTTGGGATGTTTTGTTTTACATTGTTTTTGTTTAGTACTATTCAGTGTCAGAGATGGCTATGATGAAATCACGCAAGTTTCGTAAATTTTAAAATTGTTTGTGCAAATTGAATTCTTCTGTCTGTCACTATGAAACATTATCATTCATTACAGAAGATTGCAGACAGCTATACTAACAATGTTAATTTGAATATGTAATTGTCCATGCATTAATATGTGAAAAACAGTGTACAAGTGTGCATCTGTGTGTGTGAGGGAGATGGGGCATGAGAGAGAGAGAGAGAGAGAGAGAGAGAGGGGAGAGAGAGAGAGGGAGAGAGAGAGAGAGTACATTATGATAGGTATCCTTAATATTGATTCCGCTCATTATTTCAAGCTGCTTATTTTACTGTACGCGGATGACAAAACTTTATTCTCTGACTCGAGATAAGGCTCACAAAAAGCATTATACATCTACAAAAATGTTGTGATCTGTGGCAACTTGATGTGAATGAGGATAAAGTAGTGGTATTGAATGGTCGCAAAAATCTGAGTTCCACAATTCGTTATGATCACAAATAGCTAGAAATTCTAGATACGTTTAAACGTTTAGGAACTGAAATTTGTGAAAACGGAAACGTTTTCGTGGGGAGGAAGGTTAATTGTGACAGAGGTCAGAAACCCGTGTTTCTTTGTTGCAAACAGTGAGAAATTCAAGAATTGCCTCCGAGTATTACACTACACGTTTACAAAATACTTGTTTTACGTGTTTTACTCCCTGGCCTATGGCTGTGAAATAAGGGGGTATGAAGACGTTCGTGTAAGTTGAATGGTTGAAGCATCTTTTTCGATTGCATAAAATCATTATGGCTCATGATTTACGGCAAAGCTGGATTTTATGCACTTTCGGTTTTAGTAAAGTCCAGAATGATTCAAGTTTAATGGAAAACAATTCCATCAATTTCTATCCAACGTAAAACATCGGGTATGATTTGCATATGAAAGTTAAGCTGTTCATGTATATGCCTTTGCTTGGATTCGTCACACAAAAGTACTTCTAATTGACAATTAGTTCAATTGTCTTTGGGAAGTTTTCAGTCAAAATCTGCACTTTGTAAGATACTTCTGATATATTTCAACAAAACTGTCAGTCTAAATGGTACAATGAAACAGCAGCAAATTCATGCTTTATATAAAGTTTTAAAAAAAAATTGAACAGGACAACATCGGTTACCTAATGTTTATGTATTTCTTCTGATTACATTTTAAGGTGTCTGTCTTAAACATGAAGTTGAATTGGGTAGACACGCGGGGATTTCAATGGAAGATAACATATGTAAAACCTTTTGGCATGGATGCACTAGGGGATTAGTTCGATTTAAGTTTTGAATTCCAAAGTATGTTGCAACTCGGAAACATTTTTTGCCTTAAAGGTGTCTTTCTGTAAAATGCCTGTTTTCATCTTTCGATTGCTGAGGTCTGTTTCAATGAATTTAGCAAAGTA
>CM060311.1:51910191-51977691 GCA_030674185.1 Monoplex corrugatus | reverse complement strand
TCGATGAGGATGATAATCATGACGCTATGGAGTTCCATCTAGGATTGAGACTGCGTGACAGGGTTGTACTCTACGCTTGCTATCATGATATATCCTGGCGTCAACCAGGCCCGAGAGATACAGACACCTGCGGTGTCGGTCATAAGATCTGAGCAACCATCCTCAGTGACGCAACCATGAAGTGGATGAGACTCGACTGTGTGGTCCCAGTCTTCCCAATGAGCCCATAGCACACTCAACTCTAGGTAGGAGCCGGTTAAAGCCGAAAAAATCCCACAGGACTGATGCGCATTTAAACCCACAACCTCCCAGTCGGTAGTCCGTTGCGTTAACCACTACACCACGGCGACTGGCCTGACCTTGAAATTGTATAAAATACAGCTGATCTGCAGCAATTGCGAGTCTGACTCAAAAGCATTACTGAAGGTATGAAGCAGTTATGTTCAGTTAAACTGCTATGGCAGTTTTACTGTTCACAGAAACGCCACAATAACCGTACATGGCTTGACCGTTTTTGTAACAGCAGTAGAACTTGGGTATATGTGTATAATGACTCTGCCAAAAATCAAACTGATCAAGTTATAAACGACTGAGAAATTTTCCCTGCTTATAAGATAGTTCAGATTTTGTACTTCTCAAGGTGGCTGTAACCTTGAAGAAACATCACGTAAAAGAAAACTGGACTTTAAGCGACGTCAGTGGTAGACTGCTACAACAGTAAAATAACAAAAGTTAGTAATGTGAGAGAAAAGATCCCGAGAAAGTGCTGTCCACACATCTTCACGAAAGAGTGCTGATTTTAGCCACATATTGGGTCCGTGTGATTTTGATTTTAGCGCCGTGACTTCCAAACCTAAGTATTTGCGTCTACTTGGCAGTCTACAACCGCTGACCCAGATTTGGTAAAATCTGTTTTTGAACAGCTGAGAAAATCATGCTCACACATTTCGGAAAAAGATGCACAGACACAAACGCAGAGACAACTGCATTTCCGGTCGATGTGTGCGTGCGTGAGTGTGTGTGTGTGTGTGTGTGTGTGTGTGTATGTGTGTGTGTGTGTACGTGCGCACGTATCTGCATGTGTGTGCGTGTATGTGTGTGTACGTGCGCACGTATCTGCATGTGTGTGTGTGCATGTGTGTGTGTGTGTGTGTGTGCGTGCACGTGTTCTTGTATGTACGTGTGTGTATGTGTTTGTGTACGTGTGTGTATGTGTCTGCACGTTCGCTTACGCAAGTCACTGTCATTTCTATGAAACAGAAATACACGCGGTATTGTTCGTTCATGGGCGGCGAATCGTATCCTTTGAAGTTTGAGAATCTCGGTGGTTTGGACATAATCAAAAAGATAGATAGAATACATCAATTACTGTGGCGATGTGTTTTCTCAAAGAAAGTTTTCAGACAAATGAAGTATACCGCTGACAGCATAAGTTCTGTTCAGATGAAATCTCCAAGTTGAGTTTTCTAACACCACCTCCTCTTATATCTTTCCCTTTTTGTTGGGCGTTTTCTCTTATCTAAAAAAAATCCACTGATGTATCTACTTGATAGATCTGGCTTCGTTCTCAAGCCACATCTTGTGCTTATATCCTACACGCCTTTTAGATTGATCTACTGTGATATTTAAACCAGTATGACGTCTTCTGAAGAAGAAGATGTAATCGAGGTCAATGGAAATTCAACAGGAGTGGCGCTCCCTTTAGAAACATTACTGCTGTTGAAGTTTGGAAGAAAACTTTCTGAATAGTTCCTAGGACTTGTGAAGTTGGTAGAACCTCTTTGAAAATGTCTGCAGGTATCTGTCTTCTCTTTCCAGGGGATGGTTTGATGCTTGCTGATGTAAATTTGTTATGCGTTTGACGTTGAATATGCAAGACACGCTCTTCTGTCTCTATGATTCTGTTTGTCTATCTGTATGGATCTCTCTCTCTCTGTTTCTTTATTCATTGTACATTCTTTCTTTATTTTTCTTACTCAACTTCACTCTTCTCTCCCTCCCCCCCCCCCCCTGTATCTGTTCTGTCTCCCTCCTCACATCTCCCGGTTCTCCCTCTCCTTGTCTCTCTCTGTCTCTGTCTCTCTCTGTCTCTGTTTCTCTCTCACTCTTCTCATTCCGTATCTTCCCCTACTTCTCTTTTTCTCTCTGTATGCCTCTAGCTCTGTTTTTTTTTCTATTCCATCCCATTGCCCATCTCTCTTTCTGTTTCTGTCTTTTTCTCTCTTTTTCTTTCAGCCTGAACAAGCACATTCTACTTTCATTCTTTGTCTTTCAGAGTGTCTACAGATCTCACTTTAGTAAACTGCATCACATCTCCTTCAGTTGACTTTGTCCAGTCGTTGGTCTCCGTTTTTTACCGCGTCGATATTTTGATTCAATCTGTCCGTCCGCCTGTCTGTCTGTCTGTCTCTCTGCCTGCCTGCCTGTCTGTCCGTCTGCCTGTCTGTCTGCCTCTCTCTCTCTACCTCATTGTTCCTTCTGTGACTTTTCTGGTTTGACAATAACAAAAGAAGACAAGCCGTATATTTTGTACATCTGTGTAGCCACCCAGAGATAACAGCAATAAAACCCTGTTGAAACCCAAAGTTGAAATTTAACTAATGAAGTGAAACACAAGGTTCGTGGTTCGTCTTCATGCTTGTTCTTCTTTCGTTCGCCATCTACATGGCCAGGCGGCATCTGGCTATGCGTGTGGCCGTTTTTGTCCCAGTTCCTGCCGGCTGCCATAGAGCTTGGTGACCTGCCTGCTTGTGGCCTTTTTCCCAGGTCCTCTGGTGCCACAAGATGGACACGTGGGACGTAAAATAGTTGAGGGTGGATGTTGTTCAGGTACAGGACCCAGTGCTGCTTCACCCTGAAGAGAGCTCAGTGGGCGAGTGTCAGTCTTGTCTGATGAAGATGACGTGTAGATGTTTGCCTTATGTAGTTTGTTATAAGACGCGCCCTACAGGCCTGGTATCTGACTTCAGCGCTCAAGGTTTTCTGTAGGAATTAAGCCACCATTAGCTCATGGCCAACAGACCTAGCCTATGATCACAGGGGGTAGGACTTTAATCGGCCTCTATTTGTCTAATGGCTCCGTCATAACACATAGAGAGTATTGTTTAGGTGTCAGTCACCCCTGCCCATCCTAATAGAAGCCATCGCCAGTCAGTCTTGGAGTGCTTATTCGTCCATCCTGCCTTGTTTTGCAGCTAACATCTCTATCTGAAGGCTGTCTGTCATCCATCTCCTGATACCCACTGCACTGGACATGGTGGCTCCACTACCAAGTTGGATGTAACCTTTCCCAGATAGCTACTGAAGTGAGACACAAGGTTTAGGTTTCGTCTGTGTCCAGATGACCTGGTATTTACAGATTCCCACAACAAGACCAGAGTTTAAATTCATTTCACATCTCCTGTTGCTAACCAGTCTTTCCTTTGAATATATTTGAATAACTCTGTCGACAACAAACTCTTCTATTTCATTCAGACATAAAGGTTACCCTTCTGGCAGCCTTTGGAAATGGTAAAAAAAAACTTGTTTGTGAGGTGCCGTGTGCATTATTCTTTTTTTTTTTTTACCTTTTCATTTTTTAAGAGATTTTATGTTAAAAAAAACCTGTAGTTGTCTTACCCATTGTGACTGTCTCAAATGCGAGGAAGCATCACTGTCCGTTTCTTGTGAGGTACCCTTCAGTCAAAGCTGTTTTCTCGTTCAGTATTTGGATACATATGTATATACTATCATACACGAACAGGCTGTTTAGTTGTTTAGATAGGTCAGTTAACTCAAGATGTGATATCTTGAGTTTTGTTCCAGCCCACGGCATTAAAACCTGGCCTGTGTGCTGCCCATCTTAGTGTTTCCATCATTCTGCTGATATTAGCTTATTATTTCATAGGTTCCGTCCCTTCTCCCTCCCTCTCCATTTTTTGCTAGTGCATAGGGTTTTGCGCTAGCCCACGGAGTCTACCAGACAATTGCTGCCAGATTTGGGTGGAGCGGATATGGAAGTTTTCGAGTATGATGAGCGCCTTTTGAGCAAACTCCAGACAAACTCAAACACATGAAATGTAACTGATCCAGGGAACACTTTTTTCGTGATGTTCTACCCAAGACAGTTGTCACATTTTTGAGTCATTTGATTTCACCTTCATGTTTATTTGATGTACTTATGTTTTTAACTACCTGATATTATTTGACAAATTTTTGTTTGTGCTACTAGCTGTTTTGATATATTCATTTAGGTTATTTCTCAGTAGTTTCAGTCCTGTCTTTATTTTCGCTGTAGGCTGGGCTATGGACAACAACACGAAATTAAATTCAATTGTGTGACTTTGTGGATATATCACAAACTGTCTTCGGACAGAGACCAAAAGGCATGTGTAATGCATGCATACATGTATGCGTATGCAGTAGCTCATTACACTTGGTTCTGTCTCTGTCTCTGTCTCTCTCTGTCTCTCTCTCTCTCTCTCTCTCTCACTCTCTCTCTCTCTCTCTTTTTTTTCTCCCTTCCCCCTCTGTCTGTCCCTGTGTGTGTGTTTGTTGTGTGTGTGTATGTGTGTGCGCGCGTGCGTGCCATGCGCGCTTGTCATTTAAGAGACGGGGGTAAAAGGCATCATAGAATCATAATTGTTCAAAAAACTAAAGGTCAAATCCTTCTTTATGAGTCCGAATCTGCGCCGTGCTCTCTCTATACGCCTGCGTCTGTGTCTCAGTCTGATTGCTCTGAATGCCTCTCTCCTGTTTCTCTCCCTCCCTCCCCCCCCCCCCCTCCTCTCTCTTGTCTGAGAGGACTGTCATTCCCAAGGCCTCTCATTCCGAGTTTTTTTCTGTCACTCAAGCTGTTTTATTTTTCTCTCTCTAGCTCTGTTAACCTCGTTTTTTTTTCCTTACATATGTCTACTCAGAACTTACCGCTTGTGTTAAGGTATGTGTGTGTTTATATATATATATATATATATATATATATATATATATATATATATATATATATATATATGTATATATATATATATGTATATATATATGTATATATATATATATGTGTATATATATACATATATGTATATATATATGTACAAAAATATATATATATGTGTGTGTATGTGTATATATATATATATGTATATATGTATATATATATGTATATATATGTATATACATGTATATATATTTGTTTTGTGTGTGTGGTGTGTGTGTGTGTGTGTGCTGCGCGCGGGTGTGTGTGTGTTATGAGAAGAAAGAGGGGAGCACGAAAGACGGAGCGAGAGAGAGAGAGAAGGGTGGGGGTGCGGATAGGAAAGCTAGCTTCCAGAATGTCTCAGCGGAGAAACATGAAGTCAATGAAATCCATAAAACGGCCAATTGCTTTCGTCTCTTGCTCCCAAACTGTCGTATCACCCTCCTTCCTACACCTGTAATCAGCACAGAATATGTCGCCTGGTTATTGCTTTCTGTCTCTGTCTGACTGTCTGTCTCTTGGTCCTTCTGTCTGAATTTTGTTCTGTCTGTTGGTCTTTCTGTCGGTTTGTCCGTTTTTTCTTTCTTTCTGTCTGTCTCTGGTTTGTCTGTTTTTCTGTCTCTCTGTCTCTGTTTTCTTGTGTTTGACTCTTGTTCTTATGTCTGTTTCCCTGTCTCTTCTTCTCTTTCCTTGTCTGTTTGTGCAATGTCTGTTTTGTTTGTTTGCCTGTTCCTTGTTCTCTCTGCTTGTTTGTCAGTCTGTTTATCTGTATCTTGTATGTTTTGTCTGTTTGCTTGTTTCTTGTTTTCTCTGCTTGTCTGTCAGTCTGTCTGTACCTTGTGTGTTCTGTTTGTTTGCCTGTTTCTTGTTCTCTCTGCTTGTCTGTCAGCCTGTTATCTGTACCTTGTATGTTTTGTCTGTCTGTTTCTTGTTCTCTCTGGTTGTCTTGTCAGTCTGTTTGTCTGTCTATTTGTCTGTCTCTGCCTTGTATGTTATGCCTGTCTGTCAATCTGTGTGTCTGTCTGTGCCTTGTATGTTATGTCTGTTTGTTTGCCTGTGATTTGTTCCCTCTGCTTGTCTGTCTGTTTGTGCCTTGTAGTTTGTCTTTTTGTTTCCCCGTTTCTTGGTCTTTTTGCTTGTCTGTTTGTACCTTGTACTTTCTGTCTGTTTTCCTGTTTCTCTCTTGTTCTCTCTGCTTGCCTGTCAGTCTGTTTCTCTGTACTTTGTTCCCTATCTGTCTCTATCCCTGTCTGTCTGTCTCTCAGACGTCGTCTTTCTAAAGTCACTGCTTTTGTATCTCAGTTGCACAGCGCGGTCAGGCATTATGACGCCTTTCTGGGCGAACGAACAGAAACTGTCTTTGCCTCTTTGTCTGTGTCTGCTTCCATACTTTGTGCCTTTCTGTCTTTCTCCCCCTCTTTTTATTTCTTGTCTCTTTCTCTTTCATTGATAATTTACTATCTCAACGCCAGTGTCAATTACGAAAGTCAAAACACCAAAGTGTTGTACTCTTGAGAATTATCTCCCATGTTGTACTTCTCAAATCTAACACATTTTGCGCTACCCATTCAGCTAGCATAGAAGCTTACTGTTTTTGTACTTTGTATCTGCTTTTATGCTAGCTGAATGGGTAGCGCAAACTGTGTTAGATTTGAGAAGTACAACATGGGAGATAATTCTCAAGAGTTATGTCCTTTGATTAATACCAAAGTGTTGGATAGGGATTTTTCTGTCCCGTCATCATAATCATCACCATCCGTCGTCGTCGTTGTCCTCCTAATCGCCACATCATCATCATCATCATCAGGTGCCTTGCCGCATGGTGTTGACGATCATGGACTTCCATCTATCTCTATCTCTTATTGCCTCAAGCATCTCTCCCACCCTCTTTGTCCTCAGCCACTCTGCAAGTCCGTCTAGTATCTTCTCCCAGGATCTACCTGGTGCTCTCTTCCTCTCCAGCTTTCCCGTCGTGACCAGATGCTCCAATTCCCCCCTCCTCATAAAATGGCTTACAAATGTTGCCTGTCTTTTCCTAATCTTCTTTATGAATGATCTTCTTGTGTCAGCCTCCATCAAGACTGTCTCGTTTGTTTTCTTTGCTGTCCATGGAACTCTCAACATTCTTCTTAGAAACCACATCTCGGCTGCCTCAATCTTGCTCTGGCTTTGCTTGTTGACTGTGTATAACAGTATTGGTTCTATATAACATTCAAGAACTCTCTTCCTGATGTTAATTGATAGGCATTTGTCACATCATCATCATTATCTTCAAGAATCCGTTTCTAAAGGCTAGATTTTGTTTCTGGCGTATCACATGTGATATGGACATAACGACACATAGACCACTCCTACCACCATTATCGTGAATATCACACCATCATCATCACATCATCATCATCATCATCATCATCATCATCATCATCATGCTATCTTTCTGTCAGTTGCTCTCTCTCTCTCCCCCTCGTCCTCTTTCTCTTCTCCTCCACTTTTTTCTCTTCTCCCCTCCTCCTTCTTACCTATTTCTCTCTTTCAACATCTGCAATGCTTATAATATCGAATCCAAGGAGGCTGCAGGGATAAGGATGGGCGAGAACTTGAAACTTCCCCCTCCCTTACCCCACACTGCAGAAATATTATAGCGTGTTTAAGAGATAACTGAAGAGATAATTGGCGAGCATGTGGAACAGTTTGCTGGTGCGCTGATACTTCTTATCACTAATATCAGAAGCGGTGTCAGGTGCACGGCACTCCGTATTTTGCAGTCTCTGGGAAATTCCTGTTATCCCAGAAGAATGCTGGCACAGCCAAAACCACAGAGGCAGGTGTGTATAACGTATATCATAAACGTGTCTTATTCACTGTTATCGTTGACATTTGTCGTCATCGTAGTTATCATCATCATGATCATTCTTGTCATCATCATCATCATCACCATCACCACCATCACCACCACCATGATCATCATCATCATCGTCAGTATCATCATCAGTGTTGTCGTCTCCATTATAGATACCACCACAAAGTTACTTTCAAACTGTTAGAAGTTACAACGTGTATCTCAGGTGCTACGCTAAATAGGACCCATGGAGGAACATCTTTCCCCTTTTCCTCCTCGTCATCGCACCAGCAGCAGCAGCCAGCGGCATTATCATCTGTTCTCCGTGTGCGTGTGCCTCCCCCTTCTCTCTTTCTCTGTCTCTCTCTCTCTGTCTCTCTGTATCACTCTCTCTCTCTCTCTTCTTTGTTTCCTTCTCTTTCTGTCTGTCTCTGTCTCTGTGTCTGTGTCTGTGTCTGTCTGTCTGTCTGTCTGTCTGTCTGTCTTCCTCTCTCTCTCTCTCATCCTTTTTGTTTCCCAATTCCTGTTAGCGTCAGCAATATTTGTAACGTCGATATGCTTGGAGGATGAGAAGACAGGAAGGGGAGGGGAAAGGGAGTTTTAAATTTCTCCATATTGTATTAATGAGATAACTGTGACAGAATCCCAGTGCACTGATAGTGTTTATCGTGAAAAGTGTCAGACACATAGTTGTAGTTTGTGTGCAGACCCGGGCATGTCGGTGTTTCTTGATACACTCAGAAAGAACACACGAAGACCACTGCCACAGTGAAAATCATACCATATTTTACTTTCATCCTTCAAACTTACCTTAGAGAGATCTAAAACAAGTGTCACCGCCCATGTTCAAGAATACAGGAACCAGAAAAATACGAAAAAAGAATCAGAACGCGTATTTAATACAACCAGACAAGACAGGCGCCTTTGTCAAGCATAAGATCATAAACAAACACCAAATACAAAAATTAGGAGAAAAAGACTGAAACTTCCCTGCTGCTTCTCCAGTGTGAGAAAAAGACTCCTAATTTTTGTATTTGGTGTTTGTTCGTTTGTGATCTTACGCTTGACAAAGGCCAGTTGGCCGAACATTTGCCCCTGTCTTGTCCGGTTGTGTTAAATGCGTGTTCTGATTCTTTTTTCGTGCTTTATTTCTGGTTCACGTTAGATATAGAGAGGACAAAGATTTTGTCTTTCCTGTCATCCTCCTTTTCCTCCTCATCGTCATCGTCGTCAGTATCAGCATCAGCATCAGCATCATCAGGAGTCACTTCACAATCACAGATGTTAAGGTGCCATCCACTAGTGAAGAAAATCTTGATCCACAGAGAGAGACATCCTCCTCCTCTGCTTGCTTTACCTTCTGCTTGTTCTCATCTCTGTGTTTCTCTGTCTTTGTATGTGTGTGTGTCTCTCTGTCTTTCTCTGTCTTTGTATATGTGTGTCTCTCTCTGTCTTTGTATGTGTGTGTCTCTCTCTGTCTTTGTATGTGTGTGTCTCTCTCTGTCTTTGTATGTGTGTGTCTCTCTCTGTCTTTCTTTGTCTCTTCCTCTGCCTGTAATTATCTGTTTCTTTGTGTCTCTCTCCGTGCCTTTATCTGTCTGTGTCTCTGTCGCTGTCTGTCTGTCTGTCTCTCTGTCTCTGTCTCTCTTTCTCTTTCTCTTTCACTGTCTCTTTTGTGCCCCCCGTCCTTCTCATTCTCTGTGCCTTTCTATCTGTCTCTCTCACTATAAATGTGTTTACACTCATTGATAAAGATTCGTTGTTGTTCTTACATGTGTTCTTTCTCTCACTACGTCTTTGTCTGTCTTTCGCTTTTTATGAACTTAAGCAGCAGTGTGTGTAGTGTCAGTTACGCAAAGGATGTCGGGGGGGGGGGGGGGGGGGAATGAGGTAGAGTCTGAATTTCTTCCAAGTGACTGAAGAGACAGTGGTAACGGACAGATGGTACATCCATGCTGTCTGTCAGTTGAAGTGTCAGATACACAACTGTCTTTTGTAGGACAGGTCCCCGACAAGCACCACAGTGGACTGATTAGTATGCTGGTCTTCTGGTTGGAAGGTGAGGGTTCTGACCTGTTTGGGTACCGCCTGTTGATTAAAGCGTGGAGATTTGTCTGACTTCCCAGATCATCATCGTCGTCAGTATCATCATCGTCATTATCATCGTCGTCGTCATCATCATAATCATCTTCTTCTTCTTCATCATCATCACCATCTTCGTCGTCGTCGTCGTCGTCATCCCCATCCCCACCACCACCACCGCCACTATCATCATCATCATCATCACTATTATTTTTTTCATTATATTATTATTATTATTATCATTATTATTATTATCAGTTTTATTATTATTATTATTATGCTGTTGTTGTAGTTGTTGTTGATGTTATTATTATCACAAATTGTTATTATATGATGCTTTATCCAAACTCATTTGGACTCAGCGTGCAATTGACATAATCTTTTTTAGTGAAGCACGGAAAACTCAAAGTGTTAAGCAAGTTAAATACATTACATTATGTTGTTGCACAGTCTGCATCTTCAGTGGGTGTGCATGCTGAGAGTTGTCATGTTTCCATATGCCACCGTACACTGACATGACTTATAGCATCTTTAACATGCATATTTGTTATTCTGCTTGCGTGTGAGGGGGGTTTGGGCACTGGCAGGCCTGCACAATGTTGACCTGGGAGATCAGGAAAATCTCCACCCTTTGCCCACCAGGCGGAGATACTAAGGTAAATCGAACTCAGGACATTCCCATTGGAAGGCCGACGCTTACTCGCTTAATAATCCCGCAGATTTGCTTGTGCCTGGACGTCCTTCGTGTGCATACACACGCATACCATCAAATACGCATGTTAAAGAGCTTTAATTCATTAAAATGTCCGGTTACATATGGAAAACACGGAAACACCCAGCATGCATAACACTGAACACGGCGTCCGACTGCTTTGATGGCGGGGTGAAAAAATACCAATCAGTAAATACTAATCAATAACAGAAGGAAACGGAAATACACTTATATATTACATATTCGAGTGCAGATGAAACTTACGACCCACGAAGGAAAAAAGAAACTGGGCAGCCCTCAGCAGATTGCAGACGGAAAAGCCACGATTACTGCAAAACAGCAAGAGACTATCTACAGGATATGTCGTAAATATGTACACTTCAATTCAATGCAATTCACCAGTCGCCGTGGTGTAGTGATTAACGCAACGAACTACCAACTGGAAGGTTGTGGGTACGAATCCCCATCAATCCCTTCAAAAATCATTGCGGGATTTTTCGGCTCTAACCGTCTCAGCCCAGAATTTAGCGTGCTATGGCTTACTGGTAAGACTGGAACCACAGTCGAATCTATCTCTTTCACCTTCGAGGGTGTTGCTCAAATCGTCTGACCAACATGGCAGGTGTCTATCTCTCGGACATGCTTGACGCCAGGAAACACAAGGATA
The DNA here is from genome assembly GCA_030674185.1 of Monoplex corrugatus. Taxonomy (NCBI): domain Eukaryota; kingdom Metazoa; phylum Mollusca; class Gastropoda; order Littorinimorpha; family Ranellidae; genus Monoplex; species Monoplex corrugatus. The sequence continues at coordinate 51,966,440 of CM060311.1, read as the reverse complement.
GTAAGCGTAGAATACAGCCCTGTCACGCAGTCTTAATCCTAAATGGAACTCCATAGCAGTATGCTTACCATCCTCATCGCCATCATCATCATTGCAAAAACTGTGGCAGTTTCTGTGGCCATTAAGGTGGTAAAGTGGGGAGTGGGGGGTGGGAGTTGAACACAAAGGACATCTCTCTAAGTGCGATGACACTAAGTCAATAACCATTTCTGCCAAATCAACTACCGTTGTACTGACCAGACGCTCATCACACTCTGCATTAACTACAATGTACTATGTTGGTTTCATTGTCTGCACGCATGATGAATACGCTGAAACCTATTCTTCGTCAGTTTCATTTTGTGTGTGTGTAAAAACCTGTTTCACTTTGTCCTTGCCTGTAGTGGTTAAGTTGTGGTTTACCAGGTAAAAGCATCTGCAAGGTCATGAAATGAAAGTGGAGAGATTGGGGGGAAGGGAACCCGAACTCTGTTAAAACAACTGTCATTATTAAAGCAGATATTTATATCTATCATAAGATGGCGAGGAAAGTGTATGTTGGGGGTGATAATGAGGTAGGGAATATTTTGCGTTCCATTGTGAACAGTAATTTCCGTACAATGCGCGCGAAGCATGTTTAGTGAAGACTTACAGCGGTTGAGACTGTAAGATGAACGTGGAAAACGTAAGAAGCGAATTTAGCTTGTGGACATTTCTTTTTAATCAGACTGGAGCTCTGTCCCTTTCAGAGGTTTGGAAGGAATGGGTTTAGAAGCAGGATGAGGATAGGAGGCAAAAATCTCAGACCAATCAGCAAGGTGCGTGGGTAAGGAGAAAAGTACCGAGTCCAGACATAGTGTAAACAGACTGTATCTCTGATGGTGCTGTGTAAGGGACAGTAGTGGGCGGGCTGTGTCTTGTCAATACTACTCGACACTTTCCCAGTCACGGAAATTGTAGAGAACTCCTTACAATGAGTTACAAGACACGTTTTGCTATACACTGCAAGGGGACCGACCCTGTAGGACGTTTTTCTCGAAGAATTAAGAAAAGTGCACATCGTCTGATGTATACTGGAGTTCTGATGCAGTCGTGTTCATCTCACCGCAAATGTAATGTCTTGGTCAACTTTAACCGAGATTTTAAAACTTGCACACCATGACCTTTGTCATGCATGTGTGTGTTATGTTGTGTGTATGCGTGCGTGCCTTTTGTGTGTGTATAAACAAATATGCTCATGCGTGTTTGATTGATTGATTGATTGATTGATTGATTGATTGATTGATTGATTGATTGAGTCGCGTGCTTTTTAGTGATTGAATATTTCGCCGTGACTGTGCACGTGCACATGTGAGAATTCATTAAATTTTATTTTGTTCAAATAATTTGCTGATTTTAAATTGCACCATAGTGTACTTTTATATGAATATTATAATCATGTGTTCGTCAGTCGCCTTTCAATCTGTCTGCCTGATTTGGTTCGTATGCAAATCGCCCGTGGTACTTCACATGTGTGTGCGGCCTTCAGTCTAGCCAGCTCTGAATGGGTACCTGACTTTCTTCACGGTTAGAGAAGGCAAAGCAACGGTGGAGAGGAGATGGGCATCGCTGGCTGGCCCTTAGAAAAGTTGGCCTCTACCACATCACTCCTCTACGACCTCAGAATTGTGGGACAGCCAACAATAACAACAACAACAAACAACCAAAAAACCCTCTGCTAAAACTGCACTGTATTTTCTCTTTTGGGGGTAATAAATTGACTTGACTTGACAACAGGCATGATGTGATTCACATCAGTAGATATCTGTGGACATAGAATATGTCAATACAGAGGTCTAACGGAAACTGAAGGCGTTACTTTGATGTGAGGGACTCATCGTTGTTGCCAGCACTGTTGATGTTTCTGCGTGTTTGAAGGACACCGTGTCACACAGGGTAGGGCCCCAGGCCAGTGTGTTGCAGTGTCATATGTCATATGTACATCAGGTGAGCACGGCAGTCAAGTGGGTTAACGTGGGACTTGCAGACGGAAGCTCCGGGTTCCATCCACTTATACACGCCTCAGCCTGGTGGCTAGAAGGCGGAGATTTCTTTCCGACAATCCACATCACCATGTGTGCAGAGGTGCCAGCACCTAAACCAATGTCATGTACATGTATATATGCATGCATATTATCAAATATGCATGTTAAAGATCCTGAAGATTATGTCAGTGGCTGGTTTATGGAAATATGAAAACACCGAGCATGCCCGCCCATCAAACATCTACGCTGTGCCTCAGTTTGGGTTTCCCCTACCGCTTCCCTCATCATCATCATCATCAGGTGCCCTGCCGCATGGCGTTGGCGATCATGGACTTCCATCTGTCTCTATCTCTCGTTGCCCCTAGCATCTCTCCCACCCCCTCGTCCCCAGCCACTCTGCAAGTCCGTCCAGCATTTTCTCCCTGGGTCTACCCGGTGCTCTCTTTCCCTCCAGCTTTCCCGTTGTGACCAGGTGCTCCAAATCCCCCTTCCTCATAAAATGGCATATAAATGTTGCCTGTCTTTTCCTAATCTTCCTTATGAGTGATCTACTTGTGTCTGCCTCCATCAAGACTGTCTTATTTGTTTTCTTTGCTGTCCATGGAACTCTCAACATTCTTCTTAGAAACCACATCTTCCCTAACAGAGGTGATTTCACGTTGGGGTTGTTGGTGTGTGCAGTGGTTCGTAGTGGCTTGGGCGTTGTCTCCTTGTCGACCACTCACACCGTTTGACTCCATGACTGAACCATTACTGTGCTTAACCAAGGATTCAGAAGGCAGTCTTTTAAAGTAAATTGTATCCCAATAGGGACTTTTTGAACTCCACCTAAGTGAAGCAGCAGTGATGCAGAAACTTCTCTGCCAGGTGGCCCTGCAGTAGTGTGACATCACTGGATCCCATAGGCTTCCTCACATCGGGACTTGGGGGTTTAATGAGCTTTGGGGTTAGTGGAATGTTGAGATCCGAAAGAACGGCATGAAATCAACATCAATGAAGCGGCATAGAAGATGGGAAAACACACACACACACACACACACACACACACACACACACACACACACACACACACACACACACACACACACACATACACACACACACACACACACATACACACACACACACACACACACACCATGCAACAGAGTCCTGGTGCACAGATACTGCTGATCAGAAAAAAGTGTGACATGTAGATATGCGGCGCGTTATTTTGCAGACCCGAGGAAATTGTCATTTACTGATTTAGTCTAAAAGACAGCGTAACAAAGGCCAGCGCCTTCATCAATGAAATCAGAAAGTAAACGAAGGAGAAGATATGGTTTTGTCCTTTTTCTCATTACCATAAGGGTCACTTCATATCTGTGCTTGCTTTTTCTTATGATTATCATTTTCTCCTTACAAGCAGTATTTTCTTAGCTACGTATAGGCACGGTGTTTTGCCCACACCACACAGTTTGTCTGCGTACTGTCTCCAGTGGACTTTCACGCTGGGTATTTTTCTGTTTCCGTAAGCTGCTGAACACCGATATGGCGTCGTCTTCTCTTAGTCCCAAAACCAACGTGGACATTGCGGGGACTCCTGAGACATAGCACCAGACAGGATCCTCCATCTCTGTCTCCAGGGTGATGTTGCTTTTTAACATGTGTTTGATATTCGGCAAGTGCATACACACTGTGTGGGTTCAGGCACTAATAGATTTGCACATCATTTGTATGTTGACCTCCACCCTTTTCCATCCACCAGGTGTTACCCAGGCAGGATTGAGCTCACACCTTCTGATTGGACATCTGAAGTGTTAACCACCTGGGTATCACACCTGTCTGCAGGTTTGAAGTTGCCAAGCACACCTCAAGCATGTCATGACTCAAAAGTAACATCCTCCCTCTGTACACGCTGTTCTTCGTTGTCATCTGTCCGCCTGTCTGTCTCTATCTCTGTCTGTCTTCATCTCTCTCTCTCTCTTCTCTCTTCTCTCTCTCTCTCTTCTCTCTCTCTCTCTCTCTCTCAACTTCATCAGTGTTTGCAGTATCCAATATTCAGATGACACAGAGGGAGGAAATGAAGGGGAGTTTGAATTTCCTCGCTATGAGTGGAGAGATAACAGTAACTGACAGGCCGTGTACCAGTGCTGCTTATCAAGAGAAGTGTCCAATCTACAGCTCTACTTACAGGCCAGCCGCTGGTAAATTATTGTTTATTGATGCCCAAAACATATCCAGAGCTACGTCGTACATACTCCAGAATTACTTACATCACGCCATGGCAACTGGGGAGTATACCGACTTCCCTGTCTATAAAAAAATAAATGTTGTCCCACAATTCTAAGGTCGTGGGAGAATGAGGCTGTAGAGACATTAAGTTTTCTTGTGGCCAGCATTATGATGGTGGTAACCATCCACTGTCTTTCGTTGCTTTACTTTCCCCAACCCTAAAGCTGAGTGTTCTGGAAGTTGCTGGCACAGATGTTTTCTCAAACCAGTGTCGACTCGCGCAGTTAGGTTAGTCTGCATCTGAAGGTCTGCTCTAACCCTACGATAACCAATCCTCAAGCTGTCATAAACGAATTGTGTTCTAGACCAGCTATGTTCTGTATATATGGAGCATTATGTCTGGTAGCGTGCTGAACTGTAGTAGTAGTGTGATGGACCACTGGTTAGGATGGATGTGAGAAACCCTGGGTTCAAATCCTGTTTCCAACAGGTTTCTATCTCCCCGCCCAACTGCTACACCGTGGTCAGTGGCCTACATGCTAATCTGCTAGATGGCGTGATAAACGCAGGTCCCATGTGCTGCAAGCAGTTAATGTAAATTAAAGATCCCATGGCATCACAGGGGTTGTGCCTGCCAAAAATCTGTAAAAGAATTAACCTGTCGTAGGTGTACAAGGGTATGCCCAGACAAAATTTAAACAGAAGAATAAACAAACGAACAGGGAACTACAGTGTGGCCATACGCTCCTCCTGCAGTAAGCAGTCTGAATGTCACACGGTTACTCCTATATAAAAGAAGGAATTCATAAACTTGGTAGAACTTCAATACCTAGCCAATGTGTTGGGTTTTTTTTTCCTTCAAGGAGACAATGTTTTGTGGGTTTTTTTTTTTATTTCAGAGGGTAAGTGGCATATGAACATTAATGTCTTTGTTCAGACGACACAGAGAAAGTTGGAAGAGAGTGGGGACTGTGTGAGAACAAGAAGAAGAGAGAGAGGGAGTGAATAGAAAAGGGAGAAGGATTTTCGGTTTCTAACGATAAAGACAATGATAGAGGGGGGAGAGAGAGAGAGAGAGAGAGAGAGAGAGAGAGAGAGAGAGAGAGAGAGAGAGAGAGAGAGAGAGAGAGAGAGAGCAAATGTGTATTTTCGATTTTCGATGGCGTGTACAGGCGTATAGGTAGTTTGGATCCTTCATGACATGTCATTCGTGGTATTAGTGGTATTATTACATATGGAATCGTTCACCTTCCTTAGAACGCTGTAACTGAATCTAGTTGTAGTGTGGCCTCACTGACAGTGTTTTGTGCTGATGAACATACTTCTGGCATGGTGTCAGACTTTACAATACTTTTCCGTTTTTCTTCTGCGTTAGGAAAGTCTTCACATGAGTACTCTAGATGTACGTTGTTCTAGTGGTTTAGCCCACGCTGTGCACCTTAAAGTGTTGTACAGACTACATAAAACTGATTTAACCACGTATCACTGGACTGAATATATTTGTGTTCTGGTTGTTATTGTTCGTGCTGCTAGTGGTGTTGTTGTCGCTGTCGTTGGGTGGTTTTGACATTGGTTTTGTTATTGTTGGTAGTGTTATTACTGCCGCGGCTGCTGGTACTGCTGTTATTATAGTACGCGCGCGCGTGTGTGTATGGGTGCGTGCGTGCGTGTGTGTGTGTGTGCGCGTGTGTGTTTATGTGTGCGTGTACGTGTGTAATAGTTCTAATTGACGCTTCTGTATCGATTTGTAAGGTCATAGCCTGAGTCTGTGCAAACAGTTGCAGCACGCACGCTGACGTGGATAATTTGCATAAGCGCACAAGACAATGTGTACAGAGTACGAGACACAAGATCGGGTGTATGAAGAAATATCTTAGCTAGTTACTAATATGGGATCATCTTACAATGTGATAGATTTCTGCTGGATGTAAACCGTACTATAGCAGTAAGGGAGGAATTTACTTGTTGCCGAAAGGGAAAACAGAAAAAAAAAAACCAAACAAACAAACACAAAAAGCACCAGTGTCGTACCCGTTTAATTGCGTCATTTATCGAAGACGTCATTTGGGCCTCAATAGAATCTGAATGTGCAACCCACCGGAGTGACACTGATTATCATGGTGTAATAGTCAGCACATTCTAACAGTTGAACAGCTCAGCCACACATGGCTCACATGTATTCGTGAGTCACCAGTCGGGGCTACTTTCAAGGGCTTGACCAGTTTAACTTAACTCACTGAAGACAACATATTGAAATAAGTTTTGGCTTGAAATAAGACGACATATTGAAATAAGTTTTGGCTTGAAATAAGACGACATATTGAAATAAGTTTTGGCTTGAAATAAGACGACATATTGAAATAAGTTTTGGCTTGAAATAAGAAGACATATTGAAATAAGTTTTGGCTTGAAATACATAAATTATAACCGACGTAGACAAAATACTACGAACACCAGTTCGTTAAATCAGAAGCACTTGATCAAAAACACTGAAGTGATGTCTGTAATGTAATATACATAAATTCATGTAGGCTAACTTATGGTGTTGTTGACCACAAAATCTTACAACAAAGGATTTGCATTCATTTTGGAAAAGAAAAAATATGACAGTTCAAGAAACAGTCGGAAAATAATGGCACAGAACGCAGATATTGTGTGCAGTAAGAGATGATCAGTAATTTGCCTTCCACTTTGATGTACAGTCTGCCATATCAAGTCATGAGTTCAGCTGCGGTACTGGGTAAAAGATCTATTCGATTGGGTCACTTCAAGGAACCTTGTTTGGAAAGTTTTGAACCAGTTGCCTAGCTTGTCCTGGTCCAACTAGTTCTGTTCTTTCTCAACAACAACGCAGAGCTCCGACAAGATGTTTGAGAACGTGATTGTCAGGCACGAACATCACTGGTTGCTTACTATTTGCGGCTTGAGTACAAATTATTTGAGGAGCTGAACTACGTGATTGCTGCCAAAATCCTTTGACTCCCGCACCGTATCCTACAAAAACTTAACTCTTTGACTCCCTCACTCTGTCCACCAGCTTCCTGCAGGAATCTGGTGGATAAGGTGGGGAGTCAAAGGGTTAAGTTTTTGCTTTGCTGTTATGACTGATCAGTATGTTGGTGGACTGGGTGCGGGAGTCAAAGGGTTAAGTTTTTACTTTGCTGTCATGACTGATAATGTAGTATGTTGGTGGACGGGGTGCGGGAGTCAAAGGGTTAAGTTTTTGCTTTGCTGTCATGGCTGATAATGCAGTATGTTGGTGGACGGGGGTGCGGGAGTCAAAGGGTTAAGTTTTTGCTTTGCTGTCATGGCTGATAATGCAGTATGTTGGTGGACGGGGTGCGGGAATCAAAGGGTTAAGCACAGTCAAGCGTGTTGCCAAATGGATAGTTGACCAGGCACGTGCTCTGACATGAACACACTCTCCCTGTCAATCCAGCTATAAACACGTCCCTGTACCGTTTTAGAAGGTACAGCAGAAAGGGAGAGGAGACAGGTAGCACTTTTATCACCCCTGGTCCTGGGAGAAGTTGGATCTCTTAACGAATAATCAGATTTACGGGAACCTTTTTATATTTTACTCTTATAACTAAATGACGTGGAACATTCACGAATGTTTATTTCTCACCTTACACCATTCTTCTCTATTGAAGAAGAGTGAACGAAAAAGAAAAACTCAGTCCCCAGATTATACGTCAGAGCCAGCCATGTCAGTGTTGGCTGACACATTGTCCTCGCCTTACCGCAGCTTTTTGCTAGAGCACCTCAATCATCACGACCAATAAAACATGCTGCACATTCACTTGAAGGCCTTAAGCTTCTCATTTATTTTATCACCAGGTTTTGCAGAAAAGCAAAAGACATACGCACTCACACAGAGAGAGAGAGAGAGAGAGAGAGAGAGAGAGAGAGAGAGAGAGAGAGAGAGAGAGAGAGAGAGAATTCTTTGATATTTCTGCAGGAATGGAAGGGGGGATGGAAAGAGTGAGAGTGTCAAGTTAGGAAGCAATGAGTGCAAACAGCTGGTCAACACATTACAACTCTCAGGCATCCCACCAACGTGCTACTCGTTAAATCAAGTATTTGTGCATTGAAGCGTCCTTGCAAGTAAGCGTGCTGTTCATTAGATTGATTATACGTGCGCTCAGCGAATGTTTCGGCTAGTGTGTTACAAAGACAAACGGAGATGAAATAGGAAAGAAGAGTGAGAGTGAGACAGACAGACAGACAGACAGAGACACAGACTCGGAAATTCGGATTTTTTAGCCAACAGCCTCTTTTACGAGCGGAAATCATGAGAGACACACTTTTCTTTAACATACAGTTAAACACAAAACCAACATGAATAAATGTGTTATATATGAGAATATTTGTAACGTACTGATATAAACAAGACAAATAACGGTTAATGTTTGTGCATTAGAAATACTATTTTCAATCATTTTAGAGGAAGCGACCATAACTTTTGCCAAGTTAACTAAGCTTCCTGCAGAATCGTCTGTCAATGTCAGTGATGTCTAAACTGTAGGCCTAACGTTGTCTGACCTGGTCGCACAAAAGGCAGTTAGATATGTATTTCGTTTTCTGACCTGGTCGCACAAAGGGCAGTTAGATATGTATTTCGTTTTCTGACCTGGTCGCACAAAGGGCAGTTAGATATGTATTTCGTTTTCTGACCTGGTCGCACAAAGGGCAGTTAGATATGTATTTCGTTTTCTGACCTGGTCGCACAAAGGGCAGTTAGATATGTATTTCGTTTTCTGACCTGGTCGCACAAAGGGCAGTTAGATATGTATTTCGTTCTCTTGTATATTGCGACAGACTGGACGTAAGTGTTTTCAGTCGTATGCCAAAAGCGATATCTATGAACGTTTCACTGGGACACGCCAGTCCTGAATTATTATTGTGCTGTAATATTTCTGTGCATTTCCACATAAAAACTTCGATGTGCTTTGCTCTTACAAATGAAAGTTGACATTTCCCGTGCACTGGTGTCTAAGTGCATTTTTGCCAATTGTGACAGAAATATCTGCCTGATCTTTCTAAGAATTTTTTCACTGAATCATTTTTCATCACCACACCCAAAACCCCAACCTTCTTAATGTTTTACGTCTTTGTCAGCTAGGTTTCATAACCTCCTTCATATTTGACGACTAATATTTTGCATGTTTTTTTTATGGGGGGGGGGGGGGGTTCGTATCTAGTCTCTGGTTGTTTAAGTAGTCTTATCAATACATAATACATCTAGTGACAACAGACTAGCAAGAACCCGTCCAAATCATCCATACACCATATCATTGCAATTTTGTTTCTTACGTGTAAAAATCTCTTACAAGCATACACTCGATCTTATTGTTTATATCCAAGCCGACTGCAGAGAGCCATACCATGACTATAATCATTTCAAAATGTACACAATATCTGGTTTGGGAAAAAAAAGCTGGAGAAATAATTAAGTACACATATCAATGCATGCGTGTACATAATCTAAGGATATGCCCCTGGCGTTGACCATTCTGTCCAATTTATCACCAGATGATAAAACAACCCTGAATACAAATGTAAACATATCTAAAACACTAAAGCATACATAAAAATGGCTTAAATTAACCAAAATTGCCCCATGCAAAGCACATTTCCTTAGAGCCAAACATGCAGTAAATACATGTACCCAGTTATCAATCCTAAGAGAAAATATGTAAGAATTTATCGAAGACATAGAGGTGAATGGACTAGCAAGGCAGAAAATGATCTAAAGCGAAGGAGCAAGGGAGAAAGAGAGAGAATGATAGAAAAGAGAAAATTTCTAGCACAGAATTTCCAGCAGGTAGGGATACTGTTTGTACTGAAAGAGCCCCCGGCATTTCCACGGGGAAGCTCGTAAGTGTTCAAATTGATAATGTGCCTCATAATCTCAAAAGTCTGCACCATAAAGTAGTAATGAATCTACCTGAACATTGAAGAGCTTTATACAAAAATGTTTGCTGAATTACATTTGATCTTCCTCAAGAGAGAGAGAGAGAGAGAGAGAGAGAGAGATAATAATAAAATATATATATATCAGATGGTATGTGAATAGTGAACAAAGCAAAAAACACCTGCAGGTGATATGATGGATGGGACCCAGAGTAACAATGCCTCACCACTGGCTAAACAATCACCTCCCAGCTTTCAACACCACACGGTAGCCATTTCACCAAGTTAAAGGAGGGTTGCCCGGCGCTGCATGATATATTCGGACCCAGTCATCAGTTACCTTGTTCACAAGCCAAATGGCAAGGTGGGGAGATGACAAACCCACGACCTAGCCACGCACTGCTGGTCCGGTAAATTGTTTACTGTCCGTTGGACAATTCAGGTTTCCTCTCCCGCTGTCTGAGATGGATGATTCACAAATTCACACTGTTAAATCTGTCTGTCTCTGTCTCTCTGTCTCTGTCTCTCTCTCTGTCTCTCTCTCTCTCTCTCTCTCTTTCTCTGTATCTCTCTTTCTCTCCCTTTCTCTCTCTCTTTCTTTCTCTGTCTCTCTGTCTCTGTCTTTTGTCTGTCTGTCTGTCTGTCTCTCTCTCCTCCCCATTACTCTCGCGTTAAAACCTTCAGATCCAATTAGTGCTGTTTCTCTGACAACATCGCTCAATAACGTATCTAGTCTCTTCCAGCCTTTCCCGCTGCTCTTCCTTCATTCAGTGATATCTTGTATTATATATTATGGTTTATTGAGTGGTGTATTGTCCTTCTTCACGGGTCCTTTCTCATTTTCCAATCTGGTGTTTTCTTTCTTCTTTTTCTCTCACTTTTTTCTTTCCAGTGCATTTTTGGGGATATGTTGTAATTTGTTATGTAGATTTTCCATCTTACTTTCTTCTATCATTCAGTTATCTGTCAAGATTTCTCCTTGCCCTACATCACCACCGCCAATCGTTCAAGAAAGTATTCCATTTAGAGTCCTCGCTAACCACCTCCAGCCCTCTCTTTCAGACATGTTTGTTCTTTGATGTAAATACTCGTGCCCTCTATCATTATCTCTTTAAAGATAAAAATGTTGAGTGTATTTCACGACCCGTTCCTTACTTTTTTTCCTAGTAGGGATTCTTCCTCTTTTTACACTTGGTTATTTGAATGGTTTCACATATCTCTCTTTCTCGTCTTTTTTAATTCGCTGCATGTGTCTCTCCATTTCTATCTGTGTGTCTCTTTCTCTATTTGTTGAGCTAAAGAGCAAAACTTGTTTATAAACCGCATCATTCTCCTAACAACCCCTCCCCCCACCTCGATCTCCCACAAACAAACGTGCCATAAATCAGCACTTTCTAAAGAAGGTGTGTGAACAACAGTTTCTCAGAAACATCTGATAATGTATTCAAAGTTTGTTTTCATTGCTGTGAGAGTCTACCATTGTCATCAATGCATGTTAAGTTTTATTTAAACCCAAACTTACCCAAGGCCACACAGTGATCATGAGAAGTTTAAACACTGGATTTTCTGACATAATTTATTTTATAAAAGGGGGAACTGTGAGAATATTGGTGTGTGTGTGTGTGTGTGTGTGTGTGTGTGTGTGTGTGTGTGTGTGTGTGTGTGTGTGTGTGTGTGTTGTGTGTGTGTGTGTGTGTGTGTGTTGTTTTGTTTGTTTGTTTGTTTGTGTACAATTGCATAAGTTTAAGATTTTTGTTGTTATTTTATGTCTCTTTTGCATGCTCACTGCCCTCTCTCCTTTCCAACTATCGTAAGTGGATACTGTGCTTAGGTAGACACGTGCCTTGGAAATAGTAGACTCTTCCCCTCGATATAGGTCCAGGTAATAACGCTAATGTCCTGGCAGCTCTACCGCTCGCCTTCTCTCTCTGTGTCAGGAGCCCGTCCTTTAACCGGCTCTGCTTACTTTGGGAACACGTAAGACGAGTAAGAAAGAAGAAGAAGACAGATGGATTGTTCAGACGATACATGGATGAAGACAGATGGATTGTTTAGACGATACATGGAGTGAAACGTGAATCTTACTGTGTAACTGATCATCTAAACTGCGAGAGGTATTATCATGTGTTCTCTTCAATCCAGACAGATCATGTCCTTGAGAATAACTACTGTTCAGAATTCAGAATTTGTTTTTACAAGATTCAAAAACTTATTTGTCATTTGTTTGCAGTGTCGAAGAACCAACACTGAAATGTCTGTCAGTAATGCCCTCTCTCTCTCTCTCTCTCCCCCCCCTCTCTCTCTCTCTGTTTCCCTGCTCCTCTCTGAACTGGTTAAATTGCTATGTTATTTCATAATGCAGAAAATGATGAATGCATTGTGAGAATGAACATGAACGGTAAATGTGGTACGAGTGTGTTTTGTGCCCCTACGTGTGTTTACTCATTATGGATTAAGGCATGATTCCATTCTTAACGATGCTGATTTCAGTGCAGCATCATCATCATCAAGTGACTTGCCATATGGCGTTGACGATCATGGCCTTCCATCTGTTTCTATCCCTTGTTGCTTCAAGCACCTCCTCCACCCTCTTTGTCTTCAGTGCAACGTTTGCTCATATTTCTTTATATTTTGCCATATTATAGTTACCAAATCCTTGTGCGTTTGCAACATTGCTGTAAACCCTACTGTAAGGGGCTGTTAGCCTTATACAATAAATTTCGTGCGTGTACTCGTACTCGTACTCGTACTCGTACTTGTACTCGTACTCTCTCTCTCTCTCTCTCTCTCTCTCTTCTCTCCTCTCTCTCTCTCTCTCTCTCTAGCTTTTTCTCTCTACCTCTATCTCATTAATGATTTGGTTTACAGACAAACAGATGTTCTATGTATTGTAATGTCGCAACCAGGTGTGTTCTTTATTGGCTTGAGTTATTAAGCTTGAATAATAATAGATTAACACATAAAGCTTATGAAATGTATGATTTGGCTGCAATAGGATAACAGAACTGAATGTCAAATGTACGTGCTTGTATTTATCAGCTTGGGTTTGGATATGCATGATTATATCAAGTGGTGGGCAATGAACCTATAGTTGTACGAGAACTTCGTCAATGTTTAGTAAACGGTAGGTGGGAGAGTTGGGCTTGTCATATTCAAACAAGTGATCTGCAAGGAACATTGGTTCCGGCATATCTGTGGGAATTTTTTCGGCGTCATGAATTTAATTTAGGAGAACGGTTACTTTTTCAAAACCAAATTCATCTAGAGCTTCAATCATTTCTGTAGAAATATTGTCTGGTCCTGGTGCTTTTCCTTCTTTCATCTTTTTCATCGCTGCTTTGCTTTCATCTTTCATTTTTCATTATCGGTGGTCCTTCAAAGGTCTTTTTAATGATGTATTTCTCCATGCTGTCATCGTCAAAAAGGTCTTCGATGTATTTTTCCCAGCTAACTAATAGTTTGTCTTTTTCCATAATAATCGTACCATCTTTTGATTTTAAATAACCAGTTGATGTGCATGTATTTTCCCATGACAAATTTCTTCAGTATTTCTGTACATAAACTTAGGGTCTGTTTTGTGTTAGTTTTCTGTTTCTTTGCACTTTGTTTCTAGCCAAGCTTATTTAGCTTCATTGTATTTAATCCTGATTTCCTTTTCTATATTTTTGTATTCGTCCTCTTTTCCCTTTACTTTCCTATGTTCATCCATCAAATCTAAAATTTCTTTTGTCATCCGATTTTTCTTTGCTTTTCTTTTAACTCTAGAGATTTTTTCACAAGCTTCATTTATTGAGTTTTTGACATTTTTTGGTTGTTCCTCACTTGTCCCCAACATTTTCCACAGCACTGAATTTTTTTAACATAAACGCTGAATATTCACAAGTTGATTCATCTGTCTTTATATTAAAAAGTCCAAGATTTAGTTTGATGTTATACTTGTGGTTTTCTTCTCTTCAGTGTCAGCCTAAATGTTCACATTACAGGATTAATGTCGCAATCTGCGTTTGGCAATGTTTTTGCTGTCAGTAAAGAATTTCTCTCTTATCAAAGTATGTTCATTTTCTGCGGTTAGGTTGCTATGGCCTTACATGAATGAAAACCAGAATTTGAATGTGAATGTGAATCTCTGTCTGTCTGTCTGTCTGTCTGCCTCTCTCTCTCTCTTTCTCTGACAGATAACTATTAACGGGTGGCGGACAACAGATAAAGATAACAAATGACAGATAACTGATCACAGATAACTGATCAAAGATAACAGTTGACGGAAAAGAGCTAACGGGTAACATATAACAAATAAACGATAACAGATAATGGATAACGGATACAGATGACTGATAATGGATAGCGAACAACGGAGAGCACATAACAGGTAACAGATAACAAACAGCAGATAACAGATAAAGGAGATAAAGGTAACATAACAGGTAACATGGTTTATTGCCCTCTTTTGAGGGAATTAGTTTCACAGCAACGCGCAGTATTTAAATAACGTAAAACATTGTAATCAAAATAAACGAATGTGGTTAAATGAACATACACACGCACTCGCGCACGCACACATATACACAAATAGACAAACACACACGCCTATATACAACATCACAAACACACATGCATGTAGTTACACACGTACACATCCTACAAACAGGCGTAACACTGTTAAAACGACAAAATTAAGCATTGTCCACACATACAAAGATCTACAGCCATACTTATTCTAACATTTTTTGTTAACTCCAGAATCGCATGGAATTATAACTAATTATCTCTATGACATATTATTATCGTTAAAAAAAAAAACAAAAACACACACACACACACACACACACACACACACACACACACACACACACACACAACACACATACACACACACATACACAAACACAACCACACACATACAAACACACACACACAACACACACACACACACACACACACACACACACACACACACACACACACACACAACACACACACACACACACAAGAACACCCTGCCATTATGCCCATGTGCTAAGATGTGTAGAATAAGAACTCTTGACTAACAAAGTCATCTGGCTGCAACTGTGCAAATATATCCGAGCTGTGGGGCGCAAAAGGACAATAATAAAACCAACAAGAAATTTTACTAAAATACATTAATCTGGGCTGTGTCCGACAAGAGTTTTGGTGGTCAAATTAGGAGGCAGACCATTTGATATCAACATCATTCAGGTGTATTCACCAACATCAGCAAGTACTCAGGAAGACATCGACAACTTCTATGAAGTTTTAGAGATGGCCAAAGCCCAATGTAAATCACAAGAAGTTACAGTAATATGGGAGATTTTAATGCTAAAGTGAGACAGGATAGGGTGGAGGGTATAGTTGGACCTCATGGCCCTGGTACACAAAATGAAAGGGGAGGGAAACTTGTAGAATGGGCACAGGTGAATGAGTTCATAATAGGAAACCCCTGGTTTGAGCAGCCTAATAGAAGAAAATGGACCTGGATGAGTCCAGGAGATAATACCAAAAATCAGATTGACTACATCCTGATTAATAAAAGATTTCGAAATTCTTTACTGTCAGTAGAAATACTACCAGGCGCAGACTACAACAGTGACCACAATCCCGTAGTGGGAAGATTTAGGCTGAAATTAAGGAAAAGTAAACAGACCAAAAGCAACATCAAACTAAATCTTGGACTCTTAAAGACAGATGAAGTGATACGTAGAAAATTTAATGTACATGTTCAAGACAAATTCAGTGCTTTGGAAGAAGTTGGTGATAGTGAGGAACAATGGACAAAGTTGAGAAATTCGATAAATGAAGCTTGTAAAAAAAATCCCTGAAGTAGATAGAAAAGCAAAAAAGAACTGGATAACAAAAGAAAGTTCAGGCTTGAAGAAGGAACGGAGAAGGCAAAGAGAAACGAGGAGATATACAGGAAGATAAACAAAGAAATCAGGAATAGGTGCAATGATGCTAAGGAAGCTTGGCTGAACACAAAATGCAAAGAAATAGAAGACCGACACAAAACGGATCCTCAGGGTATGTACAGACGAATTGAAGAAATTGTCCACAAGAAAAATACATGCACATCAACTGGTTGCTTAAAATCGTAAAATGGCACGCTTATCTTGGAAAAAGAAAATATTAGACAGATGGGGAGAGTACATTAAAGACCTTCTTGAAGATGACAGAAACGAAGAACACATAAAAAAGAACTTTGAAGCACCACCCATAATGAAAGATAAAGTTAGAACAGCACTGAAAAAGATGAAACCAGGAAAAGCCCCAAAACCAGACAACATTACTACAGAGATGATTGAAGCCCTGGAGGAATTTGGCATAGAAAAAATAACAGTCCTCCTAAATGACATTTATGACACTGGAAAAATCCCCAAAGATATGTCAAAATCAATTTTCATTGCACTTCCAAAGAAAACAGGGGCTATATAGAATGCGAACTCCATCGCACAATCAGTTTGATGAGTCACGTAACAAAAATCCTATTAAGAATAATCATGATGAGGACAAGGAATAGAATCACAAGAGAAATAGCAGATGAACAGTGTGGATTTGTGGAAGGGAAAGGAACTATTAATGCCATATACATCCTAAGAACTATCATAGAGAGGTCAATCGAGATGAAAAAGGATTTATAATCATGCTTTGTTGACTATACCAAGGCTTTCGATCGGGTAAGACATGAAGAATTGATCAACCAACTAAAAAGACTCAATCTTGATGGAAAAGATCTACGAATAATCAGAAATATGTATTGGGAACAAACAGCTGCAATGAGAATAGAAAACGATATAAGCTCTTTCCAAAACATCAAAAGAGGAGTCAGACAGGGTTGTGTTTTGTCACCAGATCTGTTTTCACTATACAGCGAAAACATCATGAAAAACCTAGAGGAAGACCCTGGATTAAAGGTTGGAGGGAAAATGATAAACAACATTCGGTACGCAGATGACACTGTGCTAGTTGCAAAAAATGAAAGGGACCTACAAAACCTTGTGATTATACTAGAAATAAAAAGCAAAGGTAAGGGGTTGGAACTAAACAGCAGGAAGAATGAAGTCATGGTGATCAGTAAAAAAAAACATGAAATCCCCTCATGCAAAATAACAGCAACCTTGAGACAGGTTGATAAGTTTAAATACCTGGGAACGATCATTTCACCAGACGGCAGATACACATCAGAAATAGCCAGCAGAATCGGCGAAGCCAAAACCGCATTCAAGTAGATGACAAGCATTCTTACCAACAAATGCCTATCAGTTAACATCAGTAAGAGAGTTCTTTAATGTTATATAGAACGAATACTGTTGTACGGTTGTGAGGCGTGGACAGTCAACAAGCAAAGCCAAAACAAGATTGAGGCAGCCGAGATGTGGTATCTAAGAAGAATATTGAGAGTTCCATGGACAGCAAAGAAAACAAACGAGACAGTCTTGATGGAGGCAGACACAAGTAGGTCATTCATAAGGAAGATTAGGAAAAGACAGGCAACATTTATAGGCCATATTATGAGGAAAGGGGAATTACAGCACCTGGTCACAACGGGAAAGCTGGAGGGAAAGAGAGCACCAGGTAGACCCAGGGAGAAGATACTAGACGGACTTGCAGAGTGGCTGAAGACAGGGAGGGTGGAAGAGATGCTTGAGGCAACAAGAGATAGAGACAGATGGAAGTCCATGATTGCCAACGCCATGCGGCAAGGCACCTGATGATGATGACGATGACATTAATCTGTTAAATTAATCGGCACATAAAACAGTTACCAATCCAAAATTACAGTTTTTGCAGATATGTGTTGGCAAACACCTTGGTTTCACGCAGAGCCGGCCCGTGCTTACACTCGCACACTTACACGCACAAGGAAACTCGTATGCTCACACCAACACATACACCGGCACTTAACGCCCCTCCTACACACACGCGCTCGCGCACGTACACAGTGTATTCGTTGCTGGGTTACCATTGATTTAGTGTTAAAGGTTTTAACACTCACACTCGTTCTCCCATCCTCTCTCTCTCTGTGCCTACACATACCCTCTCTCTGTCTGTCTCTCTCTCTCTTTGTCTCTCTGCTCACGCATGTTCTCTCTCTCTGTCTCTGTTTGTCTGTCTGTCTGTCTCTGTCTCTCTGTCCACGCATGTTCTCTCTCTCTGTCTCTCTCTCTCGCTCTCTCGCTCTCTCTGTCTCTCTTTCTCTGTCTCCCTCTCTCTGTCTCCCTTTCTCTGCCTCTCGCTCTCTTTCTCTCTCTCAATACACATACACATACCCACCCATCCACCCACATATAAACACACACAAACACACACACGCACGCACGTACGCACGCGCGCCACACACACACACACACACACACACACACACACACACACACACACACACACACACACACACACGACAAAGACTGTTTATTGTTGCTGGTTTGCCGGTTATGTTGGTTGAAAGTGGATTGATTTCAACCTGAAAGAGATGGCGAAGCAGTTGGTCCTGGCCTTGATGGACAAGGGTGACTGCTTTTCTTCACGCCCCGTCACACGCTACGCCATCAGTTGGTAAAGAGGATGGGTCATCATCGTTCATGATCTAAGCAAGCCTCTTTACACACACACACACACACACACACACACGCGCGCCCGCGCGCACACACATACTCATACACACATACACACACACGCACATGCACGCACATACACACATACGCACACACACACACACATAAAGGATTTTTTTTAAATATTAAATATTGTAATGTAGTCTTTATCGATTGTATGCGTATGCCTGGTGCGTGAATGTGATTTGATTTGAATTGTCAAGATTTGGTGCTGTTTAATTACTATAATAATAATTATTATTATTATTGACTCTGACTGCTGATACTGGAAAGAGTTCCGGAAGAGTCGGTCCAGATCTTGATGGACAGGTCACTGCTTTTCTTACACCTCGTCACACGTTCTATCATCACTGGATGAAGAAGATGGACATCATCGTTGATAATGTAGCAAGTTTCTTCAGACTGGTGTCCTCGTCACCGCTGCCTACCTGTGTGATGTCCTTTTGTCAGAATCGTCATGCTACAGATGCAATGCGGTCAAACCTGTCAGCATCAATTTTTTTTTCGTAGTTAATGTAGCAGATGCGATTGTACACCAAAGTGATTTGAATCGCTGGTTTATAAAAGTTAAAGAGGGTGCTGCTGTTGATCTTAAAGTCACGTAGTTGACTCGGGAAGAAAAACCTCTGGCTTGCTTTCTTGAAGTTTGTGTGTGTGCTGTTCATTTCAGGTCTTCGTTGATAATTATGCAGAGGTATTTATATTAGTTGGCGACATGCACTTCTTCGCTGTTGATTGTAAGTGGCAATGGTTTGATCTTATTATGGCAGAAGTCTAGGAATATTTCCTATGTCTTTGTCTCAATAAGTTCTGCACAGTTTTTGTTACACCAGTCTACGAAGTCTGTTATCGTCGTTCTGTATGATGCTGTTCAGAGTCTTTTGAGTGATGTGTCATCAACAAACTTGATCTTCAAAATTTCAGATCGTCAAAACACTTTATTACTCAAAGATAACGGCACTAGCTTCCACTGGACATGTCTTACAGCTAGTCCTTCGTCTGAAAGTTGGTGCTGTCAGTTGCGACACAATGAACAATGTAGATGGTGAAGAGTAATGGTGAATGGACACTTGTGTAGCTCGTGTATTCGTCGCAAGTACATCGGATATTATGCTCGCAACTTGTACTGTATGAAGTCTTGCTTAAAGAAGTGAAGAGTCATTTGATAACAGTTGGATTAATTAAGCGCCATACCGAGGAGTTAATTGATAGGGAGGTATGGTTGAATCCTGTTAAAACAACCTGAAAAGTCAACAAAGAGAAGTGTGGCTTAAAATTAAATACCTGACCTATCAAGGTGTTTGTACAAGCTGTGCAGCAGTGTAAGGATGTCAACATCATTGCTCTTGTTCTCGATGTAAGTGAAATGAAGATGGTCCTGCTGGTTTTCAGTATCTAGTTCCAGCAGGTGCAGGACGACCCTCTCTGCACATTTGAACAGGACCGACGCCAATGCAACAGGTCGATAGTCACTAAACTGGTTGGAAAGTGGCTTCTGTGGGAAGTGGGTGACAGTTGAGGCCTTTCAAAGTGTAGCGATATGACCTGTCTGCAGGGACTGGTCAATCAAGTGGGCGAAGACTAAGGCAAGGGAAGCTGCTGATCCGATCAGGTCCAGATAACACTCCAGGATCTGACTTCCCTGAACTGACTTCGCACGCCATCTTCGGTGATGATTACACTCCGGGCTACCAGTTCACACACTCTGCTCATCACTTCCACCTGCTCTTAAGATAGTGCTTAGTCAGTAAATTGCATGCCTTCTGTCAGATCTTAAAGATAGTGTTAGTCAGTGAAATGCATACCTTCTGTCAGATCTTAAAGATAGTGCTTAGTCAGTGAAATGCATACCTTCTGTCAGATCTTAAAGATAGTGCTTAGTCGGTGAAATGCATACCTTCTGTCAGATCTTAAAGATAGTGCTTAGTCAGTGAAATGCATACCTTCTGTCAGATCTTAAAGATAGCGCTTAGTCAGTGAAATGCATACCTTCTGTCAGATCGTCACACCGTTGCTTGTCGTACTGAAAACAGAACACAGTAGAAAGTGAAAACACCGTAATACATAAGCACGAAACGATATATCACTGTCAGTCGCTTACAGATTTGCGCACTATCTCCTCGACCCATCCTCAACATCCTTCATGACCATATCTACACTGTCTTTACCCCTCCCTCCCTCACACATCTATCATGGTTCAATAGCTGATCTAGATTCCTTGTTTCCCTCTCCCTCTCTCTCACCTTCAATCATTCAAGACATTCATTTTAGACTTCCTTACGCCCCCTCACCCTCGTCCACCGTCCCTCTTTTCCTCCCGATCTTTTCCAGACGGGTATGTTCTTTGATGTAAAGACTCGGTTCATCCTCTTGCCATCTCCATTTCTTTGAACGTAAAAAGAGTTTGTTTAATATGTTTAGAAATCACATTCTCCCATCTCTCTCTCTCTCTCTCTCTCTCTCTGTCCTCTCTCTCCCTCCCTCCCTCCCTCCCTCCCTCCCTCTCTGTCTCTGTCTGTCTCTCTGTCTGTCTCTGTTTGTCTTTCTGTCTGTCTCTTTGTCTGTCTGTCTGTCTGTCTGTCCCCGTCTCTCTCTTTCTCTCTCTCTCCGAATCCTGAAACATTTTCTGTTCAGACAAGCTGGCGTTATTTTATTTTAAAGATTTTGGTTTATCTCCTCTCCCGTTCTTTTGGAGAGAGGGCATCTGTGTTCTACCTTTGTGCTATAAACAGCTTGCTCATCCGTAATATCCCCATTTTCATCACCATCTTCTCACCTTCCTCCCTTCCAACAAACAAGCAACCGAACAAAGAATTTTGCATTTTTGCACTCTGGGGATATAAAAGGCTGCACTTCTTGTCCGGTTGGAGCAGAGGCCTTCCACCTCTGACGGCGTGAATGTGCATGAGTACGAATCTGTGAATAGATGCATGAACTT
Organism: Monoplex corrugatus; assembly: GCA_030674185.1. Taxonomy (NCBI): domain Eukaryota; kingdom Metazoa; phylum Mollusca; class Gastropoda; order Littorinimorpha; family Ranellidae; genus Monoplex; species Monoplex corrugatus. The sequence continues at coordinate 51,944,745 of CM060311.1, read as the reverse complement.
GTACAGGGTGGGGATGGAAAGCATCGACGGAAATGGGCACTGCCTTCATGATACTCATTATCATCATCATCATCAAGTGCCTTGCCACATGGCATTGGCGATCATGGCCCTTCATATGCATATGTCCCATGTTGCCGTAAGCACATTTTCCACTCTCTCTGTCCTCAGCCACTCTGCAAGTCAGTACAATATTTTTCCCTCGGTCTACCTGGTGCTGTCTTTCCCTCAGCTTTCCTGTTGTGACCAGGTGCTGTAATTCCCCTTTCCTCATAAAATGGCCTATAAATGTTGCCTGTCTTTTCCTAATCTTCCTTATGAATGATCTTCTTGTGTCTGCCTCCATCAAGACTGTATCGTTTGTTTTCTTTGCTGTCCATGGAACTCTCAACATTCTTCTTAGAAACCACATCTCGGCTGCCTCAATCTTGTTCTGGCTTTGCTTGTTGACTGTCCACGCCTCACAACCGTATAACATTATCGGTTCTATATAACTTTCAAGAACTCTCTTACTGATGTTAATTGATAGGCATTTGTTGGTAAGAATACTTTTCATCTTCTTGAACGCTTCTTTGGTTTGTCCGATTCTGCTGGCTATTTCTGATGTGTATCTGCCGTCTGGTGAAATGATTGTTCTCAGATATTTAAACTTATCAAATGAACCTGTCTCAAAGTTGTGCCGTTTGCTGTTATTTTGCATGAAGGGATTTCATGATACTCTGAGATCACTTCATTCAACTAGGACCTCTGCGTTCTGGATCTGCTGTTACCTTTATTTACTTCTGCTCCTTCCTCTCGTTATTCTTGTTATTCTTGTTATTCTCTCTCTCTCTCTCTCTCTCTCTCTCTCTCTCTCTCTCTCTCTCTCTCTCTCTCCTCCCAGTCTCTGCCTGCCTCAGCATCTGGATTCCTCCCTTCATATCCCGTTATGTCTTTCAGCTCTTTCTGTATGTCAGTGTTTAATACCTCATGGAAACACGCACACACACGCACACACACACACACACACACACACACACACACACACACACACACACACACACACACCACACACACACACAAACCAACCACCCAGCACGCGCATCCCATAATCCTGAATATGACTACCCTACTGAAGGGAAAGAAGGCCGTTTATGTGCAAACTTAATCGCATACTGGAGCGTACGTGGGAGATGCAGCCATCGACCTAACACAAATTAAAAAAGAAACTCTATAACCCTCTTTTTACTGCACTTTGTCTGTCCTTCTTAATGCCTGTCTCTCTTTGTCCCTCCAAGTCTCATTCCCTCTCCTCTCTAATCCCTGTTTGTGTGCGTCTGCCCCTGCCTTTATCTTTTTGTTTTCAGCTTTTCTTTCTCAGTACGATCTGTACAGTTCTCATACTGTATGTTTATTTGACTGGCTCTCTGTGCTTCCTGGCTCCCATGTCTCACTCCCGCACTGTTTTCTCTGTGTCTTCATTTGGTTCTTTAAACCCACAACATCTGACCTTATACATGGGGACACAAGCGCAGTACACGTCGTAGGGGGCTAACCTAAAATAAGTAAAGCATGAAGTGTTTAGTTTGAAACATCGCACACCTTCCGTTGTTTGTGACGACTCATAGACTATGTGTGTGTGTGTGTGTGTGTGTGTGTGTGTGTGTGTGTGTGTGTGTGTTGTGTGTGTGTGTGTGTGTGTGTGTGTGTGTGTTTGCATGTGATTGTGTATGTGTCTTTGTGTATGCTTATGTGTATGTATGTGTGTATGTATATATATGATAGCGATTTAAGTGGAACAGAACATAGATTCGTATGGAGGGCCATGATCGCCAACACCATGCGGTATGACGAAAAATTCTCTCAAAACCAGATTCTACCAACACCGGTCAAATATAAAAAAAAATACAGGCACTCAGGTCACCAAACACTTCAACCAAACTGGCCATTCACTTCAAAACTTAAAATGTATCGCAGTGGAAAAGGTGCACTCTGAGAACCTGGACACCAGACTGAGGAGGGAGTCTTTTTGGATGAACAAAATGAAAACCATATTTCCTCTGGGCCTGAACTCTGTCAATTGACGTCACAACAATATTGAGTCAAAACTACGTAATGTAGCCTACGTAAAATATTCTGATGTGTTTGTGTAGCATATCGTAGTCAGTGACTAAAGTCCCCTTGAGGAAGGCGGGTGTACCGCCGAAAATTTGGGAAATTTTTACATTGATTTGTTGCCTTTTCTGTGCACATGCTGCTTGAATTATATATATATATATAATGTGTGTGTGTGTGTTTTTGAGCTAGTTTTGTCTACTTGCACGTAGTTTTCTTGTTCTGGGTAATGTGCCTGTGAGATGTGTCTCTATACACCATAACTCCCCCTCTTATTTCGTCCGATACAGATGCTATGCTGTTCAATAAATTGCAATCATGACATTTTCAGTTTAAACGGTTATAACAGGTCAAAATCAGGGATTGGGTCTGTACTCTGTGACAAGTACAAGTTATGTAGCTTCCTGACGACTTAAAGATCTTTGAATAATTCACAGCAGACAGCCGGTGTTACTTTGTCAAGGGTTGGAATTCAAATGGCTTTCGAACAACTAGCCACCTTATACACTCCTGCTGTGCCTTAAGCTATGTACATGATCGTTGAAGTGCATGTGTTATTGCTTTGATTTACAACAAGACAGCATAAAAGTTTTCCCATATCTCCGTTTTTCTTTATTATGGTATCAGGGTCTATGGTCAGTGAAGAATAAACATTTTTGCCTTTGAAGTTCGGACTATGCCTCCTTTCCTCTCTGCCTTTTGTTTTCATCAAACTGAGACTGATCTTCCTTGGGGGTAATACAGAATAAAACATTTGGCTCTGTTTGTCTGCCCGCCTGTCTGTCTGTCACTCCCCACCCCCCTCTCTCTCTCATTCTCTCTCCCCCATATCCATCTTCCCATTATTCATTAATAATGTACCTCTCCTTATCTCCCTTGTCGCCATTCTTTCAGAATTATAATGTTACTTCCCTCCCCTTTACACCTCCTCCTCTCCCCCCAGCCCCCCCCCCCCCCCATCTCTTTCGAACAAGAATGTTTTCTGATGTAAAGACCATGGTCTTCCACCCACGATCTTCATTCTCTTTGAAGAAAACAATTTGTGTAATGTGTTGAGATACACACACACCCCCTCCCCACCCCAATTTTCCCTGATGTTTCGTACTGAATCCTGAAGCAACCCATCTGTCTGTTCAGACAAGACAGAATAGAAGAGTAGGGATGGTTTGGGTTGTCTTGTCTCATCGTCGTGTTGGAGAGACGGCGTATCTGTGTCTGTTTTCACTTTGATGTAAACAGTTAACTGTAATTTCTCCACGCTGCCTCTACCTCTCAAGGAAGAAGCCAGCCAGCAACCTGTGCTCCTATGCTTGCTGTTTGTGCTCATTTGGGGAAATAAAAGGGTGAGCTTCTTTCATTCTCATTCTCTGCAGACCATGTATGGACGGGGAATGATAGTAAAAAGGCATTATGTTACTTATTTATGCTTTGTTGACTATACCAAGGCTTTCGATCGGGTACGACAGGAAGAATTGATCAACCAACTGGAGAGACTCAATGTTGATGGAAAAGATCTACGAATAATCAGGAATATGTACTGGGAACAAACAGCTGCAATGAGAATAGAAAACAATATAAGCTCTTTTCAAAACATCAAAAGAGGAGTCAGACAGGGTTGTGTTTTGTCACTAGATCTGTTTTCACTATACAGCGAAAACATCATGAGAAACCTAGAAGAAGACCCTGGATTAAAGGTTGGAGGGAAAATGATAAACAACATTCGGTACGCAGATGACACCGTGCTAATTGCAGAAAATGAAAGGGACCTACAAAACCTTGTGATTATACTGGAAATAGAAAGCAAAGGTAAGGGGTTGGAACTAAACAGCAGGAAGACTGAAGTCATGGTGATCACAAAAAAGCATGAAATCCCCTCATGCAAAATAATAGCAAATGGCACAACCATGACACAGGTTAATAAGTTCAAATACCTGGGAACGGTCATTTCATCAGACGGCAGATGCACATCGGAAATAGCTGGCAGAATCGGCCAAGCCCAAACAGCATTCAAGAAGATGACAAGCATTCTTACCAACAAATGCCTATCAATTAACATCAGAAAGAGAGTCCTTGAATGTTATATAGAACCAATACTGTTGTACGGATGCGAGGCGTGGACAGTCAGCAAGCAAAGCCAGAGCAAGATTGAGGCAGCCGAGATGTGGTTTCTAAGAAGAATGTTGAGAGTTCCATGGACAGCAAAGAAAACAAACGATACAGTCTTGATGGAGGCAGACACAAGTAGATCACTCATAAGGAAGATTAGGAAAAGACAGGCAACATTTATATGCCATTTTATGAGGAAGGGGGATTGGAGCACCTGGTCACAACGGGAAAGCTGGAGGGAAAGAGAGCACCAGGTAGACCCAGGGAAAGAATGCTGAGTGGCTGGGGATGAGGAGGGTGGGGGAGATGCTAGGGGCAGCGAGAGATAGAGATGGATGGAAGTCCATGGTCGCCAACGCCATGCGGCAGGGCACCTGATGATGATGATGATGTTACTTATTGGCACTACTGTCACAACTAATCAACATCGTCTTCTTGTTCGTCTATCTGCCTGACTGTCTGTCTGTCTGTCTCTCTCTATTTCTCTGTCTCACTCTCTCTGTTTCACTCTCTCTGTTTCTTTCTCTCAATGATTAATTGAGATTATCTCTTCCGTCTTCCCTCCTTTTCATTGTATGATAAAAATGATCTAGACAGGAAGAAGTAAACAAAAGGACAGTTGGAAAGCTAAAATGATGCATCTGAGAGACTCTTCCCTATCCTCCGCCACCCCTCTCTCTCTATCGCTCTCTCTGTCCGTCTGTCTCTCTGTCTCTCTCTTCTCTCTCTCTCTGTCTCTCTCGCCTTCTTATTTTTGCTAGTATCCGTTTCTCTGTATCATCTGTATAACACAATTATTCCCTCTTCTGTCACCCCTCCTTTTCAATGTAAAGGTACAGCTTTTCTTATAATGCTGGAGCCCTAGGGCAGTGAACTAGTTGAACTCTCAACTTTTGCTTGGGGTCAGCATCATGGAGGCTTAGCTTAAGTCGTATCATCTTCCTTGCTGCTTTTCCATCTCAACCCTATCAATTTCCAGCTGTCCTTCTTCCTCTTTGTATCACTTTACCCTGCCAGCTGCCCTTCTTTAGTTCTCGTTCTGTGTATCACTTTAACTGTCCAAGGGCCCGTCTTTTTTTTCTCTGTCCGTGTATTTCTTTAGCTGTCCAGCTGCTCTTCTTTCCTTCTTCTTCTCTGTATTCCTTTAGCTGTCCAACTGCCCCTTTTTACTTCTTCCTCTTTGTATCACTTTCCATCTGCCGTTCTGTCCTTCTCCTTCTCTGTAACACTTTAGCTTTCCAAACTGCCCTTCTTCTCCTCTGTATCACTTTAACTTTCTAAACTGCCCTTCTTTCCTTCTGTGACTTTAGCTTTCCAAACTGCCTTTCTTCTCCTTTTCTGTTATCACTTTAGCTTTCCAAACTGCCCTTCTTTCCTTCTATCACTTTAGCTTTCCAAATGACCTCCTTTCCTTCTATTACTTTAGCTTTCTAAACTGCCCTTCTTTCCTTCTCTATATCACTTTGGCTTTCTAAACTGCCCTTCTTTCTTTCTCATGTCACTTTGGCTTTCTAAACTGCCCTTCTTTACTTCTCTAATCACTTTAACTTTCCAAACTGCCCTCCAAACTGCCCTTCTTTCCATCTCTATACCACTTTGGCTTTCCAAACTGCCCTTCTTCTCCTCCTTCCGTGTATCACTTTCCAAACGCCCTTCTTTCCTTCTTCTTGTCTGTATCACTTTAGCTTTCCAACTGCCCTTTTCTACTTCTTCCTTTCTATATCATTTTAATTTCCAATTGCTGTACTTTCTGTATCGTTATGTCGTTCAGTTCATTTCCTCCCTCCTCCCCCAATTCCGTTTCGATCTGAGGTCATTAACCTTCTGGGTTGGTGTGACGTACAACTCTCAAGTATAACTAATGTCCCTTTCTGACAAGACAGGTCAGTGATGTATCTGAGAGACTCTTCCTTATCATCTGCCCCGTATAATTGTCCAATTACATATTTAGACTCCGCTTATGCTTCCCCCTTCCCCATCGCTCAATAATATATTAAGACTCTCCTTCTCCCCTTTCTGTTCCCCTTCCCGTTTATCCCATCATTCAGTAATACATCTGAACTATCCTGGTAGTCCCTTACTGCCTTTGTCCCTTCGTGCCTGTCTAGAGGAATATTTTTTGAGTGCAGGTTCCAGTCCAGCCAGCTTGGATTGGTGAAGGTAAAGTAGTGAGAAAAAGTTTGTCACCACCCTTATCATCCTGTCTAAGAAAAAAGTTTAGATCTCTACCATCTCATTCCCCAGTTATAGGACAGCCTTGACCATCTTGCCTTTTTCCCTTTCTACCTACATACGTTCAGTGATGTATGGATAAAATCGTTTTATGCCATTTTCTACGGCCAGCAGGCCTCAAAAGGCCTTGTCTTGGCACTGCAGCGTCGTATGACGATGAGACTTCTTAATTTTTGTTGTACGATATGTGAATCATCTGTCGAGCCTTCTGCTGTCAAGTCGGTTTGCAAGAAATGACTATAGTCCTAAATAATTATCGAGTGGAGGTTTTGGAATGAAGTGTTCCTGCTGTTCCTGTATTAGATGGCAGTCTGTCACAATTATTGATGACTCTGTGTCCAGTCTGACGGCAAGGACTCAAGACTTTGTACTCAGTTACCTCATCCAGTTCAAGGTTGGGAAGGCAAAACAGACAGGGAAGTTAAACGAGCACCAGAAACGTTAACATCTTGCCAACCCTCCCCCTCCCCCTTTGACTTGCTAAGTATGGGACAACCTTTACCTTTCATAATCTAATTAATATATGTACGTAGATGCCATTTCTGTTTTGCTTTGTTTATACGAAATATTCATTTGGCTGAAGAGGATGGCTTCTTGTATAAGATAAATCACTTTTAGAAAACAGGTCCACAGTTGTGCTAGTGTCTTAGTGTCTATGTCGTATCTTCCATCACATCATCCATAATACTGCGGTATTCAAAACTAGGCCAAGCTCTGTCAGCACCACAAAACTTACCACCTGGACAACCTTCCCAGTCTGGTTGTCTTTGGCGATGATGCTTCTTATGGAGGTGTGCTTAAATTTCTGATAGCATCAACCATTGAGCGGAATTACAAGAAAGCTAGCATGTGTGCTGAAAAGTGCTAGAGTTAATATAAACTCATATTATGATAAATTCATGTCGTCTTGACACTGCATCAAAAACCCATCCATTTCAAAAACAAAGTCGTTTTAATGTCAGAAGTATTTTTGAGAACCACATGTTCCATGGTGAAGTACTTCCGGGTTTCTCCCGTCACACGCTGGGTACACTCAGGTTTATTTTATTGTCCTTTTATTTCATGTTTACTTTTGGTTTTTAGTTGTGACGGATGTATGGACTGTTTCATTCTGGATTTATGTTTCCTTGTGTGGTGTTACACTAACCTACTACCACTCAGAAATACTGTAATACGGTGTTTCTTCTTTAGAAGATTGTCGGCTTCTAATTTAAAATGTCTGCTATGCTACGCTTCACTTTTTTGAACATGCAGGTGATCAGATCTGCATCAGCTAAGAAAGCTGCATGCTTCACTTCATGAAACAGTACACTATACAACCCAGCACTCAGGTCTTTAGCCAGTTATCCAACATATAGGCGATCTGCACCCTTGACATCGTGATACAGTACGCTATTCGCTCCGGCAGCTGCTATCGATCAAAGCAGCTCCTCTGACCAGAGAATTGACTTCACGTCTTCGAGAACTGGGCAATGGACAAAGTTACCGCGAAGACATCCATATAGTGGCTGCAGACGCAGGCAGAGACTTACATCTGTACTAACATCAACAACCGACATATCTACGTCTGAACGAACATCCTTCCGTGGTCCGGACGTTTCTAATTTAATTACTATTCCACTGACTACTCTGGCCCACTCTTCTACGTCGTGTACACTCCATGTTGCGTTGTTTAAGGCACAGTCTGTTGTAAAAGAAACGAAGTGCTCTGGAATCGCCGATATATCATCGATGCCCACCTAGATATTCTGTTTCTGACTGAAACATGACTTATGCAACATGGAGATGAACGACCATGTGCTGACCTGATCATCAAATTATTCGCCATCCCCTCTCAGATGGAAGAACTGCTGTGATGTACAAATCTACATTTGATCATTATCTATTATTTACGTCGTCTTTTTCCTTTTCCCCATAGCTGCTCACATTACCTTTGCTTTACTACAGTCTTCTGTCTTTTGTGTCTTCTATCATTCCATTGGCAAAACAAACAAATTAACTGACACCATGTTTGTGGACAGATTTCATGGTTTCCTTGACTATACAAAAACAACTGGCTCTCCTATCATCCTTGGTGCCACTAATCATGACCAGCCTAAAAGCTCGAGTTCAGCGACTTGTTGAACGTGTTTATTTCTTGTCAGAATTTTAACCAACCTTCTCATACCCATAATCACATTCTGGATGATGCATAGATCTGACTACTATATTATAAGATTTACATCCGTTCCTAGTTACCTAACGTCCAACCGTTTTTTCGTTTGTTGTGATTTAAAGGTCCCTCATCCACACCTATTCACAAAGAAATGTACAATCCCCGTGACGTTGTCAGATCAGCATTCTCAAAAGAAGTGCAAACTGCTGTGTCTCCATCTGTCTGTCAAACCGCAGACCCACTTTATTCTGCCTTCCGTTCTGTCTTAGATAGATATGCCCCCCGTTTCACAACACCAAGTAAGGACTTTCAAGTCATCACCGTGGTATCCCTTCAACAAAAATTATCTCTATGGCGCCAAGCGTCAACGACAACGTGCTGAACACAAGTAGCTAATGGCAGGTTCGACTGTACATAAGAAAATTTACTCTTGGGTGAAACTACAAATCACCAAACTGATCCTCAAAGCCAAGAATGATTTCTATCGTTCTAAACAGTTGTTAGGAATATGTAGTAATCTTTGCGGTCGTCAAAAATTGCTCTCCTTTCTCGCTCTTGACCAGCCTTCTAACTTCTTGTGTTTTCTTTCTCCTTAAAGTTTCTGATCTTCACTCTGATCCTGACAATCAGTCTCTCGATACATCTTGTCTTTCGACATTTAAATCTCCTACTCTTTCACAGTACACATTCCTTCAAGCAGTCTCAAAACATGAACTTAAAAGTCCAAACCAGCTACGTGTTCTCTTGAACCTATTCCCATATCTTTGCTACTTGAATGCTTGGATCATTGTCTACTATCGGGCTTTTTTCCATCACTGTTCGAAAATGCTGTTGTTGAGCCTCTTTAAGGAAATCCAATCTTGAATGAAACAATTTGAAAAACGATTGCCCAGTATCAAACCTGCATTTTTCTCGAAGATAATTGGTAAAAATGTTTTGTGACAACTTTTTCTTATCTCGCTTATCTCACAGCCAATGATTTGCTATGCTCTTCCCAGTCTGCTTATCGTCCAAACCAGTACTACTGGAACAACGTTCCTCAGGCTAACACATGACATTATTCTGCTTGCTTTGGGTGTTCCTCAGACTAACACATGACATTATTCTGCTTGCTTTGTCTGTTCTAACTCTCCTTGAGTTGTCTGCTGCATTTGATACCTTAGACAGTGGTATTCTTCCGTACAGATGTGAACATCTTTTCGGTATTTCAATACTGCACTTGCATGTTTCAAATCTTACCTAAGTGACAGAAAAAAACTGTCTTCGTTGATGACCATAATTCAGCATGTGCTGACGTACAGTTGGGTGTTCCTCAAGATTCAGTCCTTGGCCCAGTTCTGTTCACACCATGTACAGAACTGCTTTCAGTTCCAAACAGTCATTTACAGATGCACGATATTTGTCTTTTATACAAGATTTGTCCTACCATATGGGCTGTTAAGAACTGTATATCAAATATGGAAGACTGGATGACAGAGAGCAAACTTAATCTGAATGATGACAATACACAAGCCCTCCTCGTGAAGTCAAAAGAAACATCTGCTGTACCTGAAGAGACCAGTTTAATACCTGTTGGCAGTGCCTACATTGTGTTTATACTCTCAGCTAGAGACTATAGTTTTACGATCTGTGATGATATGTGATACATAACCAACATCAGTGGCCTAAATATTTAAGAAATTGTCCACAAAAGTCAAGACAAAGCGGCCTGGAGGGAGATGGTGGTGTCCAGGTGTGCAGCGGCCAACACCGAACCCGGGGATCGCTGGCAGGTGAGACAGGTGAGATGATTTGCCACTCGAATCCTATATCTCCAAAACTGTGTTACTCATGTTATCCACCTATACCTTAACCAGTCATGCAGCAAAATCATGGTCTGCCTTTGTCCCTTCACAAGTACACTTATGCAATCTTTCCTTTTTGGCTGTCTATGGTATATTCTTGGCAAATTGCAAAAAAGTTCAGAATTCTGCTGCACAACTAATTTCGAAGACTTTCAGATAAGATCATATTCAGCACCCCCCCCCCCTTTTTTTTTTTTAAAATATTTTTTACAAATTTCATTGGCTACCAATCAAACCCTAGGTATACTTCAAGCTCTCAGCTCTGTATTACAACAAGATACAAGATACAAAAAGATACAAGAATTTTATTTAGCCCAAAGCATCACAATGGGAAATTGTTTTGGCATTCGCATTAAAATACATATAGGCACAAGAACGCATAAACACATGTACACACATACTCTTACTCTCTCTCACTCTCTCTTTCACTCCTCTCTCACCCTCTTCCTCCCCTCATCTCTCTCCCCCTCCCTCTTTGTCGAAACAATATCAAAGATAATGACTAAATCTAAATATGTACGGTTAAAAAAGCACATCATAAGAGTCAGATGCCTTGGTCAGGACTTTAAACAATGGACAAAAAGGGCAATACTCATTGAAAAAACTTTGGTAGGTATAGAAAAAATTTGATTAAAGATGCAACGTGATATGCACATTAAAATCAAAATGAGTTAAATACAATAAAATGAGTATGTAGACTTAGAGGACAAGGTTAAACAAGAGAAGAACAAGAACAGAATTTTATTTTAGCCCAGTGCTCAGACACGTGGAAAATGTTTTGGCTATGCATACAATCACACTAACGCATCACAACAATTACAATGTTCAACATCATAAAAGACAAATTCGTGGGTCATCCACGGAATCGAAGAAACACACGCACACAACACACACACACTCTCACGCCAAGGCGCCCATATCCAAGCCACCTTAGCCCTGCCAGCTAATTAATTTAACAGCGCGCATCTGTCTTTCCCTTCCCCTCTCCACACCACCCTCACCCATCCAGTGGTGGGCCACAGGCACACATTGAAGTATAGGCTTACAGATTGACCTAGATTCGACTAGGCATACTCTGTGCCAGTATCAGTCACTTCCCACACTCCGTCCCTCCCGAAAGATCGTAGCAGTTACAAAGCACTGCTGTAGAGTGGTGGACTCTGGTCAAACCTGCCTGGCTAAAAATACAAGATTCAAGATACAATATTTTATTTAGCCCAGAACATCACAATGGGAAATTGTTTTGGCATTCGCATTAAAATACACACAGGAACAAGAACGCATAAACAAATGTACACACATACTCTTACTCTCTCTCACTCTCTCTCTCATCCCTCTCTCACCCTCTCCCTCCCCTCATCTCTCTCCCCCTCCCTCGTTGTCGAACACAATATCAAAGATTATGACTAATTCTAAAAATGTACGGTAAAAAAAGCACATCATAAGTCAGATGACGTGGTTAGGACTTTTAACAATGGACAAAAAGGGCAATACTCATTGAAAAACAACTTTGGAAGGTATAGAAAAATTTGATTAAAGATGCAATTCAATATGCACATTAAAATCAAATTGAAGTAAAAACAATAAAATGAGTATGTAGACTAAGAGGACAAGGTTAAACTTTTTAAGTCAACCGACAGAAACACATATACAAGCAACAGCCGACCACCCACACCCCCCCCCCCACACACACATACACACCCGCACGCACACGGAGTCAATACACACACATACACATGCACACGCACGCACCCACACACCCTCTCTATACCCTCTCTCACATACAACCCCACAATGCTCTGCACACAATGTTTGCTCCAACATAAGTCAATTGTACACATCCACACGCTCTCTCCTCTGCTCATCCTTAACTCCAAAGCCCCGGCACATCTCACGTGAACAAGTAGGGACAGTGTCACGGGCCGCCTTCACATAGAAGCTGTTGCTTAACCGGCTTGTCCTGGCCTTAAAGGACCTGAATCGTTTACCGGAAGGGAGGGGGGAGAAGAAAGTATTTGCCGGATGGCCCTCGTCGGCCACGATGGATTTGACCTTCTTTTCCATTCTTCTAAGATAGATGGACTCAAGGGGCTCCAAAGTGGTCCCAATAATTTTCGAGGCTGTCCGGACAACTCTATTGAGCCTCTCCCTCTCGGCTGCAGGGAAGGCGCCGTACCAGGCAGTGATCGAAAAGGTCAGTACGCTCTCTATCACCGCCCGGTAGAACTGCACGAGTATATTTTGACCAACACCGAACTTTTTGAGTTGGCGAAGGAAGAACAGTCTTTGTTGGGATTTTGACACAATGTTGCTGGTGTTCTCCTCCCACTTCAATGAGCTTGATATTGTCGTACCTAGAATCTTGAATGTTTCTACAACTTCTACGGACTCTCCCTTAATCACAAGGGGAGTGGCAGGGGTCTTGGATCTTCTGGTGTCCACAATCAATTCCTTAGTTTTAACAGCATTTAGTTCCAGATTGTTACTGTCACACCATCTGACAAGTTTCTGTATTTCGTTGAAGTATGCGGACTCGTCGCCGTTGTTGATCAGGTCCTCTACCGTGGTATCATCGGAGAACTTAAAGTACTTGACCGTGTCACTTGATGAGCGGCAATCGTTCATGTACAGAGTGAACAAAAGGGGCGACAAGACAGCCCTGAGGAGCACCAGTGCTCAGAGTGAGGGGGGAGGAATGGATGCCGTTCACTTTCACGACCTGTTTCCTGTTGGATAGAAAGTCTGTGATCCACATGCACATTTGGGGTCTGATGTTGAGGTCTGAGAGTTTTGTGTGTAGTTTAGCTGGGATGATTGTGTTAAAAGCTGAGCTAAAATCGACAAAGAGAATGCGTGCGTATGTTTTGGGAGAGTCAAGGTGTTGTAGGAGGTAGTGCATGAGAAGAGAGACCGCATCGTCCACTGATCTGTTTGCCCTGTATGCGAACTGAAGGGGATCAAGAAGATGGTCAGTTGCTGATTTAAGGTGTTGCAGGACAATCCTTTCGAAGACCTTCATCACGATGGAGGTCAGCGCAACAGGCCTAAAGTCATTGAGTGTCGACACTTTTGGCTTTTTGGGGACTGGGATGATGTTGGCCGCTTTGAAGCAAGAGGGAACATGACAGAGCTCTAGCGACCTGTTGAAGATGTCGCAGAAAACAGGTGCTAGTTGGTCAGCGCAGGTCTTGATCACTGAAGGGGAGACGTTGTCTGGGCCCGATGCTTTCCTCGTGTTTTGTTTTTTGAAGAAGGATCTGACTGTGTGTTCGCTAACCACAAGAGGCCGGGGGCTGGGGGAGGGGGTGGATAGGGGGAGGGGTGGAGGAGGGGGAAGGGGATAGAGAGGGAGAGGGTGGAGGCCTTGTGGAGGTAGGGAAGGGAGGAGGGGCAGAGGAGGGAGAAGGGGGTGGAGGGGGAGGCCTTGTTGAGGAGGAAGGTGGAGAGACGGGAGAGTGGGAAGGAAGGAGCGGGGAGGGAGGAGGAGGGGGGAGGGTATGCCCTGGTGAGGATGGGGCAGTGCTGGCGGGGGAAGCCTTGTTCTGCCTGTCGAAGCGTGCATAGAAGTTGAGTTGGTCTGGTAGTGTGTGGTCCGTATTTAGCGTGTTTGATTTGTTCTTCATTTGTGTGATTGTATGCAGCCCCTGCCAAACTGCACGAACGTCGTTGGAGGCAAACTGGCTTTCCAGTTTCTGACAATACTTCTTCTTTGCCTTCACGATCTCTGCCTCTGCTTCCCGTTTTGCTTTGTTGAATTCTGTTTTATTCCCACATTTGTAAAGTGAATCTTTTTTTGAAATTTTGACTTTGATCTCTTTTGAAAACCATGGCTTAGAGTTTCCGTAGATGGTAATGGACTTTGTAGGAATGCACAAGTTTTCACAGAAGTGGATGTAAGACGTGACTGTGTCTACGAATTCATCGAGGTCCGGGCATGCATCCTTGAACATTGACCAATCTGTTATATCAAAACAGGCCTGCAGGGTCTCGACCGATGCGGCCGACCATTGCTTTATTTCTTTCCTCACAGGTTTCATTGCCTTCAGTTTCTGTTTATAGGTGGGAAGGAGAAGGACAAGGACGGTGGCGTGGTCCGAAGCACCGAGGGGTGCACGTGCGACCGAGCGATAGGCGCCCGAAAAAGCACAATAACAATGGTCTAGGATTTTATCTTCACGGGTGGGGCAGGTGACTTGCTGTTTGAATTTTGGGAGAGAAGAATTGAGCTTAGTATGGTTAAAGTCACGGAGAACAAGGATGAAAGAGTCTGGGTGTTGGTTTTCTATTGCAGTGACTTGATCAGCAAGCTGACAGATGGCTGACTTGGCGTTGGCCTGCGGTGGAATGTAAACAGCCGCTACAATCACACTAGAAAACTCACGGGGGGAAAAGAAGGGGCGGCACCTAATGAATAGGGTTTCAAGTTCTGGAGAACAAGATTTTGACAAAATATCAGCGTCTGTGCACCATCTGTTGTTGATCATGATACAAACACCACCCCCAACCGATTTATCACAAAGTTCAGGGACTCTGTCCGATCGATAGAGACTGAAACCCTTCATTTGAATAAGATTGTCAGGGATATCCTTATGTAGCCATGTTTCCGTAAAGCAGAGAATCGAACAGTCCCTATAGTCTCTTCTGTCTTGTAGTAGTGATGCGAGTTCGTCTGTTTTGTTCCTTAGACTTCTAACATTGGACAGCAGCACTGCTGGTAGAGGGGGGCGTGACACGCCGTGACGTCGGTAACGTGCCAAAGCACCACCGCGTCGTCCCCTCTTTCATGTGATGTGTGTGTGGTGTGTATGATATGGCGATTGAGTGAGTTCACTGTCAATGGTAAAATCAGGATGATAGAAGGTAAAAACAGGCCTTTGCTCACGATTCAAAGAAGTCCGAAGGGAAAGTAGATCCTCACGAGAATATCTCAGCACACATTCACACCTCTCCACAGCCAGGCACGCCAACAAAAGACACAACACAGCACAGCGAATAGCCTTGTCGCCACGATCCGGCGCCATCTTGAATTCACTTGGCTATGGCGATTGAGTGAGTTCACTGTCAATGGTAAAATCAGGATGAGAGAATGTAAAAACAGGCCTTTGCTCACGATTCAAAGAAGTCCGAAGGGAAAGTAGATCCTCACGAGAATATCTCAGCACACATTCACACCTCTCCACAGCCAGGCACGCCAACAAAAGACACAACACAGCACAGCGAATAGCCTTGTCGCCATGATCCGGAACTACCCTTGCTTATCTTCTAGACAGCTCCGGTTATTATCAGATAAATGGGTTCTTTGCGTTTCTCATGTGAAGACCAAAGATTTTGCTATAAAATTCATTTTTGGGGGGCACTACAACAGTGGATCGTGCTTCCCTTAGATATTCTTCATTTGCAGTCTTTAAGTTCTAAACCTTATTTCTCCAAACAATACTATTACCAGTATTAGTCCTACAGCCGGCATTGTAATTGTATGATCGGATGTCTGAGATAATGCCGTTTGTCTACATGTAAGTTTCATCGATTTGTTTCACAAACATGAATTCTAGTAGATCATTCTCTGTTTATCTGTGTGCGTACGTACATCGGTTTCTGTATGTCAACCTATCTGTGTCCGTGTGTTGGTGTATGCATGTTTGTCCATGTGATAAAATTTTTATATCACACCCATACGATACTGACCTTTATGTTTTTTCCTGTTCTGTCATATCATGCTTGTATCATTGATTTATCGTTGATTTACATCTACATGTAACTGACCTTTATGTTCTTTTCCTGTTCTGTCATATCATGCTTGTATCATTGATTTATCGTTGATTTACATCTACATGTAACTGACCTTTATCATCTTTTCCTGTTCTGTCATATCATGCTTGTATCATTGATGTATCGTTGATTTACATCTACATGTAACTGACCTTTATGTTCTTTTCCTGTTCTGTCATATCATGCTTGTATCATTGATTTATCGTTGATTTACATCTACATGTAACTGACCTTTATCATCTTTTCCTGTTCTGTCATATCATGCTTGTATCATTGATTTATCGTTGATTTACATCTACATGTAACTGACCTTTATCATCTTTTCCTGTTCTGTCATATCATGCTTGTATCATTGATGTATCGTTGATTTACATCTACATGTAACTGACCTTTATGTTCTTTTCCTGTTCTGTCATATCATGCTTGTATCATTGATTTATCGTTGATTTACATCTACATGTAACTGACCTTTATGTTCTTTTCCTGTTCTGTCATATCATGCTTGTATCATTGATTTATCGTTGATTTACATCTACATGTAACTGACCTTTATCATCTTTTCCTGTTCTGTCATATCATGCTTGTATCATTGATTTACATCTACATGTAACTGACCTTTATCATCTTTTCCTGTTCTGTCATATCATGCTTGTATCATTGATGTATCGTTGATTTACATCTACATGTAACTGACCTTTATGTTCTTTTCCTGTTCTGTCATATCATGCTTGTATCATTGATGTATCGTTGATTTACATCTATATATATACACTTTCTGCAAAATGTGAAGAGCTTAGTCGCTTGCTTTCTGAAAAGTTGCTCTATGTAAATCAATTACTATTATTATTTCATCATCATCATCATCATCATCATCATCATTATTATGTTATAAAAATTATTCATGTTTACCCTAATTTCTTACAATTTCTGTCACTTTCGTGACCAAATGCTACTGACCGAGTCACAAATATCTCTAAGAGAACTTGCTTGATAGTGAAGTATTGTGATGGCCATGGTAGTTGGATCAAAGAACTGCGTTTAACAGGTTGAAAATCACTGTCTCTTCGTCTGTTAATGAACAAGGAAGTCAGCAAGCGTTATGTCTGTTTTACAATCAAGCGGATCCAGGTTTGATGTACAGAACAGTTTTATGATGGCCGAACTATGCTCAGACAGAGGTTGCCATGAGTTCCAAGGTCTCTTAATCTCTTATTCTAGCTTGATATTGTTCGTAGTATATTTAACCAAGAGATTGTTGATAATGTCATATTATTGAGTTATCTAACATATTCTGCATTTCTGATTTTCAGTCGTTTAAAAAGATCTAATGTTCTCGGTAATCCCCTGTCCCAATCGCTATAACATATCTAGTCTCTTCCTCTCCCCCTCACCCTTCCCGCTATCTCTAGTCTTTCAAGGTTGAATCAGGTATGTATTCACCCTTACGTCCCCCATTACCGTTTTTTTTCAGACAAGAATGTTCTTTATTGTAAAGACTTTGATCATCCTCTCTAGTAGTTATTTCTTTGAAGAAAAGTTTGTTGAATGCGTTTAATGTCCCCCTCTGCCATCACTTTTTATATTTTTTTCTTTTTCTTTTATACAATAGGCATTCATGAATATTTTCCAAAGATGTTATCCATTCCAGAGACTGTTAGTTTGAAGAGAAAGAGTAACATGTCTTCAAAAACTACTTTTGTTCTGAAAGCTTTGATATCACTGAGTCAGTAGAAATCAGATGTCAGTTAATTCACAGTATGACCAATCCAACGTGAATAATGCACACCTCGTTACGTATTAGATCAGTTTCCTTTTCCTTACCTCTGTGTCTTGTTTGACATACAGGCAATATTGCTCTGTGTGTGACTCAAACCATCCT
The DNA here is from genome assembly GCA_030674185.1 of Monoplex corrugatus. Lineage (NCBI taxonomy): Eukaryota > Metazoa > Mollusca > Gastropoda > Littorinimorpha > Ranellidae > Monoplex > Monoplex corrugatus. Next base: position 51,926,669 of record CM060311.1, on the reverse strand, counting down.
CCTTTCCTCTTGTAGTGCATCCCAATGATATATGTTCCTATTCCTTTCTTATGATTCACACCGATTCTCTCTTTCTCTCTCTGTCTTGTAAGCGCATACACAAACATATGTCCCAACGTGTTTAAGTGGCGTATGAAGAATATAATCACCAATAGTTTACAGATTGACGTTTGTTGAATTGGGACTTCAGCTCCAGCTCAATAATAAGTCATGTATGCAGATGTTTCAATGAATTTGGACGATTGTTTATTTATATCACAGTGGGTTTTAACAAAATCAAGGGATCTTTTTACTTAATAAATACGGATACGAAGCGTGGACAGTCAACACGCAAAACCAGAACAAGATTGAGGTAGCTGAAAAGTGGTTTCTAAGAAGAATGTAAAGAGTTCCATGGACAGCAAAGAAAACAAACGAGACAGTCTCTTGAAAGAGGCAAACAAACACAAAAGAACATTAATGAAGATTAGGGGAAAAAGTAACATTTATAGAACATTTTATGAGGCAAGAGAAATTTGAGCACCTAGTCACAATAGGAAAATTGGAGGGAAAAAGAGCACAAGGAGACCCAGGGAGATTCGTATGGAGGGTCATGATCGCCAACGCCATGCGGCAAGGCACATGATGATGATATGACGACTTAATAAGAAGGATCCTTCCTTTTCCTTGCTTAACAACGAGCTGTAACTATACAAGTTTGGCAGAGAATAGTTTTGTGTCCAGGTTTCAACTGCGTTGAACTAGAAACTAAAGGAGATAATTAATATGGTGTCAGAATACTTTTTCTTGCCCTCTTTGTAATCATTCTTAGCAGGGAAATGTATGCAACTTTTTTATCATTGCCTGTTCATTCTTTGATGTTGTCGCCAAGGAGCTGAGAGTTAATAGGGACATTTTTCTCCTCAGAGACAGAGAGTTAACAGTGGCGTACTTTTCTCGAGAGAGCGGAGAAAAGGGACGTTTTTCTCTTCAGAGGTAGAGAGTTAACATGATCGTGTCTTTTGCTGTAGAGCAGAGAGTTAACAGGGGCGTATTTTTCTCCTGACAGCAGAGAGCTAGGAGGGGCGTATTTTTCATCAGAGAAGATTCAGTTTACAGGGGCGTTTTTTTTCCTCCAGAGAGCAGAAATCTAATAGGAGAACATTTTTCTCTACAGAGCAGAGAGTTAGGAGGGGCGTATTTTTCCTCAGAGAGCAGAGAATATTATATCTTTGTGAATGCATGCATGAATATGGATTGGCAATCCTGTTCTCTTCCCATATTCGCAATTAATGTATCAAAGGCGAAACAGATACGATTCTCTCTCCTCTCCTCTCTCTCTCTCTCTCTCTCTCTCTCTCTCTCTCTCTCTCTCTCTCTCTCTCTCTCTCTCATACTCCTTGACAACTCTTTGATGTTGTCCTCAGAGAGCAGAGGGTTAACAGGGGCGTATTTCATCTCTTGGCCACAAGTCCTTGTGCGTCTGTTTCACAAAGCACACGAGGTAGCCTACTGTTTGACACAGACACATATAGCGGGTTCTTTTTTTCGACTGTTCATACTATGCTGACGTGCATTTACTTGGGAAAAGAAGCTTGTGGAGAAAAAAACAATGAAAATAGTCAAGTTCAGTATAATCCTACAGTACACGTTGGGAACAGTCACATTGCAAGGTGACAATTTGGCGAACTGTTCTCCGTTTACCAGGAGACAAAGAGGAGATAATCAGAAGAGACTGACAATCCTTTTCTCCTTCTCACTTAGTATCTGATAAGGAAATACATTTCTTTTTCCATTCCAAACGAATATTTGACATTGTCTTCAAACGGGGTGTTAACATGGACATATTTCTTTTCAGAAAGTAGGGGGTCAACAGGGGCGTGTTTCTCCTTTGAGAGCAGGGGTTTAATCTTTCCTCAGGTTCTCTCTACTCTGACTGTCTCCCTACGCTCCTCCCATTCATCACTGACATCATCAACACTTCTCTCCAAACTGGAACTGTCCCAGATTCTTTCAAGTCTGCTATTGTTCACCCTCTCCTCAAGAAATACAATTTAGACCCAAATGAACTGAAAAATTACCGGTCTATCTCTAATCTCTCTTTCTTGTCAAAACTGCTTGAAAAAGTTGTCCTCAACCAACTGAACTCTCACCTGTCTGCCAACAATCTCCTCAATCCTTTCCAGTCAGCCTACCGCCAGTGCCATAGCACTGAAACTGCCTTGCTACACATTCTCAACAATCTCCTCCTTGCAACTGATACTGGCAAAGTCTCTCTCCTCACACTCCTTGATCTGTCTGCAGCCTTTGATACCATTCATCATGGTATTCTCCTTTCTAGACTTCATCATACTTTTGGCATCTCTGATTTTGCTCTCTCCTGGTTCACTTCTTATCTATCAAACAGAAAAGAAACTGTTCTCATCAATGGCACTTACTCTCAACCTGCATACCTGACCTGTGGTGTTCCACAAGGATCTGTCCTTGGCCCTGTTCTTTTCACTCTTTACACCTCCCCCCTGTCCACCATCATCACCTCCCACTCTATAAAACACCACTTCTATCCTGATGACACCCAACTTCAAGACAGTGACTCACCTGACAATATACAGCGCCTCCTGACTCGCACCACTGAGTGTTACTCGGACATTAAAAATTGGATGACATACAACAAACTTCAGCTAAATGATGACAAGACAGAAGCTATCCTCACTGGCACCCGTCAGAAACTTTCTCAGCTGCCTCCTCTTTCTCTCCCATTATGTAACACATCAGTCCCAATTTCTGATTCAGCTAAAAACCTTGGTGTCTGCATTGACTCTACCCTCTCCATGAACAACTTTGTTTCTCAAACTGCCAGATCTTGCTACTATCACCTCCATTGTATAAGCCTGATCAGGAAGTATCTCTCTGTGGAAACAACTGCAAAACTCGTTATCTCCTTCATAATGTCTCGCATTGACTATTGCAATTCACTCCTGTCTGGTCTTCCTGCCTCCACCACTCACATCCTACAGCGCATTCAAAACAATGCTGCACGCCTTGTACTCAAAAAGAAACAAACTGACCACATATCTCCTCTCCTGGCACAACTTCACTGGCTCCCTGTATCAAAGCGCATACAGTACAAACTAGATACCATGTGCTACAAAAGCCTCAATAACGCAGCCCCCGATTACCTGTCAAGCCTACTTGAGATCTATGTTCCCTCACGTACCTCCGCTCTGCCTCCGATCCTCTGACTTTTCGCTTTCCACGCTCTAAGCTCAATACCTATGGTCCACGAGCCTTCTCTGTTTCTGGTCCGCTCTCCTGGAACAAACTTCCTCTCTCAGTCCGTCAGCAACCTACTTTTGTCTCCTTCAAGTCCGCTCTCAAAACTCACCTTTTCTCCTCTGCATAAAATCCTGACCTCACTCAATCCCCTCTGCAGTCTGTCTCCACTCGGAGGGGAATCACATTGCAATATATAATTGTATATAATATGCTCTCTATAATTTTCCTTTGCTTTTATTCTTTCTCCCCATTTATAGCCGTGTGCGTGTGTGTGCACGTGAGTGCGTGTGTGTGCGTGCGTGTGCGTGCGTGCGTGTGTGTGTGTTCTGTTTCAGCGCTTAGATTTGATTTTATCAAGATTTTGCGCAATATAAATATTGTAATTATTATTATTATTGACAGCGGCGTATTCATTCTCAGGCAGCAGAGTTTTGGCAGGGGCATAAGTCATCACGTGGCTACACGCCCCTCGTGCGTCTTGTTCCACAAGGCGCAACTGACGTTTGATTTATATCATCTGCCTGTTGTGTCGGTGCTTCAAAGTGTTGTAGGATGAGTCTTCTGTACTGTTGTTTTCATCTTTGTCTTGTATTTCAATGAGTGGGTAATCTTTCTGTACTGTTGTTTTCATCTTTGTCTTGTATTTCAATGAGTGGGTAATGTTTCTGTACTGTTGTTTTCATTTTTGCCTTTTACTTCAATAAGTTGGTAATGTTTCTGTACTGTTGTTTTCATCTTTTTCTTGTACTTCAATAAGTTGGTAATGTTTCTGTACTGTTGTTTTCATTTTTGCCTTGTACTTCAATAAGTTGGTAATGTTTCTGTACTGTTGTTTTCATCTTTGTCTTGTACTTCAATAAGTTGGTAATGTTTCTGTACTGTTGTTTTCATTTTTGCCTTTTACTTCAATAAGTTGGTAATGTTTCTGTACTGTTGTTTTCATCTTTTGCCTTGTACTTCAATAAGTTGGTAATGTTTCTGTACTGTTGTTTTCATTTTTGCCTTGTACTTCAATAAGTTGGTAATGTTTCTGTACTGTTGTTTTCATTTTTGCCTTTTACTTCAATAAGTTGGTAATGTTTCTGTACTGTTGTTTTCATTTTTGCCTTGTACTTCAATAAGTTGGTAATCTTTCTGTACTGTTGTTTTCATCTTTTTCTTGTACTTCAATAAGTTGGTAATGTTTCTGTACTGTTGTTTTCATTTTTGCCTTTTACTTCAATAAGTTGGTAATGTTTCTGTACTGTGTTTTCATTTTGCCTTGTACTTCAATAAGTTGGTAATGTTTCTGTACTGTTGTTTTCATCTTTTTCTTGTACTTCAATAAGTTGGTAATGTTTCTGTACTGTTGTTTTCATTTTTGCCTTTTACTTCAATAAGTTGGTAATGTTTCTGTACTGTTGTTTTCATTTTTGCCTTGTACTTCAATAAGTTGGTAATGTTTCTGTACTGTTGTTTTCATCTTTTTCTTGTACTTCAATAAGTTGGTAATGTTTCTGTACTGCTGTTTTCATCTTTTCTTGTACTTCAATAAGTTGGTAATGTTTCTGTACTGTTGTTTTCATCTTTTTCTTGTACTTCAATAAGTTGGTAATGTTTCTGTACTGTTGTTTTCATCTTTTTCTTGTACTTCAATAAGTTGGTAATGTTTCTGTACTGTTGTTTTCATCTTTTCTTGTACTTCATAAGTTGGTAATGTTTCTGTACTGTTGTTTTCATTTTTGCCTTTTACTTCATTAAGTTGGTAATGTTTCTGTACTGTTGTTTTCATCTTTGTCTTGTACTTCAATAAGTTGGTAATGTTTCTGTACTGTTGTTTTCATCTTTGTCTTGTACTTCAATAAGTTGGTAATGTTTCTGTACTGTTATTTTCATCTTTTTCTTGTACTTCAATAAGTTGGTAATGTTTCTGTACTGTTGTTTTCATCTTTGTCTTGTACGTTAACGACATAGTAAAGTTTTTGTACTGCTGTTTTCATTTTTGTCTTGCACTTGAAGGAGTGGGTAATGTTTCTGTACTGCTGTTTTCATTTTGTCTTGTACTTTAACAAGTGGGTAATGTTTCTGTACTGCTGTTTTCATTTTTGTCTTGTACTTTAATGAGTGGGTAATGTTTCGTTCGGTACTGGTGTTTTCATTGCAGTACTGTTTTCATTTTTGTCTTTACTTTAATGAGTGGGTAATGTTTCGGTACTGTTGTTTTTATTGCAGTGCTGTTTTCATTTTTGTCTTGTGCTTTAACAAGTGGGTACTATGCTTCTGCTCTGCTGTTGACATTTTTCTCTTGTAATTTGTACTGATGTCTTTGATTCTGTACTGCTGTTTTCAGTTTGTCTTGTGTTTTACAGTTATGTAGGATGTTTCTTTTGTACTGCTGTTTTCATTACGTTTCATTTATCCACCATGCTGCATTGAGAGCGTGCCATTTCATACGTCATTCTCATTTGAGCCCTCCTTATTTTAATGAAAACGAAATGCAGGAAGTAAGGGTAGATTAATTAAGAGGAACCCATGGTGTCTTCTCAATCTGTGTACGTGCGTGCGTGTGTGTGTGTATATGTATATGTGTGTGTGTGTGTGTGTGCGCGTGCACGTGTGTGTGCACTTGTGTCTGTAGTCTGTGTATATGCACAAAAATGCCTGCGACACATTTGGTTTATAGGTTGAATATCACCTTGTAAGGTGGCCTAGAGCCAGAGGACTCACCTGGAAAACAAGACGTCCTGGGTTCGTGTCCAGTTTGTCAGGGATTTTCTCCCATCCACCAGACTTGGAGTGGTGGTCTTGGTGCTAGTTTTCCACATAAGATGATAAACTGAGATCTCATGTGCAGCATATACTTGATATATGTAAATAATTCCTTCGATAAAAAGACGTTGTTCATAGCATTTTTAAAAAAATAAAAACCAATCTTTTAATGCGAAAGATAAAAAGCACACACATACATGTGCCCATAAGGAAAGAAGATAGTATCCAATATAATGATGTGCATTTCCCTGAAAAAGCAAACCAGATTTCATACAGGAAAATCCGTTTTGAAACAAAATCAGTCCAATCCAAATAGTTAAATTCCATGGTTACAACTTTGCAAAATATGCTTGATCAATACAGAATAATGACGGAGATTATGAATAAGGCTTGATAAGAATTTTGTCCCCCTGACAACTCCTTGATGTTGTCCTCAGAGAGTAGGGGTTAATAGGGGTGTATTTCATCATGACGATAGACGCCAGTTGTCTTCAAATAGTAGGGGGTAACAGAGCCATTTTTCATCATGATAATAGAGGCCAGTTTCTTCAGAAGAATAGGGGTTAACAGGGGCATACTTCATCGTTACGATAGAGCCCAGTTGTCCTCAAAAAGTAAGGGGTTAATAGGGCAGATTCCATTATGTCGATAGAGCCCAGTTGTCCTCAAAAAGTAAGGGGTTTATAGGGGAGATTCCATCGTGTCGATAGAGCCCAGTTGTCCTCAAAAAGTACCAGGTAAGCGATTTATAGGGGATATTCTGTCATGTCGATAGAGCCCAGTTGTCCTCAAGAAAGTAAGGGATTAATAGGGGAGATTCCATCAATTCGATAGAGCCCAGTTGTCCTCAAGAAAGTAAGGGGTTAATAGGGGAGATTCCATCATGTCAATAGAGGCCAGTTGTCCTAAAAAAAATTAGGGATTAAAAGGGGAGATTCCATCAATTTGATAGAGCCCAGTTGTCCTCAAGAAAGTAAGGGTTTAATAGGGGAGATTCCATACAGCAGAACATGTTTAAAGTTCAGTTTTTCATTGTACTCGGACGATTCCATGTGTGCTCCTCCTTATCTGCCATCTGTCATCTGGCAGACTCCTAGAGCCTGTGCAAAGTCATACGTGCTGGCAAGGTCTTGAAATAGACGGGGAGAGGGGCAGGACCTAAGCTGACCTTACTAGATTGATTGGAGCATTAAGATGGGCAGCGGACAGGTCAATTTTAATGTAGCAAGCTAGGATAGTACTTCAGATTACAAATCTTGAGGTTTCTATTACAAAAGCAAGCAAGCCAGTCCTCAGAGAGTAATGATAGTAATAATACTGATGATGGTGATGACGACGACTGCGACGACAACGAGGACGACGATGATGATGATGATGATGACAATGATGATGATGATGACAATTACGTTTATATGGCGCCAAATCTTGAATCAAGAATCAAACCAAAGCGTGCACTTCCATCATTCTTCAAAGCAATCACCAACAACGACCAAATCTCCTGTGCACAAAGCACACGCAAACTGGGAGAGGGAAGACAGGAGGGAAGTACGGCATATGACTTCTGATCCTCACGGATCCTCCCTCTGTCTCACACACACATACACACACACACACAAAAACAGACACAAACACACACACACACACACACATACACATACACACAAACACAAACACACAAGCACACCCACACAGAGGATGCTGAGCTAGAGTATATTCAAGCGTGCTATACAAATGACTTGACCCAGTTTGTCATCTCTTTCAAACACACAGATTCTCTCTTTGTCTCTTTTTCTCTTTCTGTCTTTATATTTTTGTATCGTTTTTTTATTTTTTAATTTTTTAATTTTTTAAATTTTTTTACAAAGAATTCAGAAAGGCAGAAGGCTAATTGGGCCATTAGGGGAGAAAGCTAGGAAATGAACGTCTCTCCAATAGTAGGGTTTAACAGAGGAATATTTGATCATGACGACAGAGGCCGGTTGTCCTCAGACAAGAGGGGTTAAACAGGGAAGTATTTCATCATGACGATAGAGGCCAGATGTCTTCAAGAAAGCAGCGGGTTAACAGGGAAGTAATTCATCGTGAAGATAGACGCCGCCGTTCGTCTGTTCTACAACGCGTCTAACACTCAACGTCACACAGACGCACGTGCACGCCTGACGTGTTCGACCTACTATGTCGGCGCTTCGAACTGACGTAGGATATTTCTTCTCTACAGCTCCTTTCATATTTCTCTCATTCTTCTGTGCTGCTGGATTGGGAACTTGTTAGCAGTTTGACGTAGTAACATTTAGTGAATTCTTGCTCTCCTTCATCTTCTGTGTCGATTTGTCTTAAAATAAAAGCTAAGAAAGTAATGATAAGACTTGTGAGATCAGGTGTTATACGAGGGTCATCCGATAAAAAGTGAGGATGTCCTAATAATTTGAAAAGTAATCGTAGCAGCGCTTGGAAACTTTACATACACGTCGGCCTAATTATTCCGTGATTTAATGATACAATTATGTGAAAATATTGTGACGTCATTTGTTATGAAGTCACATAAAGTAGGTCATTCTAAGCGCCATGGCAACGTTTAGCATTGATGAATTGTTTCCTTTGAATATTTATTGTTACAAACATTTTTCTTTAATAAGAGGTAATTTCATACTGATTGGAGGAATTCGTTTGAATGAGAGAGAGAGAGAGGGAGAGAGAGAGGAGAGAGAGAGAGAGAGAGAGAGAGAGAGAGAGAGAGAACTATTCTGGGCTGTTTATGGATGAAGGTGCGTGTGTTTCATTCCTGGAAATATGGGTCATAGGTCACATACAATAAACAATGGCAAATGGATATGTTCGGTGAAATCTGACCCAAACACTGGCGTCTACTGTCCTGTTGATACCAAGTTCAGACAGCTTACGATGGTATCTTCATCTACATTTGGACCACGTGTACAATGTATGAGGAACTCACCAATATCTACATGTAACTGGGAAGTTTGATAAATGAAGCTTGTGAGGAAATCCCTAAGGCAGATAGAAAAGCAAAAAAGAGCTGGATGACTAATGAAATTTTGGGCTTGATGGAGGAAAGGAGGGCAAAGAGAAACGAGGAGATATACAGGAAGATAAACAAAGAAATCAGGTATAGGTGCAATGAAGCTAAGGAAGCTTGGCTGAACACAAAATACAAAGAGATAGAAGACCAACACAAAATGGATCCTTAGGGTATGTGCAGACGAATTGAAGAAATTATCCACAGGCTAAATACATGCACATCAACTGGTTGCGTAAAATCGAAAGATGGCACGCTTATCATGGAAAAAGACAAAATACTGGACAGATGGGGAGAGTACATTAAAGACCTTTTTGAGGATGACAGAAACGAAGAACACATTATAAAAAAGAACTTTGAAGGACCACCCATAATAAAAGATGAAGTTAGAGCAGCACTGAAAAAGATGAAACCAGGAAAAGCCCCAGGACCAGACGACATTACTACAGAGATGATTGAAGCCCTGGAGAAATTTGGTATAGAAAAAATAAGTCCTCCTAAACGAAATTTACGACAGAGGAAAAATCCCCAAAGATATGTCAAAATCAATTTTCATTGCACTTCCAAAGAAGACAGGGGCTATAGAATGCAAACTCCATCGCACAATCAGTCTGATGAGTCATGTAACAAAAATCCTGTTAAGAATAATCATGATGAGGACAAGGAATAGAATCAAAAGAGAAACAGCAGAAGAACAGTGTGGATTTGTGGGAGGGAAAGGAACTATTAATGCCATATACATCCTAAGAACTATCACAGAGAGGTCAATTGAGATGAATAAGGATTTGCATTTATGCTTTGTTGACTATACCAAGGCTTTCGATTGGGTACGACATGAAGAATTGATCAACAAACTGGAGAGACTCAATGTTGATGGAAAAGATCTACGAATAATCAGGAATATGTTCTGGGAACAAACAGCTGCAATGAGAATAGAAAACAATATAAGCTGTTTCCAAAACATCAAAAGAGGAGTCAGACAGGGTTGTGTTTTGTCACCAGATCTGTTTTCACTTTACAGCGAAAACATCATGAGAAACCTAGAAGAAGACCCTGGATTAAAGGTTGGAGGGAAAATAATAAACAACATTCGGTACGCAGATGACACCGTGCTAATTGCAGAAAAAGAAAGGGACCTACAAAACCTTGTGAATATACTAGAAATAGAAAGCAAAGGTAAGGGGTTGGAATTAAACAGCAGGAAGACTGAAGTCATGGTGATCAGTAAAAAATATGAAATCCCCTCATGCAAATGGCACAACTTTGACACAGGTTAATAAGTTCAAATACCTGGGAACGGTCATTTCATCAGACGGCAGATGCACATCGGAAATAGCTGGCAGAATCGGCCAAGCCAAAACAGCATTCAAGAAGATGACGAGCATTCTTACCAACAAATGCCTATCAATTAACACCAGAAAGAGAGTCCTTGAATGGTATACAGAACCAGTACTGTTGTACAGATGCGAGGCGTGGACAGTCAGCAAGCAAAGCCAGAGCAAGATTGAGGCAGCCGAGATGTGGTTTCTCAGAAGAATGTTGAGAGTTCCATGGACAGCAAAGAAAACAAACGAGACAGTCCTGATGGAGACAGACACAAGTAGATCACTCATAAGGAAGATTAGGAAAAGACAGGCAACATTTATAGGCCATTTTATGAGAAAGGGGGATTTGGAGCACCCGGTCACACCGGGAAAGCTGGAGGGAAAGAGAGCACCAGGTAGACCCAGGGCGAGAATGCTGGGCGGACTTGCAGAGTGGGTGGGGATGAGGAGGGTGGGGGAGATGCTAGGGCAACGAGAGATAGAGATGGTTGGAAGTCCATGGTCGCCAACGCCATGCGGCAGGGCACCTGATTGATGATGATAAACTGGGCTTAACTCAAGTTTTGGATCACAGTGTTCTGAACTATGCTGAAAGCCATCAGCAAGAATGTTCAAACTGTTTGTAGATGAGTCTGTCACATACTTTATATCGAGATGAAACGAGATGTGAATGAAACGAGATGTGACGACAACACAAACGACAGTAGGTCACCAGTGACTCGGCTGATGATTGGTGGATCTCTGCCAAGCATAGTACAGGATTTTAAAAAATGAAACAAACAAAAAGCGACATACCAGTCGCCGTGGTGTAGTGGTTAGCACAACGGACTACCGACTGGAAGGTTCTGGGTTCGAATCCCTATCAGTCCTTGAAAAATCATTATGGGATTTTTCGGCTCTAATCAGCTCCAACCAAGAGTTGGGCATGCTATGGGCTCATTGGGAAGATTGAGACCACGCAGTCGAGTCTCATCCACTTCAGAGATGCGTCATTGTGGGTGTTGCTTAAATCTTCTGACCAGCACCGCAGGTGACTGTATCTCTCGGGCCTGGTTGACGCCAGGCTATATCATGATAGTAAGCGTAGAGTACAACCCTGTCACGCAGTCTCGTTTCTAGATGGAACTCCTAGCATCATGATTATCATCCTCATCATCATCATCATCACATTCTATAAACTGTGCCAGCTTCTGTGGCCATTGAGGTGGCGTAGAAAATGGGACGGCAAAAATAAAGGTGAACACAAAGGTGACCTCCCTGAGTGCGATGATCCTAAAAAGAAAATATATATCTATTTTTCTAAAGCGACGTTTTCTTGGTTCTGTTTGAATGGAAAAGACTTATCTTGGGTGGACTTAACAAGAAATTACTAGTGTAGCTTGATCATCACTGTGGTTTCTTTTTCAGTCTCCTTTAAAACACACACACACACACACACACACACACACACACACACGGAACTCCAGCAGATTGTTTCGAATCAATCACAGACAGCTGCATATGTGTGTGTGTGTGTGTGTGTGTGTGTGTGTGTGTGTGTGTGTGTGTGTGTGTGTGTGTGTGAGCGAGCGTGTGTGCGTGAGTGTGTGTCTGTTCAAAATTCGGGTCAAAAGGTGAGGACGGTTGAGTAGTTGTGAAAGCATAACTTTGGAAGGCAAGACACCAAGGTCAAGATCCCATGGACCAATGGGAAACATTAGGTGTATAAAATCAGTGGTTTGTTTTACACGAATGTGTGAAGAGCAGTTTCTCAGGACAGTGTGGCCATGTTTACAGTCTGTGCTCACTGTTGTGGCGGTTTCCATTGTCCTTGCATCATTCAAAATGTGGTCCATCTGATGCTTCTTCGAGGTTATAGTGACCATGAAAAATACATAACTTGGATTTTGTTTTATAGTTTTGTTGTTGTTGTTGTTTTTTTGTATGAAAACGGAGATTGTTGGAATGGCTTCAACATCTTACTTAATCCTTGGGGTAACAGAGACCAAATAAAGTGCCAAACAAAACGTGCACTGTCACTGCATTTAAGTTGCCGCCGTGCACAATCCAACACCATGAATGTGTTGAAGATTTCGCCGATCGCTTAATTAATTTGTAGGACGGCGGTGGCCGTCTATTGCTTATTTACTTTGAAGGGTTTTCAGGCCGGGAGCCGAGTTTGCAGCACCAAAACATTTTTGCGGTCGCTTGATTAAATTGCTGGACAGCACAGCCCGACAGTCTTAATGTGCATTGGATTGTGTGTGTGTGTGTGTGTGTGTGTGTGTGTTGTGTATGTATGTGTGTGTGTGTGTGTGTGTGTGTGTGTGAGTGATCATTTTGTTGTTTTAATTCGTTCTGAGATTTAGCGAGCACAGTGACATCATTTCTTTCAGTGTTTCCGGTCGATTTTTATCATAGCGCTCATTTTGCCGTGATTCCTTCTTCGTGTTCTCCTTTTTACATTTAACGTTAAGGGGGTGGGGAGGATGATTATTTTGTAAAGACCGGAGAGAGTGTTGTGTGTGTGTGTGTGTGTGTGTGTGTGTGTGTGTGTGTGTGTGTGTGTGTGTGTGTGTGTGTTTGTGTGTGTGTGTGTGTGTGTGTGTGTTTGTGTGTGTATGTGTTATTTGTGTGTGTGTGTGTGTTTGTGTGTGTGTGTTTGTGTGTGTATATGTTATTTGTGTGTGTGTGTGTGTGTGTGTGTGTGTGTGTGTGTGTGTGTGTGTGTGTGTGTGTGTGTGTGTGTGAACAGTACTTTCTTGGAAACTTCTCGGTATGCTTGAATCCTGTTTCTATTGACTAGTCTACCATTGTACTCTCTTGACGTCGTTTTAGTCCATCTCATGTTTCTTCAAGGTCATAGTGACTCTAAGAAGTACAGAATATGGACTGTCTTCTTAGCAGGTAAAATTTCAAAGTGAATTTTTTAGCCGTTTATAATTTGATGAATATGAATTTAGGCAGTGATTGTGCGCATGTAAAGAATCTGAACAGTTCATACTTTTAAAAATTGCTATCAAATCACATGAATAAACCTCGTTTAATCATACCGATTACGGCACTTGTGTAAGCAGCAATGCCACCACTGCAGAATAAAGTGAACATAATCGTTTTTATAGATTTAATATTCTTGAGTCAGACTCTTCAGTGCCAAAGTTTGGATGACTGGCATAATTCCATCGTCCAACTGCATGATTATTGAATAAACATATGTCGTCATAACTCCAAGATGTTTGATTCAATCGCATTCATATTTAGTTTTTATGATCAAATAATAACTTTCAAAAAATTGTAAACTTCATCTGACTTGGATTGTTTTTAAAATCACCTGTAATTTTGGTATTTACATGACGAGAAAGGAAGAAAATCAGCATGGCTTAACCATCCTATTTTTATCTTAAGACCCACCAAACATGTCCATTTTCAAAAGTTTTTCCTTTTTTTTTCATTATGAGGATGGTGCCCAGTCCTGTCTCACGCAACCTTTCCCTAACAATAATGAAAGTCCATTCACTCTGCGGAAGACTGGAGACCGAACGCACATACAGAGTTCTACGTGCGTGATTCGCACCCGTGCAACTCACACAGGCAAATTGGACAGCGAGCGCTCTGTTCTACGCCAACCAGGCCTCGTTACGAACAGGCATGACCGACTTCAGAAAACATCATTTCTCTTATTGTCAAGGACATATCAGTTAACGAAACTTCAGCCATCCCGAAGTTCTGGATAAAAAACAAAACAAAAAAACAACTTTTTTTTCAACATTCAGTTTCAACATCAAAACGTGGAACACAGGCAAAATTAACCACATCAACAAAATATTATCTAACTGTTCTTAGGATCTGAACAACACACCCATGTGTACATGGGAAGACGCAATGTAGGGTATATGACGTCATACTTTCTGCACTTTTTGGTCTAATATTCTTGCTTTTATTGCTTTTATTCTTTCTCCCCATTTGTAGCCATGCGGTGTGTGTGTGTGTGTGTGTGTGCGTGCGTGCGTGCGTGCGTGCGTGTGTGTCTGTTTCAGCGCTTAGATTTGATTTTGTCAAGATTTTGCGCTATATAAATATTGTAATTATTATTATTATTATTATAATACTGTCGATTGTTCGTATGAATATGAACAAGTGTGCAAACAGAAAAGCATGTGCGAACCCCATCCCCACCTTGCGTGGGCATGCACACACATGCAAACACAGACATAGACACACACGCAAATGTACATGCACACCTGTATGCACGCACATTTCCGCGTTCGCACACGTACAACACACACACACACACACACACACACACACCACACACACACACACACACACACACACGCACGCACACACACACACACACACACACACACACACACACACACACAAACACACACACACTCTCACTCTCTCTCTTACTCACACATACACACACACACATACTATCTCTCTCTCTCTCTCTGTCTCTCTCTCACTCTCTCTGTCTCTCTCTCCACACACAAACACACACACACACACACACACACACACACACACACACACACAAACAACACACACACACACACACGCTGGGGGCTTTTTTCATACAAATCTCCACCTTTTACAAATTATGTGCTGGAAATTTCCTCTTTTCTGTCACTCTCTTTGTTTCTGCCATGCTCCTGTGCTTTGCCATTTTTTCCTTATCATTTTCTGCCTTGCTGGTCCATTCATCTGTATGTGTTCTATAAAGCCTTACATATTTTATCTTTGGATTGCTAATTGGATACATATATTAAGTGTATTTTTGCCTCTAAGGAAATGTGATGTGCAGAAGCAATTTTAGGTAGTTTAGGTTTGTTTTGAACATTTGTTTTCATGTCTTTAGTTGATATTACATTTGCATTCAAGTTTGTTTTTTTAAACCCTCTAGTGCGCGAATACATCGATATGTGTATTTCACTTTCTTTTCCTTTTTTTTTCTCTCCAGTGAGGTATGGTGTACTTTTTGAGATGGTTATAGCTCTGGTATGGCACTGCGCAGTCGCCTGGGCTTTAAGAAACAATAACAATAACAATTCATATTCCGTCTGTCTGTCTGTCTGTCTTTCTGTCCGTCTGTCTGTCTGTCTGGGTTTCAAACTCTCCTCATCCACTCTTCCCCGCTCTGTTTCACTCATTCACTTATCCACAACCACACACACACACACACACACACACACACACACACAACACACACACACACACACACACACACACACACACACACACACACATACATACATACATACCAGACATACCATACATACATCATACATACATACATACATACATACATACATACATACATACATACATACACACTCGCTCACACATACACGCACATAACACACACACACACACACACACACACACACACACACACACACACACACCACACACACCAAAAAGCCATTTTGAGATCACGGGCACTAGTCTGCTGTAGGCCATAACTAGGGTCATCTCCCTCCCTTCTTCACTGTCTGTCTGTCTGTGTTTCTGTCTCTGTCTGCCTGTTTATCTGTGTTTCTGTCTGTCTCTGTCTGTCTGTCTCTCTCTGTTTATCTATCTGTGTTTCTGTCTGTCTGTCTGCCTCTCTCTCTCTCTTTTCTCTCTCTCTCTTCTCTCTCTCTCTCTCTCTTTAAATCGGCTGTCGTCACGCATTACGTAAGTCGTGTAGAAAACGGGATGTTTTTTGCGACACTTCAAATGTTTCAAGTGCTCCATAGAATTCATTCTGACACTGATGATTTGGGGTCGCATTTCTTATCACACCTCTTTCTCTGCTCATTTTGTTTTCTAATCTTTCTTTCTAGCCTGTGCCGAATAAATCATCTGCATTTACTTTGTCTATCTACATTTAGGACTGCCTTGTCTATTTCTAAAGTTTAGTGTGATAGCAGTTCTGGCAAAGGGTTGACGATCAGTAGAGACATGTATACCTTTGTAATTACCATCTGAAATGCAGTATCTCTCATTCTCTCTATCAGTCCATGATACTCTGAGTCTCCCTGTGTGTCTCTGTCATTTGCACGGAAATATATGTCTGCGTGTGCCTGCGTGTTTTTGTGATTGAGATAGGATGTGTGTGTGTGTGTGTGTGTGGTGTGTGTGTGTGTGTGTGT
>CM060311.1:51885191-51907691 GCA_030674185.1 Monoplex corrugatus | reverse complement strand
AGACAGTCAGTTTAGCAGACAGACAATCAGTTTGGCAGACAGACAGACAGACAGACAGTCAGACGGCTTGGCAGACAGAAAGACAGTCAGTCAGACAGTTTGGCAGATAGACAGACAGTTTGGCAGACAGACAGACAGTCAGTCAGTTTGGCAGACAGTCAGTCAGTTTAGCAGACAGACAAACAGTCAGTTTGGCAGACAGACAGACAGTTTGGCAGACAGACAGACAGACAGTGAGATTGTTTGGCAGACAGACAGTCAGTCAGGCAGTTTGGTAGACAGACAGACAGACAGTCAGACAGTTCGGCAGACTTCCTTAGAGAACCGATTGTGCATTTTGCTAGTCGATAGTGCCATCACCAAATGTGTAGCGAATTAACATCAGTCTCCTGTATTGTTCTCGTTTCTTGTTGGGCAGATGGGCGAGGATCCATTGATACAGTTTCGTTTGATAGGAATCATTTTCCTTTTTTATCTGTCACCTCACCTCCCTTTCTTTCTGTCCATCCCCCCCAACATCCTCCTCTTATCCGCCTCTCCCACGTTTTGCTTCAGATTGCCTGGAAGAAGGAGAGGGGAGTGTTTATATTTTAAGAAAACAAATGAAAATGGACATAATTTACGTACGCTACTCGAAGAATGAGAATTCTGACGTAAGGGTTAATGTTCTTCCGGATGGATGTGTGTATACCCGGCGCGTGTGTATGTTGTTCTTAATCATCAACTCTCTATTGAGAAATTCACTAGAGTCGTTGGTCTTGTTGCTTTCAAGTGCTGCATTCTAGTTCTATCAGCGCTTTATTTTTCAAATAAAGCGGCACATATAATCGCGATTTCTCTTCTCTTGTCTTGTATCGATTGTTGTAACTCTCTGCTCTCTGGCTTATCTGTTCTTCTGTCGGAGGCCTCCAGCGTACCCAAAACCCTGCGGCCCGTCTTGTCCTTTGCGAAAAGAAGCACTATCATGTCACTCCCTTGATTCAGTTCCTCCACTGGAGCCTGCTATTTAAAAAAAATCTCTTAAAAAATTAAAACATTCCGCTACAAGCGTATTAACGGTTTTGTACTTGTATCGGCGACCACCTCCAAAAGCACACCCTTGCCTGACCTCGTTTCGCTTCTGATACTGTTTGCTTGCAAATTACTTGAGACAGATGTTTCATAGTCGATTGCCGTTCATTTTCTGTCTTGTCCATGCAGTTGGAGTGAGCTGCCCCTGTATCTCTGTCTCTCATCCTTAAAGTCTAACTGGGAAGACGTACCGTTTTGTCCGGCAATGATCTCTGTCTTTATCCACACTCTCCTTCATCCCACCCATCCTCTGTTTCCCCCTCCCTGCCTGTATGCATTGCTTTGTGTCCTTACATTGTTTTGTCATGTTAGTAAATTTTTAAGTGAACGATGAGATGTGCGTTATGGTTGGATTTATATATATCATCAAGATTATGACGATTGTGATTATGACGATGATGATGACTATGATCATGATGATGATGATGACAGCAGTGATGATGATGATGAGTCTTCTTCTTCTTCTTCTTCTTCTTCGTCTTCTTCTTCTTCTTCTTCGTCTTCTTCTTCTTCGTCTTCTTCTTCGTTTTCTTCTTCTTCTTATCATCATTACATGTATTATCATTATCATTATTATTGTCAGTGTATATGGTTGTTTTGATTGGTTGATTTTTTTGTTCAGATTTCCTCAATTGATGGCTAGACTGGCATACTTTTCAGTTTTGTACAGATGGGCTTCCTCAGTTCTACTTTCAAATGGCACAGTGAGTTCGATCACATCATTTGTTTTCATGGATGGGAGTGGAGAACTGTGTCCGGTTCATGTCACTCTTGCTGACGGTTTCTGGATGTTTTTATTTTTTCCTCATTCTGGAAGATTTGCTGTGCACTCACAGTCATCTACTCCATCCAAAAAATCCCTCCAACATGCTCCGGATGTCTCAGCTTTTTCAGGCCACAGTTTGCTGCTTCCAGCCATATAAAAGGTTGCTGGAACTTCTGCCGGCATGATTTTTCTCCCTAGTAGTGCTGATTGCTTTTGCGATCTCTTTAAGCTCTTGATCGTGTGCTTTCATATGTATCTCCTTTGGGTTAGCACCACTTTGCATAAGCTCAGGACATATTTCACTGTTTGTTTGCCATGACAGACCAGGCGCTTAGGACAATCTGATTTCTCCCATTTCACCAGAGTTGCATTACAAAGCAGGGGTCACATCTACATGTCATTCCAGCTTAGGCTTGTTCTGAGTGCGTTTCCCACTTAATCCACTGCCACTGTTGGCCTTACTGGAGTGCCTTTGAATTCTTTTGTTCTTTTGGCATCTTTTTCTTTCTTAATCTGTGTGTAGCTTCACACGTGTACTGTGCATGTTTCTGTTTGCTTTTTCCTTGGCCCTTGACCATCATTCCATTTTGGTTGATCCCAGTTCCCGCTTACTGATTTGCGGTATTTCTGTGACCATGAGGCCTTCATCGTGACGTCTACTGCCTTCCAAGCTTTTCCATCTTTTTCCTGTCTTCAACATCTCACAGTCTTATCTTTTAGTTTTCAAGTACGCTTAGGAACCTGACCTTTTCCACATTGTACTCTTCGACGATGGATTTAAGGGTTAGTTTCAGATATGCTTCGCAAAAAGAGAGTGCAACGTCAATGAGACCAGTTATTGCAATGAGTCAGGACATCTTTTGTTTTTGGTTTTTGAATTTGTACTCTGGTGCCTTTTGTCCAGTCGCTTGGCATTTTCCTTATATTTCATACAGTTGTAAAGAGTGGCTGAAGCAGTCTGGAATATTCTTGAACAACTTAGCGCTGAGGTTGTCTTGTCAGGAGCTTGTTTTTATTTTTGAACGATCTGATGTCTGAGATCATTACATCCTTCTGTAGTGGCGTAATATCAATATCAAAGTTGGTCTTTGCTTGTTATAACTTCTGTTGTTGTTAGTGGCCTGTTCAAAACTTCAGTAAATATGCATAGTTTATCAATACATTACACATACATACATACACACACACACACACACACACACAACACACACACACACACACACACACACACACACACACACACACACACAGACAAATATACACACACATATACACACACACACATACATACACACACACTCACGCACACACACACGCACGCACGCACACACGCACGCGTGCACACACACACACACACACACACACACACACACACACACAAATATATCAAGGTTTGAATGCAGAGGAGAGTATGTAGTTTTTCGTGCATCGTTGTGTGCATTTGAGTGTGTGTGTATGTGCGTGTGCGTATATTATTAAGATCACAGGGTAGATGGATTGACATGGCGGGAAATGCCATAAATATTCTTGTCACCTTGAAGAAAGGAATTGTGTAAGTAAACAGATAACACTAAGGTATTACTTTAGAAAATCCGCAAGGTATACTTAATGAATTAAGTCCTTTTCTGCGCAGAATTTAAAACATTCTTGTGGGAAAAAGTGGGACCATTTGTTATGAGATCATTAAATAAGGCATGCAAAGATAGAGAACTTTCTACAACGCAGAAAGAATGATTGAGGGGGAGAGAGAGAGAGAGAGAGAGAGAGAGAGACAGAGAGACAGAGAGAGAGACAGCGACAGACACAGAGAGAGAGAGAGGCGACGGAGAGAGAGAGAGACAGAGAGAGAGAGAGAGCAGAAGAGAGAGAGAGAGAGACCACAAGACCAGCTCTTTGATAATCCAGCATTACCTGAGCACTCCCTCTTTGATCTCCGATGCACTGCTGTAAAAAGCTATATTACAAAAACACACATTCAGCCCTTATTAGAGAACAATTTCGGATGAACAAAATTGCCAACAATCTGTCTGTCCTTTAAATGGTTTAGTAGCACCCATTTGTAGCATCCTAATGCGGTTGAAGAGACTGTGATAGCTCAGTCAATTCATTTGATCTTCACTTTGATTGTGCTTTTAAACAGTCTTGCATCGTATGTACGCACCTTTTTACGCTCGTTGGAAGGTATATATCCCCGTGTGGGCGTATGTGCGTGTGTTTATGAGCATTCGTGTGCATACGAGTCATTTTATTATTTTACTGTTAAAACTGACTTCTAATTTGATTGTTTTAACTTGTATTATATCGTTTTATTGACTTTCTCCTTAACTTTGTTTTGTTGTGGGGAGAGGACGGTGTGTGGTATGTACTAAATAAAACTTGATTCTTGCTGTCTCTGCGACGGAAGGACTGGAGGATTCGAACTGTTTGACGTGGTGGTTGGGAGATTAGTGAAGTGCAGTTTGTCTTGGTGGTAGAGAGGCCCATGTGCATGATAGCGTGCGTTTGTTGGGAATGCTATGATTTTGCTTCATAAGTTTTAACTTGTAGGTGTTTCTAGTCTGTGTGTCATATGAAGGGTGAGGGTGGGAGAGAGTGGAGGATGGGACGAGCGGAAGAGACAACCTGAGGTCTGAGGTTGTGTAAACTGGCGTCTCAAGATGGATGTGAAAGTGTGTTCGTGCATAGGAACGGTGACAGATTTTACTACTCGGTAGATGACTTGTTGGATGGCTTGTTTCATCACACACACACACACACACACAACACACACACACACACACACACACACACACACACACACACACACACACACAGAGAGAGAGAGAGAGAGAGAGAGAGAGAGAGGCATTTGTGCATATTGTGCATGATTATACGTATCGAAAATGGACCAGCCTGCAGCATATGATTTACTTGTTACCAAGAGCCAGGGGAGTGCAAGTGTCAAATTTAGCAAAGGCTCGTGCAGCACCTGACAATTTTTGAAAACTTGTCTCGTCAACTATTTATAGTCTGTGGCCGAAGAATGAAGTATAGGTTCATTTTAGTACACCAACGACAAAATTTCATATTGTAGGGAAAATCGAGCTGTTGTTGATGTTGTTGTTTTTGTTGACGTTGTTGTTGCTGCTGCTGTTGTTTGTTTGCTTTTGTTTTTGCGTTTCTATGATTTTCGTGAAACAGTGTAATTATCTGAATCTTTATTTTTTCCCTCTCTCTCTTTTTACTTAGGGTGACGTCTGGAAACATACGAGCATGCGAGTGCGTTTACATTTGACATCATAATTTACTTAACCAGTCGCAGGTGAGATATAGCCTCTCCTTAACAGGTTAGTGTCGCCTTCTGTCCCGCCGGTGCCGCTTTCGTCTTCTGTCCCGCCGGCGCTGCCCTCGTCTTCTGTCCCGCTGGTGCTGCCTTTGTCTTCTGTCCTGCTGGTGCCTCCTTCGTCTTCTGTCCCGTCGTTGCTGCCTTCGTCTTCTGCCCCGCTGGTGTCGCCTTCGTCTTCTGTCCCGTCGGTGCTGCCTTTGTCTCCACTTCGGCCGCCGCATTGTGATAAACTGAAACTATGCCTTTTTAACGCTCAGTCAACATGCACTGATGGCAAAGCTGATGTCATTGCTGACTTTATCGCAGATGAGCATGTTGACATTGCTTTTATCACCGAAACATGGCTTAACCCCCTTGGTCATGAACCTATACATGCGAGTCTCACTCCGAGTGGTTACAGGTTTGCTTCTTTCCATCGCTCATCCCGAGGTGGTGGTATCGCCATCCTCTACAACGACTCACTCCATTCCCGCCTGTCTTTCTCGCAGTCTCTGCCTTTCTCCCATCCTTCTTTCGAGCACGTTGAAGTATCCTTCCAATCCACCCCTCACCCCATCACCTTCTCCTGTGTCTATCGACCTCCACCTAGCTCTGCCAACAAGCTCACCACATCCATGTTTCTCTCTGACTTTGATCAACTTCTTGATTACTACTGTCTCTTACCTAGAAATCTCATCATTCTAGGTGACATCAATGTCCACTATGACAACACTCACCGTTATGACACAAGACATATCATCAACTCTCTGTCCAATCACAATATGACTCAACACATTTCTGAACCAACCCATCAAAAAGGTCACATTCTTGACTGGATCATTTCTCGCGATCACCACAATTCAGCTACTGATAACTGCTTAGTTCTTTCTACCCGTCTAACGTCAGCCCTTCCATCTGACCACTCTGCAATTCTCTGTTCTCTTGACATTCCTCCTCCTTCCCGTACCATGCGCACAGTGACTCGACGCAATCTCAAATCTATCGACCTCTCCTCATTTTCATCTGATGCCTTCCGTCTCCTTTCTGAAAAGTCACATAACCTTGCCGATGAATTCTACACTACTCTCCACCATCTTCTGGACACTCATGCTCCACAACCCGTCTTTTACCTGACCGCCCCCCTACCCCCTGGCTCACTCATGATTGCCTGTGCAAGACGTGCCCGCCGCAGAGCAGAGCGCCGCTGGCGCAAATCCAAACTCACTGTACATAGGCAACTTTTCCAAGCCTCTAAAACAAAAGTATTCACCCTCATTGCATCTGCAAAAACAAACTATTTCCAAACCAAAATCCTGAATGCCTCTTCTTCAAAAGAACTCTTTACAACCATGAATCATCTCCTGGCACACGAAAAGATTTACCTCTCCCAACAAAACACACAAATGAAGAACTCCCATCTGTATTCTCCAAGTATTTCACCACCAAAATACAAACTCTTCGTGACAGGCTCGACAGGACACCCTGTCAACCATGCCCACCTGACCCTTCCTTCTCTGGCACACCTCTTACTACTCTTACTCCAGTCTCACAAGAAGAAATTCTCAACACAATCAGATCCATGTCGTTCAAAACCTGCGAACTCGATCCTCTTCCAGGTTCTCTCTACTCTGACTGTCTCCCTACTCTCCCCCCATTCATCACTGATATCATCAACACTTCTCTCCAACTGGAACTGTCCCAGATTCTTTCAAGTCTGCTATTGTTCACTCTCTCCTCAAGAAATACAATTTAGACTCAAATGAACTGAAAAATTACCGGCCTATCTCTAATCTCTCTTTCTTCTCAAAATTGCTTGAAAAAGTTGTCCTCAACCAACTGAACTCTCACCTGTCTGCCAACAATCTCCTCAATCCTTTCCAGTCAGCCTACCGCCAGTGCCATAGCACTGAAACTGCCTTGCTACACATTCTCAACAATCTCCTCCTTGCAACTGATACTGGCAAAGTCTCTCTCCTCACACTCCTTGATCTGTCTGCAGCCTTTGATACCATTGACCATGGTATTCTCCTTTCTAGACTTCATCATACTTTTGACATCTCTGACATTGTTCTCTCCTGGTTCACTTCTTATCTATCGAACAGAAAACAAACTGTTCTCATCAATGGCACTTACTCTCAACCTGCATACCTGACCTGTGGTGTTCCACAAGGATCTGTCCTTGGCCCTGTTCTTTTCGCTCTTTACACCCCCCCCCCCCTGTCCACCATCATCAACTCCCACTCTATAAAACACCACTTCTATGCTGATGACACCCAACTTCAAGACAGTGACTCACCTGACAATATACAGCGCCTCCTGACTCGCACCACTGAGTGTTACTCGGACATCAAAAATTGGATGACATACAACAAACTTCAGCTAAATGATGACAAGACAGAAGCTATCCTCATTGGCACCCGTCAGAAACTTTCTCAGCTGCCTCCTCTTTCTCTCGTATTATGTAACACATCAGTCCCAATTTCTGATTCAGCTAAAAACCTTGGTGTCTGCATTGACTCTACCCTCTCCATGAACAACTTTGTTTCTCAAACTGCCAGATCTTGCTACTATCACCTCCATCGTATAAGCCTGATCAGGAAGTATCTCTCTGTGGAAACAACTGCAAAACTCGTTCTCTCCTTCATAATGTCTCGCATTGACTATTGCAATTCACTCCTGTCCGGTCTTCCTGCCTCCACCACTCACATCCTACAGCGCATTCAAAACAATGCTGCACGCCTTGTACTCAAAAAGAAACAAGCTGACCACATATCTCCTCTCCTGGCACAACTTAACTGCTCCCTGTATCAAAGCGCATACAGTACAAACTAGACACCATGTGCTACAAAAGCCTCAATAACGCAGCCCCCGATTACCTGTCAAGCCTACTTGAGATCTATGTTCCCTCACGTACCCTCCGCTCTGCCTCCGATCCTCTGACTTTTCGCTTTCCACGCACTAAGCTCAATACCTATGGTCCACGAGCCTTCTCTGTTTCTGGTCCACTCTCCTGGAACAAACTTCCTCTCTCAGTCCGTCAGCAACCTACTTTTGTTTCCTTCAAGTCCGTTCTCAAAACTCACCTTTTCTCCTCTGCATAAAATCCTGACCTCACTCAATCCCCTCTGCAGCCTGTCTCCGCTCGGAGGGGAATCACATTGCAATATATAATTGTATATGCTATGCTCTCTATAATTTTCCATTGTTTTTATTCTTTCTCCCCATTTATAGCCGTGTGTGTGTGTCTGTTTTGCGTGTGTGTGTGTGTGTGCGTGCGTGCGTGTGTGTGCGTGCGTGCGTGCGTGTGTGTGCGTGCGTGGGGTGTGTGCGTGCGTGCGTGTGTGTGTGTTTCAGCGCTTAGATTTGATTTTATCAAGATTTTGCGCTATATAAATATTGTAATTATTATTATTATTAGAAACAGTGAAACTTGGATTTAAATTCTATGTATTTCTCACTGTCTCTGTCTGTATGTCCATCTTTCTGTCATTTTTTCTCTCTCTCTTTGTCTCTGTCTGTCTCTCTCTCTCTGTCTCTCTCTCTCTCCCTCCCTCCCTCCCTCCCTCCCTTTCTCTTGTTTATAATAGCAACGTCTAGCTATAAGACAGGTCTAATGGGGCCTAATGACACTATTTCGAATAATAACGTGTTTTCTTATTGTAAATTTCACTGTTTTTCTCTGTCTCTTTGTTTGTCTGTGTCTCTTTCTGTCTCATTCTCTCTGTATGTCAGTCTGTCTGTCTGTCTGTCTGTCTCTCTCTCTCTCGTGTGTGTGTGTGTGTGCGTGTGCGTGCGTGCGTGCGTGTGTGTGTGTGTGTGTGTGTATGTATGTGTGTGTTGTCTATCTATATGTATAAAGTATGTATGTATGTATGTTCCCTCTCTGTCCTCCTCAGCCTACTGTACAGGCAGTGACCATCGTCAACGTACTGATTATTCAATTGACATTTTGAAAGATGAAGTGAGGTTTGCCGAGTGTCCATATACATCTGTTTATAAACTGCTGTGCACAACAAGCTTACCATAGAAGGGATCTGCTGACGACGTGTTCATCTTTCTTTACTTCAAAGCGTCTCCAGTGGTTCTCGGTGGCTCTGGGGGTGAGACGTTAACTGCCTGGCCTGATGAGTGTTTGACCCCTGTCACTCTCTCCGTCTGTACACCAATCGATCTGACGTGTGATGTGTGACTCCTCTTCTACCTCCTACACTCTTGCCTTCGCTTTGTTATTTGACCTTTATAAGGTCGTCGGTCTTTCATCATGCCTGCCTGTCGGTCTTTTTCTCTTTTTAACGTGTTGTCTACACGATTTTGTTGTAGTTGTTGCACGCCAGCGCTGCCCGTGATTCGTAAGTGCAGCGTTTCTTCCGTGTCTGTCCACCTCGATGTTTTGTGTCGGTGTGTGTCGTCTGTCTGCATGAAAGTCGATAATGCTCACTTTCCCACTCTCTGTTCCTCCCTCCCCTCCCTTTCTGGTATCTCCTCCGTCATGAAATAGCGTTTACAGTGAAAATTTGTGACATTTTCCATAAAAAAAACCTATTATCTTGTTCTTGACGTCTGATTACAGTTACTGTTTTTACCCACTCAGGTCCTTCCATTTTTTATCGTACTTTCTCTGTCTGCCTGTCTTCTCTATATGTGTCTGTCTTCTCTATATGTGTCTGTCTTCTCTATATGTGTCTGTCTGTCTTCTCTATATGTGTCTGTTTGTCTTCTCTATATGTGTCTGTTTGTCTTCTCTATATGTGTCTGTCTGTCTTCTCTATATGTGTCTGTTTGTCTTCTCTATATGTGTCTGTTTGTCTTCTCTATATGTGTCTGTCTTCTCTATATGTGTCTGTCTTCTCTATATGTGTCTGTCTTCTCTATATGTGTCTGTCTTCTCTATATGTGTCTGTCTGTCTTCTGTATATGTGTCTGTCTGTCTTCTGTATATGTGTCTGTCTTCTGTATATGTGTCTGTCTGTCTTCTGTATATGTGTCTGTCTTCTCTATATGTGTCTGTCTGTCTTATCTATATGTGTCTGTCTGTCTTCTCTATATGTGTCTGTCTGTCTTCTCTATATGTGTCTGTCTGTCTTCTCTATATGTGTCTGTCTGTCTTCTCTATATGTGTCTGTCTGTCTTCTCTATATGTCTGTCTGTCTTTTCTATATGTGTCTGTCTTCTCTATATGTGTCTGTCTTCTCTATATGTGTCTGTCTGTCTTCTCTATATGTGTCTGTCTGTCTTCTCTATATGTGTCTGTCTGTCTTCTCTATATGTCTGTCTGTCTTTTCTATATGTGTCTGTCTTCTCTATATGTGTCTGTCTTCTCTATATGTGTCTGTCTGTCTTCTCTATATGTGTCCGTCTGTCTTCTCTATATGTCTGTCTGTCTTCTCTATATGTGTCTGTCTGTCTTCTCTATATGTGTCTGTTTGTCTTCTCTATTTGTGTCTGTTTGTCTTCTCTATATGTGTCTGTCTTCTCTATATGTGTCTGTCTGTCTTCTCTATATGTGTCTGTCTTCTCTATATGTGTCTGTCTGTCTTCTCTATATGTGTCTCTCTGTCTTCTCTATATGTGTCTGTCTTCTCTATATGTGTCTGTTTGTCTTCTCTATATGTGTCTGTCTTCTCTATATGTCTCTGTCTGTCTTCTCTATATGTGTCTGTCTGTCTTCTCTATATGTGTCTGTTTGTCTTCTCTATATGTGTCTGTCTGTCTTCTGTATATGTGTCTGTTTGTCTTCTCTATATGTCTCTGTCTGTCTTCTCTATATGTGTCTGTCTGTCTTCTCTATATGTGTCTGTTTGTCTTCTCTATATGTGTCTGTTTGTCTAGCTTCTTCGTGTGTGTTTGTCTTTTCTGTGTTTGTCTGTCATCTTATGTCTGTCTTTTCTGTGTTTGTCTGTCATCTTGTCTGTCTTTTCTGTGTTTGTGTTCTCTGCGTGTTTCTGTCTTCCTTCTCTGTGTGTATGTTTACCTTCTGTGTTATCTGTCTGTTGGTTTGTGTATCTATCGTTTGTGTGTGTTCATCTATCTTCTTGTTGTGTGTCTGTTTGTCTGTTTTGTCTGTGTCGGGTTTATCTAATTTTCTCTGTATCGTCTATTTTGTCTGTGTGTGTGTCTGCCTTTTTGTCTGTGTGTGTCTGTTTACTTTATCTGTGTGTGTCCATCTTCTTTCTCTCTGTTTGTCTGTTTTCTCTGTGTGTTGTCTGTGTTATATGTATATGTGTACATGTATGAAAGCAGAAGAACAAATGCAGATTTGTTGAAGGGAAAGTAACTGTTAATGCCATATACATCCTTAGAACTCTTATAGAAAGATCAGCTGAGTTGAACAAGGATTTATATTTACGTTTTGTTGATTGTACCAAAGCTTTTGATCGGGTAAGGCAAGAAGAATTGATCGACCAACCGGAAAAGCTCAACATAGATGGAAAAGATCTAAGATAATAAGGAATATGTATTGGGAACAAACAGCGGCAACGAGAAATGAATATGAAATATCAAACGAAGCGTTAGAGATGTATTCTGTCACCAGACTTGTTTTCACTTTGCAGCAAAACCATCATAAGAAACATAGAAGAATATCCTGGGATGAATGTTGGAGGAAAAATAATAAACAATCATCGATATGCAGATGACGCTGTGCTAATTGCAGAAGATGAAAAGACCTACAAAAGCTTGCGAATGTAATCGAAATACAAAGCAGAATAAACGGCTAGAGCTTAATAGTGAAAAGACTGAAGTCATGGTAATCAGTAAAAAAACAAAACAAAACAAAAACCCAAGAAATTCCCTTATGTAAAATAACAAGGAATGGCACAACACTGAGGCAAGTTGATAAATGTACATATCTCGGAACAGTCAGCTCACCAGACGGCAGATACACATTAGAAACATCTAGCAGAACTGGCCAATTATGTGTGTGATGTTGTGGTGTGGTGTGGTGTGGTGTGGTGTAGTGTGGTTTGTGTGTGTGTTTGTGTGTGTGTTTGTGTGTGTGTGGTGTGTGTGACAAAATGAAGGAAGCATTAAAAAGAAACAAGAGAGGAGTGAAACACATTAACTCGGATGCTGTGATGAATACAGAGGCTCCGTAACACATGCAATAATCAAAGAAGTTATAAAAACTAAATATTATACAGTATTGATTTGTGTGTGTGTGTGTGTGTGTGTGTGTGTGTGTGTGTGTGTGTGTGTGTATGTGTGTGTGTATGTATGTATGTATGTATGTATGTGTGTGTGTGTGTGTGTGTGTGTTTTCTGTTTTTGTGTCTCTGCCCATCGTTTCTATGTTTCTGTTTGACTATCTGTCTTTTATGTTTGTCCATTTGTCAATCTTCGAATTGTCCACAAGATTTTGGCAATAAATATAATTCTAAAAGAGATGAAAATCACTGATACTAACCACTACATCTTCTGTATTTTGACACATCACGCACGCACGCACGCACGCACACACAAACGAAAAGTTTTAGATATGTCAGAATATGAAATTGACAGAAAATTTAGTTTTGCTTGGATCAGACACCGCAATACATACAGATCTAGTTTTGACGTTATAATCGTGCTTACAAAAATGTTTATATAGATGTCATCATCATCATCATCAGGTGCCTTGCCGCATGGCGTTGGCGATTATGGACTTCCACCTGTCTCTTTCTTTTGTTGCCTCAAGCATCTCTTCCACCTTCCCTGTCTTCACCCACTCTGCAAGTCCGTCTAGTATCTTCTCCCTGGGTCTACCCGGTGCTCTCTTTCCCTCCAGCTTTCTCGTTGTGACCAGGTGTTCCAATTCCCCTTTCCTCATAAAATGGCCTATGAATGTTGCCTGCCTTTTCCTAATCTTCCTTATGAATGACCTACTTGTGTCTGCCTCCATTAAGACTGTCTCGTTTGTTTTCTTTGCTGTCCATGGAACTCTCAACATCCTTCTTAGAAACCACATCTCGGCTGCCTCAATCTTGTTCTGGCTTTGCTTGTTGATTGTCCACGCCTCGCAACCGTACAACAGTATTGGTTCTATATAACATTCAAGAACTCTCTTCCTGATGTTAATTGATAGGCATTTGTTGGTAAGAATGCATTCCATCTTCTTGAATGTTGTTTTGGCTCGGCCGATTGTGCTGGCTATTTCTGATGTGCATCTGCCGTCTGGTGAAATGATCGTTATCAACCTGTCTCAAGGTTGTGCCGTTTGCTGTTATTTTGCATGAGGGGATTTCACGTTTTTTACTGATCACCATGACTTCAGTCTTCCTGCTGTTTAGTTCCAACCCCTTACCTTTGTTTTCTATTTCAAGTATATTCACAAGATTTTGTAGGTCCCTTTCTTTTTCTGCAATTAGCACGGTGTCATCTGCGTACCGAATGTTGTTTATCATTTTTCCTCCAACCTTTAATCCAGGGTTTTCCTCTGGGTTTCTCATGATGTTTTCGCTGTAAAGTGAAAACAGACCTGGTGACAAAACACAACCCTGTCTGACTCCTCTTTCGATGTTTTGGAAAGAGCTTATATCGTTTTTTATTCTCATTGCAGCTGTTTGTTCCCAGTACATATTTTGATTATTCGTAGATCTTTTCCATCAATATTGAGTCTTTCTAGTTGGTTGATCAATTCTTCGTGTCTTACCCGATCGAAAGCCTTGGTATAGTCAACAAAGCATAAATATAAATCCTTGTTCACCTCGATTGACCTCTCTGTGATAGTTCTTAAGATGTATATGGAATTAATAGTTCATTTCCCTTCCACAAATCCACACTGTTCATCTGCTATTTCTCTTGTGATTCTATTCCTTGTCCTCATCATGATTATTCTTAATAGGATCTTGGTTACATGACTCAACAAACTGATTGTGCGATGGAGTTCGCATTCTATGTCTTCTTTGGAAGTGCAATGAAAATTGATTTTGACATATCTTTGGGGATTTTTCCAGTGTTGTTAATTTCATTTAGGAGGACTGTTATTTTTTCTATACCGAATTCCTCCAGGGCTTCAATCATCTTTGTGGTAATGTTGTCTGGTCCTGGGGCTTTTCCTGGTTTCATCTTTTTCAGGGCTGCTCTAACTTCATCTTTCATTATGGGTGGTCCTTCAAAGTTCTTTCTTCTAATGTGTTCTGTGTTTCTGTCATCTTCAAAAAGGTCTTTAATGTACTCTCCCCATCTGTCTAATATTTTGTCTTTTTCCATGAGAATCGAACCATCTTTCGATTTCAAGCAACCAGTTGATGTGCATGTATTTTTCCTGTGGACAATTTCTTCAATTCGTCTGTACATACCCTGAGGATCCGTTTTGTGTTGGTCTTCTATTTCTTTGCATTTTGTTTTCAGCCAAGCTTCCTTGGCTTCATTGCACCTATTCCTGATTTCTTTGTTTATCTTCCTGTATATTTCCTCGTTTCTCTTTGCCTTCCTCCGTTCCTCCATCAAGCCTAAAATTTCTTTTGTCATCCAGATATACGTAAGATTAAAAGAACCGTTCCTCATAGCTCTCCTTTCACTGAAGATTTGAAATATAGACAAAACAGAAAAACACAATGCAGACATAGATGATTCAGCCTCTAGGTTTTAAAGAGCCTGGTATTACTATACTGAAATATGTTCATCTGTAGGTGATTCAGGTTAAACACGCGTATAAAAAGTTCTACAAGAAATTAATCTCCCACAAAATATTCATAAGTCAATCACCAATTTGAAATTTGAGAATGTCTTTTTTGCAAGCCAGTATGTGCCTGCAAGTTTTTATTGTGTTTTTTGTTTTACTTTCCGAATTGCAATGGGTGTATATGAAACAAGTGTATATATGTATGTACATATTTGAAATGACTGCGAAGAAAAACATTCCATATGGATGGATACGTTTGTCCTTCTTTAGTGAAACTGCTTATAACTTAACTATTCATAAGCTCTTGCTGTATCCTGTCTAGAGCTCTATTTATCATTTTCCCCCAGTGATTTGTCAAATTTCCATATAGATGACGATGTATATATATATGTGTGTGTGTGTGTGTGTGTGTTCGTTCGTTCGTTCGTTCATTCTTTGATTTAACATCTTTTCACTGTAAGTGATATAAGTATATAAGAGTGTGTGTGTGTGTGTGTGTGTGTGTGTGTGTGTGTGTGTGTGTGTGTGTGTGTGTGTGTGTGTGTGTACATGCATACATACATAACGTATAACGTATATACATACATTCATATATGATTCATACACGCATACATACATACATACATACATATATGTATACATACACACATACATACACACATACATACATACATACATACATACATACATACATACATACATACATAGATACATACATACATACATGGATACATACATGGATACATACATACGTATATGCACACATTCATATATGATTCCTACATACATACGCACATACATAAATACATACATACATACATATGTTTGTATATGTATGTACTTCTGTACTGTGTGTGTGCGTGCGCGCACGCGCGCATGTGTGTGTGTGTGTGCGCGCAGGATACGTGTATGTACGTAACTGTGTTCATCTGTGTGTATGTATGTGCATATATGCAGATTTATACATATATATATATATATATATATATGTATATATAGATACATATAAGTATATATAATATATATATATATATATATATATATATATATATATATATATACATAAATCTGCATATATGCACATACATACACACGGATGAATACAGTTATATACATATATACGTTTGTCTCTCTCTGTATAGACACACACACACACACCCAACCCCCGTTCCCGCCCCATTTCAAGATTTTGCCATCACTTAGGGTTTCGTGCAAACTCAAGGAGTCTGCCATGTAATTAATTACCGGCAGATTGAGTAGAGAGCATATGCGATATATCCTTGTTGAAGGAGCTCAGGAGGAATACAAATTGAAGAAGAAGGAAGAGGAGGAGGAATGGAAAGAGAAGAGGAGGAAAGAGAGATAGGAAGAGACAGTACTGACACAGCTGACTGTGTTGCCACAAACGTTAATGTTGGACCTTCAGCCTGTAAACAGAACATGCATACAGGTGTCACAGAGAAATATGACTGATTGCACTTGTGGAAATGATACAGACAAACCCTCAGATCGACCGACTCAAACATCTAGAGACAGAGACAGATTCTGCTTGTGTCGATTTTTCAGTCTTAAAAACAAAACCCTTTTCCCCTAAGGAAGACTTTTAGAAAAGGCAAGATATTTTATTACAAATCGATGTAATAACGCAAAACTGTCATCTTTTAGAAAAGTAGCTGTGTTCTGTGCATTCTGAAGGAACCTTTCAGATTAAGAACAAGAGTGGCTTCGTTACAAGTATCATCTCAAAGGGATCAGTATCGATCAGATGCAAATAGCAAAAACTACACAGAATACTACTGCTAACACCTTGGCCATTCTACTGTCTTCCTGTCAACTCCTGACAAGACACAGACAGACAGAGACAATCACACGGACAGACGAACAAACGAATAGACATACCATCAGACATTCGAACAGACAGACAGACAGACATGCCATTGAATAGATAGACAAAGAGAAGCGGGGCCAGCCGACGAAACGTCACACTTCAAAACATTGTGTTAGTCAAGAATGGTAGGATTAGGTCCCATTGGACCTGTGTTAAAGCTAGTCCTTGCTACTCTACATATAGATAACATAAACATCTACAAAATGAAGGAAGCATTAAAAAGAAACAAGAGAGGAGTGAAACACATTAACTCGGATGCTGTGATGAATACAGAGGCTCCGTAACACATGCAATAATCAAAGAAGTTATAAAAACTAAATATTATACAGTATTGATTTCTGTATGTCAGTGGGTCAGGCGCTTTATGGTAGCAGTAATACATACAAATTTCAATCATGAAAAATAATAACAAAAACGGTAAACATTTTTGAAAAATATAGATATACAATCAAAGGAAAACAAGAAAGTAAAGAAAGCATTAAAAACGAACAGGGGGAGAGACATGTCAACTCTGATGTTATGAACAATGAACTGTAACGCATGTAATGTCAAAGAAGTTATAACAATGAATCATGATGAAATACTGACTTCTGTACGACAGCCGGCCGAGCGCTTTTCAAAAGCACGAGAGCCAAATGGAGACACACATAAAGCAAGTACATGTCAACCCTTAACAACAACAACATCAACAATAACAACGTAATAATAATGGTAGTAGTAGTAGCAATATTTCAACATCATAACTAATAATGAAAATAGCAATATATATATACATATATATATATAAACACAAGTATATGTTTATATATATATATATATATATATATATATGTACATATATATATATATAATCCCTGTGTGTGTGTATACTCTGTGTGTGTGTGCGTGCGTGCGTGTGTGTGTGTGTGTGTGTGTGTGTGTGTGTGTGTGTGTGTGTGTGTGTGTGTGTGTGTGTGATCATATAGTTCCAAACATAGAAAAGAGAAAAGAAGGGAAAGGAAGCAATAAAAGCAAACAGGGGGAGGGGGGACATATAAACTCTGATGCTAGAACAGGTAAGGAGAGGGAAAGAGTAAAAACAGAAAGAGCATAGTCGAGACAGAGAGACAGAGAGGACAAGATAAGATTATTTATTTCCGAAGGTTATAGATAAGCAGGTACTTTCTTTCTTTCTCTCTGTCTCTTTCTCTCTCTCTCACTCTCTCTCTCTCTCTCTTTCTTTCTTTCTTTCTCTCTCTCTCCCTCTCTCTCTTTCTCTGTTTCTTTCTTTGTTTCCATTCTGCCTTCGCTCTAAAAAAGAGACAAAGTTACCGTCATGAAAACAGCATCAAATATAGATAACAATCAGACTTCTCAAGCAAACAAAGAAAACATTGGAAAAAAAATCAACAAGTGTAAATATTGATCTTTCCGACAATCGTCATCCTCCTTTACACATGTCTTGTCGATTTTGTGAAATTACCGATTATGCGTAAATGGCAGTGATTTTACAGAATCCTCGTAATATGCAGATGTCTGCCTATTTCATGAAATGTGTGACATATTCCCGAAATTACGTAATCGTCTCTAAACATTTCCTATTTCCGCTTTAATAGAATCGGCGGCTCATGACGGGCAGTCTGCAGTTGTTGCTTGAACCATGGAATCGGCAATTTTAGCCGTCATTCACTGAACTGAGACACAGCTTGTCAGCTTGTGTCTGTCACATGAATAACAACCCAGAAAGTAGTAATGGCAATGGTAATAAACCTTTCAAAACAGCTAGTGGATTGATATTTGATTCATCCTAAATAAAAGACAGTATCGATAGACAAAGCCATTAAACTGCAGATATATATATATATATATATATATATATATATATATATATATATATATATATAATATATTAAACTATATATATATATATGTGTGTGTGTGTGTGTGTGTGTGTGTGTCTGAGAGAGGAGAGAGAGAGAGATGTAAACCACTGATGTATGTGTGTGCGCCCCCCTCCTCCCGTCCTTATTTTTCTTCTCGGGCACACTACTAATACTACTATTAACATTACTACTACTACTACTACTACTATTACTACTACTACTAGTAGTAGTGGCAATAGTAGTACCACCACTTCTATTACTTCCACTGCTGCGGCTGCTGCTGCTGCTACTTATGTATGCTACATTGCCTTTCAGTACCAAGTGAATTTTTTTTACTGCTGCAACTTAAGGTGGTATTCTACCTGACTGGGATGTACTAATCATATATGGTCACTACATCTCTGTTTATTAAAAGGTTTGCTTCAAAATTTGCACAATGCAAGAGTAATGTCTGAGAATTAATAGAAATTGATTTGTTTGATTTTATGTTACAACCAACTACTTCTAAAATTAATTATTTAAAATATGTGACCTCCCAGCACGAAATCAGTCTTAACTAGCATTTAGGGTATTTTGAGATATACATATCACTGGAAAATGTACATTCTGCTGATTATTTTGGTACTTGAATAAAGCTTGTACTCGAAAAAATGTAGACGTTATGTATGTTTAACGTCACTAAATTGTATGATGACAATTTTGAGAAAACAGTCTCTAAAGTT
This sequence comes from Monoplex corrugatus, assembly GCA_030674185.1. NCBI lineage: Eukaryota > Metazoa > Mollusca > Gastropoda > Littorinimorpha > Ranellidae > Monoplex > Monoplex corrugatus. The sequence continues at coordinate 51,888,477 of CM060311.1, read as the reverse complement.
TTTTTATGTACTCTCCTACACATTTTGCTTAAATTTCTTTATTTACTGAATTTGACCTGGTTTGTTTCAAATTTTAACTGTCATTATCCGAAAGGTGCACCAAAGAGCTTTCTGTCAGTATGTTACATGTGGGGGTTCTTTACAGGTTACAGTTTGCAATGATAGACAAAAATAGGTACTCTTGGTAAGAAATTGCGTTCTTTCTGCATTATCAGTGCATTAAAATACCATTTTAAATTGAGATGATTTTTTTTCAAGAAAAAATTTCTGTGGGGGATAGTCCACAGAGATCAATTTTGGGAAAAAGTCAAAACACCCCAGCTAGACCCTCAGCCATCTTTTCATCCTAGTTCTGTTCGACTGACTGCGAGTTAAATTAAAACTGAATTGGTGGTAGGAGGTCACATATATATTTTCGTAACTGGCCTGAATAGTAGTTTACTTTTTGCATGCTAGAACAAAAGCAGAGCATCCTAGTTTCTTGCAATTTTGTTCATGTTATTGCAGTGAATATAGCATGGTCATGAAGTAAAATCATGTGCCTATCATTGATACTAACTATAAAAGGACCGCAGCCAAAATGCGTTTAATTTACACGATTTTTACCCTTACTGGAGATAATGCCAATACAGTTGTAATGCAGATACGTTTATTTTGCCTCATGACCAAGAGATGGATTTCAGCATTTAGTATGCCAAATTTCAAGCATATATCTCAATAAATAAAAAAGTTATCGTGTTAAATGTCTCAAAATGTGTCGTTTCTCGGACAAAACGGGACACACGAATTAACATAGGCCTATATAGTACTTACAGTGTACCTCAGTGAGCACCTGCTAGATGAGGCTGACCCTCTCTCTCTGCTTGTTCTTCATGTTCTTCTCAGACAGAAGCTATCCTCATTGGCACCCGTCAGAAACTTTCTCAGCTGCCTTTTCTTTCTCTCGTATTATGTAACACATCAGTCCCAATTTCTGATTCAGCTAAAAACCTTGGTGTCTGCATTGACTCTACCCTCTCCATGAACAACTTTGTTTTTCAAACTGCCAGATCTTGCTACTATCATCTCCATCGTATAAGGCTGATCAGGAAGTATCTCTCTGTCGAAACAACTGCAAAACTCGTTCTCTCCTTCATAATGTCTCGCATTGACTATTGCAATTCACTCCTGTCTGGTCTTCCTGCCTCCACCATTCACATCCTACAGCGCATTCAAAACAATGCTGTACGCCTTGTACTCAAAAAGAAACAAGCTGACCACATATCTCCTCTCCTGGCACAACTTCACTGGCTCCCTGTATCAAAGCGCATACAGTACAAACTAGACACCATGTGCTACAAAAGCCTCAATAAAGCAGCCCCCGATTACCTGTCAAGCCTACTTAGATCTATGTTCCCTCACGTAACCTCCGCTCTGCCTCCAATCCTCTGACTTTTCGCTTTCCACGCACTAAGCTCAATACCTATGGTCCACGAGCCTTCTCTGTTTCTGGTCCACTCTCCTGGAACAAACTTCCTCTCTCAGTCCGTCAGCAACCTACTTTTGTCTCCTTCAAGTCCGCTCTCAAAACTCACCTTTTCTCCTCTGCATAAAATCCTAACCTCACTCAACCCCCCTCTGCAGCCTGTCTCCGCTCGGAAGGAAATCACTTTGTTATAATACATGTATATAATTGTATATGATATGCTCTCTATAATTTTCCATTGCTTTTATTCTTGCTTTTATTGCTTTTATTCTTTCTCCCCATTTATAGCCATGCGTGTGTGTGTGTGTGTGTGTGTGTGTGTGTGTGTGTGCGCGTGTGTGCGTGTGTGTGCGTGCGTACGTGCGTGCGTGCGTGCGTGCGTGCGTGTGTGTCTGTTTCAGCGCTTAGATTTGATTTTGTCGAGATTTTGCGCTATATAAATATTGTAATTATTATTATTATGTAGCCCAAGTCTCCTTTGCCTTTTCTGACTAGAATCACTAGAATTATCACTAGTCTTTCATAATGTCATACAAGTTCTGAATTTTCACCTGAGATCGAGTGGGCGTGGCACTTTGATGTTGTGAACATGAAGAAACAGCGTTGTTTTGAACTTCAGATTGACCGGGTTCTTCTGCACTGCAGCCGAGTTCACGTTCTAGATCAATCTTTGGCTGTTTTGTGTACTTATTTCCACAGAATCTCCTCTTCTTCGACCGTTTACCTCTCATTTTCTTGCTACAACACATGCTGAAGAAAGAAAACAGTGTCTACTTTGTCAATTCACAAAATAAATCACTTCTTAAACTTCAAATAGGCAAGCACATGTGGAGGCAACCATTTGCAATGAACTGGAGTTACTGTTCCTGGTCACAGGCGCCGGCAGGAGTTATCATTTTCTGCAACAGACGACTCTTTTCTTGGTGTACAAAACTGCTGATTTTTTTCTACCAAACGTCGCCATTTTTGCTCACACAGAGGCATACACCCATGTACTTTGAAGGACTATAGCTCAAAAACTAAGCCACAGATCGATGTTATTCAAATTGTACATGAAACTAGAGACATTGTGCGATCAGAAAACATCAATGTGATTGAGAAACAATAAGGATGGATTTTTTGTCAAACTCTAGATAGTACTACCACCTGAAGTATGCTACATTGCCTTTCAATATCAGGTGAATGTGTTTGGTGGGTTTTTTTGTTTGTGTGTGTGTCTTTTTTTTTTTTATAATGAAAAACACTCATAATAATGATAACATGTTTTGAGCATGTGTTTGAATTGAAGGAGGGCAAACTTTCATAGTGTCTGACTCAGAAGAGGTTATTGATCCAATGCACTGTCCAAAGTGAGAGAAAGTACAAAACTTCCGCCTGTCTTGACAAGTTGTATCAAGAGTATCGAAGAGTGGGAAGTGCGTAGGCTTCAGCAGAGTCAAAGACGTATCGGAGCAGTAGCCTACATTTAGAAATAGATGCCACGGATTATATTTTAATACGTATTCTACCAAGAAAGTTAGATTCTGTAAGATAGGATTAGAACTTTCTATTATACTTGATTAAATATTACACTGGGATACTCACCGTGTACAAACTCATGAAGGAAGGTGGAAGAAATGTTGCTGGCTAAGGTAAGGTGGATCGAATAGGATAGAAAAGTTACTAGATATTATTTTGTGTGTTCTTGAGGGAAGAAAAACATAATGTAAATAAAAATGTTTCCGAGTTAGTAGGAATGGCACAACGTTGACCGATGCTGGATATGCATTAAAGGAGATTAAGGATTTCTATCAATGATCGTTTTAGAAAGATCGTTGAGGA
>CM060311.1:51877691-51882691 GCA_030674185.1 Monoplex corrugatus | reverse complement strand
ATGTTAGGTTCAGAATGTGGAACAATTGTTTACAGTGCTGCGGTGATGATGAGAATGGAAATGATAGTGGTGTGTTTCATTTTGGATAGAGATTGCGTAGATGGGGCTTTACTCTACGTGTAGTTTGATGATATAATCTGACTCAGCCTCGACAGATACATATATCTGCGGCTTGGTCAGCACATTTGATCAACACCCTCAATGATGCATTTTTAAAGTGGATGAGATTCACCGAAGTGGTCCCAGTCTTCCCAACAATCCCATAACATGCTCATGGTTTGGACTGATGGTGGCTCGAAGCCACGCCCTTCCCGTCAGTTGTCCGTTATGCTAACAACTTCGCTGTAATGACCGGTAGAGTTGGAGTTCTTTGTCTTTTTTGTAGAGCAAGGGGTGGAGAGGATTGTCATGGTGATACCCCAACTCGACCAGCATTTCACCTTTTCCCATCCCATGACCAACGTTGGAAGCTGAGGCATCAAAATAGGAGAGATCTTCTGTTTCTTCTCTCATCAATCTCCCCTTTAGAAACAAACAAAAAAGAAAAATGAGGGTTTTTGTGTCATATCGATCGGAGAGAGCTGAGTGTCTGTGTGTGACAAGAATATGTTAACAGTGATTCTTTTCTCAGCTGTTTCTGAATGGATCTTTACAAAGTTTGGTCAAAGATTGTGGAAAGTTAAGGATTAGTGAAAGCTAACGTTTCGAAGGTAAGGCACAAAATTCTACGGACTGAATGAACGTCTAAACTGTAAGCACTTTTTGAAGACAGCGTGAAAACAGCACTCTCTCAAGAATTTCTGACAATATCTAAAATCTATTTTCGTTGTTAGGACGATCTGTTATTGTCCTTGATGCATGTCGAGTTTTATTTTAACTGAAGCTTCTCCAAGATTGTAGTGCCCTTAGAAATACAAAAGCTAAAGTTTCTGTGATACATTTTGTACAGTATTCTGATTGTCATATTGTCTTCACTGTCTTTTTTTTCTCCTCTTTCCACCCCCAGCACCCCCACTCGTCCTTCCGCTTCCTCCGTTCTGAGCGGTTTTTTTATATGCATATACACACTGAGCAACAACTCCAGTGTCTCACAGACAGATTTTCTCAAGCCTTCAAAGACTTTGATCTGACCATCAGCATGAAAAAGACGAAAGTGCAGAGCCAAGACGTGGACACTCCACCTGTCATCACATCGACAACTACAAACTTGATGTCGTCCACCAATTCACATACCTCGCATCCATCATCAGCAACAATCTGTCCCTTGATGCTGAGATCAACTAGCACATTGGCATGGCTGCAGCAACCCTAGGCCGACTTACTGCTCGTGTCTGGGAGAACCCAAAGCTGACAACTCCGAACAAGTTGGCGGTGTCAACGTCTGCGTCATCTTTACTCTACTGTTTGGCAGCGAAATATGGACAACATATGCCAAACAAGAGCGAAAGCTAAAGAACTTTCACTTCCGTTGCCTTCTCGCATCCTTGGCATCAAGTGGAGCGACAAAAACACCAAACGCCCAGGTCCTGGCATGCGCTGGTCTCTACACCATGTACACACTATGTAGACAGGCAACGTTGGCTTGGTCATGTGCGCCGGATGGAATATGGACGTATCCCAAAAGATATCTCTTACGGTGAACTAGTCTACGGGAAGAGATCTGTTGGCCACCCCCAGCTACGATGCAAACACATCTGCAAGCGCGATATGACAGCTCTGGACATCAACACAGAAAGCTGGAAAGATGCACCTGCCGACCGCGACAGATAGTGCAGTGTGCTCCAGATACAGCTGAGATCGAGGAAAAAGAGGATCCAGACCTTACCTGAGGAAAAGAGAGCCTGGCGGAAAACAAGCTTCTGGGAAGGCAGTCCCATGGCCAGCATCCACACATGCATCCAGTGCCTTTCCCGTATCACTCCTACCAGCCACAGCCGGCATGGCTTCAGAGGCGTCAACTTGACTCGACACGTCACTAGGACGCATTATCCATAGTCGACGCCGACTGACGGAGGCCTACTTCTATTACTACTACTACTACTACTACTACTATTACTACTACTACTACTACTACTATTATTATAATTTTTTGTGCTTTGATGTTTGTGGATCTGCTCCATAATGTGCTGAATGGTGGTGTTTTGACAGGCATGCTGATCTTGAAACATGCCCATGCTGCTTCAGTTTCAGTTGGTTTTGTTGTTGTTGTTGTTGTTTTTCTTGTTGCTATTGTTGTTGTTGTTGTTCGTATCATTACTTTTAACAGCGAACAAATTTCTTGATTTTAGAACGGGTAAAAATCAGTGTCGCTGAAAGTAACAGTCTTTCTGCGATAATGTGCAGTTTTCTGGGGACCATGTTTTTGAGGTCTGGAGGGGCCAATGGAATTCTTGATCCTGGCGAAAACTGTTGGACAGTGTAAAGTCACTCTGATGAAAACATCACGCTCAGATGTCTTTGTTCTCTTACTTTGTACAAAACGTTATTTGACACAGTGTTCACTTCTCCATTAATCCTTTTTAAACTTCCTTTATACTCAACTAAGAAAGTATCAGATCTTGTTTCTCATCATCACCGTCATCCTCATCATCATCTTGTCTTATTTCTGTCACATTTGCCGGCACACGACCTGAAGGTTGACAAGTACCCGTCTCATGATTTCTGAACGTCCTACCTGCGTCTGATGAGTTCAGTAACCTTTTTGTGATTTGTCCACAATATACAAGTGACAGTCAGCATTGTCTTCAGTCTGTCAGCTTTTCTCTTGAGACAGCTTGGAATCAACGAAGCCATTTCTCATCGATTATCTTTTTGCTTGTTTGCTCTCTCTCTCTCTCTCTCTCTCTTTCTCTCTCTTTCTCTTTCTCTCTCTCTCTCTCTCTCTCTCTCTCTCTCTCTCTCTCTCTCTCTCTCTCTCTCTCTCTCTCTCTCTCTCCCCTCTCTCTCTTGCTGCGATGATTCGACCTAAATATTACGGTAACCTTCATTATTCAAAATGACCTTATTGATGTCATTAACAACATCTGATGTATATGATCTGTCTCTGTTTTTGTATAAAACGTTTAAATTAGGAGAAAAGGCAACGTCTGTCTGTCTGTTTTGATTTTTCTGTCTGTGAACATGGTGCATGCATTCTGTGTACAAATTATTTCATGTGAATAAGTTATCCGAATCCAGATTCGAATCCGGATCTCTCTTTTCAACAACAACAAAAAAGAAAAGAAAAAAGAAAAGATGAATATATATATATATTTATTTATTATGTATGTACAGCTAGTTTGAGATTATTGTGCAAAAGTAAACTACGCTGCCATTGTCGATCCTCACTGACAATGACTAGTGGATATAGGTCCATGTCTTAGGTTTGTTGTTTATATGAGTATTGTAAGTATCATAACTCTTGAGAGTCACGGAGTTATCTCCCATGTAGAATTTCTCAAACCCAACACAGTTTGCGCTACCCATTCAGCTAGCATAGACGCAGCCACAAAGCATAAAGTGGTAAGCATGGCTTCAGAGGCGTCAACTTGACTCGACACGTCACTAGGACGCATTATCCATAGTCGACGCCGACTGATGGAGGCCTACTTCTATTACTACTACTACTATTACTACTACTACTATTACTACTACTACTACTACTACTACTACTACTACTACTACTACTATTACTGCTAGCTGAATGCAAACTGTGTTGGGTTTGAGAAATTCTACATAACTCCGTGACTCTCAAAGAGTTATGTTACTTAGTTGATATTTAAAATTTTCCCTGCTTCCTTCTTATTTCCTTTGGTATTGTTCAAATGTATATGTCTGTTCTAGTTTATGTACAACGTAGCATTGCTTTCATGTATCATTGTTTAGCTCTATTCTAATGGGGTGATGTTTTTTTTAATACATTCCGTATTATATATTTTCTCGGTCTCTGTACCTTCATAGGCAAGGTATGTCTGAAATCGCCTGTTACCAATACAGATACAGAAACTAATGATACTGAGCCGTTAAATGTCCATTGTTAAAATCACAAAAGACAAAGACGATATACGGAGATCGTTTTATGTTGTCCTGTACATACTACTTTAAGATTACAATACATGTCATTGTAGGTTTGTTTTTCGTTTCTTATGAATTCCCAAATCAGTTTCGACTTAGTGTGGTTATGGCTTTTAGACACAAAAACATCACATTTAGGAATTTATCACTTTGTACAAGGCAGTTAAGATTATAACTGTTGTTGTATCATTAGATGCAAATATGTATATGATGATGTGATTGTCATGATGGCAAATGATCGTATTGCGTATGTATTTGTATCCCTTCATGAGGGGCAATGGCCTATTACACGAATTAACCATCTGAATTCTGAAGTCTCTCACTTTCTCATATTTTCACATTCTCTCCTCACAATGCTACCATCCTTGAGTTATGAAGTGTTTTAAGTTTCAGATGTCTCACTTTGTCTCTCTTTCTTGACGTAAGGCTACTGTACTTGAGTAATGAAGTGTTTCTAAGTTTCAACTTTCTCCATCTCGCTGTCTCTGTCTCTATTTGTCTGCCTGTCTCTTTCTGTGTTTCTCTCTCTGTTTCCCAGTGCTGCTCGTTTCTTTCATCGAACATCACAAAATCGCAAAGAAAATAATTTAAACGCTACTGTGACATATTGTACAAAGAAAGACAGAAAAAAAGGAAAGAAAAGAAAAGCCCAATATAGAACATATTACATCACACAGTAGCATAAACAATAATAAAATTGCATTTATTTTCGTAATTGTTTGAAAGATTACAATTGATCTCTGCCATGAAACATTGGCTTTTGCATGTGTTGGTCAGTGTCACGCTTAGACAAACAAAAGATTATCTTGGCATTAAAGTGTTCAGTTTTTAATCTCAGGTTTAACTGCTTTTGAAAAGCGGATGCATTCGAATGACAGATCGGTATCAATAACTCAAAGGCAAAAGGAGACAGTATATAAACTATAATTCTAGAATTGAACCTTCCG
>CM060311.1:51775191-51867691 GCA_030674185.1 Monoplex corrugatus | reverse complement strand
GGCCATGATCGCCAACGCCTTGCGGCAGGGCACATGTTGGTGATGATGATAAGTCTGGACAAAAATAAAAGACACATACAGTTTGTGGCAACAGCAGAAAGAATGGACAGGTTTTACTTATTCAGCGTGGTTGGAGAAACAGGATTTTGTGCAAGAGCTTTTGAGATTTGGGTGGAGCGTATATAGAACTGTCCTAGTGTGGTGATTCCCTCTTGACCAAAGTCCAGACTCCAGGTGAACTGTGTCAAGCATGTGTTTAGATCTCCTACAGGAGACTTAGGGACGTGTGATGGTAATCCTTTACTATGGACACAGGCGTTGGTCTCTTCCTTGCCGGCCTGTGACTGCATTTAAGGTAATAATGACTTTAATGACTGATGCAGTTTTTACTTGTTTCTTTGTTTGTTTTTTGTTTGTATGTATGACAAGAAATAAATACAACACATTACAGTCAAATCCTATATTATACACTACGCTACAAACACGCAAAATACAACGGAATGCAATAAACAATAACACACCATCACAATACACCACAACGCAACGCAACGCAACGCAACGCAGCGCAATGCAACACAACACAACACAAAACGTGTCTTCCTGCTTCATACAGACATATGAGCAACGAAAGGAAGATGATGAATATTCAAAGACAAAAGTCGGCATACAGGAAAGCTACAGGGAAAGAGAACACCAGATAGATCCAGGGAGAAAATGTTGGCTGAGGACAGAGAGGGTGGGAGATGTACTTGCAGCGACAAGGGATAGATTCGTGTGGAGGGCCATGATCACCAGTGCCATGCGGCAGGGCACATGATGATGATGAAAAGTCGGTGAGACGCTGGAGGAGTACTGTCCCACACCCACAACAGGGAACAATATAAACACAGAGAATTCATGGCATAAGCACATGATTAAAATGGAGGATCAGGAGAGTTAATTCTGTGGCCCTTCATGTCCTGATCTTATCTTGACCTCAGTTCCCACTTCCTGTCCCGTCTCCGTGTGTGAGGAGAATTTAGGTTGGGATCTTTCGTTCATAAGGCTTGTTGTTAAAGCGTTATGGTGGCGGTCTCTTTATTAGGGGGATATGTTGTGTGTGTGTGTGTGTGTGTCTGTCTGTCTGTCTGTCTCTCTCTCTCTCTTTGTGCGCGTGCGTCGGGGGAAGGGGTTCGCTCACTCGCTTTGGATCGGCGACTGAGATTCTTGTCCTGTCAGTAGTATGGCGCTTAGTAGGCAGTGTTGCCAGCAGCAGTGCAGAGTCTCCTGTGATGAGTGACCATACGGTTGCTCGACATTGCTGCCTGTCATGGGCTTCCTGGCATTGGGACTTCGACTGAATGGTGTGTTGGAGAGCCTGAACGAGCAGCGTGATCAATGGCACTGAAACGGTGTAGAAGATGGGACAGAACAAAGAAAGGATCAGGCAGATTAGAATACGATTTGTGGAAAAACAACAAACAAACAAGATTGTTAATGAACACTGGGAATCTCCCTGTTTTCTCCTTTAACACGTTTTGGGCGTTATTGATCTTAAAAATTTCTTGATCTGAATAAAATGTTCTGCGACAAATTTCCTAAAAGCATGATATGTACTATTCACAGTTAATTGAGTTTGCTACATACATACCCGGGATACGAAGACTTTTTTTTTCAAATTAATAGCTTTAAAACAGCAGGTCAAATACTGAACCATGTTTACGTGGATGCCATGCTTGTTAAGCACTGCGCTAGAGTGGGTATGGGATGTCAGTTTGGTCAACATTCGTTGAGATATGGTTTAGACATCTTGCTTTCACTCGTAGTTACGCTTTGCGCAATACGTTGACTGAACTTGGTGAAACTGGCAAAATAGGTGTTTAGTACCATGCATGTTCCGCAAAACTGGCTCATATCTGCCCTCAATTAGCTTCATTGTATTTCAGTAGAGATGCTCACATTTTGGACCTTCCTCCCATCCCTCTCCAATCCGATTGCTAAACCACCCTGGTCTATATTTCTGCATTCAGGAGAAAGGAATGTATGAATCGAATGGGAAAATTCATCCACAAACGTTTGAGAAATCTTTACTTTTATGTTTTCTTCACATGTACACAAACTCCCCCGTTGGGTTGCCGGGGGATCTTTCAGTATAAATAGTATCCCCACCTTCTGGAAATTCTGTGCTAGAAATTTCCTCTTTTCTGTCACTCTCTTTGTTTCTGCCTTGTTGCCCTGCTTTCTGTCATTTCTACTTATTTTCTGCCTTAATAGTCCATTCACCTGTATTTTTTCGATAAAGTCTTACGTGCTTTTTCCTCGGATTGATAATTGGGTACATGTATTAAGTGCATTTTTGGCTTTAAGGAGGTGAGATATGCGGAAGCAATTTTAGGTAATTTATGCCTGTTTTTATATATGTTTTGGTGTCCTTATGTATGCTTATATTTGTATTCAGGTTTGTTTTTTAAATTTCCTCTGTTCGATAAATCGGACGGGGGCATGTCCTTAGATTATGTGCGCGAATGTATTGATATGTGTACTTAATTTTCTTTCCTTTTTTTTCTGTTGAAGTTTTGCGTGTTTTGAAGCGGTTATAGCCCTGATAAGGCTCTGAGCAGTCGGCTGGGCTTTAAACAGCAATAAAAGAAAGAAATGTACACAAATGGACCGATACATAGACAAAAAACGGACATCCCTTTGGTCAATTTGAATTATCTTTTAGAGATTTAAGAAAAGAAGAAACGGGAGAAATGTTCAGAGAGGGATAAAGAGTGAATGGAAAGAAGATGAAAGAAAGGACGCTAGAGAAATCGGACCAAAACAACGCGAAAGGCGATGCAGCAAAAGCTACTGGCGTTCCTTGTGTCTAACGCTTTGACCACTAGGCCTACAGCACCCCTCGCCTTTCCTGGAGACTGAACGATCGATCTTTCTTCTTCAGCCACCTCCTACCCCCGTTCCCTTTCCAATCCCATCCATGCCACCACTACAGCGCAGACAGTTACGATCCTGTCACGTCCAGTCCGATCTTCTCCAGACACCAGAAAAACATAGCGGGGATGAAGACGCCAGGGAGCCAAAGCTGGAGTCTGTGACCTAAAACGGGAATGGACGAAGACACACTCAGAAAGGAGTGAGCCGGTTGATGTTTCTTCTTTTGGTTTGTGGGAGGATCTGAGATAAAATATGTCGGGGAGGTGAAGAATTTGTCTTGTGGCTGAACACATCAGGCGCTAAATTCGCATGTCTTGAGCCGCAAAGGAGTTATGATGGCGAACAAAGCTGTGTTGTGGTGCTAAACCACTTGCTATGGCACACAGGGCGTGTGTTGCACGTGCTATATGAAACACTGGCTGTGACGCGTGCAAGTGACGTTTCAGGATTGCTGGAGACGTGTGCTGTACATGTGTGTGTAGGTGTGTCAGTGGTGCGCGAGATCAGTAGCTGGTAGAGAAGAAGGTCGGAAAAGTGTCACACTTTTTGTGTGAGTACACCTTGGACAGTTCATAGCCTGAAGTGACATGAACAGTCATCACGTTTATAACCTTGGTCACAGTCATGTGTACTACAATTGTAAAAGAAAGAGGTGAGAGTGTTGGTGTACATGAAGTTATATTTATTTGTAACAGAAGAAATACTAGTACGTGTCCGACTGGTCAGATAAGGACACTAACTGTGGTTGTCCTGACATGTACGTCAAAATGAAAATTTTCTCTCTCTCTCTCTCTCTCTCTCTCTCTCTCTCTCTCTCTCTCCTCTCTCTCTCTCTCTCTCTCTCACGATGACTCTCCCGTCGAGCCAAAGGATGAGTGGATATACTAGTCCTCATCAAATGGTGTGTCTTCATGAAGGATACGAGACATAAACATACACGCTCTCGCGTGCGCACACCCCCTTCACCCCCCACCCCCACACACACACATACAAGCACAAGCGCGCACATACCTTATGTAGCTGCTGTCATAAGAGAAATTAACGGTAAGAGTAACCAATGTATCGGGACTTATTTTTAGCCTATTTTCCACGCAAAATGTTTTATTTACAAATGTGAATGTATACAGAGAAACTGTACCAGATGATATTTGAAAACAGAATGCAAGACAGAAATGGCACATTAATATCAGTTATACTACATTTAAAATGACTGGTTTTCATATAAAAGCATTGATATGTAGACTTAACTAGTCACGCCTGTTTTGTTGTTGGTACACAGTTACGTTTTCCTGTGAAGTGTTCTTGTCGGTGTGTTTGTTCACGAATGTTCCCCATGGGTCTTGCCACCATTGTCAATACCTTTCTGCTGCATGACATGCAATGTACAGGAACGCATGACTGATATTTTGGCACAGAAATGTTGCTATTATATACTCAAAAAAGACATATCTGGTGACCAAACTATGTAAACCCCAACTGTCTCTGTCAGTGAGAAAAGTGTAGAAACAGGCCAAGTACGACAGAAAGGTGTGTCTGACCGTGCATGCCCTATCCACTGGATGCTCAGCTTTTTCTGCTTTTCATGTGTTTAATTAAACGGTGTCGATTGTAATCTGGTGATATAAATTTTCTTTAAAAGACAACGAGGACGGCTACAACATTAAATTGATTGTAACAACAGCAGCAGCAGCAGCAATGACAACAATGTGATGATGATAATAGTAATAATAATAAAAACATTATCATATTCATAGTCATAATCGCTCTTATAGGAAAAAATAGACTGTCAGCGTTAATTCTTACCGTAAAATATGATAATGATAATAATATTGATAATGATAATAGTAGTAATAATGATAATAATAATCAATATTTTTTTTACTATTGTTATTGATGATAACCATAATAATGATATCGATGATGATGTAATGATGATGCTGGTGATGATGATGATGACAATGATAAATTATCCTTGTATATAGTGCCTTTCTCCAAACTCATTTGGATTCACTGTGCATTACGCATTTAGCATGATATAAGAGTGTGTAATAAACCCACACACATACACACGCACGTGCGCGCGCACTCACACACATCTGTCCATCTATCTATCTATCTATCTATCTATCTGTCTGTCTGTCTGTCTGTCTGTGTATATACATAGCTGGTGTATATGTCTCTCTCTCTATATATATATATATATATGATGTATAATCATGTACAGTGGACATGTACTAATAGCATCTAACTATATAATTACACATACACGTACAACTATGATCCAAATGTACAAATATATGAATGACTTACACGATACCATGAGATCTACTGTTAGAAGTGTAAATACATATTGGTATAAAGGAGCTCTGATATCAACAGTGGAAGGCCAGGGTGAACACGTAAGTCTTTGAGTGTGACTTCAGAGCGAAAGAGTGGGCTGCTCCATCAGATTAGCTGGTACTCAGATCCAAACAGATGGCATGATATGGAACTGAAAGCACGCTCACCTGCTGATGTAAGATTGCGTTTCGTCACCTTCAGCAGCTTTTGTTCTAAGGACCGCAGGATGCGTGCTGTCTGATTTGTGCAGAGGCGATGTGAAAGTTAAGTGGTAAAGATCCATGAAAACGACGATAATATTATGCAAAGCTTGAAGCTTTGTACTGGCAGCGAGGGTTGGTAATCAGTGCAGTTCTTTTGAGTAATGATGTTAGATAATCATGCTTTCTTTTCTTCATAAGTACTGTATTGTTCTGAACCTTTTGCAGTGGAGAATGTTGTCCTGCTATGAGTTATTTCTTGGCTGATTATCGATCAGATTTGATCAGATTCAATTCAGTCTCATTAGGTCTTCAAACCCATAGGTCTTTCCCTCTCCCGTTTCAAGATTTTTCCAGTGCATAGGATTTTGCGCGAGATCGAGAATTCTGCCAGATACTTGCCGGCAAATTTGGATGATCACATGTAGAACTTTTCTAGCGCGGTGAATCCTTAGCCCAGTCCAGTTTTTAACTTAGATGGTTACTGAAAAAGGAATCCTAAATTTTTGTGTGTTCTTAAGTATTCATAAAAAGGCACACATTTTTGTATCGCTGTTTATGACCTAATGATAACTTTAACGTGCATTATACACTTGTTCTTAATGTTTCATTGAGTAACAGAGAACCAGTTATTCCTGGAGGAGAAACTATTACATGTGATCAAATGACCGATAAAATATCATTTGTTTTTATGAATTGTAGAGGAATGGGTAATGTACAAAAGAAATAGTTTTTCACTGCTTGAAAGCAAAACAGCATTCAGTCTACTTGATACAAAATACTTTGATCCCAAACTAGAAAAGTTTATATGGCGGCATGAGGGTATGCTTCGTGTTTTTCTTCTCATAGTACAAACTGGAGAGAGGTAGCAATATCTTTAAACAATTTTGAGTTCAGGGTTACAATTTTTTTAATGGAGACCATGAAGGAAATTTTCTGATGGTACACATATATACTTGTACATTGAACAGAGAGATATTTTATAAGTTAATATATATGGACCAAACAAAGATAGCCCAGATTTTTATACTCGTATCAATGAAAAATTAAACATGAAAATATATAATATAATATTTGCTGACGACTCGAACCCTGTTCTGGATAGAGCACTGTAACTATAAACATACGAATAATCTGAAGGCTCAAGAAAAGGTGGAAGTTATCACTGAAGATCACTGCGATGTAGATGTAGTAAGAAAACGAATTCCTCAGCTCCGGCGTTTTACAAGGAGAAGAGTTAACCTATTTCAACAGGGTCATTTAGATTTCTGCTTTGTATCAGAAAGCTTTATGCAATGATATTAAAGATGCTAGTATCTTACCAGGGTAAGCTTAGAGATAGAAATGGGCGATGGTGGCAAAAAAGTACTTTCTGGAAATTCAATAGTTCGCGTCTGAAAGATTCCCAGTATGTCAGAGATAAATGAACATATTGAAAAAAATCATTGCACAGTATGCAGCACTTCCATATACAAGAGATAACTTACCGAATATACCAGCTGCAGATATACATTTTACAATTACTGATCAGTTGTTTTTGGATGTATTACTGATGTAAATTTGCAGTGAAACAATTGCATACTCCACTATGAAAAAGAAACAAAACCAGGAAATTGCAAACACCCTAGAAAATAAAATAAATGCTATGGAAACAATGTTAGTCAAAAACGAAGAGGACCTCATCAGTTTACACACCAAAGATGAGCAGCTCAATGAATTGAGACGAAAAACGGACATGTTTTACCGTGTTTTACAATGTTCCGGAGCTAGATGGGTAGTGAAAGGGAAAAGATTACAAACCATTATTGTGGAATGGAAAAAAGAAACTTTATTAGTAAACAAATGACTGAAATAGTGGGGGAAATTGCACTTTCTATAAATAACACTTTTGAGATTTTAAACGAAACAAAACGTTTCTATGAAATATTGTACAAAAAAGACAAACATGACTGTTATTGAAAAATATCGTCGATAACATGCTTACATTGTCAGCAGAGGAAGCTGGTTATCTTGAAGAAGAAATGTCTCTCAGTGAAGGAACACACGTTCTAAGAAAAATATCAAATCATAAAAGTTCAGGATCTTATAGGTTTACAGCTGAGTTTTTCAAAGTCTTCTGGAAGAAACGCATAAGAAGGTTAATTGTACGAGAGCTAAATGATCGTTTCAAATAGGAGAAAGTTTGGGGAACGACTACCTCCAACTTTTTGGTGGAACGCTATACTCAACCCGGCCTGTGCAGCTGGCGAATGACGTATGGCCTTCAGATATAGATGTCGATTCGAGCTAAGCCAGGTTTGTCTGTTGAACTAAGCGAGGTTTGTCTGTCGAACTAAGCGAGGTTTGTCTGTCGAACTAAGCCAGGTTTGCCTGTCGAACTAAGCCAGGTTTGCCTGTCGAACTAAGCCATGTTTGCCTGTCGAAATAAGCCAGGTTTGCCTGTCGAAATAAACCAAGTTTGTTTGTCGGATTAAGCGAGAATTGCCTGTCGAACGAAGCCAGGTTTGCCTGTCGAACTGAGCCATGTTTGCCTATCGAACTAAACCATGTTTGTCTGTCGAACTAAGCCATGTTTGCCTGTCGAACTAAGCCATGTTTGTCGAACTAAGCCATGTTTGCCTGTCGAACTGAGCCATGTTTGCCTGTCGAACTGAGCCATGTTTGTTGAACTAAGCCATGTTTGTCTGTCGAACTGAGCCATGTTTGTCGAACTAAGCCATGTTTGTCTGTCGAACTAAGCCATGTTTGTCAGTCGAACTAAGCCATGTTTGTCTGTCGAACAAAGCCAGGTTTGCCTGTCGAACTAAGTCATGTTTGTCTGTCGAACAAAGCCAGGTTTGCCTGTCGAACTAAGCCAGTCCTCGGTCCACTGGCGATGGATTCCATCAGGACAGGGCGAGATGGCATTTGGCAAGGCCGCACCTACAAACTGCTCTGCATGTCCCATGACGGAGCCATCAGCAGATAAAGGTCGCCAAAAGCCACAGCCTCCTGCTCTGGCAGTCTAGGTCTTTTTTCCGTGAGCTAAGGGCGGGTTAATTCCAACAGAAAACCTAGAGTGCTGAAGTCAGAGATACTACAACTCTAGGCACCTTTTAAGAAAGCACGATACTGTGCAATACAAAACAAATGTCTACAGGGTCATTAACACCAGACGAGGATGGCACTCGTTCATTGAGGTCCTTTCAGCGTGGAGCAGCACCAGGTCCTATGCCTCAATAAGATCTGTCCTGAGCAACAGGAGGTCTGTCCCGTCAATCATGTTGCTCTCAGAGGTCGCGGGACCACCAAGCTGCATGGTAGCCCATTGATCAGAATATTCTTTTATGTTTTGTAAGTTATAGGTTGTTTTTATGTGAACAATATTTGTCATATGAATAAACTGATATCATTTTTGTTACCAAGTGTTCGATGATACTTGATTGTCGTTCAGCAAAGGGACATGTGCGAAATCTTAATGTTTATTTTTAAACTTCCAGTGTATAAAATATCAATATGTATGTTCAGTATACTATGTGCAGTTCATGCGTCAACATCGTCTTTTCATGCGTGTAAATTTTGTTTTGTTGTCATTCTTCGTTGCCACATTGTGTGTTAGATGTCTGTTTGTTGTGAATCAAAAATGAATGAAAAAAAAGTTTTGAAAAAGCTCCATGGCAACCGGCAGGACCTGGAAAAAAAACCCCACATTCATAGACAGAAGTGGCCTGACCATGCAGACAGCAAACCAAAGATGATGATGAAGAAGGTGGCTTACGTTGTTTCATCACCGTGCCGTGAAAGCCACGTTTCTACACTGATGACACTGTATACTAACAATGATTTTTCCTTTGTGCAGGTGACCATACACAGTGTCAGCGAAGCGTCACGTTCTTGAGTACCCGTTCATCCATATCTTCACCACCACACTTTCCTTGTTGTGACATTCAAGCCACTGTGATCATGTGAGTTTAATTGTTGCTCTGTGGCTCTGTAGTATTCATTGTTCGTACAGGAAGATATGCATTCGCCTCATTGTAAAGTGCATCGCCATAGCGGGCGTTCTACCCTTTTCCTTTGTTCTCATCACTCTTTACACTCTGTCTGTATGTATGTATGTATGTATGTATGTATGTATGTATGTATGTATGTATGTATGTATGTATGTAAGTATGTGTATGTATGTATGTATGTATGTGTGTATGTATGTATGTATGTATGCATGTATATATGTATGTATGCGTGCGTGCGTGCGTGCGTGCGTGTGTGTGTGTGTGTGTGTGTGTGTGTGTGTGTGTGTGTGTGTGTGTGTGTGACAGAGAGGGATAAAAAGATATTTTTCCAATTTCCTTTGCTTTCTGTATCTGTCGTCCCCTCTCCTAATCTGCTTCTCTCTCTCTCATTCTCTCTCTCTGTCTCTCTCTCAGTCTGTCTGTCTCTCTCTCTCTCTGTCTGTCTGTCTCTCTCTCTGTGAAATGTTCACCGTAACATAGTCTGGTATCAAGCTTTGTAGAATGAGTGATTGATTAAGTACTGTGTTGTACATATTTCCAACAATGTAAACATATTTTTCCCCAGCATACAGTTACGCTTTGTGTTTCTTTGTTGTTGTTGTATCGTCGCTTTTGTTGTCATCTTTGTTTTCTTTGTGACCCGGTTAGATCAGTCGATTTCCCCCCGTGGGGATGCCGGGGGCTCTTTCAGTATAAATAGTATCCCCAACTTCTGGAAAAAAAATTATGTGCTATTAATTTCCTTTTTTCAGTCATTCTCTTTGTTTCTTTCCTCCTCCTTTGCTTTCTGTCATTTCTTCCTATCATTTTCTGCCTTGCTGGTCATTCACGTGTACGTGTTCGATCAAGTCTTATATTCTTTCTCTTAAAATTGATAATTGGGTTCATGCATTGTGCATTTTTGACTCTAGGGAGGTGAGATACGTGGAACCAGTTTTTGGGCAATTTAAGCCCGAGTTTATGTATGTTTTGGTGTCCTTAGTTATGTTTATATTTGTATTCAGGTGTGTTCTTGAAATCCCCTATGTGGACGGAGTAGTCAGCGCCAGGGGCATCTCCGTAGATTATGTTCACGAATGCATTGATACGTGTACTTAATTTTCTGTTCCTTTCTTTTTTCCTGTTGAATTATTGTGTATGTTTTGAAATGGTTATAGCCCTGACATGGCTCTACGCATTAGGCTGGGCTTTAAACAAAAATGACAATAACAATAAGATCATTCGGTTAGAGCGTCATGTTGAAAACACAAGGGTTGCGTGTTTAGCCGTCAGGGGAGCCACTGATTTGTTTGGGTTTGTTTTTCTCCCCGCTGTCTTTTTTGTTTGTTTTTTCATAGGGCAGTGGACAGGAAAAATCCTGTTTTGAGGTCCATTACGATCCATAACATAAAACTTGACTGTTGGCTGCCCATCCTGATGCTTCAGTCGCTCTGGTGGTCAACCTTGTGTTCCATATGCATGTTTTTCTCTTTCCTTTCCCCATTTCCAGACCTTACCAGCGCATGGGGTTTTGCTCTAGCTCAAGGCGTTCTGTCAGATAGTTATTAAAAATTGGGGGAAGGGAGGGGGGGGGGGGGTGCGTATGGAACTGACGAGTGCGGTGGATCCCTCTTAAGCAAACTGCTCACTTTGTTTTTGTCGATGTGGATGAATAACGTGTTTTCTCATATTTTTTCATTTGGATTGTTTCATTGTGGGAATGTTTGGTCCCAGCCGATTCCTATCCAGAGCTGAGTGTGCTATACACTCACTGGAAAGACTGGGACTACACAGTCGAGTCTCATCCAATTCACAGATGCAGGATGTTGCTCAGATCTGACTAACACTGCAGGATTATGGTAATAAGCGTAGAGTGCAGCCCTGCCACGCAGTCTTAATTCTAGATTGAATTCCATAGCATCATGATCAACAAACCCATTGTCATCATCATCACAGCATTGAGAAAATTTGTCCCAGATTCTGTGGCCATCAGTGTGATGCCGGAAATGGGACAGCGAAACAAGGAGGTAAAATGCAAAAGTTTGGACGACAAATTGTCATGGTCATGTGTACCTTAAACAGTGCCCGATAAACATTTTCTGAGAAACTGCACTTTCTTAAGAGCTTCTGAGTATTTATATTCCGTTTTCTTTGTTGTGAAAGTATACCGTTATCTTTGCTTAACGTTAATTTGTATTTAACCTGTCATAGTGACCATGAAAAGAACAGAATCTGGGTTTTCTGTAATAATTTTCACATAAAAAGGTACATTTTTAAAATGGCTTGATCATACCGGGCTTTCTTGTGTGTACATCGTTGGTTCTTTTGTTTTAAGTCCAAGAAAATCGTTACAAAGAACAGATATCACTATACAGTAATACAACATCGACTTTCTGTCTTCTTTCTCCGTGTACACACAGAAAGAAACAGGCAGAGACATACATAAAGAGTGACAGCGATCGATAGTGCAGTATTATTGATGAATTAGTACACTTACTGGTTTATTTAAAAAGTGCCTGTTTCATTAAATGCTCACATTTTGATCATGGAAACTAAAATAAAATAGTGCATTAAGGGTAACGTACATAGAACCTCTCCTATTAAAAGTGATTTTGTAGTGTTTGTTTTGTTCACCTGGTCATTTGTGTGAACATTTGTTTCTGTATGACGTATAATTGTGTTTGTGTGTGCGTGTGCGTGTGTGTACATGTATATGCGTGTGTGTATATGCGTGTGTGCGCGCGCGTGTGCTTGTGTGTGTGGGTGTGCATGTGGATGAGACGCCCATACTTTGAAGGATACACAAACACACGCACTCGTTCATGCACGCACGCGTACACGTTTCATAATTCACAGACTCGCACGATCCATCTTCCTCTTGATCTGTGATGCTTCTAAAAATGTCACTGATCTGACATGTGTCCATGTCTCTGTCATAATTATGCTAATAATAATAGTGATAATTACAGAATAGTGAAAATTATAAATAAACAAACAGGTAGGTATGTAGATAGATAGGCAAATGGATGTTTTTAGTCAGTGAAATGCGCCGAAAATACGGACTGGACTGGAGTGGATTTATTGCCTATTCTGTGCACATGCTGCTGTTCTGTCGCTCTTCCTGTCTCTCTGTCTCTTTCCATGAACACAGAGGACACTGAATCACGTCGACCAGTGATGTGTGTGTATCTGTCAGTTAGTGTGTTTGCGTGTGACAATTTGTCCGTAGATATTTACCAGACTTGTGTACGGATTTATATAGCATCGGTCATTTGAATAATTTATTCATGAGTACAAATGGTTTATTGTTAATATTTTTGTATTAAATAAGTGGTCACGATTTGGGGCATGTTTGTGCGTGTGTCTTTACATTTTTCCCTGTCTGTGCAAGTTCTTTTCATTTTCTTGTGCACGAAAGCACATACGATTATGTACAAATCAAATACACGCTTACCAGGATAGCACGGCAATATTGTTCTGTTCAGTTCAGTCGTTCCTACGTCGTCCGATGCTTGAGGTGGTCAGTGCTGTCCACTTGAATCGGTCAGCAGTCAGCACCCTGACGTCACTCTCAACTCCTGTTTATTCGCTGAAAGTCCCTCTGGATGGTTTGTTGCCACTTGTGGCCGATTTCTCTTTCGATTTTCTTTGGGATTCAATCACAGCGTTTGGTTGGCGATTCTTATTGGTATACTACTTTTTGATCAATCAACATACAAGACCTCATAGTCAACATCTTGCAATCAGAGGCATGCCATTTGTGTGTTGTGGAGTTTTAGAAAAGAATTTCTGGTAGTAAATTGTCCCCTGGGATTGCATACGTGGAAAAAAAAGAAAGAAAAACTGCATGTTCATTTCATACAATGTGTGTGCTATTTGTGGCTTTAGGGCATCTTCACATTCTATACATGTATGCATGTTTATTAGTGACTCAGCTCATTTTTAGACCGCCTGCTCATAACACAGGGGTTGTGGGTTGTGGCCACAGGCTTGTGTAAATGGCCCCGTTAACCTACTTGACAGAGGGCCACAGGTTTGTGTAAATGGCCCCGTTAACCTACTTGACAGAGGGCCACAGGTTTGTGTAAATGGCCCCATTAACCTACTTGACAGAGGGCCACAGGCTTGTGTAAATTGCCCTGTTAACCTACTTGACAGAGGGCCACAGGTTTGTGTGAATGGCCCCGTTAACCTACTTGACAGAGGGCCACAGGCTTGTGTAAATGGCCCCGTCAACCTACTTGACAGAGGGCCACAGGTTTGTGTAAATTGCCCCATTAACCTACTTGACAGAGGGCCACAGGTTTGTGTAAATGGCCCTGTTAACCTACTTGACAGAGGGCCACAGGTTTGTGTAAATTGCCCCATTAACCTACTTGACAGAAGGCCACAGGTTTGTGTAAATTGCTCCGTTAACCTACTTGACAGAGGGCCACAGGTTTGTGTGAATAGCCCCGTTAACCTACAGTGCCGGCAAAAAAACATCTTTACATGTACAGCGCGAGATGAGAAATCACATGTCCGTTACCTATGAGCTATCACGAACCCTAAGTGGTTTGCTGCTGAGTGTTGACGGTGGTATTCTTGCTTGACTGTTGCACACTCTTTGTGGGCATATCGGTGTGTGTTCTATTTTTAGCACTGATGTAACGAGCCTGCCCTTCCAGTATGCTTCTTTGCTTCCAGTATGCTTCTAGTTAGCATGGTAACTGCATCACAACTGACTGACGATGGGTCGAAAGAAGCTTTCCAGTGAAGAAAAAGTTCGTGCTTTAAAACTCACTCGGTACGACGGAACGCTATAGCGGTCGTGATGAAAGGCACGGTTGCGTACGACGGAACGCTATAGCGGTTTCGATAATTAAAATTTTTTCGACGCTCCCCTATAGACCTTGCACGCCTACCATAGCCACACTGGTCATTGCAAACATGTCAAGGGTCAAAGGGTAGGTTGCTTCGTGAGATTCCGTAGCCATACACTCGTCAGGAAACGATTGACTTCGGCACCCACACGACTGGCTAATCTGCATTCGTGTCGAAAATGGCGTCGCAGGCGAGTACGAGTTTTCGATCGCGACGACGGCGTTTTACTGCTGCTGAAGTGATTGAAGTGCTTCAAACTGAAGGATTGGACATCGAGGAGTATGCTAAAGATAATGATGAAAGTGTATCAAGTGATGGAAGCTGCCAGCAAGAAGGTACTGACAGTGACCCAGTTTCAGAGGACAGTGAAGTGGGAGGGAGGTGGGCGTACACGTCACGAGAGGCGAGCAGTCAGCGAGCCAAGTACAGTGAGTCACATGTCTGATGGAGGTTTCATTCACTTTTCTATGGATGACTGGCACGAACAGGTTAGTTTTTCTCCCACTTTGCCTCCTTCTCTGGCTCTTGTGGCCTGCATGTCTCATTCGAGTGCCACGCCCCCATAACTCCCCTGTGTAACAATTTGTAACATTTATTCATATAATATCACTAATAATCTTTTTTTTTTACCCTGAGCAAAGTCTACTTTATTCATGTTGTTTTGTGCATACAAAGACCTTCTCACCTTTGACTGTGTGTTCATGGAGCTGATCAAAGTGTGTAACTGTACGGTGATCCTGACCACAAAATTTGGGGTATTTTCAACGTGGCACATGAAGAAGAAAAATTGAAGGAAAAACTTCAATTATTTGGCACGAACTAACCCAGCATGTAAATATTCAGATCTGAAAGTTCCATTTTGTTCCTTTATGTTTTGTATTTTTTGTGATTTTTTTCCTAACCCTTCAAAATGGGCCGTCCCTGGGGAAACGCAAGGGGAAAAACTCTCCGTACCGAGTGAGTTAACTCTTTTAGAACAAGGAATATCAGTGAGAAGAGTTGCTGCAGATCTAGGGGTGACAAGACAGGCTGTTTTCGACCTGAAGAGAAGGGCCAAGTCTTTGCCTCCAGGTGCCTGTCCAACAAGAAAAGAAGGGTCTGGCAGGAAAAGAAAAACAACACAGAGGACTGAGAGCATCCTAAAATGTGAAGGACCTAGAGTTACGAGCTCGCCGGGCTGCAAGGAAACCTCTTTTAACCAAGGCCATGAGAAAGAAAAGGGTGGCTTTTTGCAAGAAATATCTGCATTGGACAGCAGAGGACTGGAAAAGTGTTTTTCTCAGATGAAAGCACATTCAGAATGGTGAGGGATGTGTCCAAGACCGTGTGCAAGCCTGTTGGTGCATCCAGGTATGACGCTCGTTACACTGTCAAGACAGTGAAACACCCTGAGAGTGTCATGGTTTGGGGAGGATTCAGTGGAAATTATGGCAGGGTAGGGCTCTACTTTCTGCCCAAAAACCAAACAATGAATGGCAGCACATATTTAGATGTGCTACAGGGACATCTGCTACCATTCTGGGGCATCCATGGTTGCAGCTTCTTCATACAAGACGGGGCCCCAGCACATAAGACCAAGACTGTCACAAAATGGCCCAAAGACAACAACATTGCTGTGCTGGAGTGGCTGGTAACTCCCCTGATCTCAATCCCATAGAGAATGCCTGGAATTACATGAAAAACAAGGTCCAGGAGGCCCAGCCAAGCAGTCTGCAACAGCTGAAGGAGACACTGAAGATGCTGTGGGTGGCCATGGACAAGCACTACTGTGTCTCCCTGGCAGAGTCCATGCCATCCTGATTGAACCAGGTCATCAAGGCTAAAGACAACATGACAAAATACTAGGTATGTGGCCAAGTAGATGTTAGAAAATGCCTTATTTGATTTGAAATGTACGATTTATAGTGATTTTTGTCATTCTGTGAATGTAAAGATTTTTTTTGCCGGCACTGTACTTGACAGAGGGCCACAGATTTGTGTAAATGGCCCCGTTAACCTACTTGACAGAGGGCCACAGATTTGTGTAAATGACCCCGTTAACCTACGTGACAGAAGGCCACAGGTTTGTGTAAATGGCCCCGTTAACCTACGTGACAGAGCTCCATACTCAACACACAGGTAGTGGACTCAATACTTGGGCGGGCCATTGTTTGTTTGGTGAATTTTTTTTGTGGACTAAAGATCTAATATCTGGAATTCAGTCCCAGCCCATTATATTAAAAAGTGGCCTAATGGTTGCCCTTGTTCGTGTTTCTTCATTCTGGAGATCCTTCAACCCCTTCTGTATTTCAAGACCTTACCACTGCATAGGATTTTTGGCAGGCCCGAGAAGTGTGCCAGATAATTACTTGCAGATTTGGATGGAGCGCACATGGGGTTGGTCGAGTGCGATGAATCCCTCTTGAACAAACTAGTGCAGACTCTTTTACAATCATCTCGTCATTTGGATTGCAGTGAGGATCCAGACTTTGGTTTCAGATTTGGCATGAAGGGGAATTGCAATCACCTTAATTTTTAGAACAAATTTTAGTGTCTACTTCATGGTAGGTTTAAATACAAATACAAAAATGAAAATCATGCAGTATGTTTCTGCTGTGGGGGACTTAAGCATTTTTAGGATGTATGTTTAGAACGACAAATCAGCCGTGATTGCTAATGTACATAAAGATTTCAAGATAACTTTGAAAGTTACGATCATGCAATACCAAAACACACAATAACATCGATGACAACAATGACGACACACGGCAACAACGATAACAGAAACAACAGCAACAACAGTAACATCGACGATTACTGTAACAACAGCAATAACACTAACTACAACAACAGCATCGACAAAACTTGACGTGAACAGCAGCAAAAGCAACAACAACAACAGTAATAAATCAGCGACATCAAAACAACAGCAATATGCACAACCATAACATGCCGAAAAATAGTTTGATTGTGGAATTAAACCTTGGTTTCTGTCCCGCTTTGTTCTGTGCTTTATTTTAAAATCGAAAGAAAAGCCCACAATGTTCTCATTCCCCGCGTCTCTTGGTGAGATCATGCGCTGATCGAACAGACCTGCAATCGTGATGTTAAATAACCTGTATCCCACGCACACATGCACGTGGATGCATGCACACACACACACACACACACACACACACACACACACACACACACACACACACACACACACACACATACACACAATACACACGCACGCACACACGTGCATGCACACACGCACACATGCACACACGCACACATGCACACACGCACACAGAGCGCATACACCCCACAACACAAAAATATTACTCGCATGAACGCATTCACGCCGATAGATTACAGTAGACGTATACACATTGACACACACACACACGCATACACACATACACAGAGACACAGACACACACACACACGCACAGATACACACACACACTCACACTCACACAGACACAGACACACAGACTCATACAGACACACACACAGATACACACACATACACACACATACACACACACACGCACACACACACGAACACACACACATACAAGACACACACACGAACACACACACACACACACACACACACACACACAAACACACACACACACGCACGCACGCGTGCACACACACACACACACATACACACCACACACACACACACACACACACACACACACACACAGAGTTATCCATTATATGTCGTGCACTCTCATTGCGCCGGGCAGGCGGTCATCACGAGACAGGTTCACCAGTCGTTTCCCGATAAAAGACGAAGAGAGAGAGAGAGCGGGGGGGGGGGGGGGGGGTAGAGACAGAGGGGTAGGGAGAGAGAGAGAGGGATGACAGGGAGGGAGGGAGGGAGACTCGAGCGAACAAGAGTAGTTAGAAGAATAAGGAGGGAGAGAGAGAGAGAGCGAGAGATAACAAACAAAAACAGACGAACAAAGAGTGGGAATTTTTTAATTTTTTTTAATTTTTCGGTTTTGGGCTTTTGTTGTCGTGCACTGGAATATTTAACAAGGCTTCTCTATGTAAAACGTGTGTGTGTGTTTGTAGGGGGGGGGGGTGTTTGTTTGTTTTGTTACGTCTTTTTGTGTAGTTTACCCGACCATGAAGGCAGTTTTCGTCCGTTTTGGAGAGTGGGCATGGTGAGTATTTTCGTGTTTCAATCGGCCACAGAACACTGACATGGATTTCACGATCTTCAGTGTGCGTATTTGATGTTCTGCATGCTCACGTGCACACATGGAATCCTGTCAGGCACTAGCAGATTCTACACATATGTTGGCCTTGGACATCGTCGGTGATATCCAAACAGAGTCAAACCCAGATCTTCCAACTGAAAAAAAAGGACTAGTAACTTAATCATTGTACTGCGCTCGTCAGACACAGGGAATGAAAAGAGACGGGGGGAGGATGTGTGAGTGATTGTGTGTGTGTTTGTATGTGTGTTTGTGTGTGTGTGAGAGAGAGAGAGAGAGAGAGCAAAAATTGTAAAAGAAAGATGGAGTGAAGGCCGTGAGAGAGAAAGATGGGATAGGGGAGAGAGAGGGGGAGAGAGAAAGGGGGGAGAGAGAGGGGAAAGTCAAGAGAGGCTCTAGTGATTGAATTGGGAACCTCATCTTTTAGTGACGCCGGCATGGGCAGCCCCATTAACCCTCCTCCCTTTCCTCCCACTTACATACATTCCTCACATATACTACCCCACCACCCCCCCCCCCGGCATCATTCCTCCACATCCATCAATCTCTGACCTACTCCGCGCGCGTGCGCGTGTCTGTGTATGTATGTGTGTGTATGTATATATATATATATATATATATATATATATTGTGTGTGTGTGTGTGTGTGTGTGTGTGTATGTGTGTGTGTGTGTGTGTGTGTCCGCGATGCACGAGCGTTTCATTTTTGTCTATCGATTTTGTTGTTTGCTTGTGACAGTTTTGTCGATTCTCAGACGCACAGAGGATTATGTTTGTTATTCAGAACACGATTTTACGTCTGTTCTCTTGTTTCAGAATAGAAGTATTCGAAAAGCAGCCTCCTTTGCAAGACAGTGACTTGTCCTAGGGGTTTTCTTATTAATTGAAACAGACTGTACAGATAGGTCCTGTCAAATCATACGCTGAGGGTTGTTTCTGGGGGGAACACTGTATCTTTTACAGCCGTGTCCAGTTTAAGTACAAGAAAAATACACATGTTTTAGATGAACTTAAGTTTTCAGTATGTTCTGTTGTATACATATATATATGTGTGTGTGTGTGTGTATACATATCCATTAATATATCCATTTCAAGCAAGACAAAACTAGGGAGTGGACATACAGTGTATGTTGAGTCAGTTAAAGTTTGAACTAGATGTTGGGCAGTGTAGTTCTGTCCAGTCAGACCTATTCCACAGTACTGTTCTGTGGGAAGGCTGTACATGTAGGTCCAAACAAAACAACGCTGTCCTATAGAACCCAAACAGAGATTACACATACCCTGTGAAAACAGAGGCTGTATGGTCTTGTCGGATCAATATCAGTGTTGTGTAATCGTGTCCAATGAAAATAGAGGCTGTACAGCGGCGCCCAATTAAAATGAAGTTTACGCAGCTCAGATGTGTTTGAAGAGACCATAGTCGTACAGTTTATCTAATCAAAACGGAAGTTTTGTATTTTCGGCCAGTCAAAAGAGGTTATCTATAATGTCAGATAAGAAGTTGTAACTATAGATCGGAACAAAACAAGGTTTTACAAATAAATGAGGGCGTTACATAATGAAGACTAGTTAGAACAAATGATCGAAAGTTACATCCTCTCAGAAGACGGGACAAACAAAAGAAGAAAGGACAGACAGAAGTAAACAGGACAGAGGAAGACAGGACAGATAGAAGACAGGACAGACAGACGCAGACAGAACAGAGGAAGACAGAACAGACAGAAGTAGACAGAACAGAGGAAGACAGGACAGACAGACGCAGACAGGATAGACAAGACAGGACAGACAGACGCAGACAGAACAGAGGAAGACAGGACAGACAGAAGCAGACAGGACAGAGGAAGACAAGACAAACAGAAGGCAGGACAGACAGAAGACAGGACAGACAGAAGACAGGACAGAGGAAGACAGGACAGAGGAAGACAGGACAGAACAGAAGACAGGACAGGACAGACAGAAGACAGGAAGACAGAAGACAGGACAGACAGAAGACAGGCAGACAGAAGACAGGACAGAGGAAAACAGGACAGACAGAAGCAGACAGGACAGAGGAAAACAGGACAGACAGAAGACAGGACAGACAGAAGAGAGGACAGACAAGACAGGACAGAAGCAGACAGGACAGAAGCAGACAGGACAGACAGAAGCAGACAGGACAGACAGAAGACAGGACAGACAGAAGACAGGACAGACAGAAGCAGACAGGACAGATGGAGACAGAACAGAGGAAGGCAGGACAGATAGAGGACAGGACAGATAGAAGAAGACAGGACAGACAGACGCAGACAGAACAGAGGAAGATAGGACAGACAGAGGAAGACAGGACAGAGGAAGACAGGACAGACAGAAGCAGACAGGACAGATAGAAGCAGACAGGACAGACAAAAGCAGACAGGACCGACGCAGACAGAACAGAGGAAGACAGGACAGACAGAGGAAGACAGAACAGATAGAAGCAGACAGGACAGACAGAAGCAGACAGGACAGACGCAGACAGAACAGAGGAAGGCAGGACAGATAGAAGAAGACAGGACAAACAGAAGCGACAGGACAGACAGAAAAAGACAAAAGAAGAGATGACAGACAGACGAAGACAGGACAGACAGAAGATTTCTATACAGAACAGACAAACCAAGACAGGACAGACAGACCAAGACAGGACAGACAGAAGAATACAGAACAGACAAACCAAGACAGGACAGTCAGACAAAGATAGAAACAGACAACAGCAATCAGGACAGACCAAAGAAGACATGGGTTGAGGTAACATTCTTGAAGGACCAGGAAGAGCTTTGTTGACAATCAGACATTGTCCACTAATACACTGTACTGCCATTCGCTGCACCCCTACAATGTTGGCGGGTCACGAGAATAGTAAGCATTACTTGAGATAAACTAAACAATCTTCGTAACTTTCACAAAGGTTTAGTGGAATATTACATACTCACATCATTCACTGAATAATTGTTTATTTATTGATGTATTCATTTATCTACTTATGTGTGTATTAATTAATTAATTAATTTATTCATTCATTCATTTTGCAACCGTGGGCTGTAGCACGTTTACGTTTATGGTCTTTTTATTTCAACGCCACCATCAAGGCAGTCTTACTTGTGCGAGAGAAATGGGGCTGCATACGATTTTTTGGTTGCATAAAAATAGCTGTACACTACAGAGAAATCTTTGTAAAAGAGGTCATTGTTTGTATACAGACATATATTCAGATGTGTGTATTGCTATCTATGATGATAGCGTTTGTACATAATGATGAGGATATTTGTGTTCAGATTATGACTAGACAAGCATTGTCAGCGATACGTAGTCGGGGAAAGAACTATATTTCAATACCCAAGATTATTTTAATGACTTTGTTTAACCTTTTGCTATAATGTCTAACATAACAACATCTTCCCTGAATTGTCAGGGACTTGGTGATCTTCAAAAACGAAGAGATGTCTTTCATTTTCTTAAGAAGAAATCATATAGTATATACTGTCTGCAGGACACTCATTTCAGTACAAAGTTAGAAAAATATGTCACATCAGAATGGGGTTACAAATGTTTCTTCGCATCGCACAAATCTAATGCAAGGGGAGTGGCGATATTGCTTAATAATAACTTTGAATTTAGGGTTAACAAAGTAGAAAAAGACGAGAATGGTAACTTTATTATTATATCTTTAAATATAATGGAGAAAGATATTGTCTTGATAAATATTTATGGCCCAAACAAAGATAGTCCTTTGTTCTACGAAAGAATACAAGAAAAGATCCTTAATTACAATAGTCAAAATCTTGTCTTAGTAGGTGACTGGAACCTCGTCCTCGATCCATATCTAGACTATGACAACTAAGCTACGCACAAAAAGTTAAGGATCACTATGAGAAAACAGGTGCGTAATAAACTCAGTTCGCTACTGTTATTTATTTCTCAGTCCAGCCAAATTGTTATGAATTCTTGTTCAGCTGTAAGTGGGCGATGTTGTGTTAGTGCGAAAATTGCACGGGATTCTCTACTACTGAGCTTGGCCGCAAACGGAAAAGCGGAAACTTGCGAAAAAGGACCTTGTTTTGGACCGTTCTGCCTGAACACATTGCACAAGCCAGATGGAAAAACCATTATGCATGTGCAAGCACTGCTGTTTATGTGTGAGATGCTGTCTCTTGCTTGGCTTTATAAGAAGACATTCCACCAGTAGTAGGCCTGATCTGACAATGCCTCCACGACGAAAATTGAGCGAGTTTGAGAGGGGACGAGCTGTTGCATGGTTCCAAGATGGTGTTCCCAAGCGAGAAGTGGCCAGGCAACTTCAGGTGTCCATCTCGGTCATTGTCAGACTGATTCAACGCTTCACAGCCACTGGGAGGGTCCATGAAAGACGCAGATCTGGTCGACCAAAGAAGACAAACCCACGTGAAGATCGTCTCATTGAACGACAAGCCCTGCAGACAATAACAGCCTCTTCCAGCATCAACATCAGCCAGCAGACCATACGGAACCGCCTTCATGGGTTTAACCTCCGTTCTCGTCGCCCAGCTGTACGGCCACGCTTAACTCCAGCCCATAGGGCAGCACGCCGCGCCTTCTGCAGACGTCACGTGAGGTGGACACGTCAGCAATGGTCCCAGGTCCTGTTCAGTGATGAATCACGCTTCACCATGAACCACAACGACGGCCGACTGAGGGTCTGGAGGCGCCCAGGGCAACGCTTTATTGACACCACTGTCCAAGAAAAGGTGGCCTTTGGTGGAGGTTCTGTAATGGTCTGGGGGGCCTTCAGCTTCACCACAGAACACCCTTGTATCATGTACAGGGTAACCTGACTGTCCTCCGATACTGGGATGAGATCCTTCGACCACTGGCTGTGCCTACACTGCAGCAGATGGGACCGACGGCTGTCTACCAGGATGACAACGCTCGCCCCCACAGGGCAAGGGTGGTCAACGACTTCCTGCGGCAGTCTGGAGTCAACAGAATGGAGTGGTCAGCATGCAGTCCCGATCTCAACCCGATTGAGAACCTCTGGGATGAGCTGGATCGCAAAGTGAGGAGCAACCACCCCCCTCCCAGGGATGCCCAACACCTCTACCAGATGCTGCAGGCTGAGTGGCAGGCGCTTCCACAGAGGATCTTCACCAACCTGGTCAACTCGATGAGGACTCGCTGCGTCGAGTGCCAGAACAGCCATGGCGGTTACACGCATTACTGAACTTTTGGGAGCATCGGAATGCCCTGTCTTGTGATTTCAATGACTTTGGGAAATCAAATTTCGATACGTACCCACTTTGATCAAATGTACACACCAAACGATTGCTCGAAATTGAAGGCAATTGTGTATCGTTATCACTAAAGCATGGAATTAAATGTTTGCCAAACTTCAACGCATTGGCTTTCTTATTTTGAAAGTTATGAATTTTTGTGCAAGTGATCCTTAACTTTTTGTGCGTAGTGTATATCAACATTAACAATCCAAAAGCAAAAGAGTCAGTCGAAAATATGATGCTACAACTAAACTTAACAGATGTCTGGAGAGAACAAAATCCGCAAGTTAAACGTTTTACTTGGAGAAAGACGTCACATTTAAAGCAAAGTAGACTAGACTTTTTTCTTCTGTCTGAAAATCTCATGTTGAACTTTGAAGACACAGATATCATACCTGGGTACTCTGATCACTCAATGTTAACTCTGAAACTAAAATTTGGCAAAGATATAAAACATAACACATTTTGGAAGTTCAACTGCTCCTTATTGAAAGAAAAACAATACGTAGAAGAAATAAACAACCTGATAGATGAAGTTATATTAGAGTATTCTACCGAACATTATGGTACATCTAGCTTGATAATGTTTCCTTGATGGAAATCAATCTCAGTGTTCCAGATAAGTTGTTCATTGATTTTTTACTCATGAAAATAAGATCTAAAACTATAGCTTATGCAACAATGAGAAAAAAGAAAGCAACAGAAAAGGAAACTAGACTGATTAGGGAACTTGAACAACTAGAAAGAAAAGAAAATAGGACTGAAGCAGACATAAAGCTAATGAAAGAAAAAACTCAAGAACTGATCCAATTGAGAGAAAAAATACAAGCAATTATACTAAGATCAAGAGCAAAATGGACTGCTGAAGGGAAAAAATAACGAAATATTTCTGTAACTTAGAAAAAAGACACTTTATAAATAAAAGTATGATCAAGATTACTGATCAAAATGGAGCTCTAATTGATGAACCTGAAAAGATAAACCAAGAAGTACATACATTCTATAAAAAGCTGTATACGAGGAGAAATTTAGAAGCATGTGAAATACAAGATTTAATAAAAGAACACCCAAAGTTATCCAACGAAGATAGAAACTCATTGGAAGGACAAATAAATTTGGAGGAAGCGGGATTTGGATTAAAAAACATGAAGAATGGAAAGAGCCCAGGAACAGATGGATTTGGGGCAGAATTTTAAAATTCTTTTGGAGAAGGCTTGGTTCATTTGTTGTGAGAGCCTTAAACCAGTCATTTAGAGACGGGGAACTTTCAGCAACCCAACAAGAAGGACTTATAACTTGCATCCCCAAACCTGATAAACCAAGGGAGTGCATAAAGAACTGGAGGCCTATCTCACTTCTTAATGTATTATACAAGATTGGGGCTACATGCATAGCCAACAGAATCAAGACGATCCGTCCAAACTTAATTTGTGAAGATCAAACAGGCTTTATTGCAAACAGATACATCGGAGACAATATAAGGTTAATTTACGATTTAATTAGTTACTTAGATACCAAAAAACTACCTGGACTCTTACTTTGCCTAGATTTTGAGAAAGCCTTTGATTCCTTGGACTGGCATTTTCTATTCAAAGTTCTAAAGGCATATGGATTTGGTAAAAATATTTGCAAATGAATAGAAACATTTCACAAAAACATAAAATCAACAGTTATTGTTAACGGCCAAACTACAAATTGGTTCTCTATAGAAAGAGGCTGTAGACAAGGTGACCCCCTTTCTCCTTATTTGTTTGTATTATGTGCTGAGATATTAGCAATCATGATAAGAGAAGATACTTATGTGAAAGGCATTGTGGTGAACAATGAAGAGCATAAAATATCTCAATTTGCTGATGACATTCAATTAATCAATATTGGAGACAAATTATCTTTTGAGAAATCTATACACCTTGTTTTAAAATTCGGAAGCGCTTCAGGGCTTTTTATGAATGCTGACAAAACGCAGGCAGTATGGTTAGGGAATAAAAAGGGATCAAATATCAGATATATGCAGCATCTAAATATGCACTGGAATCCCAAAAGATTCAAAAGTTTAGGTGTTTGGTTTACAAATGACTTAAACAGATGTGAAGAAATAAATTATTCAGAAAAAATATCAGAAGCGAGAGCTCTGTTTAACGTCTGGGTGAAAAGAAGTATAACACCTCTAGGAAGGGTTGCAGTATTAAAATGTCTTATCTTATCCAAACTAATTCACCTGTGGATTCTGCTCCCAGATCCACCTGATGAATTTGTAAAAAAATCTTCAGAATATGTTTTTCTTTTATCTGGCAAGGCAAACGTGACAAAATCAAAAGAAAAACAAGCATACAAAACGGAGGTTTGAATATGCCAGATATTGAGAAATTTATTACAGCCTTAAAACTGTCCTGGTTGAGAAAGTTTAAAACGACAGAACACAAATGGAAAAATATATCTAGTGAAGTCTATCCTTTTCTAAATGAAATAGAAAAATATGGTTCTAGCTGTGGATTACACCAAGCTAATGATAATGTATTCTGGAAACATATTTTTAAAGCCAGGAAATTTCTGCAGAAGTATAAAATTAGTGTTACTGACAGACTTACTTTCAGAACCAATTTTATTTAATGAAAAAATTAAAATCGGAAATGATGTAATAAAATCTGTTGATTGGATTGAAAGAGGCGTTTATTGCATTGCACATTTTTTAAATGATAACGGATCATTTATGACACATGATGACTTTAATAGAAAATACAGTGTGAATGTGAATTTTCTTTTTTATAACGGATGCAGAGCATCGATTAAGAAATATATAAAAGAAACAAAACTGAACATACCAAGTGGCTGTGCACGTGATATCCCTGCTGCACTGAAAACAATTCACTCAATACGAAAAGGAGCTCGGCTATACTATATTTTGACAACAGATGACACACTTCCAAATTCCTGTTCTAAATGGTCAGAAAAACTGGAAACAAACGTCCCATGGAAAAAAGTGTTTATGAAAATTCACAAAATACAAGAATGTAAACTAAAATGGTTTCAAATACGCATTATGCATAGAATTCTAGGAACTAATATCATTTTAAGAGAAATGGGACTTGTGGATAGCTTCCACTGTGACTTTTGCTTGGAAACGAAAGACAGCATTGATCACGTATTTTTGGAAGTGTCCACATGTCAACAGATTCTGGGAAAGGATAGGAGATGTGTTCAGGTCAAGTTGCGCGACTTTGCAAACGTAAGATTAACTGAAAACTTAAATTTTATTTGGCGCTGACGAAAACATGCACACAGATCCAATACTTGACCTAATAATAATCTTAGGAAAAATATATATTTACAAAAGTAAACTCAAAAAAATCTACCAAACACCATCTCTTTTACTAGATATCTTACAAAAAAATATCAAATATCAATATATCAAGTATATTGGTGCCTACTCACTAGGGGTTTGAACATGTCTTTTTCCAACTGCTGTTTTGTGTATATTTTATTTCTAAACTACCCGTTTTTTGGACATCTAGATATGCCCATCATCCTTTCGTAAAGACAATACCAGTGCACTAGTGTACAAATCGTTTTATGTGGAACTGTGTGAAAAATTTCCGTCATCCCACAGAATCTTCACTGATGGTTCCAAGTGTGATGAAGGTGTTGCTGCCACTGCATTTTGCTCCGAGATTCCCAATCGAGCAATTTCAAAACATATTCCATCTGAAAGTTCTGTTTACACTGCTGAACTGACTGCTCTGGTTTTGGCACTAAAAATGGTGTCCCAATCCAAGCACAAAGAGTTTCTCATTTTTTCTGATTCCCTTTCTGCTTTGCAGGCAATTGCTTGCCGAAACATTAATCACCCTGAACTAGTGAAGTTCTTTGAAGTGTATTCTACTCTTGCAAATGAAGGTTACAAGATTGTTTTTGCCTGGATTCCTGGCCATGTTGGTATTGGAGGCAATGAAAAGGCTGACTCTCTGGCCAAGGAGGCTACAATGAAGTCCTTGATCCCTTACACAGATGTCAAATCGAAAGTACACAGTTACGTAAGAAATCTGTGGCAGGAGGATTGGAATGAACAGACAGATAACAAACTTTTCCAAATCCACCCTAACTTGAAAGAAATTCTCCCATCTGCTGCAGGAAACAGTAAGAAAGAGACAGTGTTATGTAGGTTACGCACGGGTCACACATCCTACACTTACTCGTACCTTTTGAAAAATGAAGAAGCACCATGGTGTATACCATGTGATGAACCGTTAAGCATCCGACACCTCCTCCTCGATTGCTGAGACTTGTACGATGTAAGACAAAAGCACTACACGGCGGACTCCCTAAAGAAGCTCTTCCGAGACGTCCCCCCTGATGCAATTTTCCAGTTTTTACAAGAGATCAATAGATTTCACTTGATGTGATTTTACGTGTTTTTCTTTAATAGCATTTTAGATTTGCAAGGTTGATGGTGAACATAGTTTTTAACTGTTGTCTTTTATCTTAATGGGTTGTTCTTTTCTTTTTGACGTGGTGTTAGCCCTGATATGGCTGTAGTAGTCGGCTGGGCTATAAGCAATATGAATTGAATTGAACCCTGGCGTCGTTAATGTGGCATTAGATCCTTGTACAGCGTGTGGGCATCCTGTACCCATCTGTACTCCTTCCATTTCAGGATATTGCTCGAAACATTTGTTTGAAATCTCGAGTTCAGTCCCAGCCAGTGCATTTAAACAATTGATCCAGTCACTGTGCAGTCATTAAGGTATGTCGGCATAATGGTTTGATATACAATTTGAGTCCTGTCTCCTTACATCAAGAGGTACTGGCAAAGTTTTTCACTGCGACGCGATTTTTCTGAGCATTCTCTTAGACCAAGTTGGAGTACATATGGAAGTTCGTAGCACGACAAATACCTCTTGAACAAATACCGGCTCCACTGACTTCCATGAACGTACGAACGGACGCGTACAGAGTGAAAATTGGGTTTATAAACATTTTAACACACACACACACACACACACACACACACACACACACACACACACACACACACACACACACACACACACACACACACACACACACACACACACACACAAAACACACACACACACACACATATACACGCACACACATACACACATGTGGATAGACATTAAATGAAATTGAACACACACACACACAAAATGTGGATAGACATTAAATGAAATTGAACACACACACACACACACACACACACACACACACACACACACACACACACACACATACAGACACGCGCGCGCGCATGCGCGCACACACACACATAAACGTAGACACACCCTCCGTTCTGGCTGCCTTCCACCTATGATAAGCACGCGGGGAAAAAGTAAAAGGAAGTATAAAAGGCTGGGATCGTAACACCACGACACTGGTTATGCTCTTGTAGACAGTTGATTCTGCTTCATTGAATCCTCATTTTTTGGTGAATGGATGAGAGTGCGTGTGTGTGTGTGTGTATGTGCGCGCGCACGTGTGTGTGTGTGTGCATGTGTGTGTGTGTGCGCGCGCGCGTGTGTGTGTGAGTGCTTGTTCGTGTGTGTGTGTGAGAGCTTGTCTGTGTAAAAAGTACAAAATGTTTGACCGTCCTTATGTGTTTGTAATTCACTTCTATACTAGAAGTTAATACTAAAGCAAGCATCTCATTTGTAGGATTTTTCCTGAGGTCGATTGACAGGAGAAAGAAAAAACTACAACATGACAAAATGTATAAGGCAGCGGACTGTTGACAAGGAGGATGTGGAATCGAAGCCACCATCACTCAAAAATAACCCAAAAAAACAAGCAAAAACAAAAAAACAAAAAACCCCAACCAAACAAAAAAAGATAACAAAACAAAACAAGAAACAAAAAACAAAACACTATCATGGGATATTTCTGACCCGATCAGCTTCTACGTATAGTTGAGTGTGCTATGGGCTCTTTGAGAAATTAGAGACCACACATTTGAGTGTCATCCACTTTACGGATGCGTCTTTCAGCGTGTTGTTTACAGTCCTGATAAACACCGCAATTGTCTGTATCTCTAGGACTGTGTTCACACCAACATACATTTCGAAAGTAAGCGTAGAGTACATCGCTGTCAGAGAATCTAAATTTGAAATGGGCTGCATGCCACCATCATTGCCACCCCCATTCACATCATCATCATCATACCATTGTGAACAAGTGACCCAGATTCTGTGAACCTGAATGCTCTGCTGTCATGGTGAACACAGTGTTGGTGGGTTTACAGGTGTGTTGGTCAGTCAGAATAGGCTGTGGGAGGAGGGGAAGCGGTGACAGAGGAGCAGTGCAGAATACTGGGCAGAGAAAAGAGAAAGAGGACAGTAAAAAATAAAGTTATAAGACCACACCGATAACATGGGGCTACGGACAACACCTTGCCAACTACACAGGGATTCCATATTGAACAATCGAGTTTCTAGGAAAGGGAGAGTATTTATATGGCTTTAATATCTTGTTTGTTTATTTGTTTGTTCATTCTTTACCGAATCCTTCCTTATTTCTTGTCTTTCTTCTTACGTCCGTTTGATTAATTTTGATTGATTTTCTTATCACGCCACCAGAGAAGGAAGGAATAATCATAGCCATGAGATCGCTCACAAATAGAAAAGTGCCCGGACAAGACAATCTCAGCGCCGAGTTGTTCAAGTTCAACATTGACCCAGAACTGGCTGCCAGAATGCTTCAGGCACTCTTTACAATTGTATAGGAGAGAAGGAAATCGCCAAACGACGGGACAAAAGAATGGCACTTTCGCGAAGATTCCGAAGAAAGATTCCCCGAGTTACTGCAAAAAGTGGTGCAGAATCACCCTTTTCTCAATTCAATCAGAACCTTTGCAAAAATCACTTAGCGAATCTCAGGTGTAACAGGCTCAGCTAAGGAAAGAACAGTAAGGTTTTCGGAAAAGAAGAGGATTTGATTTATATCAAGATTTTGCGCTATATAAATATTGTAATTAAAAATATTGTAATTATACTGACCTAATACTCACCCTGCAAAATTTCATTGAACAATGGACTCGGAGAAGGCTTTTGACAGCCTGTGGCATGTACTCCGAGCATACAAACAGCAGATCGTCCTTATTATCAAAGGCTTTTATGGCAACTTCACTTGTACTGTAGAATACTTTTAATACATTTTCAAAGCAAAGACATGAGTAAGACAGAGAGGTGTAATGTCAGCACTGCTGTTGAGCACAGCTATAGACTGGGTGATGAGATGAAGGACTAAAGACCAACCAATAGATATCAGATGGAAACTCTTTTCAACATTGGAAGAGTTTGACTTTGCAGACGACCTGACACAGGTGTCCCACATTCACCAACACATGCAGGAGAGGACAGGCCTTCTCAACATCTTCGCACAGCAGTTGGCCTTGATATCAATCAGAAGAAAACAGGTGATGACATTTAACATCCCAAACCCAGCATCATGCTACTTGTCCAATTCAGGTTGATGGAACAGACCTACCCACAACTGAAGACTTCACCTACTGAGGCAGCACTATCAGACACGAGGGAGGAACAGTCAGTAACAATAACAGCTTTCTCAGCAAAGCCAGAAACACCTTTAACCGTTTGACTCCCGCACCCTGTCCACAAGCATCCTGCAATGTCAACTATTGTTAACAAAGCAAAAACAACCCTTTGTCTCACCCTATCCACCAGCGTCCTACAGGAAGCTGGTGGATAGGGTGAGTGAGCCGAAGGGTTAAGTTTTTGAAGTTGGTGGATAGGGTGCGGGAGTCAAAGGGTTAAAATACTAAGCAATGTGTTGAGGTCCCCACAGTGCGGCACCGACACCAGCCTGACAATGTACTAGAGCTATGTCCTTTCATCCGACGTCATGGCTCACAATGCTGAAGGATGATGGAAAGCTACCTGACCAAACTATCTACCTGCCACTCAAAGATCCACCGAAGAGTCATCGTTATGAAAAGACACTACGGATGGACTGGACACAACATCTAAAATGAATAGGATAAAATCACCCGACTGCCCCTCACTGAATGCCATCAGGAAGATGTAAGAGCAGAAGACCCAAGATCACTTGGCGACGAACGACAGAAGACAGCCTTAAAGCCCTGAAACACACTTGAGAGACTATACAGAGGTTGGCCCAGAACAGACAGAAATGGACAACCTCCATTGCCGCCCTACATACTAGTGGCATCAAAGGCTGTAAATAGTAGAAATGCGTTTAATGAAAAATCATGAATGCATAAGTGAGTACCTGAAGAGGTCAGTATTTGGACAGGGGGGGGGGGGGGGGGGAATGGGTGGGTGCGAACTGTAATTATGTACTTGAACTTAATCGGGCTGCTTTTAAATGGATTTAAACTAAATGTGGGCAAATGTGTGATATGGAGGGAACATTTATTCATATATATGGAAGTTTCATCAAGGAGTTGTAAAAGATGAGCCCCACAATTAACCGAGGATGTTAAAAAGCATGAGCAAGGCTTTCTTGGGCATTTATCGGCGGATTGTTTTTACGAAATTTGAGTATCATATTATTCGGGTATAGTGCACGATGTCTTCAGCAGTTTCACTCTTTTCAAGACAGTGTGTCCACATCAGTAATATTTTCACATGCACAACACTACAGATACCATGATGGAAAAAGATCCAAAGTAATCATTGCATATACCATAAGCCAGAACATAAGCCCAACGCGCTGGTAAGGTTTTAGGTTACACTCAGTTGCAGAATGTTGAAGTAAACACGGTCCACTGTTTAGATCGCTGTTGTTGAAAATGTAACAAGGACTGTGAACGTTTATGTCGACAGTTTATAAATTTAGTGCGAGTTGAATCAAATTGAAGTGTCATGCTTGATGCTAGTGAGAACCTAATTACTAAATCATTGATGGTCAGCTGCTTTCTGTTTTATGATGGATGTCAGACGTAACGCATATCTAGAACTCTGGCATTGAGGTTATTAGTAAGGTATGACTGTTTAGTTGTTTTTCTTTTCTTTCATTTCAACAGCATTCTTTCTTTTTCATTTTAAAAATCTTCTTTTTTTCCTTTGAAGCCATCAGTTTTCTGTGTGCGTGTGTCCGATATGCAACGGATGCATTTTATCATGTCTGACAGTGGTGTCACGTATTGCATGAGCCTTTTTCTGTGTCATGCATGATGAAACCACGAAAAGATATTTATGTGCTTTTGTTGATGGGTGCTGGGAGTGTGTGGGTGGGTGGTAGTGGCAAACGAGCGAACGTGAGAGAGAGAGAGAGCGAGTGAGCGAGAGAGAGAGAGAGAGAGGAAAACTTGGACAAAAGAATTGCCATCATAACCGGTCGACGTAGTGTATAATGGTTAGCACAGCTTACTACCGACTGGAAAGTCACGGATTCAAATCCCCATTAATCCTTTCAAAATCATTGTAGGGATTTTCGGCCCAGCCGACTCCTACCCAGAGCTGAATGTGCTATGGGCTCATTGGGAAGTCTGTGAGTACACGATCGAGTCTCATCCACTCCACGGATGTGTCATTGAAAGTGTTGCTTAAATCTTATGACCAGTACTGCAGGTGGCTGTATCTCTTGGGCCTTGGTTGACGCCAGGACATATGATAGTAAGCGTCGTGTAGAACTCGATAGCATCATGATTATCACCATCATCCTCATCCTCATCATTATGGCATTGTAGATACTGTTTCAGCTTCTGTGGCCATTGAAGTGGTGTAGAGAATAGGACAAAAAGGTGACGACAGAAGATACTGCCTCAGTGCGATGATCCTAAAAGAAAGAAAACGAAAAAGAAAAAGAAAAGAAATCCTTTCACAATCAGCAATGCAATTATCATTAACGTCTTCTTTCTTTCTTCTTTTTCTTCATTTCATCACAGCCTTTTGGTTTCGTGATGTTGAATTTATTGTGCCTGTATGATGATATGGAGGTTTTGAATGGAACCGTAATGCAAATATGGACAGGATGTAATTTCCCTGTGTTTTCTCCTGAGAAAAAGCTGCAGCGATGTTCCACCGAATATCGATGAATGTAACACACCCTTTTCAGGGTTCACAGAGATACGAATATGTGAGGTAACAGTGCTCACAGGATGTGTTTATACAGAGGGGTTTGGCTTTGTACAGTTTCCTTTTTCTTTTCAGCGTTCATGTGAGTATTACACAGAGGTCGTGAGAGGTGTGTTCTGCACGTTAGCAACGTTCCACACGGCAGGAGGCAGAAAACTATGGCCTGAAAAAGCTGTGTGACATTGGAACATGGAAGCAGGGTGTATTGGGTGGAGGGGGTGTCCGGGAATGCGCAGCAGATCACCAAGAATGGAAAATGAAAACATCGAGAAATGATATCATTAGCAAGAGCGGCTTGAGATCGGATATCCTACTCCACTCACATTCATGTAAACGAACTAATCTGATCAAATTCATTGTGCCGTATGAATGTAGAATGGAAGAATCTCACATGTACAGTACTGAAAAATATGCTGCTCAAGCCAGCAACTTGAGGAAAGAGGAAATCCAGCTTCCAAGTCAGTGTCCTCGTCATGGACGTTGGAGCAAGGGTATTGGTAGACATATCTGCTCATGATCTCATGAAACAGCTCGTGATTTCTGGGAAGGAAGACCGAAACTTAAAAGTGTACTGACTGGCAGAAGCAGCTGAGAGTTCCAGCTGTAATTGGTCTAGGAGAAGCAAGTGAAGTTGATAAAGCTTAAATTTTTCCACATACAGCACATGTCTGACAGCCACGTGGTTAAGACATTCGTCTGAAAGGTGACTTGGCTTTCAGGCGCCTGACCATATTGGAGGTGCAGGTTCGAACCCAGACAAGACAATTGGAATTGTTGGTTGTGGGATCTATCGATGTGAAAATCTGTCAATTGACAGAGGACTCTGTCTACTTTACATGTTCAGTGATTATGTTCGTACGAATCATGCAGTCATGCAAGTCCTTTCAAGCTCAATAATCAACACAGTGTACATGTGCAAAATATATCGATGTTTTCCATCTGTGTAGTTTTCCACTCACGTGGATTTTCTTTTTCGGTTCACAAAATGAAAACGCGTTTTTCTTTCTTCAACGCAGGAATATGTGATTAAAGTATTTTGCTTGCGTGCGCACGCATCTGTATGTATGTATGTATGTATGTATGTATGTATGTATGTATGTATGTATGTATGTATGTGTGTGTGTGTGTGTGTGTGTGTGTGTGTGTGTGTGTGTGTGCGCCTGGTTCTGTTTATGTATGCCTGGGTCTGTGTGTGTGTGTGTGTGCTCGTGCGTGCACGCTCCTGGGTCTGTGTGTGTCTGTTTGTGTGTGCATGTGAATGTGTGTGTGCTTGTGAGTATGTGTGTGTTCGTGTGTGTGTTCATGTCCCTGGGTCCTCTGTGTGTGTTTGTGTTGTGTGCCCGGTTGTGTCTGTGTATGTGTTTGTGTGTGTGTAGTAGGCTGGGGCGAACTTCACACAACAGATACAGACACCTTTGGTGTTAACATGATAAAAAAAAAAATTAAAAAAAAATGTTGAGGCTGCGCGGGTTCTTTGAAGTGCGAAGACCAACACGATGTATGTTCCCAAAAGAAAATACCGTTTTCCTTGTGTGTAGATTTCCTCCGATGAATTTATTTTGTCCACCAAGTCAAACCATGCTTTACTTCTCTACTGAAGGAACTTATGTCTCAACATT
Source organism: Monoplex corrugatus (assembly GCA_030674185.1). Lineage (NCBI taxonomy): Eukaryota > Metazoa > Mollusca > Gastropoda > Littorinimorpha > Ranellidae > Monoplex > Monoplex corrugatus. The sequence goes on along the minus strand of CM060311.1, from coordinate 51,832,246 downwards.
ATTTTCTCCAGTAGTTGTTCACAGAGGCAGGTAAAGTGTGTCTTGACAATCTTTAATCAGCCCTTCAGGGTGGTATGGACTGTTGTAGTAATATTGTTTTGGTGCCGATAAAGATCAGAAGAGAGTTTTTTAACGTGAGAAAACTGGTTAACACTGCCTTCATTGTGAAACTGGACAACACGTACTAGCGGGGAAAGTGTTGAAAAGGTGTGAATTGTTTAAGTTAGTGAAAAGCGCTCTGTCGATCTATCTGTTTGTCCGTGTCTGTCTTTGTCTGTCTGTCTCTGTCTGTCTGTCTGTCTTTGTGCCTGTCTGCTTGCCTGTCTGTCTCTGTTTCTGCCTGTCTGCCTCTGTCTTGTCTGTCTCCGTCTTTCTCTCTCATACATGCACAGACACACACACACACACACACACACACACACACACACACACACACACACACACACACACACACACACACACACACACAACCACTCATTCATTCACTCACGCACGCACATACACACACATACACACACACACACACGCACACGCACACACATATATATATATATATATATATATATATATATATATATATATAATGTATGTATGTATGTGTCTATGCATGCATGCATGCATGCTTGCACGCATGCATGCATGCATGTATGTATGTATATGTATGTATGTATGTATGTATGTATGTATATATGTAGGTATGCATGTATGTATGCATGTATGTGTATGTATTCGTATATGTATATATACACGAGGGAAATCTGAAAAATAAGATACGAACATTTTCTAATCAACAATATTTTACAGTTTTATTATAAAACGTTGTGCATAGATTACCAGCACTGCTTTACTGTTTTTCAACGTCGTAGTCGTCATCGAGATTGATGCATTTGTTCCGTCGGTGCACCATAGATTGATGTATTTGTCCTATCGGTGCACCATAGATTGATGTATTTGTCCTATTGGTGCACCACAGGTTGATGCATTTGTCCTTTTGGTGCACCACAGATTGATGCATTTGTACTATTGGTGCACCACAGATTGATGCATTTGTACTATTGGTGCACCACAGATTGATGTATTTGTCCTATTGGTGCACCACAGATTGATGTATTTGTCCTATTGGTGCACCACAGATTGATGTATTTGTCCTATTGGTGCACTACAGATTGATGTATTTGTCCTATTGGTGCACCACAGATTGATGTATTTGTCCTATCAGTGCATGAGTACAAGAATACCCTCCTTTAAAAACGTAACGTCAAGCGGCTAGAGCCACCCAAACACCTCTCCAACGATAGCATCATCTGTGTTGGTTGAACTGCTTCTGGCTTGATGTTATTTGAGTGGCTCATACAGATGATAATGTGAAGGAGCCAAGTCAGGACTGGTGGACCATCCCAACCATATGCTAGAACCATTCTTCTGTCAGCTTACCGTGTGAAGGCAGCGTTGTCGTGTACATGGTGACACAAACATCCTGATCTCTTTCGACAAGCATATTGCCTCAGTGTGTCCAGTACTTAATGGCATCTGACTGCGTTCACTGTCTGGCCGTGCCATTAGAAGCCCACGAGCAACTTGTGCAACCCAGAACACAGTTGCCATCAATACTGTGCTGACCGCTGAACTTTCATTTTTGGGGATAGATGATGCTTCTAGGTCATGGGATCGACCTTTGTGGGGTAACGTGATGCACTCCTCACCCATGTCTCATCGCTCATGACCATGTGCTCAAAAAGTCCCCACAAGCTCCAATATACCGTTCCAAAAGCTGAAAAGGAATGCCCATTTGTTAGAACTTGTGTTCTTTAGTCACTTATATTGTGACCCAACGAGATGACACTTTCTGATATATCCCAATTTCCGTGGACGATTTCACAGACCATTGACATTGGAAGATCAAGTTGTAAGCCATATCACAAAGTTTGTGCCGTCCATCCTCATGAATCAAAGCTTCAACGAGCACAATATTGTCATCTTTGTTGATGAATATGGATTCCTACACTAGGCTTGTCCTGCAGATTCCTACTCTCTGCTGTAAACACACTACACAGCAACAAGTTCACGGTGGATTTCTACGTGTTTTTTTTTCTTCCTTGGCATGCAGAAATAGTATTACGCCTCGCATCTATATTTATCCACTCTTCTGTGGAGGCAGCCATATTTGTTTTGACGTCACATAACTATGCCCTCAATATCAAGGCTGTTCTGGCTGTTGCAAGAAATATTGCATACCCTGCGTTTTCATTCCGATCGTGCTATCTATGCCATGTTTTTCAGACATCTATCTATCTATCTATCTATCTATCTATCTATCTACATGTATCTATCTATCTATCTATCTATCTATCTATCTATCTATCTACATGTATCTATCTATCTATCTATCTATCTATATCTATCTATCTATATCTATCTATCTATCTATCTATCTATCTAATACCTATCTGTAATTATGTTACGTATCTGTGTGTGTGTGTGTGTGTGTGTGTGCGTGTGTATGTGGTATTTATTTTCCATAGAGATAGATTAATTGTGTCTTGACAACCTCTATTGAATTGTTCAGTGGTGTGGAATTTGTTCTGGTAATATTGTTTTGCCTGCCGATGAAGATTAAACGGAACTTTTTACCCTGAGAAAACTTGTTAGCAGAGAACGGTTGCCGTCATAATGTTACCCGAAAACCGGCGATTATTTGAGGGAGGAGGGGGAATGGGCTAGTTATTCAGATCGAATAGAAGCCAGGCGTGTGTATGTGGATGAGTGTGTATGTGTGTGTGTGTGTGTGTGTGTGTGTGTGTGTGTGTGTGTGTGTGTGTGTGTGTGTGTGTGTTTTGTATGCGTTGTATATATATATATATATATATATATATATATATATATATATATATATATATATACACGTGTGTGTGTCGGTTTGTATGTGTGTGCCTGTCTGTCTTTTGTGTATGGGGTGAGTGGGTGGGGGCTCACAATTTTTCTGATGTCCCAAAATCTGGGTCAAAGTTTTTAAACAGATGACCTATTGGTACACAGACGAGCCATCCAAAAGAGTACGACACAGAGAAGTTTTCAATGTATATGTATGTTGGAGAAATTCAGAAGTAAAATGACATTACATTGCCAGCACCAGTTGGTGAGATGTGAATTGAACTGATTTCCCATTGTCAACTCAAACAAACGGGCACGACTGTTTGGGCAAGGCGTCAGGTCTGTGGTGACTGTGTTTCTTGAAGATTGTAATTACGGAAAACACATCAAAACCGTTTTATGGCTGTGTGCTCTTAACACATGCCCACCTTCCTCACCCTCACTCCTGCACTTCTGACTTAAAGCAGGGGCTAATTAATATAAACCCTGATATCCATGTGTCTGTCTGCATTCAGAATGTGGCAGCAAGGATGTCTCAGCTGCCTATGAGTTGATGTTTACTATGTTAAGGTAACGAAATCATTCTAACTGGCAGCCATTATTTCTTACATTTTCATTGGCCTGCCCAAATGTTTGGGTCATCTTAGCTTCATATTTTTAATTGAAAAATTCTTCTGACTGTTTTTGGATGGATTTTATTTGTAAATCTTGAATAAATTCATGTTATGTGCTCTCCCCAAGCAGTTGTAAAAGCTACAAATTTGAAAGCCCAGGACACAGATAAGCAAAATATGTTTAGGGCTGACTTCTTGACAGTTGAAATGATTTTAAATCTCCCAGTCCTTTTCCGTAAGACACTGTACGTTTTTTTTAGTTCATCAGGAAGAGAGAGAGTATTGCTAGGGCGTATTCGTTTTGCTTTTATTCTGTTGTCTTGGTAATACAATTGTCGCTGTGGGCGAGGTGTTGGGATGAGAAAACTGTGATGAAATTACTGTTCTTATGGTTGCCATGCCCGTTGGCATTTTCATCCATATTTCTCCTTTCCTGTTTTCCGTCTTTATTTGGAATAAGGGAGATTGGTTGAGATCGACGTGCTCCGGCTGATGTCTTTGTCCAAAAGAAACAAAGCAAAATAGAACAAAGCAAACAAACAAAACACAAAATCAGCCCACCAGCCATCCATCCAAACAACCAGCCTGCCAACCAGTCAATCAGCTAATCAATCAGCCACCAGCCGATCAAACAAAAAAGTGAATTAATATTCCAGAACTTTTGAAAGGGAAAGTCTGGTACACACATTTTATGCCTCTGATCCTCTGACTCTTCGCTTTCCACGCACTAAGCTCAATACCTATGGTCCACGAGCCTTCTCTGTTTCTGGTCCACTCTCCTGGAACAAACTTCCTCTCTCAGTCCGTCAGCAACCTACTTTTGTCTCCTTCAAGTCCGCTCTCAAAACTCACCTTTTCTCTCCTGCATAAAATCCTAACCTCACTCAACCCTCCCCTCTGCAGCCTGTCTCCGCTCGGAGGGAATCACATGGTTATAATATATAATTGTATGCTATGCTCTCTATAATTTTCCATTGCTTTTATTCTTGCTTTTATTGCTTTTATTCTTTCTCCCCATTTATAGCCATGCGTGTGTGTGTGTGTGTGTGTGTGTGTGTGTGTGTGTGTGTGTGTGTGTGTGTGTGGTCTGTGTGTGTGCGTGCGTGTGTGTGCGGGCGTGCGTGCCTGCGTGTGTGTCTGCTTCAGCGCTTAGATTTGATTTTATCAAGATTTTGCGCTATATAAATATTGTAATTATTATTATTATTATTAGTATTGATGGAAAATCATGACTATTTAAATAGAACAAAACAAGCGCAAATTTTCGGCCAACTAGCCTTTGTCAAGCGCGAACGCACGGTCACAAACAGATCACAAACACCAACCAATGGATAATAAAAACGGGACTAAAAACTTCCCTGCCGCCTCGTCCAATGTTTTGTTTTGTTGGATACGCGCTTATATTGGTTTTCTTGTTCTTCTGGTTCCTGTTTGCTTGGGCGCGGGCAGTCACACTTGTTTTGGATCTATTTAAATAGATAAAATCTAGCCCCCTTCCTCTTCTCTTTGTCTTTCTCTCCTGTTTTTGTGTTTTGGATGATTAGTGTGCGCCGTATAATTGAGGTTAGTTGTAAAAAAGCCATAGTGTACTTATTGTTTTACCCTCAGAAAAACAGAACTCGTTCGTTGTGTGTTTTTGTGTCTAAAATATAACACTAAGGATTTCACAATTGTTGATAGACGGATTTTTACGAAGTTTACCTCATAAGCTGTGAATACAGGAGACAAGGTTGTCATACTGTATTAATGGGGTTAGGGAAATGACAAATGTTTAGTGGTCCTTTTTTAAGACAAGTACATGTATAGGCAAGGTTAATTTTTCTCCGCAGAGTACCCTTCAGTTCCTTTGTGCGCACTGTTCGCGTGGTGTGCGTGCGTGCGTGCGTGCTTTTGTGTGTGTGGATGCTTGTCTGTATTGCTTTTTATGTATTGCTTTATTTTGTTTTATTTAGAGAGAGTTTAGTCATGTAGCTGCCCCCCCCCCCCCCCCCCCCCCCCCGTTGGAATGCCAGGGGCCTTTTTAGTATTAACAGTATCCCTACCTTCCAGAAGTACTATGCTAAAAATTTCCTTTTTTCTATCACTCTATTTGTTTATGCCTTGATCCTTTGCTTTCTGCCATCTCACCCATAGCCTTGCTGATTCATTCAGCTTTATGTTTTCAGAAAGCGTTACATATTTTCTGTCGATTAGAATTGATAATTGGATTTATCTATCTATCTATCTATCTATCTATCTATCTATCTATCTATCTATCTACTATCTATCTATTATCTATCTATCTATCTATCTGTCTATTTATCTATCTATCTATCTATCTATCTATCTATCTATCTATCTATCTATTTATCTATCCATCTATCTATCCGTCCGTCCGTCCGTCCGTACGTACGTATGTCCGTCTGTCCGTCTGTCTGTATCATTTTTAACTCTAAGGACATGTGAAGTGTTTAGTAGCAATGTAAATGTTGTACTATCGGCCAGTTTTTATTGTGTTTTTATAAACTTAATTATGTTTATGTATTTGTATTAAGATTTTTGGGATTAATTTCCTATGTGATAAACTCGGCGGAATGGCTGAGGCCACGTGGATATCCTGACACTATTGCATTAAAGCAGTGATAGGTGTTCTTAATTTTATTTTCGTTTTTACTCCCCCTCTCCCCCCCCCCCCCCCCACGATCATTGATGTGTTTAGATAAGTTTTATTTGAGATGATTATAGACCTGATGTGCTTGTGAGCAGACAGCTGTTTTTTTTTTAAAGAAGACGAAGAAGAGTAAGAATGGTAAATAATAATAACAATAATTATGGTAATGACGACAACGACGATGATGATTATGATAATGATAATAAAAATAATAAGAACAACACTACTACTACTACTGCTACTACTACTACCACTAATATTAATAATGATAGTAATAATGATAATAATAATGATAATGATAGCTCACGTAGTTTGACTGTTTCGTTTCACAATTTGTTTGGAACAAACAGCTATATGTCCAGTCCAGAAAACGACGCTGAATGGATGTCAGTTCAGTCACATGGGGTTCCGGCTTCAGTTGTCTCTTGAACTGTATATTTCTGTCATGCAATGAGAGACTGTGACTAAGTCAGCATAATAAGTAAAGGTTGTCACTCCTAATGGCAACAAACAGAACATTAAACACTAGTCGCCGTTAGCACAGTGGACTACCGACTGGAAGGTTGCGGGTTCGAATCCCCACCAGTCCTTTCAAAAATCATTGTAGGATTTTTTTTTGGGGGGGGGGGGGGGGGCTCTAACCGCCTCCTACCCAGAGTTGGGCTGCTATGAGCTCATTTGGAAGACTGGAACCACACAGTCGAGTCTCATCCTCTTCACGGATGCGTCAATGAAGGTGTTGCTGAACTCTTCTGACCAGCACTGCAGGTGTCAGTATCTCTCGGGCCTGGTTGACACCAGGATGTATTATGATAAAAAGCATAGAGTACGCAGTCTCAGCTCTATATGGAACTCCATAGTATCATGATTATCATCCGCATCGACATCATCGTCACCGCAATATAAAAACTGTGCCAGCTTCTGTGGCCATAAAGGTGACGCAGAAAATGGGCCGAAAAAAAGAAAGGTGAGCACAAAGGTAACCCCCCCCCCCCCCCCCCTGAGTGCGATGACCCTCCAAAAACAAACAAACAAACAAACAAAAAAACACCAGAAAATTAAACAGCAAATGAAAAAAACAAAGAAAGAAAAAGCCAGGCAGCCAACCTGTCAACCAGACACGGACAAGCTTGAATGGTAGATCATATTGTTTGCCGTCGTGATGTGTTACATGGAATGGTCCACTGTAGAACTACAACTGTTTGAACTCACCAAGCTGTAGACTCCAGTAAGTGTAGTGAGCAACAGCAGCAAACAGCAAGGCTGCCCATAGTTTTAATTAAAGTGTGTGTTGTGTGTGTGTGTGTGTGTGTGTGTGTGTGTGTGTGTTGTGTGTGTGTGTGTGTGTATGTGTGTGTGTGTCTGTGTCTGTGTGTATGCCTCTGTGTGTGTGTGTGTATGTGTGTGTGTGTGTGCCTCTGTGTGTGTGTGTTTATGTGTGTGTGTGCGTGCGCGCGCGTAGCTCGTTGTGCATGTTTGTGTGTCTGTATACACTACAACGATGACGATTTAACCTTTTACAACAACAACAGTTGTTGGTTTTTTTTGTGTGTGTTTTTTTTGTCGGTCTTTGTGGCTACATGTTTAGACAGCAGGACAACGGTCCACATGATATCATCAAAGCCAGCAACCCGAATGAAAGTGTCAAAGAAAAACAAATATGACCAAGATGACAATCATCACTGGCGGACTCAAGGAGGAGAACGGTTGCCCGGGAAACCAGACGATTCCAACATGTCTGTCTGTGTAATGGAGTAGGGGAGCAGCAGAAGTTTCCCAACTAGGAGAGAGGAAGACATTTATCATTTTTGGCAGCAGAAACGAAATCAAAGTTGTGGGATATTGGGTGTCGGAATGTCTGCAATTCGTTTATAGAATGTGTCAGTGAGGAGAGTTTTGGAAGGTTCTTGAACTGGATTACACAAATGAAAAGGGAATTTTTTTTTACCAGAGTGATGTTCTGTGAGTATGTGTAGGTGTGTGTGTGTGTGTGTGTGTGTGTGTGTGTGTGTGTGTGTGTGTGTGTGTGTGTGTGTGTGTGTGTGTGTGTGTGTGTGTGTGTGTAGCTGAGCGTCTCGGATTTGTCTGTCTGCATGTCTACCCGTCTGTTCCCATGGCAGTTCTACACGCCATCCGTACACCTTGTTATATTGCAGGTATCTCACCCAGCTCTGCTGACGTAAAGTGTTGTCATTCGTTGGAAACGTTACGTGATGAAGTTAGTTCTGTTTCATCTTTTTAAACGCTTCACGAAGACTGCTCGGCCCAAAATTTGAACGGTTGTTGCTTTTTTCATCGTGTGTTTTCATGATTTTTTCACACACCTCAGATTTAGTTTTCCAAGTTTTGCCACCATTCTGCGTCATCGCCTCGTTTGATTTCGTAACTAGACGTGTTCGAGCGAAATAAGCTGCAGCAGCAAACAAGATCCACCATTTGTCTCTGAGCATGGCAGCAAGCAGTTCACCGTTCTGAGGTCGACCCACTCTTTGGTGTTTTGTCATCCAGTTGTTCTTCTGTTGACCTCGGTCATGGCTTCCTTTCTGAAGGACTGTCTTGGACAATGTGTCATAGCGGATTATATGACCAAATGAAGCAAGCTTGTGCTGTTTCACTGTCGCCAGAAGCGGTTCCTGTGAACCCAGCAAGATGTTGGCCTTGTTCTACAGGAGATATATGCAGCAGTATGTTCATGCATTTGGTCGTCAAAGGCTTGAATTCTTAGAATCAGTAAGCAGTGTCGAGTTTCACACCCTTAGAGAACGACATTTCAGACCTCAGATGATTTGTTCGCTCGAAGGGGTGTGGAAAAAAGAAACAAAGTATGAAAACAGAAATAAGGCATGAAAAACTACAGCAAGATGTGAAAGACAAGCCAGGTGGGAAAGACAGAAGCCAGGTGTGAAAGACAGAAGCCAGGTGTGACAGACAGAAGCCAGGTGTGACAGACAGAAAGATGTGAAAGACAGAAACCAGGTGTGACAGACAGAAACCAGGTGACAGATAGAAACCAGGAGTGGCAGAAAGAAACCAGGTGTGACAGACAGAAACCAGGTGTGACAGACAGAAACCAGGTGTGACAGACAGAAACCAGGTGTGGCAGAAAGAAACCAGGTGTGACAGACAAAAACAAGATGTGAAAGCAGAAACAAGACGTAAAATACAAAACTAAGGTATCAATTATAGAATACTTTCCAAGAGAAGGATATGATTATAATACGAATGATTTGAACTTGAATAGTGTGGAATTGGCGACGAAATTGGTGGTACCGTTTTTCCCGATACTGGCAGTTTGAAATTCTAATACGCGATTGCTGCTACTGACAACGTGGCGAAAAGTATAATAACTGTAGACGCCTTGCATGACCTGGTTCTATTGTGGATGTTTCTGGAAATGGGAAAGGAACAAACCTTGACATTGACATATTGACTTTGCCGGATCTCTGAGAGAGAGAGAGAGAGAGAGAGAGAGAGAGAGAGAGAGAGAGAGAGAGAGAGAGAGAGAGAGAGAGAGAGAGAGAGCTGTCAGAAGTTTTATTTGTCAAGTTACCTGCTTTGGCGAAATAATGAGGCACTGCAAAAGATTATAGAGGGGATCACACACATACACACACAAGCGCGCGCGCACACACACACACACACACACACACACACACACACACACACACACACACACACACACAGAGAGAGAGAAACACACACACACACACACATACACAGGTAGAGAGAGAGAGAGAGAGAGAGAGAGAGAGAGGGCAGTGAAATAATGAAATCGAAGATATGGTAGTCTTTTAATACAAGGAGATTGCACAGTTGTCTCAGAGAGAGAGAGAGACAGAGAGAGAGACAGAGACAGAGAGAGAGGGCAGGAAATCGGAGGAAGTATATAACATTTTCCCAAATAATTGAGGAATAAACATTGACAGATAGATATTTTGCGGTAGAAAGCAACACACCACAATAGCCTTCAAATCGTGCCGTGAACAGAAATAGATATACTAGTAGTACGCCAAGTCTATGATAAAGTAAGGTGTCATTTGAGGATATCGCAAAACGCCAGCATAACCAAACACTTGTGGACAAAACAGTAACAACCACACCCCAAACCAACAGATACAAAGTGACAACCTGTTCTAACAATCTTCTTCCTCCTCTTCTTGTCCCTTAACTCCGCACCAAGGCATTGTTCATGGGATTCGTCCAGCTCTGTCGGTTGTATGTCAAAGCCTGGGTCTCTGCAAATGGTTTCTCTGCCATTTTGCAATGTCTTCTTTGTTTTTCATCTCTCACCCGCTTACCCACCCCTGTTTTCTTCTCTTAACAATTTCCTTTACTTCTAGGATTGATTTAGCAAGGCCATTGAATCTTGTTACAAAGCCATACCAACGTAGAACACTAATGAGCTACCCTCTTGTTAAAAAAAAAAGCGAGCACTAGGACTTTTCGCATTGCAAATATCAACGCGGCCGAAAAACTGAAATGTAAAGGTGTTAAAATTTAACAGTATGTGTGTTGTATGAACACTTTCTTTTAAGAAATGTGAACAGAAAAAGAAAAAAAGTTCAATATAAATAAGGCAGATACGTGTGACAAGTATCACCATTCACAGCTTCAGGCTGTTGTTTGATCACGTAATTAAGCATGGTCTGTAATGCTCAAGCTTCTGTCTTTTTTCTATATTCAGTGAAATGTCGCCTTTATGCGATAAGTTAATGGAATATCAAGGAAGCCGGTTTTTATATTAGTACTAACGAAATTTGTTTGAGAACGCTTAACCTCCCCCCTTTTTTTAATTTATGGCTGTGTATATGCTGTTTTAAGCTACTTTCGTTATGTCTCTTTGTATCTTACGGCAGTATAAATATATATATTACATAAGTACACCATAGTTCGGATACCAGTGATTGAATTCTAAACGAATCTGAACTTCACACAAATTGTGGTATAAAATCCGTAAAATGTTTTCTTTAAGTAATTGTAAAAACACATATTGATATAGATGTATATGAACAACAGTTATTTGGGGCAACATGAACTTTTCTATCCATTGTATGTCTATGGTTACACTAATGTTGAGCTTCCACCAAAAGGCGCTCAAACCACAGTATTTTGAGATATTCCCTTGATTGTAAGGTACAAACCCTTGAGTATCAGTAGACACATTCAGTATGAAAGTCAGGTATATTTCTATTAGGTTCTCATTTTAGGCACTTGTTTTTTCCCCGTGTGACCTTGACCTTACCGCCTTGACTTCCAAACGTGTGCATTTGCAATGGTGCACACCTTAGGTCTGAGCATAACCGTCATGTAAACCCATTTTTGACACACACACGCACGCGCGGGCGCACACACACACACACACACACACCACACAACACACACACACCACACACACACACACACACACACACAACGCACGCACGCACAACATACATGTACACATACACACACACAATGTATGGTATACATACACACACAAACACACACAACACACACACACACACACACACACAAACACTCACACTAACGTGTGTGAATAGACGTAAAAGAAATAACGTACGATCACACACACCCCAGGTCGATAAAAACTTCCCTTTCCCAACATGATGTGTTAGAGAAGGACGCAATCTTCCCTTTCCCAACATGATGTGTTAGAGAAGGACGCAATCTTCCCTTTCCCAACATGATGTGTTAGAGAAGGACGCCGTCTTCCCTTTCCCAACATGATGTGTTAGAGAAGGACGCCGTCTTCCCTTTCCCAACATGATGTGTTAGAGAAGGACGCCGTCTTCCCTTTCCCAACATGATGTGTTAGAGAAGGACGCCGTCTTCCCTTTCCCAACATGATGTGTTAGAGAAGGACGCCGTCTTCCCTTTCCCAACATGATGTGTTAGAGAAGGACGCCGTCTTCCCTTTCCCAACATGATGTGTTAGAGAAGGACGCCGTCTTCCCTTTCCCAACATGATGTGTTAGAGAAGGACGCCGTCTTCCCTTTCCCAACATGATGTGTTAGAGAAGGACGCCGTCTTCCCTTTCCCAACATGATGTGTTAGAGAAAGACGCAATCTTCCCTTTCCCAACATGATGTGTTAGAGAAGGACGCAATCTTCCCTTTCCCAACATGATGTGTTAGAGAAGGACGCAATCTTCCCTTTCCCAACATGATGTGTTAGAGAAGGACGCAATCTTCCCTTTCCCAACATGATGTGTTAGAGAAGGACGCCGTCTTCCCTTTCCCAACATGATGTGTTAGAGAAGGACGCCGTCTTCCCTTTCCCAACATGATGTGTTAGAGAAGGACGCCGTCTCCCCTTTCCCAACATGATGTGTTAGAGAAGGACGCAATCTTCCCTTTCCCAACATGATGTGTTAGAGAAGGACGCCGTCTTCCCTTTCCCAACATGATGTGTTAGAGAAGGACGCAGTCTTCCCTTTCCCAACATGATGTGTTAGAGAAGGACGCCGTCTTCCCTTTCCCAACATGATGTGTTAGAGAAGGACGCAATCTTCCCTTTCCCAACATGATGTGTTAGAGAAGGACGCAATCTTCCCTTTCCCAACATGATGTGTTAGAGAAGACGCAATCTTCCCTTTCCCAACATGATGTGTTAGAGAAGGACGCAATCTTCCCTTTCCCAACATGATGTGTTAGAGAAGGACGCAATCTTCCCTTTCCCAACATGATGTGTTAGAGAAGGACGCCGTCTTCCCTTTCCCAACATGATGTGTTAGAGAAGGACGCAATCTTCCCTTTCCCAACATGATGTGTTAGAGAAGGACGCCGTCTTCCCTTTCCCAACATGATGTGTTAGAGAAGGACGCAATCTTCCCTTTCCCAACATGATGTGTTAGAGAAGGACGCAATCTTCCTTTTCCCAACATGATGTGTTAGAGAAGGACGCAATCTTCCCTTTCCCAACATGATGTGTTAGAGAAGGACGCCGTCTTCCCTTTCCCAACATGATGTGTTAGAGAAGGACGCAATCTTCCCTTTCCCAACATGATGTGTTAGAGAAGGACGCCGTCTTCCCTTTCCCAACATGATGTGTTACTGGAAGATTGCGTCCTTCTCTAACACATCATGTTGGGAAAGGGAAGATTGCGTCCTTCTCTAACACATCATGTTGGGAAAGGGAAGATCTTCCCTTTCTCCCTGCCCTCCAAAAACGGGAAATCGAAAAAACAAAACAAAACAAAACACAAGGAAAAACGAAGAAAATCCATCGGCAACAAAACCTATTGAGTAAAGGAAAAAGAAAAAAAAAACTACCATACAACAAGAGAAACGAAAAATTCAACCAATCAACCGTCTAAACAAAAACAGCAGCCATGGCGTTGTGCGATTTACGGTGCGTATATCGTAAGAAACTATAGTCTGTGCAACCGCTGTTGAAACACTGCACGGTATAAGTAGCTGTGGACTGTAATACCAGAATGCCCAACACTGGTACCATTCATTTCTGTTGTTTGCCATCTTCAAACATTGACTGTAAAGGGGGCAGCAGGTTTGAAACGATCCATACTTTTCAATAGAAGACAAGTCGATTTTTTTTCATCCGACAGAACGCTGAAGAGGCAGCTTGACATCATAATAAAAAAAATATCAAATGTGAGGAGAGAAGGGGAGACTGCGTCCTTCTCTAACACATCATGTTGGGAAAGGGGAAGACGGCGTCCTTCTCTAACACATCATGTTGGGAAAGGGAAGATTGCGTCCTTCTCTAACACATCATGTTGGGAAAGGGAAGACGGCGTCCTTCTCTAACACATCATGTTGGGAAAGGAAGATTGCGTCCTTCTCTAACACATCATGTTGGGAAAGGGAAGATTGCGTCCTTCTCTAAACACATCATGTTGGGAAAGGGAAGATTGCGTCCTTCTCTAACACATCATGTTGGGAAAGGGAAGATTGCGTCCTTCTTCTAACACATCATGTTGGGAAAGGGAGACGGCGTCCTTCTCTAACACATCATGTTGGGAAAGGGAAGACGGCGTCCTTCTCTAACACATCATGTTGGGAAAGGGAAGATTGCGTCCTTCTCTAACACATTATGTTGGGAAAGGGAAGATTGCGTCCTTCTCTAACACATCATTTTGGGAAAGGGAAGATGCGTCCTTCTCTAACACATCATGTTGGGAAAGGGAAGATTGCGTCCTTCTCTAAAACATCATGTTGGGAAAGGGAAGAACGGCGTCCTTCTCTAACACATCATGTTGGGAAAGGAGAGATTGCGTCCTTCTCTAACACATCATGTTGGGAAAGGGAAGATTGCGTCCTTCTCTAACACATCATGTTGGGAAAGGGAAGATTGCGTCCTTCTCTAACACATCATTTGGGAAAGGGAGATGCGTCCTTCTCTAACACATCATTTGGGAAAGGGAAGAGGCGTCCTTCTCTATCACTCATGTTGGGAAAGGGAAGATTGCGTCTTTCTAACACATCTGTTGGGAAAGGAGATTGCTCCTTCTCTAACACAATGTTGGGAAAGGGTAGCTCATGTTGGGAAAACAGTCATGTTGGAACAATGGGAGGAGCGTCCTTCTCAACACATCATGTTGGGAAAGGGAAGGCGTCCTTCTCTAACACATCTGTTGGGAAGGGAAGATGCGTCCTTCTCTAACACATCATGTTGGGGAAAGGGAAGACGGCGTCCTTACACATCATGTTGGGAAAGGGAAAGATTCGTCCTTCTCTAAAAACATCATGTTGGGAAAGGGAAGACGGCGTCCTTCTCTAACACATCATGTTGGGAAAGGGAAGACGGCGTCCTTCTCTAACACATCATGTTGGGAAAGGGAAGACTGCGTCCTTCTCTAACACATCATGTTGGGAAAGGGGAAGAGCGCCTTCTCTCAAACATCATGTTGGGAAAGGGAAGGACGGGTCTTCTCTAACTCATTGAAAGACGGTCTCCTAACCTCTCTAAAACTCATCTTCGTGAAAGGGACAGATTGGGTATTCTGAAACTCTTTGGAAATAGTGGGAAGGGCGACGTCTTCTCTAAACATCATGTTGGGAAAGGGAGTGCGTCCTTCTAACACTATGTTGGGAAAGGGAAACGGCGTCCTTCTCTAACACATCATGTTGGGAAAGGGAAGATGCGTCCTTCTCAACACATCATGTTGGGAAAGGGAAGATCGTCCTTCTCTAACACATCATGTTGGGAAAGGGAGACGGCGTCCTTCTCTAACACATCATGTTGGAGGGAAAGGAGATTGCGTCTCTCTAACACACATGTTGGGAAGGGAAGACGGCGTCCTTCTCTAACACATCATGTTGGGAAAGGGAAGACTGCGTCCTTCTCTAAACACATCATGTGGGAAAGGGAAGATTGCGTCTTCTTACACATCATGTTGGGAAAGGGAATGAAGCCTTTGAAAAGGGAAGGAGTCCTTGCTTAACATCTCATGTATGGGAAAGGGAAGGCGTCCTTCTCTAACATCATGTTGGGAAAGGGAAGATGGTCCTTCTCTAACAATCTGTTGGGAAAGGGAAGATTGCGTCCTTCTCAACATCATGTTGGGAAGGGAAACGGTTCTAACATCATTTAAGCAACATCGCTTGAAAGAAAGCGTCCTTCTTAAGAACATGTTGGGAAAGGGAAGACGGCGTCCTTCTTAACACATGTTGGAAATGGAGATAGCGGAAAGATCATTGGCGTACTCTCCTCTACACATTATGTTGGAAAGGGAAGAGCGTCGGGGAAGGCCTTCACACTCTGTGGAAGGAGTGCTTCTAACTCATGTGGAGGGAAGATGGTCTTTCTACATCGTGGAAAGGAAGGTCTTCTCAATATGTGGAAGGGAGGTCTTACACATATGTGGGAGGAAGATGCCTTCTCTAACAATCATTGGAAGGAGGCTTCTTAAACTCATTTGAAAGGAAGATTGTCTTCTAAACTATTGGAGGGAGAGTCTTCATTGTTGGAAGGAGGCTTCTAACTTGGAGGAGCTCTTAACATAGTGGAAGGGGAGCTTAAAGTTGAAGGAGATGCGCTTCTCACATTTGGAAAGGAGGCGTCTTCTCTAACAATTGAAGGAGAGTCCTTTCACACTATGTGGAAAGGAAGCTCTTCTCTAACACTCATGTTGGAAAGGAAGACGCGTCTTCCTAACACATCATTTGGAAAGGAGAGCGTCCTTCTCTAAACTATGTTGGAAGGGAGAGGTCTTCTTAACACATCATGTTGGAAAGGGAGATGCGTCTCTCTAACACATCATTGGAAAGGGAGAGTCTTCAACCTATGTTGGAAGGGAAGAGCGTCTCTAACCATCATGTGGGAAGGGAGAGCGTCCTTCTCAATGTTGGAGGGGCGTCTCCCTTGAAGGAGCGTCTTCCAACTCTGGAAGGAAGAGCTCACACTCAGTGGGAAGGAAGTCTTAAAATCTTGAAGGAGTTCGTCCTTCTCTAACACATCATGTTGGGAAAGGGAAGATGGCGTCCTTCTCTAACACATCATGTTGGGAAAGGGAAGACGGCGTCCTTCTCTAACACATCATGTTGGGAAAGGGAAGACTGGCGTCCTTCTCTAACACATCATGTTGGGAAGGAAAGGGTGAAATTGCGTCCTTCTCTAAACACATCATGTTGGGAAAGGGAGATCGGCGTCCTTCTCTAAACACTCATGTTGGGAAAGGGAAGATTGCGTCCTTCTCTAAACACATCATGTTGGGAAAGGGAAGACGGCGTCCTTCTCTAACACATCATGTTGGGAAAGGGAAGATGGCGTCCTTCTCTAACACATCATGTTGGGAAAAGGGAAGATTGCGTCCTTCTCTAACACATCATGTTGGGAAAGGGAAGATTGCGTCCTTCTCTAAACACATCATGTTGGGAAAGGGAAGATTGCGTCCTTCTCTAACACATCATGTTGGGAAAGGGAAGATTGCGTCCTTCTCTAACACATCATGTTGGGAAAGGGAAGACGGCGTCCTTCTCTAACACATCATGTTGGGAAAGGGAAGATTGCGTCCTTCTCTAACACATCATGTTGGGAAAGGGAAGATGCGTCCTTCTCTAACACATCATGTTGGGAAAGGGAAGATCTGGCGTCCTTCTCTAAACACATCATGTTGGGAAAGGGAAGAT
Organism: Monoplex corrugatus; assembly: GCA_030674185.1. Taxonomy (NCBI): domain Eukaryota; kingdom Metazoa; phylum Mollusca; class Gastropoda; order Littorinimorpha; family Ranellidae; genus Monoplex; species Monoplex corrugatus. The sequence continues at coordinate 51,815,020 of CM060311.1, read as the reverse complement.
TGGCGTCCTTCTCTAACACATCATGTTGGAAAGGGAAGATTGCGTCCTTCTCTAACACATCATGTTGGGAAAGGGAAGATTGCGTCCTTCTCTAACACATCATGTTGGGAAAGGGAAGACGGCGTCCTTCTCTAACACATCATGTTGGGAAAGGGAAGATTGCGTCCTTCTCTAACACATCATGTTGGGAAAGGGAAGACGGCGTCCTTCTCTAACACATCATGTTGGGAAAGGGAAGATTGCGTCCTTCTCTAACACATCATGTTGGGAAAGGGAAGATTGCGTCCTTCTCTAACACATCATGTTGGGAAAGGGGAGACGGCGTCCTTCTCTAACACATCATGTTGGGAAAGGGGAGACGGCGTCCTTCTCTAACACATCATGTTGGGAAAGGGAAGACTGCGTCCTTCTCTAACACATCATGTTGGGAAAGGGAAGACTGCGTCCTTCTCTAACACATCATGTTGGGAAAGGGAAGACGGCGTCCTTCTCTAACACATCATGTTGGGAAAGGGAAGACGGCGTCCTTCTCTAACACATCATGTTGGGAAAGGGAAGACGGCGTCCTTCTCTAACACATCATGTTGGGAAAGGGAAGACGGCGTCCTTCTCTAACACATCATGTTGGGAAAGGGAAGACGGCGTCCTTCTCTAACACATCATGTTGGGAAAGGGAAGATTGCGTCCTTCTCTAACACATCATGTTGGGAAAGGGAAGATTGCGTCCTTCTCTAACACATCATGTTGGGAAAGGGAAGATTGCGTCCTTCTCTAACACATCATGTTGGGAAAGGGAAGATTGCGTCCTTCTCTAACACATCATGTTGGGAAAGGGAAGATTGCGTCCTTCTCTAACACATCATGTTGGGGAGAGGGGGTTTGGAGATAGGCGAGATGAGGCATTCCGTTTATGAAAACAGCGGTCGATGCCAGTTACAGATTCATTGTGCTCAAGACGTCCATACACCACTGGAATGACTCCATGTATGTGTTAAGCCCACAAAACGTCGACAGTGATGACAATCTTGTGTGTCAGCTGATAATGACATTATCATAGTGTACCTTTGACAATGACATTATCATAATGTTTCAGTTGGTAATGACACCATTATAGTGTGCCATTGACAATGACATTATCATAGTGTACCATTGACAGTGACAAGATCATAGTGTACCATTGACAATGACACCATCATAATGTTTCAGTTGATAATGACACCATCATAGTGTGCCATTGACAATGACATTATCATAATGTTTCAGTTGATAATGACACCATTATAGTGTGCCATTGACAATGGCATTATCATAGTGTACCATTGACAGTGACAAGATCATAGTGTGCCATTGACAATGACACCATAATGTTTCAGTTGATAATGACACCATCATAGTCTGCCACTGACAAATGACACCATCTTAATGTTTCAGTTGATAATGACACCATCATAGTCTGCCACTGACAAATGACACCATCTTAATGTTTCAGTTGATAATGACACCATCATAGTCTCTGTCTGACAAATGACACCATCTTAATGTTTCAGTTGATAATGACACCATCATAGTCTGCCACTGACAAATGACACCATCTTAATGTTTCAGTTGATAATGACACCATCATAGTCTGCCACTGACAAATGACACCATCTTAATGTTTCAGTTGATAATGACACCATCATAGTGTGCCGTTGACAATGAGATCATCATAGTGTGTTGGTTGTCAGTGACATCATTATAATGTGTCGGTTGACAAGGACGACATCCTAATGAATCAGTGACAACATTCTAGTGTGACAATTGACAAATGACATTTTAGTGTGTCAGTTGACAATGACAAGATTAGAGTGTGCCACATGACAATGACAACATCATAGTCTTTCAGTTGACAGTAACAGTATAGTGTCATATGACAATGACGTCATCATATAGTGTCAGTTGGCAATGACATCATCATAGTGTCAGTTTACATTGACATCATCCTAATGTGTTGACAAGTGACATCATCATGGAGTGTCAGTTGGCAATGACATCATCATAGTATCAGTTTACATTGACATCATCCTAGTGTGTTAGTTGACAGTAACATCATCGTAGTGTGTTAGTTGACAGTGACATCATCATAGAGTGCCAGTTGGTAATGGCATCATCATAGTATCAGTTCACATTGACATCATACTAGTGTGTCAGTTGACAATGACATCATTTTAGAGTGTCAGCTGAAAGTGATATCATCCTAGTGTGTCAGTTGACAGTGACATCATCTTAGTGTGTCAGTTGACAGTGACATCATCCTGATGTGTCAGTTGACAGTGACATCATCATAGTGTCAGTAAACAATGACATCATCATAGAGTGTCAATTGACAATGACATCATCATAGTGTGTCAGTTGACAATGACAGCATCATTGTGTGTCAGGTGAAAATGACAATATCATTGTGTGTCAGGTGAAAATGACAACATCATAGCGTATCAGTTGACAATGACCTCATCGTAGTGTATCACTTGATAGCGACATCATCCCATAGTGTATCACTTGACAGTGACATCATCCCATAGTGTATCACTTGACAGTGACATCATCCCATAGTGTGTCAGTTGACAATGACCTCATCGTAGTGTATCATTTGATAGCGACATTATCCCATAGTGTATCACTTGACAGTGATATCATCCCATAGTGTATCACTTGACAGTGACATCATCCCATAGTGTGTCAGTTGACAATGACCTCATCGTAGTGTATCACTTGACTGCGACATCATCCCATAGTGTATCACTTGACAGTGACATCATCCCATAGTGTATCACTTGACAATGACACATCCCATAGTGTGTCAGTTGACAATGACCTCATCGTAGTGTATCACTTGACAATGACATCATCCCATAGTGTATCACTTGACAGCGACATCATCCCATAGTGTATCACTTGACAGTGACATCATCCCATAGTGTATCAGTTGACAATGACACATCCCATAGTGTGTCAGTTGACAATGACCTCATCGTAGTGTATCACTTGACAATGACACATCCCATAGTGTATCACTTGACAGCGACATCATCCCATAGTGTATCAGTTGACAGTGACATCATCCCATAGTGTATCAGTTGACAATGACCTCATCGTAGTGTATCACTTGACAATGACACATCCCATAGTGTATCAGTTGACAATGACCTCATCGTAGTGTATCACTTGACAATGACACATCCCATAGTGTATCAGTTGACAATGACACATCCCATAGTGTGTCAGTTGACAATGACCTCATCGTAGCGTATCACTTGACAATGATATCATCCCATAGTGTATCACTTGACTGCGACATCATCCCATAATGTATCACTTGACAGTGACATCATCCCATAGTGTATCACTTGACTGCGACATCATCCCATAGTGTATCACTTGACAGTGACATCATCCCATAGTGTATCAGTTGACAATGACCTCATCGTAGTGTATCACTTGACAATGATATCATCCCATAGTGTATCACTTGACAATGATATCATCCCATAGTGTATCACTTGACAGTGACATCATCCCATAGTGTATCACTTGACAGCGACATCATCCCATAGTGTATCACTTGACAGTGACATCATCCCATAGTGTATCACTTGACAATGACACATTCCATAGTGTATCACTTGACAGTGACACATCCCATAGTGTATCAGTTGACAATGACACATTCCATAGTGTATCACTTGACAATGACACATCCCATAGTGTGTCTGTTGACAATGACACATTCCATAGTGTATCACTTGACAATGACACATCCCATAGTGTATCAGTTGACAATGACACATCCCATAGTGTGTCAGTTGACAATGACCTCATCGTAGTGTATCACTTGACAATGACATCATCCCATAGTGTATCACTTGACAGCGACATCATCCCATAGTGTATCACTTGACAGTGACATCATCCCATAGTGTATCAGTTGACAATGACACATCCCATAGTGTGTCAGTTGACAATGACCTCATCGTAGTGTATCACTTGACAATGACACATCCCATAGTGTGTCAGTTGACAATGACCTCATCGTAGTGTATCACTTGACTGCGACATCATCCCATAGTGTGTCACTTGACAGTGACATCATCCCATAGTGTATTACTTGACAATGACACATCCCATAGTGTGTCAGTTGACGATGACCTCATCGTAGTGTATCACTTGACAATGACATCATCCTATCGTGTATAAACTCCAGCTTAATGACGACAAGACGGAAGCTATCCTCATTGGCACCCGTCAGAAACTTTCTCAGCTGCCCCCTTTTCTCTCTCATTATGTAACGCATCAGTCCCAATTTCTGACTCAGCTAAAAACCTTGGTGTCTGCCTTGACTCTACCCTCTCCATAAACAACTTTGTTTCTCAAACTGCCAGATCTTGCTACTATCACCTCCATCGTATAAGCCTGATCAGGAAGTATCTCTCTGTTGAAACAACTGCAAAACTCGTTCTCTCCTTCATACTGTCTCGCATTGACTGTTGCAATTCACTCCTGTCTGGTCTTCCTGCCTCCACCATCCACATCCTACAGCGCATTCAAAACAATGCTGCACGCCTTGTACTCGAAAAGAAAAAAGCTGACCACATTTCTCCTCTCCTGGCACAACTTCACTGGCTCCCTGTATCAAAGCGCATACAGTACAAACTAGACACCATGTGCTACAAAAGCCTCAATAACGCAGCCCCGATTACCTGTCAAGCCTACTTGAGATCTATCTTCCCTCACGTACCCTCCGCTCTGCCTCCGATCCTCTGACTTTTCGCTTTCCACGCACTAAGCTCAGTACCTACGGTCCACGAGCCTTCTCTGTTTCTGGTCCACTCTCCTGGAACAAACTTCCTCTCTCAGTCCGTCAGCAACCTACTTTTGTCTCCTTCAAGTCCGCTCTCAAAACTCACCTTTTCTCCTCTGCATGAAATCCTGACCTCACTCATCCCCCTCTGTAGCCTGTCTCCGCTCGGAGTGGAGTCACATTGTAATATATATTTGTATATAATATGCTCTCTATAATTTTCCATTGCTTTTATTCTTTTTCCCCATTTATAGCCATGTGTGAGTGTGTGTGCGCGCGTGCGTATGTGTATGTTCGGCGCTTAGATTTGATTTCTATCAAGATTTTGCGCTATATAAATATTGTAATTATTGTTATTATTATTATAACTTGACAGTGACATAATCCCATAATGTGTCAATTGACAACGACAACATGATAGTGTGTCAGATGGAAGTGCCAACATTATAGAGTGTTTTTTGACAATGACATGACACTGAAAATGATACTGTATTTTCCGTATGTTATGTCCTAATAGTCATTTTTTCAAACTTGCCGTCGCTAATGTACGTTTAACATGCCCAGAACTAAACAGTATTGAAAAAGAAATACATCAATAATTCAGTAAAAAGACATAAAGCATGATGGTTTTGTATGAATATATCTACTGATAATTGTCACAATAAATGATTGCCGGTGTTAGTCTTGAATGCGTGTAGTCTGTAATGGGAATTACAACCACCAACTATATAAACTAGTATACTAGTAATACACTCGCTTCTCCTTCATACTGACAGTAAATATGTCCGATGTTAGATAATGGTATTTACATAACTCTTGTTGAGTGTGTGAAGTAATGATTTATAGTGTATCAGTGAATACCGTTGACAGCACTCCATTCGTCTTCTCTTGGTAAACGTACTGAATGTCAGAATGTATTTATTCAGCCTTCCTGCTTTAGTTTTTTCTGAAACTATAGTGGTGCTTTACTCCACTACAGTGGGACACTGGTGATTAAACTCAAGCCCTGTTTTGTCCTTGGATAGATTTTTCTCGGATTGCTCAGTTCTTTCTATTCAATGTCTCTGTTCATTCCATCGCTTTTCTTTCAGTCTTGTTTCTGCCTTCTTTGACTTGCTGCCGCACCACCCACCCCCGCAGTCATCCCCCCAAATCTCTGCCTAAAGTGAGAATCTTTTTTTTGTTCGTTTTTTTTGTGTTGTTCTATTTTGACAGGTCTGCTTTTTTCACGTGATTGAAGACATTTGACACGCCAAATTTTTGGCATGTGTATGGCCTGATTTTTACCAGTTTTTTTTTTTTCTTATTTCAGGCATTTTGTGGTACTGTTTTTGTTTTATTCTTTTGCGAGGAATGGCACTAGAGCATGTCTCATGCCTGTGCGCTCTTGGAAGTAGATAATTATTGCATATGGCTCTGTACGTGACCTCCTGCCCTCGAATGCAAATGTGGTAAATTGGGGGAAATCAGATGACCCTGCGTGCCAGTTCGTCTAGGGGAAACAAACAGTGGAACATGTCCTGAGCTCATGCAAAATAGCGTTAACTCAAGTAAGGTGCACATCTCAGAGGCACAATCAAGTCCTTCAAGAGATCGCACAAGCGATCAATACTGCCAGGGGTGACAACTTGCCACCAAAAGCTCCGACAAGCAGGGGGCAGCATAGTGTGGCCTGAAAAAGCTGTGACATCCGGAGCTTGGAAACAAGGTCTGCTGGACGGGGCGGGCGTGTGGGAGAGCACAAGCACAGCTTCCATAAAGGGGAAAAGCACCCAGAAGTCATCAGCAAGAGTGGTGTGATACCGGATACAGTTCTCCACTGCCATTTATCCAAACAAACGGTTCTGATCGAACTTACTGTGCCGTAAGAAAGTAGATTGAGGTAAGCCCATATCTACAAGACTGAAACGTATGTCAGTCTCGTCAGTAACTTTTAGGAAATCCGGTTTTCCAGGCAAAGTTTTCACCATAGAGGTTGGAGTGTGGGGAGATGGAAGGGTGGGGGGGGGGGGGGGGAACAAAAGTGTACTCCACTTCATAAGGCTTAAAATACCCCTGTTTATTGCCGCTCTCCGATAGTTGGGGTTATTGAGACATCTGTCACAAGGGTGAGTGGCCTTTAGGCAACTGACCCCTTCTATGCGCGGGTTTGAACGTAGGTAGTGTCTAAAAAATGGCGACAGCAGAAATATTCAGTAGTTATGACCTGTATGCGGCCCAGCCTTTTTAGAGTGTAAGGAGTTGAGGGCTTTGACGGGGCTTCTCTTCTGAGGACCACCTGCTGTCTGGCTGTCCTCAAAGTTTCTGACTACTTACTGATATGCAAAGTATGCTTTAAAGTCGATTTTTCGTGAGTGTGGCGTGTTATTACCTGTTTGTCGAGAGACTGTACCTTTAGTCTAAAGTAAAAATAGCCTGGTCACTTACATCCAATAAGTAAAATGGCTTCTGTCATTGACTGATCCCATTAAATGAATGAGAAATAAACTGAAATAAACCTTCCTGGGTGTGGGCGCCACACTCATGGTGTTGGTCTTGCAAAGAAAGTTGAGGTCTCTGCCACTTCATTTTTTGACCACAATATTTTTTTCATTTCTCATTTCTGAAATCTTCATGAATAACAACCCAGGTTCAAAATCATGGTATTTCTTAACCCTACAAGTTTCAAGCGGAATGGGGCTGACAAGAGTTGACTGTTGGAAAGCCTCTCTGCTGTGCAAAGTCAAGTCAAATAAAAGTCAGACCCAAACTGAATTATGTGTGCCATTGCTACACAGGAACATACCACTCCACGTTTTCTTTCTTTCATACTGCCGCTCTCCGTTTGTCCACCATTTTAGTTTTTACAGCGTGTATGTTTGATTGTCCCAGTTTGTTTTGAAATGAAATATGACAGCGTTATACATTATATATATATATATACAAATTATGTATATATATACATATATATGTTCATATACATATATATATATCTATATATCATCATCATCATCATTATCATTTGCCCTGCTGCATGGCGTTGGCGATCATGGCCCTCCATACGAATCTGTCCCTTGTCGCTGCAAGTACATCTCCCACCCTCTCTGTCCTCAGCCAGTATTTTCTCCCTGGGTCTACCTGGTGTTTTCCCTCCAGCTTTCCTGCTGTGACGAGGTGCTCTAGTGTCTCTTACCTCATAAAATGTCCTATAAATGTTGCTTGCCTTTTCCTAGTCTTCGTTTGTTGGTGAAAACATTTTTTCATCTTTTTGAATGCTGTTTTAGCTTGGCCGATTCTGCTGGCTATTTCTGATGTGCATCTGCCCTCTGGTGAGATGACCGTTCCCAGATATTTGAACTTATCAACATGTCAGAGTGTTGTGCTATTTGCTGTTGATTTGCATGAGGAGATTTCTTGTTTTTCTTGTGTTCGCCTCCTTCTGTCTCGTTTGTTTTCTTTGCTGTCCATGAAACTCTCAACATTCTTCTTAAAATCCAGTTGCCTCAATCTTCTTCTGACTTTGCGTATTGATTGTACATGCCTCACAACCGTACATCAATATTGGTTCTATATAACACTGAAGTATTCTCTTTCTGATGTTGACGGGCATTTGTTGGTGAGAACGCTTTTAATCTTCTTGAATGCTGTTTCAGCTTGGCCGATTCTGCTGGCTATTTGTGATGTGCATCTGTCCTCTGGTGAGGTGACCGTTCCCAGAGATTTAAACTTATCAAGATATCTCAGTGATGTGCTATTTGCTTTTATTTTGCGTGAGGGGATTTGTTGTATTTCTATTATTTTCACAAGATTTTGTAGGTCTTTTTCATTTTCTTCAATTATTACGTTGTCATTTGTGTAAAGAAGATTATCATTTTACTCCAACCTTTGTCCCAGGGCATTCTTCTAGGTTCCTCATGATGGTTTTGCTGTAAAGTTAAAACAAATCTGATGACACAACACATATTTTTAAAAGAGCTTAGATCATATTTATATTCATGCTGCTGTTTGTTCCCAATACATAGTTCTGATCTTAGATCGTATCTTTTCCATCAGCATTGAGCCTTTCCAGCTGGTCGATCAATTCTTTGTGTCTTACCCGATCGAAAGCCTTGATATAATCAACAAAGCATAAACGTAAATCCTTATTCAACTCGACTGACCTTTCTGTGAGAGCTCTTAGAATGTATATGGCTTTAATAGTTCCTTTCCCTTCATTTCTCTTTTGATTTCTGTTCCTTGTCCTCATCATGATTATTCTTAATAGGATCTTTGTTACATGACTCATCGAGCTGATTGTACGATGGAGTTCGTATTCTATAGCCCCTGCTTTCTTTGGAAGTGCAGTGAAAAATGATTTTGAGATATCTTTAGGTATTTTTCCGATGTCATAAATTTCATGTAGGAGGACTTATTTTTTCAGTACCAAATTCCTCCAGGGCTTCAATCATTTCTGTAGTAAAATTTTCTGGTCCTGAGGCTTTTCCCGGTTTCATCTTTTTCAGTGCTGCTCTAAATTCATCTTTCATTGGATTCCTTATTTTGGGGATGGAATTAAGGCCGAGTGTGGAGAAAGAAAGTGCAGTAGGAATGGCTGTGGCGGTAGTGATGATGATGGTACACATGTGTGCGGAAAAAAATGGGAAGGAAGGGGGGGGGGCAGTTGTTTCCACCCTGACCTGCCTGCCAGTGTATTGATCGCACGCTCTTTGCGCCCACTGTGATTAATGTCTTGACTACAACACTTGCCCCTCTGCCTCCTTGGGTCCTACTGGCTCACCTGATCTTATCCTTGTCCCCTGCCCTATGAGGGGAGATAATGCTTTATGATGTGATAGTCACAATGTCGTGGAGGAATTTCTATACAAAACTAATTTACGTATAATTTTGCTTTTGGTATGATAAGCCATTATTGGATTTTTTAGTGTGCCAGAAGTGGTTAATTGGTATTCTCTAAATATAATTTCATTCAGTATTGCATTTTCTTGTGCTGCTTCTGGTTTGGATATGAGACCCAAGGATGAGTTTAACTTCAGCAGCCTAGGAAGTTTAAGACTTTTAAGACGTTAATACTATCAAGCCATATATTACATGTGATCACTAATACTACAAAAAGCTGTCCTGGCATGATTCCATGTATCACTATGTGAGACTCCCATTTACTTTGGGAAGTATTAACTCAAGAATGTGAACTTGTAATAATTTGTGATAATAAGACAGAATTACAAGTACGCAGCACCCTGCTGCTTTTCTGTGAAGCATAGTGTCCAATAAACCTTGAAAGGAAGCTCAGATGATAAGACAATGAGGAAAGTACAATCATCATACGAGAACTGGAATGATTACAAATAATGTGGAATATGCCCTGAAAAGCTGTTGTTTCTCTGATCCTTCAACCCATCCTATCCATGTTCCGCTCTTCCTTTCTCTTCTTTTCCCGTCACACCCAGCCCCCATCTGTCTTTTCACCGGTGTCACATTCACTTCCCATATCCTGTCAGTGTTGGCGCCTTTTAGATGTGGTTCTACACAGCGTTTCTTGATTAAAAAACCAACAGATTGAAATGGCAGGGAAAGGTTTCGATTTGATGAAATGTTTAGAATGAAAACATTGGTGTGCATTTCCACAATTTCTCTGCTCTCTCTCCCTCCCTCTCTCTCTCCCCTCTCTCTCTCCCTCTCTTTTTTTTTTTAATTGGAACATTTTTACTGGATTCATTTTGTGTTAGTTTCAAAATGGTTGAGGGCTGCATTCTATTTTGTTTCAGATTTGTCCAGTCTTTTTAAAGAGATTAGACATATCTAAAATGTTCTTCAGGTTTCAGAATAAGATGTTGAGTTATTTCAGTGTTTTCCGTTCTAATCCATATATGTAAGATTCTAAAACGAAGTGCTGTTCCTTCACGCTGTTCACGTGTTAAAGAACGTTCTGTATTCTTCCTTGAACTTTTGGGATGAAATGATACATGTTGTTCATGTGTTAACCCTTTGACTCCCGGACCCGATCTACCAATTGCCAATATTCAACCCTTTGACTCCCTTACACTTTCCACCAGCTTCCTGCAGGAAGCTAGTGGAAAGTGTGAGGGAGTCAAAGGGTTAAGTTTTGCTTTGTTGGCATTGTTGACAATGCAGGGTGCTGGTGAACAGGATGTGGGAGTCAAAGGGTCAAATTTAGTTCGGTGTCGTCTTTTCGTGTTATTTATGTCCTATCAGGTTGTAGGCTGTTCTGTTGGCTTATACAGTACATACACGATCGGCTAGGAGCCCAGACTCAGAGGGTTGAGGATAGCGTTACAGCGATGATCAGTGCGCTGGACTCAGCGCTTTATATTCAGATTTGCGGGACTGTATATCTGTTTGGAAACACTTTGACGAATTTGTACTTATGGTTATCGTTGTTTAAAGCCCAGCCGACTGCGTGGAACCATATCAAGGTTACAGCCGCTTCAAAACATACAAAACTTCAACATGAAAAAAGATAGAAAAGAAAACTAAGTACATAGATCAATGAATTCGCACACTTAATCTAAGGACATTTTCCCGGCGTTGACCACTCCATCCAATTTATCGCACAAGGGATTTAAAAACAGACCTGAATACAAATTTAAGCATACCTAAGGACACCAAAACATATATGAAAACGGGCATAAATTACCTAAAATTGCTTCCGCATCTCTCTCCTCCCTAGAGCCAAAATGTACTTAATGCATGTACCCAATTATCAGTCCTAAGAAAAAGTATGTAAGAGTTTATCGAACACATACAGGTAAATGGACCAGCAAGGCAGAAAATGATAGGAAGAAATGACAGAAAGCAAAGGAGGAAGAAATAAACAAAGAGAGTGACAGAAAAGAGGACATTTCTAGCACAGAATTTCCAGAAGATGGGGATACTATCTATACTGAAAGAGCCCACAGCATCCCCACTTTGCTGCTGATTTTGATGATGAATACACTTGATCTGTAGTGTCTCCTATCATCATGCCCTTCTGGTTTGGATGTGAGCTGTATGCAAGGAAATCAAAATACCGTGTTCGACAGGTCTGTCACTCTAAGCATCGAGTGAAAGACCTGTGAAATTCTTAATAATTTGAATGCTCTCTTATTTATAGTTTTGAGTGCTAACTTATAATGTTTAATAATTCTTAACTGATTCTTTTTTCAAGTGGAAAGTCTTACCTTGCTAATGAAATTTAGCCTCTTCATCATACTGACATTGAAAATGTCGAGTGTTGAATTATACTCAGTTCTACAATCCAATACTTGATGTTTCAAGGAAATATAATAGGTAGCATTTTCGTCAGACGATGAAAATGTTCTATAATGATTTATATTATATTAATCAGTTTACTGTTATATAACCACTCATTTATTCATGCTGTCTTGATGGAAAGATTGAAAGATGATTATTTTTGCGTACTCTTACAAACAATATGTAGTGCGTCTTTACGATATTTCGTAACTACACCTGTTGTGTTGGATAGTGTGAGTTGAACTTTTAATGCTTGCCGTCTTCTCAGATTGCTGTTTTCGGTTCACACGCACGCGCGCGCGCGCACGCACATACACACACACACACACACACACACACACACACACACACACACACACACACACACACACTCTCTCTCTCTCTCTCTCTCTCTTTAGTTTTTGCGTTCCTCATCACTGTTCTATCAGTTTGATTCCTGCCTTTTTGCCCATTGACCTTCTCCGCCCTTCCCTTTCCCCTCTTTTCTCCAAAAATCTCTCTCTTTGTAATGTGTTCAAGTGTTTTGATATTCTTCCTTTTTGACAGATCTTCCTTTTTCGCCCAGGAGTTGATGATTGAAGACATCTGACATGTAAATTATCGGGTTGTCTTTTGCCCATTTGAGAAAAAGTTCAGTTTTTTTCACTACCTCTATTTTTGTTTTTTAATTTTCTTCTTTTGCGTGAATTTTGAATTGTAAGAAATTAGTCTTCACTTTCAGGTGAAGACCACTGGTCGTCAGTCTTGAGTGTAATCGCGTGTTTTCTTGGTTATACTTAGATTTCCCCCGTTCAGATGCCTGGGGCTCTTTCAGTATGAATAGTATCTCCACCTTCTAGAATTTCTGTGCTAGAAAATGTCCTCTTTTCTGTCATTCTCTTTGTTTCTTCCTTCTTCCTTTGCTTTCTGTCATTTCTTCCTATCATTTCCTGCCTTGCTGGTCCATTCACCTGTATGTGTTCTATAAAGCCTGACATACTTTCTCTTAGGATTGATAATTGAGTTCATGTATTGGCTGCACGTTGCGAGAGCAGTTTTTGATAATTTATGCTATTTTTTGTATGCTTTAGTGTCCTTAGTTATGTTCACAAGTGTATTCAGGTTTGATTTTTGAAATCCTGTGGTGATAAATTGGACAGAATAGTCAATGCCAGGGACATATTCTTAGACTATGTGCGAGCATGCATTGATATGTATACTTAATTTTCATTTCCAGCTTTGGTTTTTCTCCAGTTAGATGGTGTGTACGTTTTGAAATGGTTATAGCCACGATATGGCTCTGTGCAGTCGGCTTGGCTTTAATATTAAACAATAAGAATGAGAATAAGGTTATATTTAGGTTTAAATTAGTGTGGTTAGTTAATTTTGATGTGTTTGGTTTGAAATAAATCGTTCCGATTCTTACTGTTTGCATAAAATAATGAAATTATTTCATTGGATTATTACTTTTTGTTCATAAACTCTTCTTGAAATTTATAAGTTTTGAATTGCACTCTTCAGCATTCGTTCCTATTCTGTTACTGGTGGAGTGAAGGAGGAACTTGTCATGTATGATAAGTCTGTGTTGACAGTCTTGACGAAAATGCTACCTATTATATTTCCTTGAAAACATCAAGTATTGGATTGTAGAACTGAGTGATTCTTCAGTTCGGAAAAGATGGGTGGTGTTGATTCAAGAAAAAAAAAAAAAAGAAAAGAAACAGAAAAGCACATAAACAAAACCAACCCAAACAAAACAACACACTGATGGCGCGAAAAAACAGTAGTATTCAGAGTCCCCTCAATGGTAATGTGTTGATGAAAATGGTCACAATAGTAGTTTATTTACTTACTGTCCAGTACTGAAACGCTGTAAGTCCTAACACTATGAAAATAATGTGGTATTTGGTATTTCGCCATTGATGATGTATATGTGATAAATGTGTCAAGTTAAAAGTTACATAATACAGAATACATAAAGCCAACAATCCTGGCCGTCCTATCGTGTCAGCTTGCAACTGCCCAACTGAAAACATTTCTCAGTTTCTTGACCACATTTTGCAACCTATAGTCCAGTCTTTGCCTACCTTCATCAAAGACACTAACCATACATTGAATCTGATTCAAATAATAAATGAAGACCACACCTTCAAACCCCAATACCTGTTCACTTTGGATGTGACCTCTTTGTACACCAGCATACCCCACTCCGACGGGTTAAAAGCTCTCCAGCATTTTCTGGACAAACGACGTGACCAAACATTGTCTACTTCAACCCTCGTCCGACTTGCGGAGCTGGTTCTTACAATGAACACATTTTCGTTCGGCGATGAGACGTTCTCGCAAGTTAGCGGAGTCGCCATGGGTACAAAGATGGGCCCCAGCTATGCCTGTTTGTTCATAGGATATTTGGAGGAACAAATCCTACAACAATACAAGAAACCCAAACCTGAAATTTACAAAAGATACATAGATGATTGCATTGGCATGACATCCCTCGATCATGACCAACTTTTGCAATTCATCCATTACGTCCAAACGTTTCACCCATCCATCAAGTTCACATATGAAATTTCAAACACATCCATAAGCTTCCTGGATATCGAAGTTTCCCTTCAATCTGAACAACTAGTCACTACATTCCACTACAAACCTACAGACTCACATTCCTACCTGGACTATCAATCATCTAACACTTCCAACACCAGAAACAGCATTCCCTACTCGCAGTTCTTGAGACTACGACGTCTCTGCTCAGACGAAGACGATTTCCAGGACAAAGCCGTTGAAATGACTAGATTTTTCCTGCGCAGACATTACCCACTCGAGGTCATCAATGAAGCCCGGAAAAAAGTCAACTCTGTCTCTCAGCCAAATGCCCTCCATTCGAAGCCCAAAGCTGCCACAGAGGATCGGCCAGTCCTCAGTCTAGTTTACCACCCGTCCATGCACCTCGTAAAAAGGATCATCTTGTCCAAATGGAACATTTTGCGATCCAGTCCCACTACAGGTGAAACCTTTGACAAGCGCCCTTTGATCGTCTACAAGAGAGACACAAATCTCCGCGACTTGCTGGTGCATTCAAATCTCAGCAAACCAGTCAGCCAACCTCCAGGAACCTCTCCATGCAACAAACCTAAATGCAAGACTTGTCCTTTCTTGTGCTCAGCCACCACAGTCAAAGGCCCCAAATCTCATATGAGAATTACAAAACATTTCAACTGTCAAACTTATAACATTGTCTACTTGATCAGCTGCTCTAAATGTTCCCAACTGTATATTGGTGAAACTGGACGCACCCTTGACACACGTTTCAAAGAACACTTGGCTGATATCCGCCACCAAAGGGATAAAACTATCCCCAATCACTTCAACCAATCAGACCACTCAATCAGTGACATCCGAGTGAAAGGTCTGTGGCTTCTATACAATAACAGCACCATAGACAAGAAAGACAGAGAATCCACCTCATAAATAAACTTGGAACACGCAAACCATATGGTCTTAATGACAAACCATAAGTAATCCATTGCGCAACAGAATTCAGACATGCCGTTTCTTGTTTCTTCCTGTTCTCAGGCCTACCAGATTCTTGGCACTGGTACAATCTACTCCCTTATCTCTTGGCTCTTGCCCTGTGCCTTCTTCAGAACAGGGCTATACCGATATAGCATGGCCACTTCTCAAAATTGCAGAACTCATCTCACTTCCCTTTTGACATCATAGTTGCCTCCCCTCTCCCCACTTCTTACTACTGCTCATGACGACATGGGCATTCCATTTCTTACCCACTGGACGAGGCGGCAGGGAAGTTTTTAGTCCCGTTTTTATTATCCATTGTTTGGTGTCTGTGATCTGTTTGTGACCGTGCGTTCGCGCTTGACAAAGGCTAGTTGGCCGAAAATTTGCGCTTGTTTTGTTTTGTCTCGTTGGATACGCGCTTACATTGAATAATGTAAGTTATAACATTAATAGATCCTCAGTTTTTGGAGTGAAAATGTTGACAATGTGGAAATACTACAGTATTTATCAACTCCTCACTCGTCCAAGTTGTGTTAAAGTAATTATAACGAATACTGTCAGAAACTGCAACATAACGATAGTGGTGATGGGGGTGGTACACATGTGTGCAGTGAAGAAGAAGGGGGGAAGCAATTTTCTTCCAAACCAAGGAGTTCTGGCTGCCAGGTTATTGATCCTAGGCACTCTGTGCCCACTGTGATTAATTTCTTCACTGCAACACTTGTTCTTTGCCTCCCTATCTCCGGTCCCAACTTGCCCCACTCGATCATATTCCTATTCCCTACTCTTAAGGCATGACGCTATTTTTGTCAAATGATAACCTAAATATTTCCAAGGAAATTTGAAATCGATTGTAAGTGTAATTTTGCATTTTGATGTACTGGAATCCAAAGTGTTCATTTGGCAATTTCTCTGTATGATTTGGTTTACCGTTGCTTCAGTTTCGACCCTCAGAAGGGCCGAAGTTCTGTGTGGGCTGGTAGTTATTTTGGTTGACCGTGGGCTCAAGATTTAAGATCTCATGTCTCGAGTTCAGTCCCACTCGATAACATAAACAGTTGGCGTGTTCTCTGTCTGTTTTGATGCTTGTATCCTTTTTGAACAAACATTAGACTCCAAACACTGGTTGTACTAAGAAATCCAGGGATGGGTTGTATTATATTATCAGCATGAAAATAGATAACTTTTAATTTAAACACGTAATCTGAAAATAATGCAAATGAGGTTTCCTGGCATTTTTCGATGTATTGCGACTTTTTACTCTGATTAACTCAGGAAGTTTTTATCTAGCAGCATGAAAGTGTCATCATGTATACTGGTAAAACCAAATGACAACTACTGATGCAGCAGTCTGACACTGTTTCACACAGTATGTTGCCCGTGCACATGGCTGGTGCTTCCAGTAATCCCCGAAGAAATATTTGAGGAAATTACGCTTGTCACACAACAATTTGAATTACTGGGGGGAAATTTTAATGTGCCGGTACAATTTTGAATTATGTCCTTCTGAGACGTCTTGTCTCCCTTGCCTCACCCTCTGTCTTGCTCTGCTCTTCCTTGGGCACCCTTCACTCTCCAGTTATTTCCTACGTCCTGTCTGTGTTTCCACCATCTGGCCTTGTGTTTGCGCTGTTTTCTAACATACCACGGATTTTATCACAGTCGTGGGAGGAAGGATTTGGCGTGCTTTTCCAGAACTTTTTTTTTTTTCTTTCAAACTTCTTTTTATTCTGTTTAAAGAAACAACATAATACATTGTCTGCAAAGAATAGTTACAATCTCTTCACAGGATTTAAGCATCAAGAGACATGAAAGTTATCAGTACTTTTTTTTTTATAAAGGAAGCACACATATTTATGGACTGCAATCATTTTACAAGTGTCACAAACATACGTGGATAAGTTAAGAAAATAAACATTTGAATGTGGCAAATATGCAAGAGATCATATCATGCAGCTGTTTCCAACCATTGTAAAACCAACTGATATTTTTAATCATACTACTTCCAGTATTTCCACAGCTTGTTTTCATTTTGCTCCAAGTAGGGTGTCTTGCCTTTTTGTTGCTTTTGTCTTGCTTTTTTCACTGTTTTGCATTAAAGTTTCATAAAAATGAAAACAACGATAGCTTTTCTTTTTGAAGGTTCAGGGACCTGTTCGCTGCTTCTGGCACTTTTGAGGTAATTTGATAATGGGGCCGTTTCTGTCCTATTGTTCAAGTGTGTGAAGGTGTCAGAGAGAATTGAAGAGGGGAAGTGGAAGTTTAGGTTCATGCTGGCACATTTGTTTGTGTTTGGCGATGATGGAGTAAGAAACGTTCTTTAGCAAAACTCCCTCGCCCCAGTTTTCTCCTTTCCGACTCCCTCCACCCCCACCCCCACCCCTTACATCCTTATCACAGTAGTTCTGCGAGTAACTATGTGGTATAGGAAATGCCATAGTGGTTAGAGCAGTCACTGTGGGAGCGATAGATTCCAGGTTCAGTCCACAGGTTGGTGATGATTCTGTTCAGTTTTACATATAACATACGTACCGGTCCCACCCCATCCTCGATCTCCGTTCCTTTCCGCGCACACTTACACACACACACACAAAAAAAATACCGAATCATTATAAAAGAATTCCTTTTTTTTGTCTTTGTCGATATTTTCTCCTGTGATCATGTTCAGCAGCATTCATACATGAAACCTTTCCGTTTATGATTGTCATAGCGATAGAGGAGCAAAGGATAAACAGCAAGATGATATTTCATTACAGTAAGCAAGATTACATTTCAGCACACAGAGAGAGAGAGAGAGAGAGAGGAGAGAGAGAGAGAGAGAGAGAGAGAGGTAGGCAGGCAGGCAGGCAGGCAGGCAGGCAGGCAGGCATGCAAAACAGGCAAACGGACAGACAGAGAGAGAGAGGCAGACAGGCAGGCAGGCAGGCAGGCAGAGAGGATGGCAATACAATGATACGTTAGTTTTCTGTGGTAGAAGTTACTGACTTAAAGGAAAGACCAGTTTTCATATTTGACGTTTTATGAGAGAGATTGCGAGGTGTCAGCTAAAATGTCCCAACTGTTTATGGAGAGATTTGTTATGACCAAATTTGGGTCTGAAATCCATGAGTAGTCGCCGTAAATGCGTTGCAGTGGAACTAAACCTATGGTTGGTTTACAGTAACCATGGAACCAAATATTGTCGGCAGAAGTACATGATCTGTTTTAGCCAGATCTCACACCACCGTGGATATTAAGTATTCTTTCCTAATTAAAGTGTAATTGCACATGACTCATAATGGTTCAAACCACATCAAAGATTTGCAAAACTTTCACAGTTGTTTATGTCTACCATTTTTAGGAGACACAGTTGGTAACGGTGCCTTTAAAATTTATAGCTCTGAATGTGTATGTCTAGTATTTTGGTATTAGGGGCTTATATGAAATGCGTTTTTGTTTTAGTCATAGGTTACTAAAGATGCCTCTGTTGTCCATTGATAAAGAGAAAGAGAATCTATTGTGTTCATGTGAATATGCATGGCAGTTTTCCTATCATTAGAACAGGACGTCTGTTATGGCTTAAGCAGAACATTTTTCTGTTTCCCTCAGATACATGCAGCGATGTCTTGACAGATAACTTTCTGTATCAAGACCTTTCATGTTCTTTTTACAGAGTGCATAGAATATACTGAAATGGTGAAAACATGAAATCTAGTTCATTTTTCTTTTCCGACATTGCATACGTCAATAATTGAGACGTGTCCCTACACAAGCAAACGACAGTGAACACCACCCGTCGTGAGGGACATCCCAGATATTGAACTGTCCTTTAGCATCAAGCTGCTGTGCTGTGGCAAAGGAAGAAGTAATCAGCTGAGACAATGGCAATTGAAATGAATGCACGTTCGATTTTTTTCCAAGTACTGTAACTGTATTTGCAATAGCTAACATTTGTGTGTGTGGTTTTTTAAAGCTACTCTAGATATCTCTTATTGAAGGGACAAAACAAAACGTGCATATAATTTCTTTTGTTGTTCTTCTGTTGGTTGTTATTTGTTTTGTTGTGGTTCTGGGCACGCGCGCTCGCACACACATACACACGTACGCCTACACACACTCTAAAACATCACATAAATTGATCCGAATCGTTTTCTCGTTTTTTGAGAAGTGTCATCTTTAAGAAAAAAATAAAGTTCACGGATATTTGAAACACAGACTAATGGGTAAAACAAACTGTTAAGTTCACAGATATTTGAAACACAGACAAATGGAAAAACAAACTGTTAAGATCACAGATATTTGAAACACAGACAAATGGAAAAACAAACTGTTAAGTTCTCAGATATTTGAAACACAGACTAATGGAAAAACAAACTGTTCAGTTCACAGATATTTGAAACACAGACAAATGGAAAAACAAACTGTTAAGATCACAGATATTTGAAACACAGACAAATGGAAAAACAAACTGTTAAGATCACAGATATTTGAAACACAGACAAATGGAAAAACAAACTGTTAAGATCACAGATATTTGAAACACAGACAAATGGAAAAACAAACTGTTAAGATCACAGATATTTGAAACACAGACAAATGGAAAAACAAACTGTTAAGATCACAGATATTTGAAACACAGACAAATGGAAAAACAAACTGTTAAGATCACAGATATTGAAGACGCGAGTTTGATTGAATTTCTGTGCAATTTTTCCCTCCATCCTTTCTGCACGCCTCCAAAAATGTAAACTGCAGTGAGAACTAATCGAATTCCACTTTGTAATGTGGCACAGGAATGTATTGTGCTGGAATTAAATGTCGCCTTGTATCGTCCTTCAGCAAACCTTTCATTCTCTGCCTGAGTCAGGGGGCCACGGTGGCTTTAACACTGCCTGCAAGCTGTTACACACTGACAGTACTGCCGTACTGGTCTGATTGCTTGCTATGATTCTTTTTGTTTTTTCTTCTTATTTCAGTTTGTTCGTACTAAACTTGGTCTTTCAGATTAATATTCTGAGGGAGGGATACAGACGGAAGGAGGGAGACGGAAAGATAAAGTGAGAGAGAGAGAGAGAGAGAGTTGAAAGGTGAGGATTTGAGGAGAGATGAGAACAGTTAAAATGACACACACACACACACACACACACACACACACACACACACACACACACACACACACACACACACACACACACACACACACACACACACACACAGGCGCGCGCGTGTGTTGAATGGGGAATAGTCCAGCAACAGTATATTTTTCATAAGTGTAATCTCAAAACAGTGTCATGAAAGATTGTTTGCTTTGCAACGCGTTGTTTTATCTATCTATGGTGGTTGTTGTTTTGCTTTTTTTCGGGTCAGCGATCCATGTAATTTGTAATCTAATGGTGTTGATTTTAACAACGTTTTCACATAATTTAACTTGAAGCTTAACAGTTTAATCTTGATACAACTGAAAGACAAACACTTGCTTAATTTTCATGACAATACATGCACACATTTTGTATGCGTAGGTTTTATTCAGATTACACATAACTGTTTACGTTTACGAGTCCATACTGGACTCAATTGACTTATGGTCTGAAACTGAAAAGGATTAGTTTATGAATAGTATAGTTCAGACATTATTTTCTCAGAAACATTTGCTAGGCTAAGATGATCGTTGTTAAGCACTTCAGAATAACGCAGGTAGGATAAAGCAAGGGAAAGATAAAACATTTTCTCTGTAGCTAAAAACAGGGTTTGGTCACACACACAATAATGACATAGAATCCAGCCATAACCACCTGCTCCATCCTGCCCTTAGATGCGCGCGCGCACACACACACACACACACACACGCATACACACACACACACACACACACACACACACACACACACACACACACACGCACACACACTTCACATACACAAACATGCACGCACGCACACACACACATGCAGTCATTTACACACACGCGCACGCTCACACAACTGAGAAAGAGAGAGCGAAAGAGACAGGGGGAGGAAGGAGGCAAAAGAAGAAAACAAGAAGTGAAGACAATAGAGATGTGGTTTTTAGTCCAGGTCGTCCTTTCTAACTCACGGTGTACTAACGCTGGTCTGTTTTTCTTCCCCTTGGAAGAGGGATGGGACAGGCGATCACCACGAAAGACTTCACAGCATTACCGTAATGCCTGATGCCACATTGCCAAACTTTGTTCCTGTGTCCAAACAAATGGACGATGACAGTTCCTCAGTTCCTTTGCTGTCTTTGAACACGGTTAGCTGTTAGACACAATTCCCACCCTCCTAGCTTACCATCTGTTTCAGTTTCTGTCTTCCAGCAGGCGCTACCGTTACATTAAAGCAAAAATAGAGAATGAAATGCAGTTTTTTCCCACGATCCATCTATGCACTATCAGCATGATGCGTGCCTATGTCCTATGGACTGTGACTTAGGGTTTATGATATTTCCGCTGACATAATGTTTGTTTCCAGAGTTTTATATCCGCTGTGTGTGTGTGTGTGTGTGTGTGTGTGTGTGTGTGTGTGTGTGTGTGTGTGGTGTGTGTGTGTGTGTGTGTGTGTGTGTGTGTGTGTGTGTGTGTGTGTGTGTGTGTGTTTCATATAAGGCAGTGTAACTTTGCATGTGTGTTTGTGTTCGAATGGCCATGACCAAGACAGTTTCTTAGTGTTGTTATGTACACTGTCATATAAAATCATATCCTGTCTTTTCCCTTTGTTATACCCCCCCCCCCCACTCTCTCTCTTTCCATCCATCTCTAGAAGTAGCCTGTATCCACCCCACCCACACTCAGGAGCTTTTGTTTTTCCGTCGCACTGACAGGGGCAAGTACGTTTCTAAGTCGTACTACGTATAGCCCGTATGTTACAGTTGTGTTGTGCGGTATTGTTCTAACTGTTATAGTTGACGTTAGAATGGTTTTGTTGCAGTTGTTATTGGGTTTTTTTTCAGGGGATGAGGTTGAAGGAGGGGGGCAGAATATGTTTATAGTATGAAAACATTTTGATATTAAGGACTTCTTCCATTATGGTTTGTAAATGAAAATGCCATGGAGGTGAACAATGTAAAAACTTGGCCTTTAAGACTCTACAGTCATACCTTGCAATGAATATTACGGTATTTGTCTACATTTTTCATATTGTCTTGATGAAAAAGAGTGTTGAAATTTGAATTACAGCTTTTTTTAACTTCTTAATTTGGGATGGTGGATTGAGTGTATTTCCGTCGTAGAAACAGTGCAGTATTTATCAGCTCCTCACACGTAAAAGTTTTGATGGAGGAATGAAGGGCAAGTTTTGAAGAAGGAATTGCAGTATGTGGGTGGTGGTGGTGGCAGTGATGATGGTGGTATACGTGTTTGCTGGAAAAGATAGGTGGGTAGGGGGCAACTTTCTTCCCATCCAAAGGGTTCTGGCTGCTGACCTATTGATCAACTGTTCGCTGTACCCACAGTGCTTTATGTGGTCACTCCACCACTTGCCTAGTGTATCCCTATCCCCATCAATCTGGATCATACTTGCCTACTTACACATATCACCCTAGCCCACACCTTGTCTAAGACAAAGGATACTAGTGCAGATGGTGATCTGCAGAATGCTCAAATAAAAAATCTGTTAGGATACTAGTGCAGATGGTGATCTGCAGAATGCTCAAATGAAAAATCTGTTACAATTGAGGGATAAATGCAATGTTTCCTCTTCTGTAGCAAGTATGCCATCAATGACTTACTGTGATTGACAGAATTTATTTACCATTATAACTTTATTCATTACGACATCTAGTTCTCGCGGGAGACTCGGAAATAAGCTCTATCACAACTGTGTAAGATTAAGAATACCTTTATTTGGAAATAGTAATATATAAGTATAATTATAATAGATTGAAATTGGATGTACAAGTTCTTTGGTTATGATTGGTAATGACCTAAGAACAGGGTGTTTTGTAATTTACAATAGCTGAAACAGACACAGATAATATTAGGTACTTGTAAGCAGAAACTGTAATTCTGATGTTTAGATTAACTTAACGTTATTAAAATGAAACAAAAACAAAGCTAAACTCTTTTGATTAAGAAAGTGACATTTTCTTTCATTAAGAAAGTTACATACTGCTGTTCATCAAAGCACATTGCTCAGGTGCATGACCAATCATTCTGATGATCCATGGACGAAATCTTAAACATTTCAGAAATGTTCAGTAATTGCATGTAAATTTCAGTTATCATAAAGACATAAGAATTTGTCATTAACATTTTTGAGCTGTCCCCACCTGACGACATTGTCTCCCTTACGTTTCATGTCCTCTGGTCCCTCTCCCATCTCTTCTTGTCCATTCTTTTCTGTTTAAATACTCACCATGCCCCAACTCCCGTCCCCCAGTAAATTCTCACATCCTGTCTGTCTGCGCCATTTGGCCACGTCTTTACGCCATTTTTCCTCATTAAATGACAACAGGCTGAAATAGCCGGTGGAAGATTTGATCATAGTTTTTAGGTTTCGTGCATTTCTGCAATAGTTTTTAATGTTACCTCCAGAATTTCTGGACCCTTTCAATTTTTTCCTTTTTTTTTTTTTGTCTGTTTTTTTTTAGTTGTTTTATGTCATCTAAATGAAAGTGACTGCCTGTGATCAAGAAGATAGGAGCCAGGGACACACAGAAACAGAAGGAGAACGTGCCTTTAATGTACAAAATAAGACAGGTGCAGATTTTTGACCAACTGGCCTTCGTGTTTCGTATAACTGTCTCATTAAAGTATGAAGTTGGTGGTAGCTTTTATTTTTCAAGTGTATGGGGTGTTTCGTTGCTCCTAGCATTTTGAGGTAATTTGATGATGGGAGTGTTTTTATATCATTGTCTTTCAGTGTGTGAGGTGGAAAGGGAATGGGATGATTAGGGGGAAGTGAACGTTCTGGTTGATTGACACATTTGTTCTTGCATTTGGGGGTGATCAATGGACATTTTTCTTCTATGTTTTCTATCTTCTCCATTCACCCTGCCACCGACAGCCCCGTCTTTTGACAGTCAGAGCAGTTTTTGCTTGTAGCTGTGTGGAGTGGGGGATGGCATAGCGGGGAGAGCGTTTGTATTTAAAGTGAAAAGTTCCTGGCTTTATTCTTATTCTTATTTTTGTTGGTTAAAACCCAGCCGACTGAGTAGAGCCATACCAGGGCTATAACGAGTTCAAAGCGTACAGAACACCCGTTGAAAACAAACAAACATCTGGTAAAGAAACTTAAGTACACATATCAAAGCACTCGTGCACATAATCTAAAGATATGCCCCTGACGTTGTCCATTTCGTCCATTTTTATCACCAGAGGATTAAGAAAAAACAAACCTAAATAAAAAATATATACAGAACTGAAGAACTCAAATATGTAAAAAACTGGCCGAACTTACTGAAACTGCTTCTGCACATCACATTTCCATTGTACATCTATCCAATTATCAACCCATGGAGGAAGTATGTAAGGGTGTATAGAACTTATTGAGGTGACTGAATCAGCAAGGCAATAACAACAACAACAACAACAACAAAACAAAAAAATGGCTGGAAGAGATGACAGAAAGCACAAATGCAAAGCAGAAACAGAGTGGCAGAAAAGAGGAAATTCCTCACACAGAATTGTTTTTTCTCCATTTTCTCTTCTTTTTATTTTTTCCGTGTGTGTGTGTGTGCGTGTGTGTGTGTGTGTGTGTGTGTGTGTGTGTGTGTGTGTGTGTGTGTGTGTGTGTGTGTGTGTGTGTGTGTGTGAGAGAGAGAGAGAGAAAGAGAGAGAGTGTGTGTGTGTGTGTGTGTTCACTATTGTGAACAGACATTAAATAAAAGATTCCTTCCTTCATTCCACTTAAAGAACCCCCGGCATCCCCGCGGGGCAACGTTCCTAGTTTTGATCCCCAGGTTGGGGAATAGATTTTAATCACATTTGCTCCTTTATAACAAAGAGAGAAAAAGAGAGACATCGACTCTCTTATTGACACAAAGTCTGTGTGACCACCCTACTTGACACAGGCACTCTTACTGACACAAAGTCTGTGTGACCACCCTGCTTGACACAGGCACTCTTACTGACACAAAGTCTGTGTGACCACCCTACTTGACACAGGCACTCTTACTGACACAGTCTGTGTGACCACCCTGCTTGACACAGGCACTCTTACTGACACAAAGTCTGTGTGACCACCCTACTTCCTCACACTTCCATTTGAAACATATCCACCTCTACCTTTCACAAATACACAGACACAGACACAGACACACACACACACACACACACAAACGCACACACAAACGCACACACACACACACACACACACACACACACACACACACGCCCGCACCCACACGCGCGCACGCACGCACGCGCGCGCATATACACACACACATTTACACATACCATTATCATCTCACGAGCCCAGCCACATAGTGTTGGCGGTCATGGCCTTCCATACGAATCTATGTTTTGTCACCGCAAGTGTATTTCCTGCCCTTTCTGTCCCCATCCATTCTGAAAAACTGACTAGTATTTTCTCTTTGGGCCTATCTAGTGTTGTTTTTCTTCTAGATTTCCTGTTGTGACTGAATGCTCAAATTTCTCTTGATTCATAACATGTCCTATAAATGTTGATGTTCTTTTTGTGTTTGTTCCTTTTAGGCGTCTCGTTCGTTGTCTTTGCTGTCCATAGAACTCTTAACATTCTTCTCAGAAACCACATTTCAACTGCCTTAATCTTGTTCTGACTTTGCTTGTTGATTGTCCAGGCTTTGCATCCGTACAGCAATATTAGTTATATACAACACCGAAGAATTCTCTCCCTGATGGTAATTGATAGACATTTGTTACAGTGTGTGTGTGTGTGTGTGCGCGCGCGCGCGCGCGTGCGCGCGTGTGTGCGTGCGTGCGTGGGTGCGTGTGTGTGTGTGTGTGTATGTGTGTGTGTGTGTGAGAGAGAGAGAGAGAGAGAGAGCAATAGAAAAGAAACAGTAGAAATGAAAAAACAAAGATAATGAGTCAGGTCTTGTAGTTTATGTTTTGTTTCTATCTGTACTCTCCAATATACGAGCTTTGGGCGAACGCTTTTCTGTAGCCTTGCCCTCGGGAGAGGGGAAGTTCGGTAATTGTCATGGAAGACTTCAGCATTACGTAATGTCTGGTGCCAGCTTGCCCAACTTAGTTGCCATATCGAAAAAGAACAGAGGATGACAAGTCATCAGTTCACTGGCTATTTTCCTTGTCACCCCCATGGCCCAGCCAATCATCTGCAGACACGTCTCCCACTCCCTCTTTTTCTCATCATCTGTTGTGTTGACACAGGCATGTGTGTTGCTGAATAGTGCGCACGGCCCTTTGGCGATGTTATTGTCATTACTGTATATTATTGTAATCACTGCCTTGCCCCACTCTGTCTTCATCCTCTTTCCTCTGTTCTGTCCACATTGCCCATCTCCCCAAACACTTCCCGTGATCTGTGTGTATTTGTACCATGAGCCTTGTCTCTGCACCGTTTTTCCTCATTAGAAGACAAAAGGCTGAAAATGGGCAGCGGAGGATTTTATTACCTTTTGTAGGCAGAGAAATTGACATGCTTTTTGGCATTCTTTTTCTAGGTTCGGAATTTTTATGGTCTTTTTATCACATTTTTCTTGTTTTTCAAATTGTTTCGTAGATTTTTAACAAAATATAAAGATGGTGATAGCGTTTCCTTTTGGGGTTGGAGGTGAGGTATTTCATTGTTTCTGATATTTTTTCAGGTAACTGATGCTGGGAGCGTTTCTAATGTTTTATGCTGAGGTGTGTGTGTGTGTGTTTTGTGTGTGTTGTGTGTGTGTGTGTGTGTGTGTGTGTGTGTGTGTGTGTGTGTGTGTGTGTGTGTGTTGTGTGTGTGTGTGTGGCGAGGGCTAGAGTGGAAGGAGAGAGTGGCAATGAAGGTTCTGGATGCAGTCTGGCACATTTGTTTTGCATTTCGGGACAATTGATTCAGAATTTTCTTCAATACACCTCCCTCCACCACCAACCCTGTCTCTCAGCCCCCATTCTTCTTTTTTCTGCCGTCATGGCCCCAGTCTTTGAGTTTTTCAGCGGTTTTATTCGTAACCGTGAGAAAGAGTGTGTGAAGTGTTGGTGAGAGCTTTTATCTTGGCAGTAACTGGTTCGAGGCAGATACGATGTATACGGAGGAATGTAACTGTGAACTGAAGGACAACCAAAAAGACATTTAATCACATCAAGGGATCTTACCACTGTGACCTTCAGATCAGTGGAAAATGGCTGTATAACATTCACACGAAAATGAATCTCAGTGTACTTTTCAAAGTTTTAATGTAAACTTATGGGGAAATATTATATTGATTGTAGTTATTAATACTGAAACGTGAAAAAGGTCAACTTGTGTTGACAGTTATCAGAAAATATTGTGGTCAAGGTATTAAAGCTTTTATTCATTTATCTCTTGTGTGATCAACATTTGTGTTTCTGTCCATTTGTATTGATTGTTATGTCACAATAGATTTACCATGGGAAATCCTTGCTGCTCTTTTCCAGGATAGTACTTAACTTTAGTGCTGTTCCACCCTGATTTTTTTTATGTTGTTTTGTTTTTCTGTATTTCTGTTTACCTGTGAACGTGGATTTGCTACAGACTATTGCCAGGGACAAGTCTATTGTGCTGTGGGACATTTAACTTATGCTGAGTGCATGTTTCATATGGGACCTCGGTTTATCATCTCATCCAAACGATGAGCACGTCGACAAGTATTTAAGATGTGGTAAAGCGAGAGGGAAAATCCTTTCTGATCCCTGATTCACATCTGGGTTTTCGCGTCCTAAGCAGGTGGTTTAAGTAACCACTATGCACCATGCTTCACAGTACTTTTGCACTGATACACTTAGTGAAAACAGTGCAAAGTATTGATTTCAGAGCGTGTTCTTTCCCATGCTGTAACAAGCAGAACAGTTGGGAAGTTGCCATTAGTCAAATATCAAAAGTTTGCATCTGCAAAAAATTATTAAAGAGTTCAGCCATTGCAACTTCGATTCAAAAGAAACAAAAGTTAGATCAAACATAAAGGTTATCGAAAGACCGAACACTGTTTCTTCTCTTATTGGTATGTACACATCAGATCTGTTCAGTGAATTAGGAGTTTATACATAAAAGTTTGTTCCTTTATTAAAAGCACACCTGTATATTTTGATACTGATTACATGAACTTAAAAGTGCCAGATTTTAATGTCCTTTCCACCACCGTTTAACCACACTTTCAAGACACCTAAATTATCTGAAGGTGTACAGAAGTGATTCACTCCTTGCCAACCTACAGGTAGGTACTGAGTAAGTAATAACAGCTTTTAAAACAGAAAACCTTTTTTATATTGAAAACAATTTTACAGGTTTAATGGCAGAATTGGTTGCAGTGTCTATGGCTTTTAAAGTAAACATTTGACGGGCAGAATTTGTGTGTTATTTTTTATTGTCTGTTGATTCTAATTCAGTATTCTGCGCTATAAGTACACGTACTTCAGAGTAGAAGAAAAATAATCGTAATGGAAATATGTCCTGAAATACGTCTAATATTGAAAGGTATAGACATGTTTATTGTTGGGTACCCTGACATGGATTCTTGTCTAATGAATAAAGTGAGCTGATAGAATGACTAAAAAAACAAACAAACGGCGCAGGGCATGTAAACGGTTCAGCAGAATATTTCATTCCTCTGTCATTACAAGAAACGTACCGGTTATTCGAAAAAAAAACATATTGAGAATATTGGTAGAAGAGCTTAGTATCAAATATACAGTCATGGCAAAGTTGAGAAAAAAAAACGTTATTAGATGAAACAAAATGGGTTGGTTAATATTCCATTAAAACTGAAGCATCAATGAGCACAACTTTAAAAGAATCACAATGACCTCTTGAAATACTAAGCACACCATTGATTCTGAAGAAGCCAAAGACACACGCACACACGTAGAGAAAGAGAGAGAATTGAAGACAGAGAGACAGATACACTTGTATACACACAATGAGAGATGCGACAGACTGACCGACAGACAGAAATACTGACAGAGAGAGAGAGAGATGGGGAAGAGCAGGAAAGAAAACAAAAGGAAGACAATATAGACCCAGTTTCTGGTTCCCCCTCCCCCTTCTGTATTAAAGATACCGACCGTCGACTAAAGCTTGTCTACCTCCTTCCTCTTGGGAGTGGAGTCAGGCCGGCGATCGTCATGGAAGACTTTCCAGCATCGCCATAATGTCTGGTGCCAGCTTGCCTTACTTCTTTCTCATATCTAGAACGAATGGACAATGACAATTTCCTGATTCCCTTGGTGCCCCTAACCACACCCATGTCTGTTACTCTCCTCACACCCATTTTTCTGTGTACGCCACTCCCTTCCTGTCTATGTCACGCCCATAGTCTCGTCAGGACCCTTCTGTCAGCTGTCATTGTCAGCATGAGATGCCGTTGAGGAGTCGCTACACTAGTTTTCATTATCAGCAGTTACCCAATATTTCATCATTCATGCAATGTTTTGATCGCTGAAAAGACAGGACTTACTGAGACTTAGACACTCCCGCGTCATGTGACGCATGACACAGTAAGAGCGCTCCTGTGGGCTTGACCAGCAGAGAATCTGAAGTCATCCACCAGTTGTAGGGCTCTGTCAGCTGTCTGGCACCCGTTCATTTTTTGGTCTTCCCTTCCTTCACTGCCCTCCTCAGTTCTAAGTTCAGGCTTTGATTGGCAGGTCTGGAAGACGGCTGTCTAGCAGCATGGCCCAGCCAACTCTGTTGACGCTTGCAGACAATGTTGTTAATTGGAATGTTTGCTTCTTGACCTTACTTCATCGTTTGTCACAAAATCTTTCCATTTGATGCCCAAGATCTTACATACACATTTCAGGTCAAAGGAATCAAGCTTCTACACCTACAGACAGCTGACAGAATGTTGGGAGTTATAGAACTGCTCTTTTAGGATGAGCAAGATTTTCTTGCCGTTCCAGATTTTTGACACCTCATTGAATACTGTTATTGCTTTGACCATGCAACATTTCAGATTTGTAAAGACTGAAAAATAACTCCCAAAATTAATGATAAAGAATAATAATAACAATAATAATAATAATAATGTTTATTTGTATAGCGAATATTCCATATAAAAACATGCTCACCAGCGCTTAACATTTCGCAAGAAAGGCAAAAGGTGATAAAAAATGATCACAATTTCATACACAATAAGATAACAACGAACATTAAAGCTATACAAGTAAGAAGACACATAAGAAACCACAGAATATTAAAATTTAAACACTGACTTATGTAATGAAGAAAGATTAACAGATTTTTCATATGAATAAAGATGCATACTGTGTTTATATATTGCTGCGTGTGTGTGCTTGCGTACGTGTGTGTGTGTGTACGTGTGTGTGTGCGTGCGTGTGCGTTGCTGTGCGCGTGTGTGTTTGTAAGAATTCTTCTTCTTCTTTCTTTGATTTAACGTCTTTTCACTATGAGTGTAAGAATGTGTGTGTGTGTGTGTGTGCGTGTGTGTGTGTGTGTGAGTGTGTGCGTGTGCTATGTTTGCATGCGTGTGTGTGTGTTTATCCATGCAATAGTTGTGCATAAAATTATAATCAATATTTTGAATGAAGATAAAAACAGAAAAATTCTAATCCATATACAGGAAAAACATTATAACTTCAGTATTACAGCATTAACACCTTGACAATCAAAATTACCTCACAAATTATAAACTATTCGCATATCATACATCACCATTTACAATACAAAAAGATTTTAAAAAGTTTCTTAAAGTATTTCAGTCTCTTTCCCACTCAATTTCTCCCCTATCCCCTCCTCAGCTGTACACATACAGTGATACACACACATGCTCACTCAAGCACGCACACACACACACACACACACACACACACACATACACACACACACACACACCACACACACACACACACACATACACATACACACACACATGCACGCACACACACACACCTTGCTCTATAGGCCCTTATACAAAATACTGTTATACAGGCAGGAGAGATTAGTCTGATGACAGACTTGCAAACTAAGGCTCTTCAGGTTAGATGAGTTTGAAAGAGGTGGGTTTTCAGGTGCCGTTTGAAGGTTAAGAAACACTTAGTTTTTCTGAGAGACAGTGGTAGAGAGTTCCATACATTTGGGCCAAAGACAGAGAAAGATTTTTTACCAAAGGTGTCTAGAGAGAAGCGAGGAACAGTCAACAGTGAGGTGTCAGAAGAGCGGAGCGTTCGAGAAGGTTTGTAACCCTGCAGGAGGTTGGCAAGATAGGATGGCATGTTCTCGTGATAGATACACTAAAAGCAGAGACAGGCAACTTTATACTGAATCCTAGCCTTTACCGGGAGCCAATGAAGTATTCTAAGCAGAGATTTTGCACTCTCACGCCTGGGCTTGCGGAGAACAAGGCGAGCCGCGTGGTTCTGTATGCGCTGAAGTTTAAATAGTTGATTGTCATGGAGACCTGCGAATAGAGAATGAGGAAAAGACACCCGTATGGACGTACACAGTCTCTGTCTGTCTCTGTATGTCTGTCTCTGTCTCTATCTCTCTCTCTTGGGAAAGGGAGTGTTCATACCGTACCACGTCAAGAAAGACTGATTACTGTATTTACTGGTAACACTGCTTCCAGTATCCAGACAGGGGAATAACAACCAGCCAGGTCCACACACCACTTTACATCGTAAAACTTTCCGGTTGAAGCTTGGAACGTCTTTTGGATCAGTTGTGGACGATTTTGAATCGAAGCATATGCGGAACTGCTTCCGTGCAACAAATGCTTCAGAGCCAATTGAACTAGATTTGTTTTAAATATCAGAAAAGCTACAGTCTAACAACAGCACAGCCTCTCGCGACTATGACAAGTAATGGACTGTTAATTGATTGATTACAGTGATTTCCTTTTTCTGTGATTTCCTTTTCCTGTGATTTCCTTTTTTCCCCTTGTTCAAACCTGTTTTGAACAGAAATCTTCTGTAAAGACACAGGCTGGCATGTATAGGCTGACTCCTTTGCTGTCTGTGATCTCTTCCTAAAATTGTCTGTCTTGCTTGTTCTTTCACACGTATATGTTCTTTAAAGCCTTAAATATTTTCTATTAGGATTGATACGTGGTTACATTACTAGACGCATTTTTAGCCCTAAGGAAATGTCCAGAAGCAATTTCAGGTCATTTAGGCAAATTTTGTATATGTTTTAGCGTCCTTAACTATATATGTATCTGTATTCAGGTTGGTTTGGTTTTTTTAACCCATCGTGATAAATTGGACAGAATTGTCGACGCCAGGGGCTTTTACTAAATATTATGTACGCGAATGCATTGTTATTGGATTCAATTTTGTTTCCATATTTTTGCCCGAGGTCATTGAGGTGTTGTGTACATTGTGCAATGATTGTAGCTCTGATATGGCTGTGCACAGTCGGCTATGCTTTAAACGATGATGATGATAATAACTTAGGAAAATCTGTGTATGTGTATCTTGAAGAAGGGGGGGGGGCAGAGATACTGGCCTTGATTGCATGTGGATTCATATATATATATATATATATATATATATATATATATATATATATATATATGTGTGTGTGTGTGTATCTGATACAGATGTGTGTGTATATATATATATATATATATATATATATATATATGTTGTTGTTCGTCCGTCGTGATCGACGATAACCAAGGATCATCACGATTGATGTGTCCGGCTGTGACTGATGAGGCCGATTCGTGCGCGGAAGGCTCGGCCGCAGATGAGACACATGTGTTCTGCTGGATTGTGGACTTCGGAGTTGGCTCGGGATTTACGCAGCTTTCGTTTCTTTTGTGCATCACTGATCCTGCTTTGTTCGTAGGAGGCGGCACCTTCGCCAACGCAGCTTCTCCATGATGAGCGGTCTTGTGTAAGGGCCTCCCATGTCTTGGTGTCGATACCGAAGTTTTCCAGGGACGCTTTAAGCGTGTCCTTGAAGCGCAGCTTTGGTCTTCCTCGCGAGCGTATGCCGTGTGCTAGCTCACCATTAAGTAGTCTCTTCGGGAGACGCGTGTCTTGCATACGCACGATGTGTCCGGCCCATCTGAGCTGGGCTCTTCTGAGCAGGGTGTGAATGCTAGTCATTCCGGCCTGATCGAGGACATCTGTGTCAGGTATTCTATCCTTCCAGGTGATCTTCAAGAGCTGTCTGAGGCAGTTGATGTGGAATCGGTTGAGTTTCTTGGCATGGCGCTCGTATACGGTCCATGTCTCACAGGCATACAGAAGGGTTGGCAGAACGGCTGCCTTGTATACCTTCAGCTTGGTGGACAGTTTGATACCTCTCCTGTCCCATACCGATACCCTGAGGCGTCCGAAAGCTGAACTTGCTTTGGTAATGCGTGTGTCTACCTCAGTGTCTATGTTCACTGATCTTGAGATCGTGCTTCCGAGGTACGTAAAATTGTCCACAGCTTTCAGGGTTTCTCCCTTGACAGTGATGCTTGGTTCTGAGTACCGCTGTTGTGGTGCAGGCTGAAACATGACTTCGGTCTTCTTTGTACTGATGGTGAGTGCGAAGTTTGTGCAGGATGATGCGAATCGATCCATGCTCTGCTGCATTTTTGCTTCAGTGGTGGCGTTCAGAGCGCAGTCATCGGCGAACAGGAGGTCGCGGACCCAGTCTTTTTCAACCTTGGTCTTCGCCTGTAGCCTGAGGGCATTGAGGAGCCTTCCGTCTGTCCTGTATCTGAAGCCAATGCATGTGTTCATGGTCGTCATAGAATGCGTCTGAGAGCATGGCCGTAAACATCATACTGAACAGTGTTGGCGCCAGTACACAACCCTGCTTGACACCGTTCGTGACTGAGAAAGTCTCGGAGCAATCTCCGTTGTCCAACACACGTGTCTGAAATTGGCGTACCATGTTGATGAACTTTGATGGGCATCCGAACTTCTCCATAATTCTCCATAGTCCTTCACGGCTGACCGTGTCGAAGGCCTTTGTCAGATCAACGAATGTCGTGTACAGGTCTTGGTGTTGTTCCTGACACTTTTCTTGCAGTTGTCGTGCTGCGAATATCATGTCGATTGTCCCGCGTGATTTTCTGAAGCCGCTCTGTGTTTCTGGTAGGTGGCCATTTTTCAGGTGAACGATAAGGCGGTTGAGGAGGACTCTTGCGAGGATCTTACCGGCAATGACGAGCAGAGAGATTCCCCTGTGGTTGTCACAGGACTGCCTGTTGCCCTTCTTCTTGTAGAGATGGACAATGGTCGCGTCCTTCAGTTCCTGGGGAATGGATTCTTGTTCCCACATGCTCTTGAACAACTCTGTTAGCTTTTGGGTCATGACTGGTCCACCTGCTATGTATATTTCTGCTGGAAAGGAGTCAGAGCCTGGAGCTTTGCCGTTTGAAAGGTGCTTGATTGCTGCCGTGATCTCTGATTCCGTTGGAGGCGCTGCCAGTTCGGTGTTTTTTGGCACTTCTGGCATACGGTCAATGGCTTCGCTGTTGCTAGTAGATGCACGATTGAGGACGCTGTCGAAGTGCTCGGCCCAGCGTTGTAGGATGGCATTTTTGTCATTGAGAAGTATTGATCCGTCGGCGTTGAGCAGCGGCGATGTTCCTTGGGGCTGTGGCCCATATACAGTTTTTAGGGCGTCATAGAAGCACTTGTAGTTGTTGGTATCAGCATGCTTCTGTATTTCGTCCGCTTTTCTGCTAAGCCAGGAGTCTTGCATTTCTCTGAGCTTTGCCTGCACTTTGTTTTTGATTGATTTATAGGCAGTTTCCTTGGAGGTAGACTTTGTGTCTTGCTGGTGTGCTCTGAAGACTTTTCGCTTTTCTTCCAACAATATCTGAATGTCGGCGTCGTTTTCATCAAACCAGTCCTGGTGTTTACGCTGGTTGATATCGAGTTGCTCCCTCGCTGAGTTGTAGACGACGTCTCGGAAGGCTGCCCAGTCCTCATCCACACTTTTGGAGCCCAGATTTAGGCTTTCGAGCTGTGCATCAAGGTCATTTCTGAAGTTTTGATACACAGAGGGTCGTTCCAGCTTTGTGACGTTCAGTCTTTTGTTGAACCTCTTTCCTTGTGGACGTCGTCTCGGCTGGATAGAGATGTTGAGTCTAGAGATGATGAGCCTATGGTCAGTCCAACATTCTGCACCACACATGGCTTTCGTTACTCTGACGTCCTGCCTGTCTTTTTTCCTAACGATGACGTAGTCGATGAGATGCTAGTGCTTCGAGCGAGGATGCATCCATGACGTCTTGTTGCGGTTTGACAGGCGGAAGATTGTATTGGTGATGAGCAGGCCATGTGCCGCACAGGTCCTCAGGAGTAGGTGCCCATTGCTGTTGCTCTTTCCGACTCCA
The DNA here is from genome assembly GCA_030674185.1 of Monoplex corrugatus. Classification (NCBI taxonomy): domain Eukaryota; kingdom Metazoa; phylum Mollusca; class Gastropoda; order Littorinimorpha; family Ranellidae; genus Monoplex; species Monoplex corrugatus. The sequence goes on along the minus strand of CM060311.1, from coordinate 51,779,052 downwards.
TTTCGTCCGATAATCCCTTCCCACGTTTTGTGATCTGTCCCAACTCTGGCATTGAAGTCGCCGAGAATCAACAACTTGTCTTCTTTGGGTACAGTCGCGAGTAGGGATTCCAGTTCTTGGTAGAACTTGGCCTTTGCTTCCTCTGTGTTGGTCATTGTAGGGGCATAGGCGCTGATGAGGGTGGCATGACGTTTTCCTCTTAGTGGAAGGCGCAATGACATGAGTCGGTCGTTAGTTCCTTTCGGGAGGCTGGATAGTTTACCGACCAGATTTGATTTGATGGCAAAGCCCACTCCCGCATCACGACGTTCGTCGCTACCGCGACCACTCCAGAAGAAGGTATAGCCAGCTTTCGTTTCTGACAATTGACCTTCGTTTGCGAGCCTGGTCTCGCATAGAGCTGAGATGTGGATGGTGTACCTATCGAGTTCTCTTGCAATCAGTGCTGTACGTCGTTCAGGTCAGTTTGCACTTGGGTTGTCCAAGAGCGTGCACACATTCCATGTGCCGATAGTGAGCGGAGTCACCGAGAGTTTTTTTTTTTGTTTTTCGATCGCATGAGTGGGATCCCAGTCTGCCGCGGTAAGCAAGCCAGGTTATCCAGACCTGCCACTTCGCCACTCGCAAATCGCCTTTGGACTCCAGTTTTACAGTAGTGATGCCTTGACTTGCGCGTGAATTGGATTATAGTGAGGGAGAGTTGCGCAGATCGTCAACCTCACTCTCTTGTCCCGAGCCATCGTGATCCAGTGGCAAGACATGATCAAGACGACTGGCGATGGGTAGGGATGTATATATATATATATATACAGATATATATATATATATATATATACAGTATGTTGTGTGTGTGTGTGTGTGTGTGTGTGTGTGTGTGTGTGTGTGTGTGTGTGTGTGTGTGCATTTTTTTTTTGGTCATAGCGACTTTTGTCAGAATAGAATGTAGGGGGTGCTGTCCTTGGAAATAGCACATGGCCGTAGTACGGCGCCATCCTTTATCTGTTTCATGTCAGCGTGTGCCTTTGTGTGGCAGTTAACGTGAGCTTTGTAAAATAATTTGGCCAGAGACAGTTGTTTTGTTGCTGGAGAATCTTCAACAAACGCCAGGCGCATGCTGCACACAACACCTTGGTGTACTGGGACATCGGTTTATCGTCTAGTCCGAAACACTAGCGGTGCAAACGTAGTTTGCGTCCTACACCAGTGAAGACAAAGACCTGTAACACATGTCGTACACCAGAGCAGACAAAGACCTGTGACAGTAGTGTTGTATACCAGAGAAGACAAAGACCCGTAACATTAATGTTGTACACCAGAGAAGACAAAGACCTGTAATACCAGTGTTGTACACCAGAGAAGACAAAGACCTGCAATACCAGTGCTGTACACCAGAGAAGACAAAAACCCGTAACATTAGTGTTGTACACCAGAGAAGACAAAGACCTGTAACACCAGTGTTGTACACCAGAGAAGACAAAAACCTGTAACACCAGTGTTGTACACCAGAGAAGACAAAGACCTGCAACACCAGTGCTGTACACCAGAGAAGACAAAAACCCGTAACATTAGTGTTGTACACCAGAGAAGACAAAGACCTGTAACACCAGTGTTGTACACCAGAGAAGACAAAGACCTGTAACACCAGTGTTGTACACCAGAGAAGACAAAGACCCGTAACATTAGTGTTGTACACCAGAGAAGACAGACATGTAACACCAGTGTTGTACACCAGTAAAGACAAAGTCCTGTAACACCAGTGTGGTACACCAGTAGAGACAAAGACCTTAATACAAGTGTTGTACACCAGTAAAGACAAAGACCTGCAACACATGTTGTATACCAGTGAAGACAAAGACCTGTAGCACCAGTGTTGTACACAAATGAAGACAAAGATCTGTAAAACCAGTGTTGTACACCAATGAAGACAAAGATTTGTAACACCAGTGTTGTACACCAGTGAAGACAAAGACCTGTAACATTAGTGTTGTACACCAGTAAAGACAAAGACCTGTAACACATGTTGTACACCAGTGAAGACAAAGACCTGTAACACAAGTGTTGTACACCTGTGAAGACAAAGACCTGTAACACATGTTGTGCACCAGTGAAGACAAAGACCTGTAACACCAGTGTTGTACACCTGTGAAGACAAAGACCTGTAACACCAGTGTTGTACACCAGTAAAGACAAAGATCTGTAACACAAGTGTTGTACACCTGTGAAGACAAAGACCTGTAACACGAGTGTTGTACACCAATGAAGACAAAGACCTGTAACACAAGTGTTGTACACCAGTGAAGACAAAGACCTGTAACACATGTTGTACACCAGTGAAGACAAAGACCTGTAACACATGTTGTACACCAGTGAAGACAAAGACCTGTAACACAAGTGTTGTACACCAGTGAAGACAAAGACCTGTGACACAAGTGTTATACACCAGTAAAGACAAAGACCTGTAACACAAGTGTTGTACACCAGTGAAGACAAAGACCTGTAACGCCAGTGTTGTACACCTGTGAAGACAAAGACCTGTAACACGCGTGTTGTACACCAGTAAAGACAAAGACCTGTAACACCAGTGTTGTACACCAATGAAAACAAAGACCTGTAACGCCAGTGTTGTACACCTGTGAAGACAAAGACCTGTAACACGAGTGGTGTACACCAATGACGACAAAGACCTGTAACACTAGTGTTGTACACCAGTGAAGACAAAGATCTGTAACATAAGTGTTGTACACCAGTCAAGACAAAGACATGCAACACATGTTGTACACCAGTGAAGACAAAGACCTGTAACACCAGTGTTGTACACCAGTGAAGACAAAGATCTATAACACATGTTGTACACCAAAAAAGACAAAGACCAGTAACACATGTTATGCACCAGTGAAGACAAAGACCTGTAACACATGTTGTACACCAGTGAAGACAAAGACATGCGACACATGTTGTACACCAGTGAAGACAAAGACATGCAACACATGTTGTACACCAGTGAAGACAAAGACCTGTAACACATGTTGTACACCAAAAAAGACAAAGACCAGTAACACATGTTATGCACCAGTGAAGACAAAGACCTGTAACACATGTTGTACACCAGTAAAGACAAAGATCTGTAACACATGTTGTACACCAGTGAAGACAAAGACCTGTAACACATGTTGTACACCAGTAAAGACAAAGATCTGTAACACAAGTGTTGTACACCAGTGAAGACAAAGACCTGTGACACATGTTGTACACCAGTAAAGACAAAGACCTGTAACACAAGTGTTATACACCAGTGAAGACAAAGACCTGTAACACATGTTGTACACCAGTAAAGACAAAGATCCGTAACACATATGTACACCAGTGAAGACAAAGACCTGTAACACATGTTGTACACCAGTGAAGACAAAGACCTGTAACACAAGTGTTGTACATCAGTGAAGACAAAGACCTGTAACACATGTTGTATACCAGTGAAGACAAAGACCTGTAACACAAGTGTTGTACACCAGTCAAGACAAAGACCTGTAACACATGTACACCAGTGAAGACAAAGACCTGGAACACATGTAGTACACCAGTGAAGACAAAGACCTGTAACACAAGTGTTGTATACCAGTGAAGACAAAGACCTGTAACACATGTACACCAGTGAAGACAAAGACCTGTAACACATGTACACCAGTGAAGACAAAGACCTGTAACACATGCACACCAGTGAAGACAAAGACCTGTAACACATGTACACCAGTGAAGACAAAGACCTGGAACACATGTTGCACACCAGTGAAGACAAAGACCTGTAACACATGTACACCAGTGAAGACAAAGACCCGTAACACATGTTGTACACCAGTGAAG
>CM060311.1:51740191-51772691 GCA_030674185.1 Monoplex corrugatus | reverse complement strand
ATCATGATAATACGGATGGACTAGAATATCAGTCATTGTGACCCTGAAAAAGTGTCATATTAAATAAAACTTGATTGTTACAATTGGGAAAGCAGATTTTAAGATATTGTCAAAAGAATGCTGATTTTAGGTTCTGTGACCTTAATCTTGGTACCTTTCCTTTAAACTTACTCTTTGGCAATCCCTTAATTAACAGTCCACACCTTTGAGCGAAATTTGTGCAAATTATGTCCATACGCTTCGTCACAGACAACACTGCTGTGCATCTGATACTATTTGTTTACAAAATACGTCGATACATATATTCTCCAGTCGGTCGCTGTTCCTGTTCTGTGTCTTGTCTTTACAACTAAAACGACTTTCCCCTGTCTCTTGCACAGTCACAAACTTTTTCTGCCGACAAGTGGAACTTGATGACATGGGTATATGAGTGTGTCAACATGCATACACTTGGTAATGATATGCCGATTTCTGAGTGGAGCTATCATTTTGTAGCCGGCCTGGCACTGAATCAGGTCTTTTCAGTGTTGCTTTTAGTAAGTGTTGTCTTTTGTCTCTTTATGTTTGTCTGTCTGTATGTGTGTGTTTTCTATCTGTCTGTCTCTGTCTGCACCCCTCACCCCCCTCCGGAAAGGTCTGAATTTGAAAGTAAAGTGGCAGATTTTGAGACTGTAGGATTGTATTTCTATTCATGGAATGAATGAATTATAAATTGTCCTGTTATATATGTAGAGCTCCATCAGTTTTATGAGGAGGCGTGGCTGCGTTCAGCCAAGTCCATATATGCTATACCGCATGTGCTAGGCAGATGACTGATCTAAGCCTGATCCAATGCTCTAGTCAGGCCTTGAGAAAAAACGTGCCAACACCCCCAGTGTTCCCGGACAGTCACCCATCCAAGTACTAACCAGACCTGACATTGCATAACTTCAGTGATTGGATGAAAACTGGTGCTTTCAGCGTGGTGTGTCCAGTAGCAAAACTTCATCCATTTTCAGCATGTACTCTAGTTTCTGAAAAGTAGCTTTATATTTTTACAAAATTCTGAAAACAGCCGTAACACCATACATGAGTGCCGTAGATACAATTGCATTTAACTATGTGTGAGTGCAGAATATGTCTCTAAACTTCTTTAATTGATGAAAACGTGCTCAGATTCGGGGAGGGGGCAAGTCTCTCTGTCCATTGGAGTGCTGCCCCATACCCACCCAGCCAGGGCCTGAGTGGTCCCTGGATCCCTGCCCCCATTTCAGTTAGTTTAAAATCTCCAGGTTTAACACCTGCACACACACGCACACACATCACGCACGCGCGCACATCCCCCCCCCCACCACACACACACACACTCGCGCGCGCGCGCGCGCACACACTCACACACACACACACACACACACACACACACACACACACACACACACACACACACACACACACACACACACACACACGATATAAAATAATCGCCATTTTCAGTAACTTTTAGTTTCAGTTTCTCGAGATAGTGTCTTCGCGCTCGGAACGAATTCCATTTATGCACTAACGTCAAAGGTGCCATTTGTATGGTAATCATGGCACAAGCCTGGAGCCTGCATATAAAGCCATGAGCTGGCCATGGGTTTATGATTGACTGGCTTTTCAGTAAAGAGAGATTTAAACAGAGAATCTCTATGGATGAAGGAGGAAGTAAAAACAGAGAGATGTGTAAGACCTCAGACTTCCAGTAGCAAAATGTGAGCTTTGATCTTGTTTGGCTATCTCTCACATGGTGGGTAAGGAATGGAGATCTTCTGAACTCCAAGTCAACATGTGTGCAGACCTCTTATTGTTAAAATAAACGTTCTTGTGTAAGCGCACGGAGAACACGAAGTACATACGTTAAATATCCTGTAAGTAATTGTGGGTTGTGGAAACATGAAAACACCCAGCATACACGCCCACCGAAGACAGAGTATGCAGACTGTGCAGCGACATACTGTGTGCAAAGTATGGGCAAAACAACGTGCACATACACAGCTGAGAAAAATCGGAAGGCTTAAATTTTTCTGTTGGGGGAGGGGAGGGTGGAAGAAAGAAACAAAGAAAAAGAATATGGCAAAAGAACGCACTGTTCAGAGATGAAAGGAATGAAAAGAAAAAGATTAAGATAAGAAACAAACAAAAAAGACAAATGAAAGTTCTCTTTTACAAGGAAGGAAGGAATGAAGGAAGGAAGGAGTGAAGAATTGTTTCAATAAGACAGGCAGAAAGAAAGAGACACATTTCGAGACAGAAAAGACCAAGTACATCTCCCTATCGTCGGCACACTTGTGCAGAGAGCAGGCGGGTGTGGAGGGGGTCTGAAATGTAGCCTGATTAGCGTGGAGTTCATTAAGGTCCTGTAATTGCTGTCCTCCCTGCCTGCCCCTCTAGGGGTAGGGGTGGGAGGCAATTTATCTCTCCTGTCTGCTTATCAGAGTTTGGGTTGCCTTTTTAGTTCTTCAAGCCTTCATCCATTTTTTTTTCATTTTCCTGTGTTAATTGCTTCCTGAAAGGTACATATGTCAGAATGTATGTGACCTCCCATCACGAAATCAGTCTTAACTAGCATTTTGGGCATTTTGAGATATACATATAACTGGAAAGTGTACATTCTGCTGATTATTTTGGTACTTGAATAAAGCTTGTACTCAACAACTAAAAAATGTAGAAGTTATGTATGTTTAATCTTCATTAAGTTGTATGACGGCCATTTTGAGAAAACGGCCTCTAAAGTTTTTGTGTGCTCTCCTACACATTTTCCTTAAATTTCTTTATTTGGTGGCCAGTTTGTTTCTAATTTTTGCTGTCATTATCTGAAAGGTGTACCAAAGAGCTTTCCATCAGTATATTATATGTGTGGGTACTGCACAGGTTACGGTTCATAATAAGAGACAAAAATAGGTACTTTCGGTAGGAAATTGCGTTCTTTCTGCTGCATTAAATACCATTTTAAATTAATTAATAATATTTTTTCAAGAAAAAAAATTCCATGGGGGATAGATTATGTAGTCTACAGAAATCAATTTTGAGAAAAAATCAAAACACCCCAGATAGACCCTCAGTCACCTTTTCAGCTCCTAGTGCTGTTCGACTGACTGCGAGTTAAAACTGATTTCGCGGTGGGAGGTCACATATAATGTTCGAAACAACGAAAACAGCAAAAGTGCAGAAAAAAAACACATGGTACAGGAGCAACTTGACATGAACACTTTGGATTTTTTAAATTTATATTTGTTATATACGTATGTATACATACATATCTATCTATCTATTTATATCTATCTACTATCTATCTATCTATCTATCTATCTATCTATCTATCTATCTATTATCTATCTATCTATCTATCTACATACATATATAAATATGTATATATATATATGTATGTGGATATATATATATATATATATATATAATATATATAATATATATATACATATAACTTGTGCGACGATTTAAAGTCATTTTAGGTGTTCACAGCAATTTTCAGACAAGGCATCGCAGTCAGTAAGGAGAAACAACCAAACCACTCTACAAATGACAAAATCAACAGACGTTGTGCTGAATGCAACTGCTGGCACGCTTAATTCATCACTTCCAGATTACAAAAGTAAAATAAAAAAGAACACAGCTCCGTGCTATAAAGCATACATTAAAAGTCTTCATTTTTAGAAGTGATATCTAGTGCCTGTTCAAATGTTTTATCACACTACATTGGTGCAAGTGTTAAGCACATTTGTAGGGTGGCTTTGTGGGAAGAACAGAACAAAACAAAAACCACCACAGGACTAACAAAGAGCAACATATATGACAGGTCGAAAGAATACAGAAAATATAAGCAGATAGATGAGATGTTCTTAGCATATCACATTGAGAAAAAGTATTGCGATTACAACTGATTAAGGGAAAAATATACTCCTAAACCATCTTGTGTATATAATCCATCCATCGAAGAGCTCAGATAGTTACAATGATTTAGATCAATATCAGGCAGTCTTCCAACTTCATGACCAACACATTTTGAGGGGAAGCACACATGGGACTGTCCCTATGCAACAAATGCCTCTAGAGTTGATTGCAGTAATTTTTGGACACACAACCAAACAAAATCATGACTGCTTTGTGTGACCTTATCAGTTGGCTGTCTGTCGTTTCTTCTGTTGTTTCTGTTTAGATCCGTTGTTGAGCGAATTGACTTCCACACAGATCAGATCACATGGGACAGTAAGTCTGTTCGTGTGTACGTGGAGGGTAGAGGGGTGAGAGGGGTAAGTCAGCGATGAGTAAGACCCGGGAAATTACAGGCTAGTCGAGTTTAGCAAGTTGGAAACAGTACTTCGTGCCCATTTAGTAGGGTTTTTTCCCAAAGCCGCAAGACCGTTAAGGCAGCCCGGTCCTTAATAAGACAATGATTTCTTGTTCTCTCTCTCTCTCTCTCTCCATCTTTCTCTCCCCCTTCTCTCTCCGTCTGTGTGTGTGTGTGTGTGTGCGTTGGGATATGTGTTGGATGTGTGTGTGTGTGTGTTGTGTGTGTGTGTGTGTGTGTGTGTGTGTGTGTGTGTGTGTGTGTGTGTGTGTGTGTGTGTGTACAAGAATCAATAGTGCAATTTCAATAACAAAATATGATAAGACTGCGGGATATCAAAACTGTCAAACTAATGTGTTAGAGTGCCTGCGCTTTTGTCTTTTCATCATATGACTGTCGTGTCTTTATATATGTTGATATTTGTCACTAATTTAATCCATCACTTGTCTTTAATACTTTTTGAATATGTTTTACAAGTATTATGAATAAATGCATGCTGTTCTAGGAGAAACAATCAGAAATAAAAACATAGAAATAACAACAAACGGAAATAAAAACTTTTAGAATTCACAATATGGAATATCTTTGCCATTGTGGTGTTGGAAATACTCTTCATTTTTTCTTGAAAAATATATATACAAAAATTATGCACCACACACAAATAGAACAAAACCACTGACTTAAAACGCACAATGTTTCGGCCACACCGGCCCTTATACAAAAATTATGCACCACACACAAATAGAACAAAACCACTCACTTATAATAATATAAGGCCGGTGTGGCCGAAACGTTGTGCGTTTTAAAGTGAGTGGTTTTGTTCTATTTGTGTGTGGTGCATAATTTTTGTATATATATTATTCAAGAAAAAATGAAGAGGAAATAAAAACAAATGAAGAAAACATAGAAATAACAACAAACGGAAATAAAAACAAATGAAGAAAAGATACTTTGTAATGAGGAGAAAAACAAAATAAAAACAAAAGCAGAATCTCCAGGGAAGAGATGTGATAAATGAAAGAAAATGGAAGAAGAAAGGAAACAACAACAACAACAACAAAAAAGCAATTAAAAACGAAGATCCCAGAAAAAAGAGATATGTAAAGAAACAAAAACACTCTTCAGAAATAAAAGAAAGAAAAATAAAAAAGTAGACCAAGAAAAAGGAAAGAAACGAAAAAGGAGAAAAAAAAAGAAGAAGACCCTTGAGAAAGGAAGAAGGAAGGGAAGAAAGGACACACACCAAAGACAGAAAGAAGACCACAAAAACCCGAAAAGACAAAAGTCAACCCCCCTCTCACCACTACACTTGTGCCGATTTGGAGAAGGTGTGAAGTGTGGCTTGATTAGCTGGGAATTCATTAAGGTGCTGTAATTGTTTTTATCCTTCTCTTTCCCCTGGGTGTGGAGGCAATTTATTTTCCCCGTCTGTTTATTGGATTGTGAGGTTGTCCTTTCTTACTTCTGTACTTTAACATTTCTTTTTCGGTTTTCTGTGTGTACTGCTTTTGTCAGTGCTCGGGCACACAAACTGAGTAACACACAACAACGATGCAGCAAAAGTGCTGCAACAGGCATGCTATATTAGCACAGTAGCGATTGAAAAAAAAAATTACACATTAATTTATTATGGTCTACTTAATCATTTTACGATTGTACAACTATTTTGAAACATTGCACCAGACTAGCTGGGTCCTTAACAAATCTAAATCAGTCAGCGCCAGAACACAAACTTCAAAGAAAATACATTGAGTGAGATAGGCAATAAAGAAGTAGACCATTTACATGCGGAAAAAGTGAAAATAGAATAAGGCTGTGCTGGAGGCGAAAACCTCCATGACTAACATCATCAAATTTCGGACAAGGAACAAAAAATCCTTTACTGCTGTAAAACACACAAAATATGATAAAGCACACAAAATATAAGTGTAGCAGGAATTTTCAAAGATATACATGTATAGAAGGCTTTCTAAAAACTAAACAGAAGCAAGCAGTAGATGGGTGGACCAGTGGTACAGAAAGGAAATGACAGAAAGACTGAAGAAGGCAGGTGAAAGGAAATGCATGTATCTGTAATATAGCATATCCAGATGATAGGGTTTCGACAACTCAGGGCACAATCTTTCCATTGAAGAGCTCACCAAGTAGTTCAGTCATAGGAAGTCTTCCTGAGCATCACTAACAGACCTGTGTGGTGGAACTAATGATATGAGTAGTTCCAGGAATAAAATCGGCAGCTGGAACAACACAATGACAGTAAAACACCTTTGAGTGCCTTCTATGACTGCGTCAAATAATGCATTATCTTACTGTGGTTTTTAAGAAGAATGTTGAGAGTCCCATGGACAGCAAAGAAAACAAACGAGACAGTCTTGACGGAGGCAAACATAAAAAGGACATTCATAAAGAAGATTATGAAAAGACAAGCAGCGTTTATAGGACATTTTATGAGGTATGAGAAATTAGAGCACCTGGTCACAACAGGCAAGCTGGAGGGAAAGAGAGCACCAGGTAGACCCAGGGAGAAAACATTGAACGGATTTGCACAGTAGATAAAGGCAGACAGGATGGAAGATGTGCTTGCAACGGCAAAGGATAGTCATATGGAGGGCCATGATCGCCAACGCCATGTGGCAGGGCACATGAATATGATGACCTTACTGCTTGTTGTCTCTTTTTGTTTTTGTTCAGACCCATTTAGGAGCGAATTTATCCGTTTTCCAGACACTAGCCACTTTTTATTTGCATTTCTGCATTCATTTGTCTTTTGTCATAATAAATTTACTTTGTGATATTTGCGCTGCTTTTCCCAGGGAGAGCAGGTTGCTGCCATGCAATGCCATCCGTTTTCTGTACGCATGTGTATGTTGATCTGTGGAAGTGGATTTTTCAACAGAATGTTGTCAAGAACAATTCTTTTGCCTCTTTAAGATCTTTAACATTCACTGAGTGTGTATCGTCTCAACCAGAACACTGGTACCTACATGTAGACTACCACTTAAGATCTAGTAGAGGGGGGGGGGGGGAATCTCTGTGCATTTGTGATTCGAACCTGGAATTCTGGCGTCCTAGACAGGTGCTTTATCCACGAGGCCACAAGTCCATTTAAGACCGTAAGTCCATTTACCATGTGTATGTGGGGATGAGGATGGAAAAGGCAGGCGTTTGAGGTCAGCGAAGGGGAAGACCCTGGGAGGGGTAACTTAGTCTCGTGCAGCAAATTGCAGATGGATATAACTTACTTCTTGTTCTGTGTGTGTTGCGGTGGTCAGTTGGGGAGTGGAGGGTGTGTGTGTGCGTATGCACAAGAATTATTCTCTCTTTTGTCAGTGAGACCAGACTGCAAAAGACTAAAAATGATGAAAACTCGTAATTAAGGGGTGCCCACACCATTGTACTTTCTGTGTCTTTGCATTGGTTTGCATTTGCCTCTGACCTAATCTATCACATGTCTTTAATATTTCTTTGATATGGGCGTGGTGGGTCAGGTGGATAAACGTCAGTCACAAGGTCTTGGGTTCATCTGTATGGATGCCTCCACCTGGGAGTAAAGGAGGAGAGATTTTCCACCCCCCAGGTCAATGTTTACACAACTGCTAGTGGCTGAACCCCCCTTGGTTTTTATGTACGTATGAAGACACTCAAATACTCACGTTAAAGATCTTGAAAGTCATGTCTGTGCTTGGTGGCTCATGGAAACAAAAAATATCCTCATACACGCCCAAGCAGTCCCATTTGTCTCACTCGAACGCAGTTCACCCGTCAGTACACCCGTGCTGTCATATATAATCATCTTTAAATTTCATTGATTTCTCTTGAAATTGATGGGCCTTGGAGAGGCTGGCGTGTTCTGCTCTGACAGTTATCCCTTTAGTTTCGGATCACAGAAACAAACTCAAGTTTCGTCGATGGCAGTTGGTTGAGAAAGCCGGAAAGCTGTCACCGTCATTTGTTTACTTTTTAACATAGTCTCTGCAACAGTGCCACGTGCCTATTTTAAATCTTTGCGGGACCAATCTTGCTGCAACATGTCTCATTCCAATTTCATCTAACTTACTGAATTTTTTTCGCCAGTAACTTCGACTGGCTTCCGCGAACTATGCTAGCCCTTACACATCAATTTGTCCATCTTTAAAGAATGACACTCTCCCGTAAACTGCGGCCTGAGAAAAAGCTTGTTCCACATAGACTTTGATGTATCTGCGCCAGAACTGCTTTTACGAAATTCGATTGTAATGTAAGCGCGTTGTTCTTTACCGCCAAGTGTGGCAATGACTCTTGGGATGACTTTAGTCAACATGACGTTATAACAAATGACGACACAATATGCGTACGAAGATTCGAAATAAGATCACAAACTAGTTAGGTCAGGTGTATGTAAAGTTTCAAAGCGCTGGCAAAGTTATTAGGACATTATTACTATCTTATACAAGACTGATTAATTTCATAATCGTAATAGTTTGCAAGTTTTAAAGACATAACAGTGTTCTCGAAGAAACAGTTAAAAGCAAACCAGGAAAAATGAATTAAGAAAAATGAGATGTATCAGTAGATCATGAATGAAAGCTCAGTTCATGTTTCCTCAGTTCAATTTTTAAACCACAACACACACACACACACACACACAAACACACACACACACACACACACACACACACACACACACACACAACACACACACACACACACACAAACACACACACACACACACACACACACACACACACACAACACACACACACACACACACACACACAAACAACACACACACACACACACACACACACACACACACACACACACACACACACACACACACACACACACACACACACACACACACACTAAAACGGTGCTCCATGGCCAGCATGTAAATGAGGTAGACGGAAAAAAAAAAGAAAAAAAAAAAGATTTTTCACAAATAAATACATTGCTAAAAACAAAAGAAACAAACAAACAAAAATAAAGGAAAGGTTCAAAAGAAGATCTAGATAGATAAACGCCATAAAGTATAAAGAAAGACAGACAAAACTAGTAAGAAGGAAAGGAAAAGAGAAGAAAAGAAAAAAACAGATCACCCCAACGATGTAGGCACAAAATAGACAAAGTGTGATCCCTCTCTCACCAAACTTGTGCAGGCAGCATGCAGGTCTGCATGGGGCCTCAAGTGTGGCTTGATTAGCGGGGAATTCATTAAGTGTTGTAAATGCTTTTATTCCTCCCTTTCTTCCTGGGACAAGGAGGCAATTTATCTGCCTGTCAGCTTATTTGTCTTCAGTATTCCCTCTTCCTCAGTCGTCATCCCTTTTCCCGTGTTACTTGTTTCTGCAAGAGCGCGTAATATTGGAAACAACGAAAGAACAGAACGGTACTAAAAGCATTGCTATGCTAGCATGGAGCAACTGAAAAATGGAGGGAATTACATTTACATAATTTATAGACCTATTATTGCCTATCCTCTTTCATCATTTCAGTCATTTCAAGGCTGTTAAACTATTGTAAAACGTTGCGAGGGACTGGCTTTCATTGACTATAAACTAAATTGCATTTTGTAAAGCACAACACAAGTTTGGACTGAAATATACATAAACTATGGACTGAACGCCCAAACTATTAAACACAAATGACAAAACTAAATCTAGCCTTGGCCGCAGTAGCCAAGGAGGGGAATCACATTGCAATATATAATTGTATATAATATGCTCTCTAAAATTTTCCATTGCTTTTATTCTTTCTCCCCATTTATAGCCGTGTGTGTGTGTGTGTGTGTGCGTGAGTGCGTGTGTGTGCGTGCGTGCGTGCGTGTGTGTGCGTGCGTGCGCGTGCGTGCGTGTGTGTGTGTTTCAGCGCTTAGATTTGATTTTATCAAGATTTTGCGCTATATAAATATTGTAATTATTATTATTAGTAGTAGTAGTAGTAGCGATCTGCACACTGAATTTATTATCCCTAAACTACTAAAGAAAAACTACCATCAATGAAGCCCTTTCTAGAGCTTTAAACATTACACGAAATGACCAGAGTGGTAGCTGACATTGCAGATTAAACAGAGTTCCCTCACAGTATTTATAATCACACTTCTTAGACAAGGGTTGAGCAGTATTAGAAGAATTTAAAAGATTTTGCAGAAAAGCTGTCTTGGGGCGGGGATGAAGGAATAACCAAATCAAACCAAGCCAAAGTAAATGGACCAAAGCGTACAAAAGATGATAGAAAGATTGATGAAGGCAGATGAAAACAGGAAAATGAGACTGGAAGATTGAAGACACAGTATTAGTCAAGGATAGTGTTACAAGTCTTCCAGCTCAGTGTGTGGACAAATGGTAGATGTACTGACTAAAATCTTTTTGGAAAAAGAACAACACAGAAATAGAATCAGAACGCGTATTCATGACAGCAAGACAGGCTCAAATGTTCGGCCAGCTTGCCATTCTGAAGTGTACACAAAAGTCAACAAAGAACATATACACAAAATTCAGTGAAAACAAAACAAAACAAAATAAAACACAAACAAAACAAACAAAAACAAAACAAAACAAAAAACAAACAACAACAAAACAGAATTCTTTGGTGTTTAGTCGGTCAGGAGAAAATGACTGATATGAAATCATGAAGTGTTTGTGAGTTGTGGTAAACTGGGAAATAGGGGTGACAAATGTGATGCATCGGGGAGTGAATTCTACAATATAAGAGTGTCGTATTGTTGTTGTTTTATGCTGAGGAGAGTCTAGAGCCAACATATTGTTAATCAACACACACTCGTGTGTGTGTGTGTATGTATATATAATGTGTATATATATACTACACGTCATTATTGAAGGGCCAGGAACGTTTTTGAGTCAATTTTTGAAAGGAGAAATAACCTATTTTCTCTTACTCTTTTCTCCAATTCGTTGCCGTAACTGAATGGATAAGAGCTCAGACAACATTGCAGTTTCCTTTTGGCACGTGTTTGGGGATTTGCCGATTTGCAATGGGCGGCCCAAGGAAGACAATTTCCACACGAAATTGTCGAATCTTCAGCAGGGTCTCTCTGACGACGCAGGCAAGGTAGCGACAAAATTCGCTTTGCACGTGCAAGGCAAGCCCTTTTTGAACACTACTCCAGCCAAAGTTGCCCGCAGACGAGGATAAAAAGGACCCGTTCTTGGTTCGTTTTAACCATGCTTGCAAGACGACGGATGACGGATGAGCAGCGGGGGAGAGCCCTCGCTCTGCTTGATGAAGGCCTAGCGCAGCGGGAAGTTGCTAGACGACTTGAAGTGTCGCATTCCACAATCCAGAGACTGCTGGAGCGCTTCAATGAGACTGGAGCAGTCCAGGAAAGGCGTCACACGGGTCGACCCAGAGTAACGACAAGACAGCAAGACCGCTACCTTGCCCTCTCCGTCCTGAGGGAAAGGGCATCCACTGCGGTGACCTTGAGGGGTCAGCTGAGGGACGCAACAGGTGCTAACATCAGCTGCAGCACGGTGAGAAGACGGCTACATGAGGCAAACTTGAGGTCACGGAGACCGGCCGTCCGACCCGTGCTGTCACCAGTCAACAGAGTGCGCCGCATGACCTGGGCCAGGGAGCACGTGACCTGGACAAGGCAACAGTGGGCCCGGGTCTTGTTTTCGGATGAGTCCAGGTTCACCCTGACCTTTAACGATGGCCGGGCTCGGGTGTGGCGACGTCAAGGGGAGAGGTTCGCTGACGCCACTGTCCAAGAGCATAACCGGTACGGCGGCGGGTCGGTGATGGTGTGGGGTGGCATGAGCCGTGGTACCCGGACCCCCCTGCTCCCCATTGACGGCATCCTGAACGGGGTCCGGTACCGGGACGAGGTTCTGGCGGCCGTGGCACTGCCTGCGCTTGTGGACCTTGGTCAAGGCGCCATCTTCCAGGACGACAATGCACCTGCGCATCGAGCACGCCTTGTGACCAACTTCCTGGAGCAGCATGAAGTCGTCCGTATGGCCTGGCCAGCGTGCTCACCTGACCTGAACCCAATTGAACACCTCTGGGATGTGCTCGGGAGGCGCATCAGGGACAACCACCCCCCACCGGGCACCCTGGCCAGGCTGGTCGACATCCTGCAGATCGAGTGGGCGGCCATCCCTCAGGACACACTCCGTACCCTTGTGGGGTCGATGCATCGGCGCTGTGAAGCATGCATCCAGGCTCGGGGCGGACACACGCGATATTGAAAACAGATTGGCCAAATCTGACACTTTCTGTTTTTTGAAAACGGGGGGATGTTCCTTTAAATGCATGTGCTGTTCACTAATGGGTCATTGTGCTAATTTCTTTTTCCAAAACAGGTGTGGAAATGATGAAATAAAACATAGAATCAATTCTAAACATTGTCAATTATTTCAACTTAAAATTAGAGAGGAAGGAAGAAGTGGCCCTTAAATTATGATTAGGAGTATATATACATATATATATATATATATATATATATACATATATATATGTATATATATATGCATATACATATATATATATATATATATATATATATATACATATATATATATATATATGTATATATATATGTATATACATATGTATGTGTATATATATGTTGGAGGGAAAGGTTGGAGGGAAAATGTCTTCCTTATGCAGATGACACTGTTCTAATTGCAGAAAATGAAAAAGACCCCCAGAATCCCGTGAATATGATAGAAAAGAAAGCAGGAATAAAGGGATAGAGCTAAATAGTAAGAATACTAAAGTCATGATAATCTCTAAAAACAACCAAGAAAAATCCCTTCAACAGCAAATGGCACAACATTAAGGCAAGTTGATAAGTTTAATTTTCTGGAAGCAGTCATCTCAACAGACGGCAGATGCACATTAGAAATAACCAGCAGAATGAACCAATCTATAACAGCATTCAATAAAATGAAAAGCGTTCTTACCAACAAATGCCTATCAGTTAACATCAGGAAGAGAATTCTTCAGTGTTGAAAGAAACGCACACACACACACACACACACACACACACAGACACACACACACACACACACACACAGACGCACACACACACACACACACACACACACACACACACACACACACACACACACACACACACACACATTAATGAAGCAGATTAGTAAAGGATCAGCAACATTTACAGCAAATTTCATTAAACAAGAGAAATTTGAGTACCTAGTCTCATCAAAAAAGCTAGAAGGGAAAAGAGCACCTGGTAAACCCAGAGAGAAAATACTATACGGTTTTGCAGAGTGGATGAGGAGAGAAAGGGTAGGAGATGTACTTGCAGCAACAAAAGATTCGAATGAAGGGCCATGATCTCCAACGCTATGCAGCAAGGTACAGGAAGATTATATTTACACACACACACACACACACACACGCACACACACACGCACACGCACACGCACATACACATATATAATTATATATATGTATATATAGAGAGCGAGAGAGAGAGAGAGAGACAGACGGACAGATGGACAGAGAGGGATGTATATATATATATATATATATATGATCCAAATCCAAATGAATGGAAAAGATATGAATATGAGAGGTATGGCCGATACAGTTGGACTGTGCCTCGTCAACGAATCCAGTCTGACGTTGGAAGAAAAACATCCTAATCCAAAAGCCAAGGGGCTGAAGAGAAAACTGGGATACCCAGAAGAAGAAAAAAACATAGACGTGGCTTGGCATGTATTGTAAAAAAGGAATTGAGACAATTAAAATGTTTAGAGACATATGTGCAGCTGCAAAGTCAAAACTTCATTGGAGGGGGGGGGGGGGGGGGGAGGGGGTCAGTTAAAGAAAAATTATGTCTGTTTCAGTAGGATAAGACATTGGAATGGAAGTACATCACTCAAGTACAGCACACATGGACACACACTCACACATACCAGCGCACACTTAAAGAAGATTGTATGCATTAAGTATTTCTGTGCCTTCAGCTGATATCCAAACCAGAAGGACACCATGAAACAAGGAAGTAAATATAAATATATTCATACAGTATCAAATGTACCCACACATATATACAATGACCCATCAGTGTATATTGGCAAGTTAGGATCAGCCGTCTAATCCTTTCTGGATGGTTTCCTCGCCTTACACTCCATGGGCCCTCCTTCAACAGAACTTTCTGGAATCTCACAGACCACGTTTCAATAGGAATGTGTTGGACTAACCATAACACGTAAACAGCTTGTAATATTTCATCTTAGAATTATACAGAAAAACATAACGTTCCGAACTAGTGAACAGCATGAAGTTTGAACATTTCGTTGTAGAATATCATATGAGAACGTAGCGCGAAACAACAGCCATAGCAGGCAAGTATGCAGAACCTGGGATTAATATAGCAGTAAATTATATTCCCACCCAACTGGGTACAATGCGGTCATCAAAGAGCTCATCCCTGTAAATGATTTAGCCGAGGCATAAGTAGTTGTTTTGTTCATTCGTCGAAGACGTTGGGGTAGAGTGCATGTAAAACTACTTGGGTGCGATACGTGCCTCTTAAATTGTAGTAGTTTTTTTTTCACTCTAAATGCAACAATGGTATTTCTGAAACAAAAACAACAACAACAACAACAACAAAAACTGCTAGCAAAACTTTTGAATATCTCACATTACAAAGTAAAGGTTTGTCAAATAATTGACTGCCTTTCGTTTGTTTTCTTTTTGTTCAGACCTGCTTTGCAGTGAACCATTCTCTTACACTGACATGGAATCAGACAGGACAATAATTTTTATCTGTTTCTGTCTGTATGTGTTCCCATGGGTGGGGGGGAAGGGATTATCAAGTGGCCAGTCATCATAGGTCTATGACGACACGCCTGATCAGGTGATCCAAATTGGAAATAGTACTTTATTCCCGCTTAATGTATTGCCATTTTAGCTCAACAGTGGGCGTTGAAAAACAGGCTTTTTTCTACAAGGTTATGGTCTTTTGTTCTCTGGTGCACGTGTGTGTATGTGTGTGTGTGTGTGTGTGTGTGTGTGTGTGTGTGTGTGTGTGTGTGTGTGTGTGTGTGTGTGTGAGTGCGCGTGCGCGTGCGCGTGCTGTGTGTGTCTATGCGTCTGTTGATAACATTCGTCATCGTTTTTGTCAATGAGGAAACAAACCACAGAATGGTCAAACCACATATGTTCGGGGTGTATGCACTACTGAAAGTTCTTGCCATTACCACATTATTACAGTAGATTTATTTGCACTGAATCCATCACTTGTCATCGTTAATACGTTTTGCAAGTCTGAAACATACAATGTTCTGGAAGAAACACTTGCAAGTAAGAAAGATATTTTTCTATTATTATTACCTCCCAAAAGAATCAAAGGAAGTCAAAGTAAAAAGGAATTCATAGAGAAAAGAATGGAGGAGTTGAAACAAAAAAGAAACAGAAAGAGAAAAGACACAGGAAATATAACGAAAAGATCAACTAAAGAAACAGTAAAGAAATAAAAACGTATAAAAAGAACCTTTAGAGAATGGGAACGTAGAGGAATTAAAGGAAAAGAAGCCCTAAAAGTAAAGAATGAAAAAAAGACCACTGACAAAAAAAGATGGAAAGAAAGACAAAAGTATAAAGATAGAAAATGTTAAGTACATACGCTGAGAAAGATAGAAAAGGTTAAATACGTACGCTGTCTCACAACCATACTTGTGTGGGGAGCAGGTCGATGTGGAGGGGGCCCGAAGTGTGGCTTGATTAGCGGGAATTCATTAAGGTGCTGTAATAAGCCTTCATCCATCCCTTTCCCCTAGAGAGGGGAGGCAGTTTATCTCCCCCTCTGTTTTCTTTCTTTGTTTTGTTTTTTGTAATCAATTCCTTTTTTTTTAATTTCTGTATTAGTCATCTTGTAATTGCACACATACAAATGTACTTTCGACGTTTGCACGGTCAGGAAAAGCCTCAACAGAAAAGGAGAAAAATGTTTTATGTTCGGAGACATATAAATCAGCTTATGAAAAGTGGAATTGCCAGCCAAATAGTACAAATGTTATGCTGACAAGTGCAACGAATCCGGTGTGATCAACAGTATCTTGCAAATTTTGACTAAAAGTCTTTCTGGCAGTGAAATGTCCAACTGGATGATGACCATTGACATCTTCCTACGGTTCCATCAGTGACTGATGAGATTAACAAAGGCGTAGAAATCAAGTGCACTTTACATGTTGACAAAAAACTTGAACTTCAAATTACTGTCAGAAACTTTTTTCATATACTGACTGACAAACCAGACTAGTTGATGTTGGGATGGATGGGTCATAAAATGAGTACGCAATCAGAGATTACATGTAGATTTAGTATGGAAGTGACTGAACTCTCCATTTCATCCTGTTGTTTTCCTTTTGTGTTGGTCTCATAGCCAGATAACTTGCTCGTTTTTGTGTTGATTATAGAGCACTAAATAACAGACTGTTTTTGACTGTGAGTCGATTCCAAACATGGATGAAATGTTTTATCAGTTGGCCAAAGCAACATGTTTTGTAAAATTGGTCTCACAAAGAATAGTTGGCATGGATAATAAGTTTTTCAAACTCCATTACGATATTTTTCAGATTTGGCAGCCATATTTGCCAGAATGGTAAGGCAGTTGCATCACCAGGAACATTGTGCGGTAAATTTCCTCGATAGTCGTCTGTTGCTCATTTAAAACATATTCTCCCGAAGTTTGGTAATTTGGCTCGACGGTACATACGCCTACCAAGGGTGGTTGTACGATTTCAGCAGCCGGAAGTTTTAGGCCATACTTTTGGCAAGTGTGTGGTGATGCCTACACAGTCTGAGCTAGAAGATGTTGGCTAAAATATTGTGCAAACAAACGGGTCGCTTCCTTCTTTGACTTCTTAGCTATTACGTGAGATACGTTCGTGTTTTGCTACTTAAGTTTAACAGCTCCTGTATGGACAAGCTCTAAGAGCTGTTGTGTGGAGTGCCAGGTGTGAGGAGGCCATATGATGAGTTCAGGACATGCCTTCATCTCGTCCTGTATTGCTTCTTCCTGATCGTTAGACTTTATGGTGCGTATGGGTATCAGCACTATTGGTCCGGTACTCTACTACTGCAGAAGAGAAATGATCTTCACCCTGTGATATTTGCAAGTGTGAAGTAACAGTCAGTCATTTGGATGTCTAAAGATCCTATGCATATTGAGCAAGTTATCCAGATTCCGTGTCAGACGAACTTGCATTCTTCAAACGGATCATCGCCTTTTCACTTACCCACAGGCTTCACATATGAGGAACGATCGTCTTCTGCGCTGGTGTCTAATGTTGCAAGAATTTTGTTTCGAGATCAGACCTATGGCTGGTCAAGCCAGCGTATTTGCGGAACTGCTTTTTCATTCTTTAGTGTATGTGTGCACAACTGTAATTGTGAGTGATGTAATGAATGTGTAAATATTGAGAATCATGTAGATGATGACTGACTAAGTGGACATTGTACTACTAAAAAGATAAACGTTGTGGTGTGATGATTTGGGATACTTGGAAGATGTGGTGTAGAACCATGATATAAAGGGAGATTAACCACTTTGTTTAACGTGGAGTGACCTTTCTTGTGAAAATGTGCTATATTTAAAAAGTTTTTTTTCATGAATTGTAAATCTGAACTTGAAAGTCAGAGAGCTAAATGATTTTGAGAAGGCAGGACATGTTTCTGGCCTGTTTTGTGCGGATGCTGTTGGTTGCTGTACTTCGCATGGGTTTGGATAATTTGGTAGTTATAGCAACAGTTTATTGTTATTGGTTTAATTTAAAGTGAAAAGAGTTTCATATATAAATACATATTCTGTATTAAGCTGTCTATAAAGATAAGACGTCGACTACCAGAGACTTTTGGAAAAAACAACAACAACACAAACAAACAATAAAGTGGTGGAAGATCGAAACATTTAAAATACTGACATTATGGCAACAAGATATTTGAGATACCTGAAACAGGATGTTGAACAAAATATTTGTGCTATAATTGTGTGATATGTTTTTGATTGTCCTGCTGTGAATCAGTTTTAGTGCTTGTTCATTGTCACAAGCTGGCTGTGAGATGTGAATAAAGTAATTCTGTTGTGTGTGTATTGTTTATGTTTGAGATCATGAGAAGTTTGTTTTGGTGGAAAGCCCTGCAACTAAGTCTTTGATTTGATGAGCTCATTTATTTTCCTGTATTTTTGCTAACAGAGGGAAATTTTCTATTTGTCTGTTGTTGTGAGCATCTGCTACTTGTCGAGTCTTGACAGTTGGCTTCTTTCTCCATTTTCCCGTTTCGTTCGTTCATACTATTGCAAGGCTTTCTCTCTCTTGGGGATAAGGGCTGCTACTTACAGTTATTCTTATGCATTTATTCAGTTCTTCATTCCTTGGAAAGGGAAATCTATATTCGTCGTGGCAATTGTTCTACGGTGGAGCACATATTATGCTGTTCACGTGTGGTGAATAAGCTGTGTAATTTAATGGAATATTTTTTAAAACAAATGACATTAACAATTACAACGAAATAACAACAGCGAGAACAACTGCTACAACAATATAACTACATGAAGTACAATTACTACGACAAAATAACAACAGCAAGAACAATTATTACAACAAAATAACAACACTAATGAAATAAAACAATGACATCAAAATTAGTTCTATTTGCATCTTACGTAACTGACTGCAAGAAATGGACTATCAGGTCTTGTTTCTGTTTAGACCGGATTCGAACAGAACCGATTTCATTTCCTTAAGAGCTCATCTTACGTGAAATTGAGTCTGTGTACATGTGCATGTGTGTGTTGGTGAAGAGGGGTGGGAGGAGGGTTTTCAGTCAGGGAAAAGGCTTAAGACAACAGGCCAAAAAAGGTAATGCACATTGGAAATAGTACGTTGTGTGCCTACTGACTATCTATTTTGTGCAACAGCAAAGACTTGCTTTTTGTGCTTGCTCAAAACGGAAACTTATTTCTTACTGCGGGATGAAATCCTCCTTCTGTTTAGTTTTGTTTTACTTTGCTTTATGTGTGTGTGTGTGTTTGTAAGAGTGTTACAGACAGAAAACGAAAAACAAGCAGGTTATAAACAACATGGGCTGAACCCAATTGAGTACTCACTGGAGCATAGGCGGAAGACTGATCCAGATCAACCGTGACACGCAAAATACGTGTATGTACGCACGTGCTCGCATGTGCGTGCAGGTGCCCACATCTGTGTAGTTCAAACACAGCATGGAGTTGGAATAAGCAGGGATGACGTTGTGCTTCCCGTGTGACTACTTCCAATGATGTTCTATTTCCGGAGACATTCCTTTACGTCTGTGAAAGCTCACACGCACGCTGATGCTCAGAGAGAGAGAGAGAGAGAGAGAGGGGGGAGGGGCAGATTCTTTACATGTCAGCCCCGTAAATTCTATAACCAGTTTTTAAAAATCAGTTGCAGTCGTTCCCACGGAGTGGGATGAAGTAGTTACGGGAAGCTTTGCTTTTAAAAAAAAAAGATTTTAATTAGATTGATGAAATGATGCATGATTATTCGCTCCCCTCTCTCTCTCTCTCTCTCTCTCTCTCTCTCCTCTCTCTCTCTCTCTCTCTCTCTCTCTCTCTCTCGTTCAGTAACCTGTTTATAGTGATTTCTTCTGGTTTACTTGGGGCTCTTTGTTGTTCTTTGACAGATTGCGTTAAATATATGGTTTTGGCGTTGATCACATGCTAGCTGTGTGCAGAGAGAATAGTTCTGGGTTTAATTGCTGCTGGCTGTGTTGGCTTTTCCTTGGATCCTCTTTTCATGTGTTTCTGGTCTGTATGTTTTGTACCTTTTGGAGTGTGTGTGTGTGTGTGTGTGTGTGTGTGTGTGTGTGTGTGTGTGTGTTGTGTGTGTGTGTGTGTGTGTTCTCAAGCAGTCAAGAAGTCGAGTTTGTGGTCGACGTTTTCGAGGACAAATTTATTTGTCTGCCCGATTAGCTATGTGTTGGGAGCAATCTAGCAGTCTGTCTTTCAATGTGCTGGTAACAATCTAACAAGTCTTTCTGTGTGCTGGTAACAATCTACCAGTCTGTGTTTCTATGTGCTGGTAACAATCTAACAAGTCTTTCTGTGTGCTGGTAACAATCTACCAGTCTGTGTTTCTATGTGCTGGTAACAATCTAACAGTCTGTCTTTCTTTGTGCTGGTAACAATATTACAATTCTGTCTTTCTATGTGCTGGTAACAATCTAGCAGTCTGTCTTTCTATGTGCTGGTAACAATCTAGCAGTCTGTCTTTCTATGTGATGGTAACAATCTAGCAGTCTGTCTTTCCTTGTGCTGGTAACAATATTACAACTTTGTCTGTCTGTGTACTTGTAACAATCTAAAAGTCTGTCTTTCTATGTGCTGGTAACAATATTACAACTTTGTCTGTGTACTGGTAACAATGTAACAGACTGTCTTTCAATGTGCTGGTAACAATCTAGCAGTCTGTCTTTAGACAGTGTGACAAGTTTGGGAAGGTTTCTTTTCGTTTTCATTTCCTGAACTATTTTTATCTGTTTTTTTTTCTTTCTTTGTACCTTTCTTTCATTCTCTCTTCATTCTTCTTTTCTTATCCCCCCCCCCCCCCCCTCTATTTTGTGCATAGAAATGTGTTGCGCTCGCGCGTGTGTGTGTATGTGCCATTTTGTGAAAATTATCTTACTTTGACATTTAGGAAATGGAATTGTAGATGTTTTCATGGGCAGCAAACTTTCTTAGTCTTTTTCTTTCTTTATAACCCTCTCTCACTCTGTCTCTCTGTCTCTGTTTCTCTCTCTTTCGCTTCCCTTTCTCTCTCTCTCTTCCCCCCCCCCTCCTCTCTCTTTCTGTCTCTGTCTTATTCTAGCTCTTGTTTCTTTTTGTTATGTAAACTAATATAATGATGATTTGATCAATTTTAAGTATTTGTTTACTTTGAAATATATTTGTTGAATTATCTCAGTGCAGTTCTGTTTGTATCTGTTGTTAGATATACAGTTATAATTATCTTTTCTTTACGTTTACAAATATGTAAGTATATATATATATATATATATATATATATATATATATATATATATATATATATATATATCAATGAAAATTATTTCTTGACACTATTCAAGATGCTATCATCCTGTTGAATTCCTTAAATGCAGAATTGAGTCTTCCTTTGGATGAGGGCTAGAGGTAAAATAGCACAAAGGTAGTGCTTATTTCTTGTGCTTGTAAGTAAAGAAGTTGTCTTTTCTCTGTCCCCCCCCCCCCACCCCCCTCTCTCTCTTCTTTTGCTTTTTGCAATTTTTTTCTTTCTCTTGCTTCCTTTCATAGAACACAGTCTCGTCGTCTCTTTCTCTCTGTCTTGTGTATTTTTTGTGTGTTTACAGTGTAACTGTGATCTGTTTTGTTTCTGTTACATGTTTTGGCTGTGTAGCAGTGATCTCATTCCTTTCTATTACACGTATTATTGTTGGCATTGTTTCTCCTGTTGTTGTTCTTTTACAGCGTTTCTTTTAAACTCTACTGAGGCAAATGTGCACCCGACAGTTGTAATGCATGAATCGTGTTAAGACAACAAAGATATGTGTGAATGGAGTATGTACAGTGTATACAGATGAGCAAGAGCAGTAGTATGAAATCAGTGAGATCTAGCCAAGTCAGAAAGCTTGCATCTAAAGACTTCGTCTTGTGAATAGCAATTGTTTTTAAACCTTTTCAATCCTGTACTTAAAATGGATGCATGACATTTTATATAGTTACGTTTGTTTTGATCCTTTGTCTTTGAGTGTGACAGCATTGCTGTGTTAGGGGAGTCTATAATACACAGGTTTGTTTTTGACTGTGACAATATTATTCTGTTAGAGGAGTCTATAATACATAGGTTTGTTTTTAACTGTGACAACATTATTCTGTTAGGGGAGTCTATGATACATAGGTTTGTTTGTGACTGTGACAGGTATTGCCTTGTTAGGGGAGTCTATAATACATAGGTTTGTTTTTAACTGTGACAACATTATTCTGTTAGGGGAGTCTATGATACATAGGTTTGTTTGTGACTGTGACAACATTATTCTGTTAGGGGAGTCTATGATACATAGGTTTGTTTGTGACTGTGACAACATTATTCTGTTAGGGGAGTCTATAATACATAGGTTTGTTTTTGACTGTGACAGGTATTGCCTTGTTAGGGGAGTCTATAATACATAGGTTTGTTTTTGACTGTGACAAGTATTGCCTGTTAGGGGAGTCTATAATACATAGGTTTGTTTTTGACTGTGACAGGTATTGCTTGTTAGGGAGTCTATAATACATAGTTTGTTTTTGACTGTGACAGGTATTGCCTTGTTAGGGGAGTCTATAATACATAGGTTTGTTTTTGACTGTGACAGGTATTGCCTTGTTAGGGGAGTCTATAATACATAGGTTTGTTTTTGACTGTGACAGGTATTGCCTTGTTAGGGAGTCTATAATACATAGGTTTGTTTTTGACTGTGACAGGTATTGCCTTGTTAGGGGAGTCTATAATACATAGGTTTGTTTTTGACTGTGACAGGTATTGCCTTGTTAGGGGAGTCTATAATACATAGCTTTGTTTTTGACTGTGACAGTATGCCTTGTTAGGGAGTCTATATACATAGCTTTGTTTTTGACTGTGACAGGTATTGCCTTGTTAGGGGAGTCTATAATACATAGGTTTGTTTTTGACTGTGACAGGTATTGCCTTGTTAGGGGAGTCTATAATACATAGGTTTGTTTTTGACTGTGACAGGTATTGCCTTGTTAGGGGAGTCTATGATACATAGCTTTGTTTTTGACTGTGACAGGTATTGCCTTGTTAGGGGAGTCTATAATACATAGGTTTGTTTTTGACTGTGACAGGTATTGCCTTGTTAGGGGAGTCTATAATACATAGGTTTGTTTTTGACTGTGACAGGTATTGCCTTGTTAGGGGAGTCTATAATACATAGTTTGTTTTTGACTGTGACAGGTATTGCCTTGTTAGGGGAGTCTATGATACATAGCTTTGTTTTTGACTGTGACAGGTATTGCCTTGTTAGGGGAGTCTATGATACATAGGTTTGTTTTTGACTGTGACGAGAATATTCTGTTGGGGGAGTCTTTAATACATAGGTTTGTTTTTGACTGTAACAACATTACTCAGTTGAGTGAGTCTATGATGTATAGGTTGGGGAGTATATAATACGTAGCTTTGTTTTTGAGTGTGACAGTATTGCTGTGTTAGGGGAGTCTATAATGCATATGTTTGCTCTTGACTGTGACAACATTGCTCTGTCAAGGGAGTCGATATAATACATAGGTTTATTCTTAAATGTGACAGCATTGCTTTGTTAAGGGAGTCTATATAATACATAGGTTTGTTGTTGAGTGTGACAGCATTGCTGTGATAGGGGAGTCTATAATACATAGGTTTGTTGTTGAGTGTGACAGCATTGCTGTGTTAGGGGAGTCTATAATACAAAGGTTTGTTCTTGAGTGTGACAGCATTGCTGTGTTAGGGGAGTCTATAATACAAAGGTTTGTTGTTGATGTGTGACAGCATTGCTGTGTTAGGGGAGTCTATAATACAAAGGTTTGTTGTTGAGTGTGACAGCATTGCTGTGTTAGGGGAGTCTATAATACAAAGGTTTGTTGTTGAGTGTGACAGCATTGCTGTGTTAGGGGAGTCTATAATACAAAGGTTTGTTCTTGAGTGTGACAGCATTGCTGTGTTAGGGGAGTCTATAATACAAAGGTTTGTTGTTGAGTGTGACAGCATTGCTGTGTTAGGGGAGTCTATAATACAAAGGTTTGTTCCTGAGCGTGACAGCATTGCTGTGTTAGGGGAGTCTATAATACAAAGGTTTGTTCCTGAGTGTGATAATATTGTTCTGTTAGGGTAGTCTATAATGCATAGGTTTGTTCCTGACTGTGACATAGGTTTGTTCCTGACTGTGACATAGGTTTGTTCCTGACTGTGACATAGGTTTGTTCCTGACTGTGACATAGGTTTGTTCCTGACTGTGACATAGGTTTCTTCTTGACTGTGACATAGGTTTGTTCCTGACTGTGACATAGGTTTGTTCCTGACTGTGACGTAGGTTTGTGACATAGGTTTCTTCCTGACTGTGACATAGGTTTCTTCCTGACTGTGACATAGGTTTCTTCCTGAATGTGACAACGTTGCTGAGTTAGGGGAGTCTATAATACATCAGAGATCATGTTGTACATTACAGAAAAGTCACTTTTCACTAAACCTGTAACTTGCTTATTGGTTTTGTTATTCAGAAGCATGTTAGAAAATGTATATTAGTAAACCAAGATGTCAGTAAAAAATCAAATAGTTCCAAGTACATGAAGACGCACATTTTCAGTTGCGAGCAAAAGAGTGTGAGAGATGGAGATGAGATGGAGAGGGAATAATGGTGGAAAGGGGCAGAAGGTGAAGAGGTGTGCCTGCGGTAACACCAAGAATAACCAGGAGGAAATTTGAAGATGGAGTGGGTGAAGGAGAGGGGAGGATCAATACCACTTGTTTCTGTCCTTTCTGCCCGTGACCTTCTCCCCCACTGTACGTGTAGTGCTGGTAGCTTGCCATTAGTTTCAAGCTGGGCAACTTGGCACTGTTTTTCGGTTTTTTAGGGAGTTGGGGTTGGGGTTGGGAGGGATGGAGGGAGATGTGTGAGAATTCTGTTTAGGGCTGTACCGGGCATACAGTGCAGTGTTACAGACGGAGGTTGTTTTTCAGTCTTTGGGTTTTTAATCCCCTTCTGATAAAAAAACAAAAAACAAACAAACAAAAAACAAACAAACAAAAAACAGACAGACAACAAACTTATTAATTTAACAGGAAGATTGGGCAGGGAAAGTGCAAAACATTTATCCAAATTGACCAGTACTGTCTTTGTCATAAATGAAATGTTCTTCAACAACTGAACCAAAAAAGAAGACCTGGACCACGTGAAAATGGATAATTACCACCTTCTTTCCAGAAAAAGAACAGCAGGTGGTTGTGATTAAGTTCCACGCCAGCCGCAACTTGTAAATAGATGCATCACAGGTGCCGTAGTCATCTTTCTCTTTACAATCGCTTGTTGTCTGGTGTGATTAACCTGGTCTGTTTGCGGAGTCTGTCACATAAACAGTCATAGTTTCCATAAGAACGGGGTTACTTTTCACCAAAGAAGTTACTTGAAATTTTTTGTCTTACTTGAAAATATGGTCTTGAAGAAACGTTTGTAGTTAAAGCAAGATGTCAGGGGACACTTATCCGACTCCAGCTATATAAAGGATGGATAATTTCAGTCTGCAATGTCTGTCACTACAGCTGTGATGAAGAGCTTGTGAGAAAGTGTTTATTGTATTTGTGAGCATGACAATATGAGAGAGGTGGGTATGAGAGGGAGGGGGCATTTTGGTAAAGAGGAACAAAGGGCGAGGACATTTGAAAACGAGAAGGAAGGACGGCGAAATGGGAAGACTCTAGGATCACAGTCCCTTCTTTCTGTTCTATATGTCTGCATCCTTTTCTGCACTGTGGTGTTGGGTAGCATGCTGTTAGTTGCCAAGATGGGCATCATACGCATTTGATTTTTGGGAAAAGGCTGTGTGGAGTTGTAAAACTTGGAAATGCGTGAGATTTCCGGTTTTGACCATGTAAAGCCAACTATGTTATTGCTGTCTCACATAGTTCTCTATCATTGATCTGTTGGTCTTTGTAAGTCCTTACAAATGGAAGACAATTTGAAAGGCTTGGGGGGATAGTGAAGAAACTGGGGTGGTGACAAAAGGAATGAAATTGATTCACATCAGGATTTGAATGTACGTTTGTGTGTTCTTGAAATGTTGACCTGTGAAGAAAAATACCACTACATTGTCTACTAAGAAGAAAAATCAAAACTGGGTTGCCTGCAATGCCCAGCACCAGGTAAAGAATTGCCGTCAGAATCATTACTCTTTCCATTTTATGGTTCACTCAGTGAGCACGCACGAATCGTTTATACGGCAGTTGTCAGACTGTAACCAGTATGTTATATTTTCCTGACTGTAAATCCTCCAACACACTTCCACACTTACGTCAAGTTCAGTTCTCTCGTAAGAATAAGCAAGAATCGGAATTTTCTCGTAGCTGTACGACACATTTCTTGATCAGTGCCAAGTTCTTCAGTTGCAACCTCAGACAGACCTTTGTGCTTTGTACTTTTTTTGTCCTTGATGTGCTCTGGCTATATATATATATATATATATATATATATATATATATATATATATATATATATATATATATATATCGCGCTAGATCTGGCACTGGTCAGAAATGATTATTGCCAGGAGTAAAACAGGCTGGCTCAGGTTTTCACCCACAAAAGCAAACGCCACGACAGAAATTGCTTCAAGCAAATCGCTTTGTCTGGGCTGTTCTCAGACAAGTCCTTTTGACCGGATGGTGGATTCTGTTGAACAAATCAACTTCTGGATTGGTATCAAACAAATCTGATTGGACTGTAGACTGTGTTTGTTGATCACTTTTATTGGCTGCTCCCACCAGTCATTCTGAATGGTTTTCCTTATGTGGATGTGCAATACAAGCTAAGAGTGCACTGGTAAATGAACAATGATCAAAGTTTATATTGTGAGAACAATTCATTTCCCAGCACTCTGATGATTAATTGTTCTGTGTATCTTTCAGAAATGAATGGCAAAAATTAGATTGAAACTGATATGAAGAAAACAAAGCAGAAATAACATCCAACTAATTCTCGGACTTTTTCTTAAAGATAGATGAATGAAGTCGCTCAAAACTTAGCGTATCTGGTCAAAACTAATTCTGTGCTCTGGAAAAAGGTGGGGACAATGAGTAACGACGGACAACTTTTATAAACTCAGTTAATGAAGCTTGTAAAGTAATCCTTTGAGTTAAAAGAAAGGAAAAGAAGAATTGGATGACAAAAGAAATTTTAGACTTGATGAATGAACGTATGAATGCAAAGGGAAAAGAGGAAGAATACAAAAAGATAGATAAGGCAATCAGGAATAAGTGTAAGGAAGCTGAAGAAGCAAGGAAATGGAAGACCGACACAAAACAGGCCCCAAGTTTATGAACAGAAATATTGAAGAAATGGATCATAGGAAAAAGACATGCATATCAGCTGGTTGCTTAAAATAAAAAAAATGGTACGCTTATTATGGAAAAAAGATCAAATGTTATGTAGATGGGGAGAGTGTACATCGAAAAAACAACTTTTGACGATGACAGAATGCAGGAATACATCATAAGAAGAACTTTTTGACGATGACAGAATGCAGGAATACATCATAAAACGATGACAGAATGCAGGAATACATCATAAAACGATGACAGAATGCAGGAATACATCATAAAACGATGACAGAATGCAGGAATACATCATAAAACGATGACAGAATGCAGAATACATCATAAAACGATGACAGAATGCAGGAATACATCATAAACGATGACAGAATGCAGGAATACATCATAAGAAAGAACTTTAAAAAGAGCACGAATACTGAAAGATAAAATTAGAGCAGCAATGAGAAAGATGAAACAAGGAAAAGCACGAGGAGCAGACGTTATTACTGTAGAAATGGTTAAGGCTCTAGATGAATTTGAACTTGAAAAAGCAATAGTCCTCCTAAATGAAACTTGTGACACCGGAAAAATTCACAAATATACGTCAGTCAATTGTCGTTGCACTTCCAAAGAAGAACAGGCTCGAAGGAATGCGAACTACTTTGTACAATCAGCTTGATAGTCATGTGACAAAGATTCTATTAAGAATAATCCTGATGTGGACAAGAATAGAATCAAGCAAGAAATAGCAGAAGAACATGTAGATTTGTTGGAAGGAAAGAGCAGAAAATGATATATTCTTTTCAAAATAGCAAAAGAAGGGTTAGACAGGAATGTGTTTTGTCACCAGATTTGCTTTTACTTTACATCAAAACCCTCTTGAGAAGCCTACATTAGTGCCCAAGGACAAAGTTTGGAGGAAAAATAATAACAATCTTCGTTATACAAATGACACCATTCTAATTGCTGGAAATAAAAGACCTACAACATTTCCTAGATACAATAGAAACATGAAGCAGAAATAAATGGCCAGCGCTAAATAGTAAGAATACTGAAGTCATGGTAATCATTAAAAAAAAAAAAAGAAATCCCCTCACGCTAGATGTAACAAGTTGATAAGTTCAAAAATCATCTCATCAGACGGCAAATGCACATTAGAATTATCCAACAGAACTGGCCAAACTAAAGCAGCATTCAAGAAAACGAAAAGCGCTCTGACCAACAAAAGCCTATCAGTTGACATAAAGGAGACAGTTTCTCAGTGTTATTTAGGACCAGTACTGTTATACGGATGGGAAGCATAAACAATCAACAAGCAAAGTCAGAACAAGATTGCGGTAGCTGAACTGTGCTTGCTAAGAAGAATGTTAAAGAGTTCCATGCGTAACAAACAAAACAGTCTGGAAAGAAGCAAACACTAAAGGAACATTAATGGGAATGATTAGGGTAAAAAACAAGCAACATTTATAAGACATTTTATGAGGCAAGAGAAATTTGAGCACTTAGTCACACCAGGTAGACCTACGGAGAAAATGCTAGACAGTCTTGCAGACCAGGCGGGGACAATAAGAGTAAGAGACGCTTGTCCTTGGGAATTCATGTAGGCTTCTCAAGATAGATTCGTGCGGAGGGCCACGGTCGCCAGCTTCTTGCGGCAAGACACATCTTGATGATGATGATGATGATGATGATGATGATAAATGAGGTTTGGGACGTGTCTATGGTAATGTGAAAACTCTTTGAGGACATAGAGATGATTTGTCGATTTTTTATGTATGCTTTCTGCACGCTGTTATCATAGACAAACAATTCATTGACCATATGGGCGATTGGATTAGCAGAGACCAAAAATGAATTGTCTGCTTGTCTCAGCGCCTGTTTCAATCCTCGTCAGCAGATTAGCCAGAGGTATACATGATAAACGTCCAGTGTTAATGTACTTACAGTGTAGTTGCTGTTGTTGTTGTCAGTGGTGGTGGTAGTGGTGTGTTCGTGCGTGTGTGTGGTGTGTGTGTGTGTGTGTGTGTGTGTGTGTGTGTGTGTGTGTATGTGTGTGTGTGTGTGTGTGTGTGTGTGTGTTTCAGGATGTGCAGTTCCTGTTCGTTATTTAATGGACGAGTAACAATTTGTTCAGATATGTTGACAAGTTTTCTCCTCTGTCTATGGATGTGGATCGGAAAATGTAATGAAAAAATGATCTTCAAATACCGACTGCGTTCCCGACAGAAAACATTTCCAGGTCAGCAACAGTTGAAGTATTTGTAACCAACGAGATATGAAGTTATTGTTAGTTGTTGGTTCAACGAATTTAGCAGAAAGCTGAGAACTGAATATTTGTTTTGTGAGCAGCGACTGTACTTGTTTTATCTATAATTCCAAGGAATGCAAACAGGTATATCACATTTCTCATTCTAATTTATTTCATAATCAGTTCTCCTCAGGTGCCGTGTTTTGGTAGGAGAGTCTGTAACATAAACGTCATGTTTCCCATCGTGTCAGGGCCAGTTTTCATTGCAATTGATCAGTGGAAATTTTGTTGTTTTTTTATTCTGAAATTATGGTTTTAGAACATGTATTGGTTAAACAAGAAGTCACGAAAAGAAAATGTATCATTCCAAAATTGGTAACTTGGAACTGTTTCATTATTTAAAAAATACGATAAAAGAAGTATGATTAAGAAACGTATTTTTTTTAAGCAACAGGTCAGAAGAAAAGCCAGCTGTTTCCAAGCACATGAGATAGGCGTGATTTCTCTTTGCAATAGTTGTCACTACGGTTGCCAGCAAGATAATGTGTGAGTTGTGGGGAGAGGGGGGTGGGGATATTGGTGAAAGGGGGCAGAAAGTAGATGTCTGTCTATGGGCACACCAGAAATAACCAGGAGAAAAACTGAATGCACGGTGGGGTAGGGTGGAGAAGTGAGGATCAATACAAAATAAATGTTTCTGTCCTTTTTGTCTGTGTCTTTCAACCTCATTACAGTGATTCTAGCAGGCCGTTTGTAGCATAGCGTTTGTCACATGCCGTTTGTGACATAATTGTACAACATGTCATTTAAAACATACCGTTTGTAACATGCCATGTATAATATACCATTTGTAACATGTTTGTAAAATACCGTTTGTAACATACCGTTTGTAAAATAAAGTTTATGTTCAAACATGCCATTTATAGTATGTTGTTTTTGTAACATGCCATTTGTGGCATGCTGTTTGTAACATGCTGTGTATAAAATGCCGTTGTAACATTTGTAACATATGGCTTGTAACATACTGTTTGTAATATACAATTTCTTACATACTATTTGTAATATACGATGTGTAATATATGGTGTATAACATACAATATACCGTTTGTCAAATACCGTTTGTAACGTACCATTTGTACTACACTTTTTATGAATATATACCATTTATAACATGTCGTTTGTAATGTACCGTTTGGAATATGCTCTTTACACTAAGCTGTTTGTAACATGCTGTTTGCAACATACCTTTCATAATCTGCCATTTGTGACATGCCATTTGCAGCATACCGTTTGTAACGTGCCATTTGTAATGTATCGTTTGTAAACGTACCTTTTGTAATGTGGTGTAATTGAACAAGCCATTTGTAATATGCCATTTGTAACTTGCCGTTTATGACAAGCTGTTTGTAACATATCGTTTATGACATGCCATTTATTGTCAAGTTGGGCAGTTTGGGCAGGGGTTTTGGTTGAGGTGGAGTGTGGGGTGATGTGAAATTGAGCATTCTCCTTCAGGATGTGCCAAGCTTAAAATGCAGAGCTGTCCTTAGGTATGTTTTCTGTCCTTGGTAGGGATAAATGCACTATATAAATGTAGGGTGAGGACATTGTTAAGAAATTAGTTTGCACCAACTTGTGGTGCCTGTATGTCTGTATATCTGTATGTCTGTATGTCTTTATGTCTGTATGTCTGTATATCTGTATGTCTGTATGTCTGTATATCTTTATGTCTGTATGTCTTTATGTCTGTATGTCTGTATGTCTGTATATCTTTATGGAAATAGTTTTCAACCTGTGCGAAAAAGAACATTTTAAAAAAAGTTGTAGTGTTGGGTACCAAGCAGTTAGCATGGTTGATTAACATTGCTTGTGGATAAATGTGGCATGCAGTGTGTTTTTCATTCTTCAAGAGTAACCATTTTTTGATAAGTTATGAAAAGGGATTGTTGATATTTGAATTGGAGCCATTTTTTAATTACTTAAATGTAACAGATATATCCAAGCATCGATGTGTGTGAATATAACATATATCCAAGTCTCGACGGGTGTGAACAACGAATAACGGAAGATCTTTATTACTTGCTGTAGTTTTTAAGCACATGTTTCATAATCTGTGAATTTGGCGTTTTTTCTGGTACAAATAGTGACTGAACGTGTTTCATAGATGTTGTGTGGTCTTGACTGTTCTTATGAGTTTTGTTGTATTCTTGTTGTTTGTCCTACAAGGCCAGCCAAACAAACAAGCAAACAAAAACAAATCAAAACAATAAAAAAAACAAAAGAAAGGGAAAGTAAATGTTCACATGTCTTTAGCATTACCTCTGTCCTATTCTACCAAATGGCCAATATGAATGCACAAGGACCATTCTTTGTACTGCAATTGTCAGAGGTAAACATTTTACCAACGGGGAAAGTGTTTTACCAGTGGGGGAGTAATGCCCTGTCTCCTTCCTCCACCTTCATCCCCCAGTCATGTTATTGCAGCGTGACGTGGAATGTATTCATGAATTCAGGACACAGTTCTGGATCCCTACCCAGTTATCCGGTGGCTGCCTCAGGCCTGGGCCATGACCTTGGTGTTGGTGGATCTGACTTCAAACAGGAACATTTGTCACGTTGGAGCCAGCAGTGGTCAAAAAGAATGATTGTGATGTACACAGCAGATCAATCATGGCATGATGGAGAACGAGTTGAGAAAATTACTGACTGGGCCGTTGTCAGACAAATCGTTCTGATTGCTTTGTGGATTCTATTGAACACATCAATGACTGACTTGATGTCAAAGAAATCACTGACAGGACAATTGACTGCCTCGAAATGGATAAGTTTGACTGACTGCTCCCACAATCATTGTCACTGGCTTTCTTTCCT
>CM060311.1:51652691-51737691 GCA_030674185.1 Monoplex corrugatus | reverse complement strand
AGCTGGGACAGTGTTTTGCACGCTTTGTATCTGATAGATAACTCTTTATGAATTTTACATTTAGTGAATAGTTCTCGTTTTTACAGTCTATGTGTTTTAGCATATCGTAGTCAGTGAATAAAGTCCCCTTGAAAAAGGCGGGTGTACCGCCGAAAATTTGGGAAAATTTTACGTCGGCTTGTTGTCTTTTCTGTTCACATGCTGCTTCATCTATCTATCTATCTATCTATCTATCTATCTATCTATCTATCTATCTATCTATCTATCTATCTATCTATCTGTGTGTGTGTTGTGTGTGTGTGTGTGTGTGT
The DNA here is from genome assembly GCA_030674185.1 of Monoplex corrugatus. NCBI lineage: Eukaryota > Metazoa > Mollusca > Gastropoda > Littorinimorpha > Ranellidae > Monoplex > Monoplex corrugatus. The sequence continues at coordinate 51,737,380 of CM060311.1, read as the reverse complement.
GTGTGTGTGTGTGTGTATGTGTGTGAATCTCACATATGCGTATACAAACGTACACGAATGTCTATACATCATCATGGCGTTGGCGATCATGGCCCTCCTTATGGATCTATCCCTTGTCGCTGCAAGCACATCTCCTATACCCTCTCTGTCCTCAGCCACTCTGCACATCCGTCCAATATTTTCTCCCTGGATCTTTTCCTCAAGCTTTCCTGTTGTGTCTAGGTACTCTAATGTCTTTTGCTTCATAAAATGTCCTATAATTGTTACTTGCCTTTTCTTAATCTTCTTTGTTAATGTTCTTCTTGTGTCTGCCTCCTTCAAAACTGTCTCGTTTGTTTGTTTTGCTGTCCATATAACTATCAACATTTTTCAGTTGCCTCAATCGTGTTCTGATTTTGCGTGTCGACTGTCCATGCCTCACAACTGTACAACAGTATCCGTTCTATATAACAATCAAGAACTCTCTTCCAGATGTTAATTGTTAGGCATAAGTTAGTAAGAATGCTTTTCATCTTCTTGAAAGCTGTTTTAGGTTGGCATGCTTTTTGGCTGATCATGTTTATCTTGAAAGTATACGATGGTGGTTTCCCGTTGCTTTCCATCTGTTTTCTGTCGGGGTTTATTCCCTAGTCTTGGTCTCTTCCGAGACGCTCATAAAGCTGTGGTGCTATTTACCCATTGCTGGGGGTCTGGTTCGTGAACATCAGGGCATGTCCAAACTCCGTTGGGCTCGCGTGCCGCACGTCTGGGGACCAGACTTCCTCCGAATCCCTTGAGTTTAGCCTGAGTCCGATTCATTTCGAGACAATCGATTGTACTATCTGTACATATATATGCAGACATACACACGTAGAAATAAACAGAAGTGAGAAAAGTAGAAAAAGAAAGCAAACCTGAATACTGCTAAGATATCATAACTATACCACTACCAAAATATCTGCATGGTCCGATCCTGGCAATAAGACAACTCACACATGTACTCCTAGTTGAAATGTAGAAATAGGAAAAAATAAAGTGGGGTTAAGTACAGGAGCACAGGGGGTGGGGGTGGGGGGTGGGGGGAGATCGTGGAAAGAGGAGTCGAATGTTAGACTGCTTGATGTGCTACAGTAGTTGACACTTGAGAGGGTTTTTTTCCTTTTTTTTAACGCCCTGTTTCTTAAGGGCGGTATTGTCGTGCTTTGAAGAAGTAAAGTTGATACCTCATGGGTGAAATGTTTTGTCACTGCCAGTTTTGTAGACCACTTTCTCCTCTGTGTTCAAAAGACAGTGCACCCCTGTTTAGTAGGGGATGTTCTGATATTTAGTTGTTCTTGTGAGGGGGGAAGGTTTTAATTTCCTTCCCCATCCACACCCCCCCCCTTTTTTTTTTCTCAACTATCAAACACCACATTACATCAAAAACCCAAACATCTACCCCCACCCTAAACCTACACATCAGTATCTGTATGGGGTGGGTACAGTGGGTATAGGTGTTGTCACTCGTTATTTTCTTAACAAAATATTGCTGTTGTCAATATGAAACTGTGATTTAGTCATTGTAACTAAGTATGGACTGTGAATCTCCGGGTTTAGGTGCAGAAATACAAAAAAATGGAAGACTAAAACCTAGACAGATAATTGAATAAATTATTAGATCAGCGTATGTTTTCATTGGAGTCAAACAATTTTACATGAGTTAGAATTTTGTAAAATAATCCATCTTAACTTTAATAAATCTTCCAAATCTCTTTCCTAGAATTTTTTTTTTTACATTTAAAACGCTTCGTGGAATATACAGTCAATGATGTCTTTTCTTTCCAAACATAGATCACAATAACTTTATTTACAAGCCTCATTTCATTTTAAGCCTGAATTATGTATACAGTATGTTTTCGCATCTATTTTGTTTTTATCTCTTATATTTTATGACTTTGATAAATACCTCTCTCCATGGAATGTTTGTTCCCAGGTTTTCTAACCTCTTAGAATTAGATTTTGGAAGTGTATAATATTTTGTTAAAATGTTATATAATTGTTATGTAATACAGCATTTATCCTCTTGGAATAGATCCAGTGAAAATGGAGAAATGTATCACTGAAAACGGGTATAACAACAATACTTGCGTACACAAGTATGATCATGACATATATTACAATGATCTCATTTATATGACAGCACAGTAAGCGTAATTATTCCCCATGATCTAGCAGGAAACAAAGCAAACAAACAACATTTAACCTTTGAGGATAAACTGCCCTGTCGGTAACGAAACAAATACATGAAAAAGATCATCAGGGCGCCCTAGGCAGCTTGTCTGTTGAGACCTATTCCAGTTGGAATGGTGATCACTTGTGCTTTTGGATCAGAGTGAAACTTTCTTGTTTAAGGCCTAACAGTAGGTGGGAAGATTAAACCTTTTTGTTTCCTCCTGTTCTTGTATTGTTTTGTGCTGTATTCTTTTGTACTGTGTGCCCGTAGTGTCATTTTTCGTGGTAGATTAAGGCAGTTAATCATGCTTGCTGTGCCATTCTCGTGCAGATTAAGTCCGAAACTGCTGTTAATGTTATTTTATGTTCGGTCCTTAACACTCGTTTCTCTGTTTGATTTTAATCTGAACAAAGCATCTTCCTCTCTCTGTCTCTGTGTGTGTCTCTTTCTGTCTGTCTGTCTGTCTTATCTCTTTCACTCCTCTCTCCCTCTCTTTCTTTCAGTTTTTTCCTTCCAATCCAAGTCAATTCCACAGTGTCAAGATCTTCAGTGTCAGCTGGCTATTATTTCCAGATAACAGCTGATAGACGGTGTTATTTTTATCTGCTCCTGTAGGGAGGAAGGGGGAGGGAGAAAACAGGGAGAGAGTAGGCTGGTGAAAAGAGGGAATTTGTGAAATGTTTTTGTCTGTCTGTCTGATTGCCCCTGTCTGTCTGTGCATCCGTCCATCTGTTTGTATCTCTGTTTTACTAAGTCGTCATCATCATCAAGTGACTTGCCACATGGCGTTGGCGATCATGGCCCTCCATATGCATCTGTCCCTTGTTGCCGCAAGCACGTCTTCCACCCTTTTTGTCCTCAGCCACTCTGCAAGTCCGTCCAGTATTTTTTCTCTGGGTCTGCCTGGTGCTCTCTTTCCCTTCAACTTTCCTGTTGTGACCAGGTGCTCCAATGTTGCCTGTCTTTTCCTAATCTTCCTTATGAATGATCTTCTTCTGTCTTCCTCCATCAAGACTGTCTCGTTTGTTTTCTTTGCTGTCCATGGAACTCTCAACATTCTTCTGAGAAAAACATCTCTCGGCTGCCTCAATCTTGTTCTGGCTTTGCTATTTTAAATAAGTGATCAACAGATAAATCAGTCCAAGGCCCCGCTATGTGAGACTGTCTTGTCAAAACGTTGTTGGCTGATACAAGTGTCTGCCTCATCTGTTTTGGCTTTTTTACTTTCATTTCCTTGACATTTAAACGATTGCCTAATTGAGGCTACTGCTGTCTGCTGAGCACTTACGTTGTAGACTCCATCTCGTCATGGTACTCTTACCACTGATTGAGGACAGCCAGGTAATGGTGAACTGGACAGACACCGGAAAAACATTTATCCGTGAAATGTCTAATTTAAATTTATATTTACAACAAATCAGTTCATAATTTCTCTACTTCTTTACCCGCGCTCTCTGTCTTTAATACTCTAAAATTGGCCACATTTTGTGACATGTACATTGAACGATTTCTTCCAGTTTCCTCCTTGCAGCGAATGTTTACTTTTCTTTGAACGATTTCTTCCAGTTTCCTCCTTGCAGCGAATGTTTACTTTTCTTTGAACGATTTCTTCCAGTTTCCTCCTTGCAGCGAATGTTTACTTTTCTTTCCAGCAAGGGTTGTGGGGCAAAAAGGAAAGATGACTGTTTGTTGAAAATCTCACATACGAAAGAGTTTTTCAGCTCTATGATTCTCTCCCTCCCTCCCCCCCCCCCCTTTTCTCTCTTTCTCTCTGGCTCTGTCTCACTCTCTTTCACCCCCTCTCGTTCCATTCTATATCATGTTCGATTCTTCCATGTGCCACCTGGTCTCCCATTTTCCCTGTGAAGTGGCTTTCAAATCGGAATAGATTTACCATTATTATTCACATACAGGCTGACTGCCTACAATAATAACAGCCCTGCGTTCTGTGTCTTTTCTTGTTCTTCATTTCAACCCCCATCCCACTCATCCTGCTGGAGTGTCTGACACCTCTGTCAGCTGGTTTTTATGTTCACTTACAACGGATACTGTGTTATTTTTGTCCCGCCCAGTCAGGAAGAAGGGAGAGGAGAGGGAAAGAGCAGGTCGGATTGGGGGAGGAGGAGGAAGCGGGGGGAAAACAGAGCATGGCGGAGGGAAAAGGGAGGGGGAGGACGAGGAGAGATCAGGATGTTGGGAAGAGGGAGGAAGAGGGAAGGGGAGACAAGAAAAGAGCAGGGTGATGGGAAGAAGGAGGAATCGGAAGACAGGGGGAGGGCAGGATGGTGGGAAAAGGGAGGAAGAGGGAGGGGGGAGACAGGGAGAGAGCAGGGTGATGGGAAGAGGGAGGGGGGAGATAGGGAGAGCTGTGTGATGAGAACAGGGAGGGAGGGGGGAGACAGGGAGAGAGCAGGGTGATGGGAAGAGGGAGGGGGAAGACAGGGAGAGAGCAGGGTGGTGGGAAGAGGGAGGAAGGTGGGGAGACAGGGAGAGAGCAGGATGGTGGGAAGAGGGAGGAAGGTGGGGAAGACAGGGGAAAGAGCAGGATGGTGGGAAGAATGGAGGAAGGTGGGGAGACAGGGAGAGAGCAGGATGGTGGGAAGAGGAGGAAGGTGGGGAGACAGGGAGAGAGCAGGATGGTGGGAAGAGGGAGGAAGGTGGGGAGACAGGGAGAGAGCAGGATGGTGGGAAGAAGGAGAGAAGGTGGGGAGACAGGGAGAGAGCAGGATGGTGGGAAGAGGGAGGAAGGTGGGGAGACAGGGAGAGAGCAGGGTGGTGGGAAGAGGGAGAAGGTGGGGAGACAGGGAGAGAGCAGGATGGTGGGAAGAGGAGGAAGGTGGGGAGACAGGGAGAGAGCAGGATGGTGGGAAGAGGAGGAAGGTGGGGAGACAGGGAGAGAGCAGGATGGTGGAAGAGGGAGGAAGGTGGGGAGACAGGAGAGAGCAGGTGGTGGAAGAGGAGGAAGTGGGGAGACAGGGAGAGAGCAGGGTGGTGGGAAGGGAGGAAGGTGGGGAGACAGGGAGAGATCAGGGTGGTGGGAAGAGGGAGGAAGTGGGGAGACAGGGAGAGAGCAGTTTTCACTACAAATTGTCAACTGTTTTAATTGGCATAGTTCTTTATCTCCATTAGTTCCTTTCTTATAGTTTTCTTTTTTCATTTATGACTTTTGAACCCACAATTATTAAAGCACCGCTCCCCCTCCCCCACCCAAAGAGTATGACTTTTATCAAGATGCTACATGTCGATGTTAGGTGTCTTCTTTATCTGTGTTTGTTTTCCATTCAAACCAGTTTCTTTAATGATATAAGTAACGTTTGAAGATCAGTCATCGTGCAGGCCCTTTTCCCCCGCAGTATTGATTCCACATGGACAGTCAACACACAAAGCCAGAACAAGATTGAGGCAGCCGAAATGTGGTTTTTAAGAAGAATGTTGAGAGTTCCATGGACAGCAAAGAAAACAAGTGAGACCGTCTTGAAGGAAGCAGACACAAGAAGATCATTGATAAAGAAGATTAGGAAAAAACAAGCAACATTTATAGGACATTTTATGAGGAAAGAGAAATTAGAGCACGTGGTCACAACAGGAAAGCTGGAGGGAAAGAGAGCACCAGGTAGGCTCAGGGAGAAAATATTGGATGGACTTGCATGGTGGCTGAGGACAGAGAGGGTGGGAGATGTACTTGCAGCGACAAGGGACAGATTCGTACGGAGGGCCATGATCGCCTACGCCATGCGGCAAAGCACATGATGATGATGATGATGATTGCTTCCACTGCTTGAATTTCTCCAAGGAGGGGCAGGGTGGGCAAGACACTTAAAAGAAGGCTTTGTTTCTGTGTTTACTTCGAACACACGTGAAGCTGGACTATAAAACTGGGCTCAAGTTATTAATGTATCGATCTGTACCCATTATAGGAAATTGAAATAATAAGAAGAAGAAAACGTGTTTGTAAACATTCCCGGTAAAAGGAAAACAAAACCCAAAATGTTTTGGTCCTGCCCTTCCATTTCCACATTAAAACTCGAAACAAACAACCACCCACCCATCTAAACAAAAACGACAAAAACAGTTACGCATGAGTGTTTCCAGTGAAATGAAATGAGCTAGTATTTTCTTCTGTCCTTTCCACCTCTATTTTTTGTTTCTGTTTTGTTAATATTGTTATATTTTTGTTTTCCATTTGAATAAATGTATTTCATTGTAATATATGTAGGTTATATGTAATGCATAGAATAACAAGGGCTAGCTGGTACCATCGCTTATAGTGTCAGGCGCATTGTGGGTCAGCTGGCTCCTATTTCCAGTTGACAGCAGACAGAAGGTCTTGTTTTTGTCTGCACAGTAGGGAGGAAGGAAGAGGGGTAGGCAGAGAGAAAACAGGGTGGTAGGGTGAGGGTATGATGGTGATGAGAGAGGGAAAGAGCAGTGCGGACAATGACTGCTGACGTCTTTGCTGTGTCATTGCTCTCTTGTGCAATACTCGTCCTCTTCTAAATCTCTTTGTCTGACTGTATATCTGTCTGTGTGTGTTGTTTGTTGGTCTGTCTGTCTGTCTGTCTGTCTGTCTGTCTCTCTCTCTCTCTCTCTCTCTCTCTCTCCTCTCTCTCTCTGAGAAATCTAGCCCTTGCGAAATGTTCCTGATGGCATGGTAGTCAAGTGGATAAACATTGGACTTCTAATCGGAAGGTTGTGGGTTTGATCCACCCAGACACCTCCCCGATGGGTAAAGAGTGGACATTTTTCTGATCTCCTAAGTCAACATGTGTGCAGACCTGTCAGTGCCTAATAAACCCGCTTCGTGTGTATACGCACGCACAATATCACATATACATGCTAAAGATCCTGTAAGTCATGTGAGTGGCTGGCTTATGGAAACAGAAAACATCCAACATGCACGCCCTGTAAAGATGCAGACTGCTACAACACAATGGAATGTGCTCAGATTACCTAACAACTGAAGTTTTGTCTTCAACCAGAAAAGTGTGATTATGTGTAAATCACAGTGTCCAGTAGAGCTTGGTGAAGAATACAGAAATGATTTATACACACACAAATAGTGTGTTTCTGTGTCAGATCTATTTGTCTGTTTAGAATTCATAACCAATAAAGCTCTGTCACTGTTTGCAAGTGGTGTGATATTCTGTACAGAACGATGTGGCTTGGTGAAGGTGTCTACATCATCAGTGCCGAAAAGGAAACAGATCACAAATCAGATAACTGTCGATTAAGGTTTGAACATGTAAAAATTAATGCTTCAAAAAGTCAATGGCGAGGAAGATGTTGCAGGCCAGAATAATGAAACGAATGAAGATAATTGTTTTAATCGAGTTATTTCAGAGGGAGATATTTTACTGGCCATGTGTAAGTCAAAAGAAGAAAAGCTCCAGGGTAAGATGGATTCATCGGAGAACTTCTTAAAAGTGCATGTAAGCATATTATTCCATTCTTTGTCATGTGTCCATACCGTTTTTCTTAAAGGTGTTTTCCCAGACAACTGGACCAAGTCCAGAAAATAGAGACATCAATTATTCCGGGAATTATTGCGGTGTTTCCTTATGTGAAACCAGCAGTGAAAATATAAATATTATAAATAGGAGAGTTCAAGTATAGGAACAAGAAAGCAAAATAACAGGTGAGAAACAAGCTGTTTCCAGAAAAGGGTATTCTAGTATTGACCTGTTTTTACGCTCTTAGCGTGTGTACAGAAACAATTTGATTATATTAAAACTGTAGCATGCTTCTATAGATATTGAAAAATCATTTGACTCGGATCGACAGAAATTTGCATTGGCCTACCATGTTGAAAAGCAGTATAAAAGGCAAGCTGTTTTATCGTATCAAAAATTTGTCTAATATTGAAAAAGCGAGAATGAGGTGTGGAGCTAAATTAACTACGATACTCAGCTTGTGTAAAACAGAGAGATGTGTTCAACCCTGTCCTTCTCTTATTATTTGTTAATGAACTAGCGCTTGAAATAGTTCACACTGGAAACATGCTGAAATGTTTTCTTGAGATAATGTTAGTACTGTATCAGATGATGTTGTCATTTGCCTTACACTGTTATTAGATTGAAGATTCGAATAATCTTAGACGTGGACCCTCTTCCAGGATCTTAAAGTTACCATGAACAAAAAAGCAACATTATTGTGTTCAGAAAGGGTGTGTATCTGAATGCAAGAAAGCGATGGTTATACGGAAATAGTTTACCAGTGGTTAATGCTCACAAGTACTTTGGAATTTATACATCAAGTAAACATTTTGTTACAGCATGCAAAGATTGAGGAAGTCGAACAACAACAAAAAATGCATTCACGATGATAATGCAAAGACTGCATCCATTTGACAGTAATTATTTTGCTTGGATTTAAAGTTGTTTGATGCACAAACGCAGCGTATTATGCGGTATTGTTCTGAAATTGGGGTTCGGACAAACTGAATAAAGTAGTTAACACTGTGAAAAGATACACTTGTTTGCTTTAAAGAAATTTCTTGGTGCACACATATGCACACACATAATGCCTTGGTGTATGGAGATTGCACGGTTATCCAGCGTCTATAAATTCAGCTCTTAGCTGTGTCTATTAGTTGTTTATGTTAACACAAATGGATGCTGAGAGATTACCAAGAAAGGCATCTGTTGTGCTCTACAAATTGGATGCTAGGATTAAAACAGCATGGTTACAAATATAAGATTATGCTTTTTTCAGTGCGAATTTGTTTCTGTGTTCAACAACCAGTGTTTGATGAGTAGCTGGCTTTTACGAGTATGTAAAGAGGGATTGATTGATTGTAGGTGGAATCAACTCGTGCAAAATAGCCTGAGGTCTAACAGTAGTGAATGTTTGCTGATTCTTTGAACAATCTGCGGGCGTGTTTGCGTATACACATGGCTAAACATTTGAAGTTTATGTCTATCTCTCTTACATATCTTCTGGAGAGATAGATAGACAGACAGGCAGGCAGGCAGGCAGGCAGGCAGGCAGGCAGGCAGGCAGGCAGGCAGGCAGGCAGACAGACAGACAGACAGACAGATACATACATACATACATACACACATACGTACATACATACATACATACAACATACATATATACATACATACATACATACATGGGGGAAGAGAAAGAGGGAGGGGAGAGAGAGAGAGAGAGAGAGAGAGAGAGAGAGAGAGAGAGAGAGAGAGAGAGAGAGAGAGAGAGAGAGAGATCGTTTTATTGTAGTTAGGTTGTACCTTGAAAACATTCCTTAATATGTAATATGATTAATTGTGTATATTTACGTCGTCTTGCTTTCTTGTTATTAATGTATATCTGTTCACACACATCTTTCACAGTGGGCAGTTAGCCTTGCCTAAAGTCAGCCAACCAAATCTGAAATTTATCTTCGCCATTGTCTGTTTTTCTGTTATCTCAGATGAATAATTTTGATTTAAATGGCATGATAATAAAAACGTATCCATCCCTCACATACATGGTGATGACCCTTTAATAAATTTCCTCTATCTTGTGTCTTGTATTTTGTCTTCTTCCTACAATTGCCCCAATTCCCATTACGTCCATGACATTGCACAGTGTCAGGCATCATGACAGCACTTATAAAACATGTTTTTGTCTGCTTTAGTAGGAGGGATGGAAGAGGGTAAGACAAGGAAAGAATAGAGAGGAGTGTGGGTGATGGTGGTGGTGGGTAAGGGAAAGAGCAGTAGAGAGGAGTGTGGGTGATAGTGATGGTGGGTAAGGGAAAGAGCAGTGAGGGCATTGACTGCTGACGTCTTTCCAGTGTCATTGCTCCCTTGTGGATTACTCATGCTCTTCTTGCTCTCTCTCTCTCTCTCTCTCTCTCTCTCTCTCTCTCTCTCTCTCTCTCTCTCTCTCTCTTCTGTCTTTCTCTCTCTGTTTGTCTGTCTGTCTCTCTCTCTGTGTCTCTTTCTCTCTCTCTTTGTCTTTCTCTGTCTGTCTGTCTGTCTCTCTCTCTCTGTCTCTCTCTCCTCGCTTGATAACTGACCACCTTAATAAAAACAGAAAGACTGTTAAAATATAGCTTCTATGAAAATGCTGCAGCAGTATCGGATTGATGCTCTAGTGATAGAAGTGCTTGTGGCCCAGTGTCTTCATCCTGCCCCTTCCTCCTTTTGCCGCTAGCCCTATCCACTGCACACACGTTTTGGTGGTCTGAAGGTGTTTCGTGGAAAATTCACTGAAGCAAGTAAACAAACAGATGTAAAAAAAGTAACAAAAGTAGATGGTACTTAATTGTGATAGTGTGCTGTCCCAACAAAAAGTAGTTTAGTCCCCACAAAATTTATTGATACAAAATGAGTAAAACAGAACCAGAAGACAGCAGACAACTTTAAAAACAACAACAACAACAACAAAACAAACAAACAAACAAACAAACCCCTATAACATATTAGTCGACTTCACGAACCATCCAGTATTAATGAAGACGCTGTCAACTGCACAGAGTAAGGCCACCTCTCCAGAAAGTGCACTCCGGTCTTGTTGAGGTCACGGTACCAATGACGCTTTTACGAAAGTGTGTACAAAGTTTAATGGGATGTCAGGTCACAGAATGTTCCAGCATATCTGGGAACGTCTTTATATTTTAGGGTCTTGGATAGACAGCCAGGGCCTGTAATCAATACAGATCAACCCTTGGAGATAGTTCACTTTCAGGCTCCGTCCTACAACGAATACCGAGTTTTAATGGCACGTAATGTCGCAGACTGTGACAGTTTCACAATGCTATCTGTCTGGGAGGAGGGGAATCTTTAGCAGTAGACCCCTAGCTAGTAGTCAATGGTTAGATTGTTTATGTTTAAGCTTGTTTGCTCTTGTTTCTTTCGACCATTCATTGAATTTAGCAATCATAACAGTGGTCAGTGGAATAAGAAGAGTCTTTCTCCATGAATTATTTTGCACTAAACGGCTCATCTTTCTGCCAATTTTTTTCCCAGTAGTAGGTTGTGTTAAAAAATTGGTCTTGTAGTCTCTTTAAAGAATTATGGGAGATCCCGTAGGAATAATATTTGATCATAATTTTGTGTGTTGTGTTTTTAACGGAGCTGTAGGATTGTGGTACGAGTTCTTGGAGCCAGTTTTCAACCGGATTGGGTAATATTTTGTCGGTCTTTTGACTCCAGAATATATGGATCTGCCGGGTGGTTCGCTTAGTTATTTGTGGATTTGGGGGAGATGGCAGAAAATTGTATACCTCAGCTCTGTTACGTTTTATCGTCAGTTTTGCCTTGCTATGTCGTTTTCTATCAGCTTGTTAGATATTCTTGCGGTGCTGGTTGTTGAGTCATTCTGTAAATGTTTGTAGCGTGCAGGGTTATTAAGTATATGAGGACTAATAGCGTATCTGTACACATACACGCACACACAAATACACACACGTATATGTATGTGTGTATACATCGACAATCAACAGGCAAAGTCAGAACAAGATTGTTTTAAGAAGAATGTGAAGAGTTCCATGGTAACAAACAAAACAAACGAGACAGACTTGAAAAAAAAAATAAAGAAGATAATGAAAAGACAAGCAACATTTACACGACATTTTATGAGGCAAGGGAAATTTTAGTACATAGCCACAACAGGAAAGCTAAAGGAGAAAAGAGCACCTGATAAACCCAGGGAGAAAATATTACTTTTGCAGAGTGGATGAGTACAGGAAGGGTAGGAGATATTCTTGCAGCAGCAAAAGATAGATTCGTATGGAGGTCCATGATCGCCAACGCCATTCGGCAAGGCACACAATGGTGATGATGATGATGATGATGTATGTATGTGTATACATGTTTATCTATGTGAATATATGTATATATGTATATATATATATATATATGTGTGTGTGAGTGTGTGCGTGCGTGCGTGTGTGTGTGTGTGTGTGTGTGTGTGTGTGTGTGTGTGTGTGTGTGTGTGTGTGTATGTGTGTGTGTGTGTGTGGAGAGAGAGAGACAGACAGACAGACAGACAAAGACAGAGAGACTTAAGAGAACTTTTTTGGCCGTCTTTGTGTTTCGATATGCTGATTTTTGGTGGATTTGCTTTTATTTGGATTCATAAGCAAGGTAAAACGTTTATGCATGTTTCTGTATGGTTACATTTGAGAAAAGTTTCATCTGCATGATTTGATCCTTTCCTGATTTTATACCCCCTGTGGGCAGTTACCAGGAGCATTAGTTAGAAATATGTAACATTTCAATACGGGGAACACTTCTTGTATTGCGTCAGATGTGTCGGATTGAGATTTCTGCCATTGCCATGCTTTTTAATGAAATGAACATGCATGGAAACAAGTGGTGAGGCTAGGCACACAGAAAACACAAGTGGCTTCATTCAGAACCTGACACTTCACCAGTCTGTAGGACAGGTTGTCGTGGAGAGGGGCGGGTGGCTACCACAAAGCTCGAATGGGAAAAGTTGGTCTCCAAGGAAATGTAATATTCGAAGAAGGCAAAGCGATCCAGACCTGTTTCTCCTCTCTCCATTAGTTCGAAAATTTTCTAATTTCTTTTCAAACTTTGGCTAGTCATATTTGAACAAATAGTTACTGGCATATCACTTGTTCATGTTTTCCTCTGCTGTTCACTTGTTCATTTGTATCTGTATATAAGTATGCACATATAAGCCTACACACCAACACATCTGTGCCTACATACATCCATCTATTAACAAGTATACCCACATGAAGTTACACACACAAATGTATACATAGGCGTAAGTTTCTTCTCTCTCTATCTGCATATATGTGAGCGCACGTGCGCGAGTGCGTGTGTGTTGTGTTTGTTTGTGTGTGTGTGTGTGCGTGTGTGTGTGTGTGTGTGTTGTGTGTGTGTGTGTGTGTGTGTGTGTGTGTGTGTGTGTGTGTGTGCGTGTGTGTGTGTGTTGTGGCCTTTGATTTAATGTCTATTCTTTAAAATGATTTTAGACAACAACAACAACAACAACAACAAAAAAGGAGGGGGGTTGGTGATAGAGGAGGAGTGAAGAGGATATTTGAAAATTGTCAATTTTGATCTTGAGAAAAGATGATCCAGAAAACAACTGTTTCGAGGAGGGGAAGGTAAAACTAACAAATAACGTTACCATAATTAACGATTTAAACAAACAAACTAACAAAGAAAATTAATACATGTAATATCTAGAAGAAATGAATAAAAAATAAAACTAAGAATTGACTAACCATAACAGTGAACAAGTGAAATAACATAACATAAAATAACATAATAATATACATGTGTGTGTGTGTGTGTGTGTGTGTGGTGTGTGTGTGTGTGTGTGTGTTGTGTGTGTGTGTGTGTGTGTGTGTGTGTATGTGTGTGTGTGTGAAACAGAAACGGGCCAAGAAGGATTTATTGATTGTTAGAGAAGGATGTTTATTCAGTTTATGTCGTGGACATAGCACTCCGACAAATGCAAGCATATAACTTTTCATTACTTTGACACATGCTTTCTTTTTTATCTCTGTCTTTAATGATTTTTGCATTTTTATCTTTTTATTTATTTTTTTCAGAAAAGGAGATAATCACATATTATCGGGAAAGTGTGTGCGTCTATCTGTAACTAAAATGTGTTAGCAAGATTTTTTTCTCAGCTGTTTATTGGTGATGTCTACTCAATATTGGTCATAGACGTGGACTGTTACGGAGTTGTGGATGCAGAAGTTTGAACGACGCTGTGTCAGGACCAAGGTGCACACGAACTAAAAAAGTGTCTGAAGTAAGCAGGAATTTCTGACATTGTCTAGAATCTGTTTTCAATGTTGTGAGTGTCTGTCACTGTCCTCGATACATGTCAAGTTTTATTATGAACAAAATTTCTTCAATGTCACAGTGACTGATTTTCATGATCTACACGATTACACTTTTTGTAACAAAATTTGTCTATAAAACTAATGAGTTGGCTTTCTGTGTATTTAACCATGAGAAGAAAAGATGTTATCTGTAATTATATCACGATTTCTTCATCTACTGATGTACAGGAGTATAGCATCACAGTATGACATACGTACGGTTTTAGGTATGTTTGATTTTAATACAAATTGAACTTTTATAGAAATTGTTAAATACATATTAAAGTTAGCCATCATGGTCTGCTACATCATGGTCACGTTTTTTCTTATATTCGTATCGAAAATCGCTTCATCAACTTTAAAATGAAGTTATTCCATGCTCAGGAAAAAAAAAAGAATTTCTCAGCTGTGGATCTTTGGCTGTAAAAACCTAACCCTTTTAGAGCAGTGCTTGACATTAAAGAATGATTATTACACATGTAAATGTGGTGGGGTGTTTGGTCTGCATTTCGAAGAGAAAAGACCATCGCTAGGTAGCATTGTTTTGAAGATTCACTGCATTGTGTAAAGTGGTGTCAGACCTTGAATTCCTATAAAATGTTTACAGTAAGCAACAGTACTTTTTTCCCTTATGAACTGTAAGATGATCCATCTTCGATGAACTGAGCCTGTTTGCAGCAGACAGATCTCTAGATATAATGCCCATGATTTGGTAACCGTGTCAACAAACCTAGTTCTGTTTTGCCTTTGGACTATCTTGTTAAAACTGGTAGGCTTATATACCTATCAAAATGATTTTGTGCCTTTGTCTGACGCAGCACAAACAAAATACGGATGTGGAGCTTTTTTCTCATATTTAAATCTCTCTCCTGTTGTCTGTGTGTGTTTGTGTGTGTGTATGTGAGTGTGTGTGAGCTGCTTGCTTTTTGCATTTGCTTGCACGTGCATGGAGTGATCAACATAGGCTAAATGTGCATTTTTGTCACTGTGTAATATATACAAGTATACATGATTGATGTCAAGATGTCAAGATTGTCGTTGTTATGAACGTACTTAATAACGAAAGTATAATAATTTTGCTCTGTCAAGCTCTTGGTTCTTTAATAGTAGAAGCAGAAACACATGTATACAAACGTGACCTCATCAACAAAATATTCTCTAAATGGTCTTGGGGATCTAATAGTAGCTCCCTTGTGTAAATCAGAAGACGCAATACATATGATATCATACTTTTGTGTATTTATATCATAATTTCTACACTACTATCAGGATAGATCCAAAACATGGTCAGCATCTAGTAAGTAATATTATCGTTTCTTCTTATGAAAGTAAACTCACGTGTAAACTCAAACGCGCATCCTTCCCCACCGTGTATGCTAGCACACATACACACACGCACATGCAAAGATAAACTTACATACAGATAGACATGCGCATACGCAGCCACACACAGCATGCCTGTATGCACATACATGTTACACACACACACACACACACACACACACACACACACACACACACACACACACACACACACACCACTACACACACACACACACACACACACACACACACACACACACACACACACACACACACACACACACACACACACACACATCTCCCTTCCGGTCGATATAAAAATAATCATCCTTTTAAAACAAAGAAAAGTAAGCACTGACAATGATTGTTTCCATGACACAATGAACTCAAACTCTGTTCACATGATACTATAGACTAACATTCTCTAGAAAGTATATGAAAACTCTTCCATGCTACGGAGTCAGGGTACCAATCAATTACACAACAAGTATCTAAAGAAATCGGGTCTAAACACAAGGGAGCCACAAGGTAACGACAAACATAAATACAATGTCATCATGTTGACTACCATTGTGAACAAAAGACATCATGTTCTATTATGACTGTGAGCAAAAGGTAATGCTACTGAGAGCAAAAGGCAATGTCTTTATGTTGATTACTGAGAGCAAAAGGCAATGTCTTTATGTTGATTACTGAGAGCAAAAGGCAATGTCCTTACGTTGATTACTTAGAGCAAAAGGCAATGTCTTTATGTTGATTACTGAGAGCAAAAGGCAATGTCTTTATGTTGATTACTGAGAGCAAAAGGCAATGTCCTTACGTTGATTACTTAGAGCAAAAGGCAATGTCTTTATGTTGATCACTGAGAGCAAAAGGCAATGTCTTTATGTTGATTACTGAGAGCAAAAGGCAATATCTTTACGTTGATTACTGAGAGCAAAAGGCAATATCTTTACGTTGATTACTGAGAGCAAAAGGCAATGTCTTTACGTTGATTACTGAGAGCAAAAGGCAATATCTTTATATTGATTACTGAGAGCAAAAGGCAATGTCTTTACGTTGATTACTGAGAACAAAAGGCAATATCTTTACATTGATTACTGAGAGCAAAAGGCAATATCTTTACATTGATTACTGAGAGCTAAAGTCAGTGTCTGTACGTTTATTACTGGGAGCTAAAGGCAATGCCTTTATGTTGATTACTGAGAGCAAAAGGCAATGTCTTTATGTTGATTACTGGGAACTAAAGGCAATGTCTGTACGTTGACTATTGTGAACAACAGGCAATGTGTTTACGTTGACTATTGTGAACAACAGGCAATGTGTTTACGTTGACTATTGTGAACAACAGGCAATGTATTTACGTTAACTATTGTGAACAACAGGCAATGTGTTTACGTTGACTATTGTGAACAACAGGCAATGTATTTACGTTGACTATTGTGAACAACGAACGGCTATAGTTAGATGAAACGATCAGAAATGTGAAATCTTCAACATCCTCAGGGGAGTTAGACAGGGTTGTATCCTCTCAACGTATCTCTTTAACATCTACACGAAACAAGTCATCAGAGATGCTGACATAGAAGGCATGGGCATAAAGATGGAAGGAATAATCTTACAAACCTGCCCTATGCCCATGATGCTGTGCTGTTAGCAGACAACATTACCAACATAAAAAGAATTGTATACAGGGTAAATGCAGTAGGCAAAAAGACTGGCCTAAACCTGAACGCCAAGAAAACAAAAGTGCTATACATATCAAAGGCAAAGACACCGAAAACAGTCATGACATCCTAGTTAGCGAAGTTCCTTTAGAAAATGTTAAGGATATCAAACATCTTGGTTCTGTAAAAACATGATGGGACCTGCTCCACAGACATCAAAATAAGAATTGGAATGGCAAATCAAAAAATGATCCAACTCAACAACATCTGGAAAGACAGAGGCATACCAAATGGCCTGAAAGTTAGACTTTTAAAATGTTTGATCTGGCCAGTCACGATTTATGGCTGTGAAGTCTGGACTCTGAGAAAAACTGATTGCAGAAGAATTGAGGCAGCAGAGATGTGGTTTTATCAAAGACTACTACGCGTCAAATGGACAGATAGAAGAACTAATGAAAGTGTCCTGGAAGAACTTGATACCACCGGAAAACTACTAGCAGACATCAACAAGAGAAGACTAAAATACGTTGGCCGTGTGTACGTTGACTATTGTGAACAACAGGCAATGTGTTTACGTTGACTATTGTGAACAACAGGCAATGTGTTTACGTTGACTATTGGTATGCCTCTGTCTTTCCAGATGTTGTTGAGTTGGATCATTTTTTGATTTGCCATTCCAATTCTTATTTTGATGTCTGTGGAGAACACGGACCTCATGGCAATCATTTTTCAAGGAAAAACAGTGACAAAAAGGAAGAAAGGCAGACCTCCAATCTGGTACATCGAGAACATAACCAACATCTGTGGCTTTAATATTTAAGAAAGTGTCCACAAATGTCAAGACAGAGCGGCGTGGAGGGAGATGGTGGTGTCAGAATGTGCAGCGGCCAACACCGAACCTGGTGACGCCGACAGGTGAGACAGGTGAGATCGTGAACAAAAGGCAATGTCTTTACGTTGACTACTGTGAACAAAAGGCGATGTCTTTACGTTGACTATGAACAAAAGACAATGTCATGGTGTTTACTGTAAACAAAAGACAGTATCATGACTCTTATGTGAACAAAACACATGCCTTTACGTGGAATAATGTGAGTTAAAAGCAGTATAATTTAATCAGTCTCCTCTGACTCATCCTACATTTGAAGCGGCCATTCTGTCTTTGACTGTAAACAAAACTAGTATTAATTTAGTGTGTGTGTATAGGCCACCTCCTAGTCAAAGAAACAAATTTACAAGTGTCATGTTCTTTGATCAGTTTCCGGACTTTTTAGAGTATTGTGATTCTTTGCATGGCAAAACACTCTTGATGGGTGATTTTAATGTGCATTTTGATGTGAAACATGAATTAGATACGAGAAGGTTGACGGATCTGTTGGAAATGTTTGGGTTCGGCCAGTCTGTGACTGGACCAACTCAGAAGAGAGGACACACTATTGATCTTGTTTTATACCGTTTGTCAGACAATCTTCTGTCTTCTACTGTTGTTAGCCATGAGCTGATGTCTGATCACAATGCAGTTTTGTTGACTTTGAATCTTCCTAAGCTTGTCTCGGACCCAGTGACTGTTGTGTTCCGCAGAATCAACAAGATTGATGCCCAGTCTTTCAAAGATGACCTAAAGCTGCAAATTCCTCTGATTTCTACCGTTTCTGACTACAACAGCGCACTCAGGTCTGTGCTTGACAACCACGCCCCTCTCTGCCAGCGTAAGGTTCGCCCAGGAAATTTAACCCTTGGTTCAGTTCCATCTCTGAGCAATTTTGCAAACTGAAACGCGAACGTCGTCAGGCAGAGAGGTGCTGGCTGAAGACTAAATTGACAGTTCATAAAGAAATTTACGAAACTGCAAAACACAAGGTCATCGATCTTGTCGAGACTGCAAAGCGGGCATTTTATTCTGCAAAGATTATGGCGAGCAGATCGTGCAAAGAAATTTTTCAGACTTTCAATTTTCTGCTCGGGAAACAAGACGCCTCCCCATTACCCAGTGATTATTCCCCTGATACATTGCCCACTGTTTTTGCTGAGTACTTCTCTGAAAAGATTAGGAAAATTAGAACTGCTTTTGCCTCTTCTGATACCACTGTACTGGATGTGGATTGTTTTGTAGGAACTCCCCTCACGGCTTTTACGCCCGTCTCAGAAGATTTTGTTTTGAGCGTCTTGAAAAGTACTGTGCCAAAATCATGTGATTTAGACCCCATCCCCACCAAACTTTTGTACGAAAACATTGATGTTGTTCTCCCTACCATCACAAGCATCATCAATGATTCTTTAGCTTCCGGTTCGGTCCCTAGTGATTTCAAGACAGCAGTCATTAGACCTTTGCTGAAAAAGCCTTCTCTGGACAAAAACGTACTGAGCAATTACAGGCCCGTATCAAATTTACCTTTTTTATCTAAAGTTTTAGAAAAGGTCGTGCTGAGTCAGCTTCTTGGTCATCTGGAAGCCAACAACCTGTGTAACCGTTTTCAGTCAGCCTACCGTGCTGGCCATAGCACTGAGACCGTCCTACTTCGTGTTGTAAACGATATTCTGTCTGCTCTTGACGAAAACAAACTCTCTGTTCTTTTGCTCTTGGACAACTCCGCTGCTTTCGACACCATCGACCACAAAATTCTCATTTCGCGACTTCAAAACGTTTTTGGCATCTGTTCCACAGCCCTCCAGTGGTTTCATTCGTATCTGCTGGATCGAAAACAGTATGTATCGGTCGATGGTCATAATTCTTTATCACTTCCTCTTGATTTTGGTGTTCCGCAAGGCTCGGTGCTAGGGCCAGTTCTGTTTGTCTTGTATACCACCCCCCTGTCTGAGGTCATTGAGCGCCATGGAGTTAGTCACCAGCTTTTTGCAGACGACACACAGCTTCAACAGGCATGCAAACCTGCAGACATTGACAGTACCATACAGACACTACAGACATGCACGGATGATGTAAAGACATGGATGACTGACAACATGTTAAAACTTAATGACAGTAAGACTGAAGCTCTTCTGTTTTCTGGTTCTTCAGACTATAATCCTCCACTTCCAACTTCTATCACTGTTGGCTCTTCTGACATCTCTTTCTGTCCAAAAGCTAGGAACTTAGGTTTCATTCTTGACTCTTCTCTCTCCATGAAAGATCACGTTTCCAAAGTCTGCCAGCTTTCTTATTTTGAATTGAAAAGGATTGGATCTATCAGAAACTTTCTCAGTGTAGATGCCACCAAGATTCTTGTCACTTCCTGTATTCTGTCGAGACTTGACTACTGTAACTCTCTCCTCATGGGCTGCCCGAACACTGTTCTCTATCCTGTGCAGAAAGTTCAAAATTCAGCTGCACGCCTTATTCTTAAGGCATCCCGTCAACAACCTTGCACTCCTTTGCTTCACCAACTGCACTGGTTACCAATATCTCAGAGAATTAAGTACAAGACTGCTTGCATCTGCTTTAATTCTATCTCTGGTTCTGCTCCTGAGTATATTTCTGATATTCTGCACTTGTATACTCCATCACGGTCTCTCCGCTCTTCCTCTGATTCAAGACTCCTCAGGCAGATACAGTATAACCGCAAATCTCATGGCTTTCGCTCACTTTCGCATTTCGGTCCCCAGTTTTGGAACTCTCTTCCCAGGAAATTATGCCACTCTCCGTCCATTTCTTCTTTCAGGTCAAGCTTGAAGGCACACCTTTTCCAGCAGTATTTCGACATCTGATCACTTTTCCCCACATCACCTTGTCGGCTGGCTGATATGTGTAATTGGATTTTGTGTATGCGCGTGGGGGTGGGGGGTAGTAGGGAAGGGGTGGAATAATAGTTTATATGGAGTAACTGAGTGAAAAGTGTTGAATTGGAATGAATCTGATATTTGATTGAATTGCGTGGTATGTATGAAGATTGCGAATGTAAATCATTATGTTATGTGATTATGATGTATGTATGTATTTGATTGTCATTTGATGATGTGTAAGTTGTTGTGTAGTCTTGTATTTACTGACTTCCTATTATATCCCCCATTCCCCAGCGCCTAGATCCAGTGGCTTAGTGCGCTTTATAAGTCCTAGGTATTATTATTATTATTATTATAATGACATTGACTTCTACTGTGAACAAATCCAAGACGTTGCCGAAAGAAGAGAGAGTGAATGACTTGAAGTGGTGAAGAAGCGTCCCCACAGAGTAGTGTGCAGTGTATTGACTCTAGATACAAAGTTTTGTGTTCAACACTACAGAGACGTTACTACACGACTTGGTAATTTCAGTACCTACACTCTGAAGACGCGTCTCTGTGAGGGAACCATCCCAAAGGGCAGTCTGTATTGATTGCAAGCCCTGACTTTCTATTGAGAATTCAAAAAGACATCCCAGGATTGATTATGAAAAGCTGTGAACCGACTTCCCATTAAAATTTGTGTCTAGCTTCACGAAGACGTGATGCCCATAAGACTGCGTTTGTAATAGACTCTCAAGAGAGGTGGCCAACTTAATGGAATCCCTGACAATCCTTAGCTGTTGGATGTTTATTTGTATTAGCTGAGTCAGTAAAATGCACTTGCTTCGTTAGGTATTCCACATTTGCTGTTGTTGTTCTTTTTATCTTTTATTATCTGGACGTACTAACAGTGCAGTCTGTATTTTTTAATTTGTAGACCCTTTCAAACGTACACTTTTTGTGAGAAAGTAGACCAGTTCTCTTTTAATCCATTATAGTTGCCGGTTTCTGCTGAATCAACCGTTCGGTAACATTTTATTTCAAAGCACACCTCATGAAAATCACCTACTTGCAGCTTCGTATTGAACTTGAGCTATTACCCGTGTTAATTTGATTAGGCTCTTTTCCTCATAAGCAACAATATGAAATCCTTTGTTTAGAGACAAAATGTGACAGACAGCCAGAGAGAGCGAGAGAGAGAGAGCGGGGAGAGACAGAGACGGAGGAGGGAGGGAACGAGCGATAGTGATCTGTTATTAGGGATGAATCATTTGCTATGGAAAGAGTGAAGACACCAGAAGGAGATCAATAATTATTACTCCCAGTCTGCTCTTCGTGTTCCACCTTCACCAACCCTTTTGCTCTTCGTGTTCCACCTTCACCAACCCTTTTGACACCACAAATTAACAGTCACCACTTGTCGTCTGGCAGACAGTCCCTGACTTGATATTCAGGACTGAGAGGAAGACAGAGAGACACGTAACAATCATCCAAGAACTAAGTGAATGAAACACAGTCTGTACAGTCACATTGTAGGCCCATGCAAGCAGCACTTACACGTCTGTTTCCTTTACACTGAAGATTACATAGACAGTCATTATTCCCTTGGTACGACAGACTAAAGCTCCAAAGACGTCATTGAAAGCTTTTGTCCACTAGAAGGTACAAACAGTTTCAGAGCTAATATATGACAGTCTTTCCCACAACATGCGGCTGTAGCGGCCAGGTCCACAAGCAGCTGGTGGGTGAAGACGAATCGGTGGACGGAAAGACAGGCATCCTTATGTTGACGAGTACTATAACCAGAAAGACAGTATCATTTCGTTGATTAGTACTGTTATGAACGGAAAGACATATTGTCGTTATGTTGGCTGTCGCTACCATTTGAACACAGCCGTGCTTTATCTGGAAAGGTCTGCTCTTTTTCCGTAGGAGGATACGAACACCGCATCTGCTTCAGGCCTACGAGCAGTCATGCCTCGACAGACTTCCAGCAGCATCCTCTGCCTGTCCCCTTCACCAGTTCTCCATAGCGGCAGGACTTTGTCATAAGCTGGTGACTAAAGATCTCGTTCTGGCTTAGGTGTCCGCCTGACCAGCATAGGAATTTTTTAAAGTATAAAGGACTCATGCAATCCTCTCCCCACTGTCTCCCCAACTGATGGTCTTAGCTCACAGGTGCAGCTGTCTTGTTTATTGACTTCCAGCCTTTGGCTCAGGAATCTTCGTTGGAGACACGGGGGCATTTACCCAAGGCAATGACACTTATGGGCTTGAAATGAGAATTGTCCCTTTTGCGGATGGGCTGCCTTGATAGGGCTAACGAATTTCATCTATCCGAGTTTTATCCTAATCCTTTCTGTAGGCTTAGTGGAAAACTTGGTGATGCTTGTCTCCTTTCCAAGTACTGTCAGTCGGATTTGAACCCGGGTGTTCTGAACTCCTCATTTTTCGGGATGGGCGTCTTAGGTCAAGGACGCTGGAAAGCTGACTTCGTGGTATCAGTGATCATTTGATGACCTATGTCTTTAGCTTACACAATATTACTTCACTACATATCATGAGTGTTTTTGCCCTAGCGATGACAAATTCAACTGATGTCAGAGAAGCCTTCTATGAAGAACTCAGCCGTCTCACTGCCTTTAGCTAAGCTCATCATTCTTGGAGTCTTCAATACTGGTGTTGGAGTGGACTACTCCACTTGGCCAAACGTTCTTGTATGCCAAGATATTGGAAAGGGCCATTCCAACAAAGTGATTTTGCCCTCACCATGTACTGAGCTGTCCGTCACCAACATCCTCTGAAGTCATTGTAATCAATTGAAGTCATGGTAATTAACTGAAGTCATGGTAATCAGTAAAAAAAAAAAAAAAAAAAAAAAGAAATCCCCTGTGCAAAATAACGGCAAATGGTACTACATTGAGACCAGTTGGTTAGTTTAAATGTCTGGGAACAGTCATCTCATCAGACGGCAGATGAACATCAGAAATAGCCAACAGAATCGGCCAGGCTGAAACAGCATTCAAGAAAATGAAAAGTGTTCTTTCTAGCAAATGCCTACCAATTAACACCAGGAAGAGAGCTCTTCAGTGTTATATAGAACCGATGTTGTTGTACGGATATGATGCGTGGACAGTCGGCTGAAATGTGGTTTCTAAGAAGAATGTTAAGAGGTCTATGGATAGCAAAGGAAACAGACGAGACAGTCTTGAAGGAGGCAGACAAAAAAAAAAAAAAAAAAAAAAAAAAAAACACATGAATGAAGAAGAAAAGACAAGCAACATTTTTAGGACCCAGGTAAACCCAGGGATGAAATATTGGGCGCACTTGCGCAGTGGATGAAGACAGCGTGGGAGAAATACTTGCAGCAACAAAGGATAGATTCATATGTAGGGCCATGATCGCCAACATCATGCGGCAGGGGGCATGATGACGATGTACGCTACCATGAACAAAAGACAATGTCTTTATGTTGACTACCATGAACAATAAAAGCAACAGAAACAAAGTCTCTGCGTGCGTTCACTACCGTAAATAAAAGACTGTATTTACGCTACCATGAACAAAAGACAATGCCTTTGACTACCATGAACAAAAGACAATGTCTTTATGTTAACTACTATGAACAAAAGACTGTCTTTATTTTGAGTACCATGAACAAAAGACAATGTGATGACATTGACTACCATGAACAAAAGACAAATGTCTTTATTTTGATTACCATGAACAAAAGACAAATGTCTTTATTTTGATTACCATGAACAAAAGACAATGTCTTTATGTTAGTTACTATGAACAAAAGGCAATGTGATGACGTTGCTGCCATGAACAAAAGACAGTGTAATGACACTGACTACCATGAATAAAACACACTGTCATAACGTTGACTACTGCTATGAACAAAACCAGAATTGCTGAAAGGAGAGGGAGGAAAGCGACTTGCTGGGGTGAGGAAGCGTCCCCACAGAGTGATGTGTGTTGACGGCAGGCTCAAAGCTTTGCCCTCAATTCTACAGACAGAAACATCATCAGACTGTGCTTGTCTCTGAACTTGCTTCCCATTTAATCTCGGTATCCACGTTCTGAAAGCTTGTTCTAGAAAACGAGGACTCACTACTACTAGGTTGATGGTGAAAAATCTCTGATTCTTTTTTGTAAACTTCAGTGGTCATCTGCATGAAGCCCTGATTGACATGCGGTTGAGAAGTATATGATAGGCTGTGTGGAGGACTGGCTAAATTAACGAAGTCTCGCACACCCTTTTTCTTCTGATTTATTTGTTGCTGACAATGGGGACAGATGATCATAGTACGTATTTGTCATCAGTCGTTCATTTTTTGTCGTTGTTTCGTGTTTGTTTGAATCTGTTTATAATACACAATTTCATTGTATTTCTCTGGTGCTTTTTACATGTCTTGTCTCTAAAGCTGGGAACTTGAAATCAGGCGCAACATTTTAAGACGCATAACTGCCAAGTAATCAGCCTAAGTGTCATCTAGATATTTGCCTCATTAATAATATAAAGTCGTTCACAAACACACACAAGAGATGAGAGAGACATCAAACTACTGGAGCAATAATTAAAGCCACCCACTAATTCCTCACCAGATAACACGTGGAGGATGGGCTGGCACGTTAAATGAAATAGTGTCACCCTTCTGCTGTACTCTGTAAAGACTAAGCGCTGTCTGCTAAGAAGGTGTCTATCCGCTCGCACATAGGAGTGGGATGGATGGGAATGAACAGACAGAGAGAGAAGGGAGGGCGCAGACAGAGGTACGGACATGCTGAGGGATCCAACAATCAATACTAAAGAGTCAAGGGAATGAAGTACGTCTGTATACAGTCGCACTCTTTAGCCTACCCACACAATTCTAACCACATTTGTCTCTTTCGTCTGAGACTAAAATGACAGCCAAGAAGGTATTGACAGCCATTATTCCCATGGTGCCGGAGACCAGACCTCTTTTAAAAGTATACAAACATCTCCATTACAAAGCCAATACACTAATCAATCGTAGAGAAATTACGCAACGAAGTTTTTGGCACAACAGAGGCATGTAGACACCAGGTGTAATGCAATAAAGCCAGCCACGGGGTGAAAACCAACTGGTGGACAGAAAGGCAGTGTCATTTTACAGTACAAGACAATGTCCTCATGTTGCCTATTACTGTGAACATGAGACGATGTAATCACATTGAATATTACTGTCAAGAGAAGACAATGTCATCACATTGAATATTACTGTCAAGAGAAGACAATGTAATCATATTGAATATTACTGTCAAGAGAAAACAATGTAATCACATTGAATGTTACTGTCAAGAGAAGACAATGTCATTACATTGAATATTACTGTCAAGAGAAGACAATGTCATTACATTGAATATTACTGTCAAGAGAAGACAATGTCATCACAATGAATGTTACTGTCAAGAGAAAACAATGTCATTACATTGAATGTTACTGTCAAGAGAAGACAATATCATTACATTGAATGTTACTGTCAAGAGAAGACAATATCATTACATTGAATGTTACTGTCAAGAGAAGACAATGTCATTACATTGAATGTTACTGTCAAGAGAAGACAATGTCATTACATTGAATGTTACTGTCAAGAGAAGACAATATCATTACATTGAATGTTACTGTCAAGAGAAGACAATGTCATTACATTGAATATTACTGTCAAGGGAAGACAATGTCATTACATTGAATATTACTGTCAAGATGTAAATGTAATCACATTGAATGTTACTGTCAAGAGAAGACAATGTCATTACATTGAATATTACTGTCAAGAGAAGACAATGTCATTACATTGAATGTTACTGTCAAGAGAAGACAATGTCATTACATTGAATGTTACTGTCAAGAGAAGACAATATCATTACATTGAGTACTGCCGTAAGACAGTATAAGTACAACAATAACAACAACAATACTAATTCTACTCCTACTACAAATTTTTATTATTATTATTGATCATGATAATACAATTAGTAATATAGTAATAATAGTGATGATGATGATGATTATGATGACGATGATGACAATAATAGCAATAATTACCCCTGTGGGGATGCTGGTGGGGGGGAGCTTTTTTGTCATTTCTTCCTATCATTTTATGCCTTTATGGTCCATTCATCTGTATGTTTTCTGCAAAGCCTTACATATTTGCTGTTGGGATTGACAACTGGGTATATGTATTACCTGCATTTCTGGCTCTAAGGAAATGTGATGTGAACAAACAGAGTTAGGTAATTAAGGCCCATATATATATATATAATATATATATAATATTATATATATATATATATATATATATATATATATATGTGTGTGTGTGTGTGTGTGTGTGTGTATGTATATGTATATGGTTTGGTTACCTAAGTTATGTTTCATTTGTAATCAGCTTTGGGTTTTTTTAGAATCCCTGGTGATAAATTGGACGGAGTGGTCAGTGCCAGGACTATATCCTTGGATTATGTGCGCGAATGCATTGATATGTACTTCCAGTTTTCCACCTTATTTTCTGTCAGTCTGTCTGTCTGTTTCTGTCTGTCTCTCCTCTCTCTCTCTTTCTCTCTCTCTCTCTCTCTCTCTCTCTCTCTCTCTCTCTCTCTCTCTCTCTCTCTCTCTCCGGTGGTGAGGTATGGTGTACTTTTTTAAATGGTTATAGCCCTGATGTGGCTGTGCGCAGTTGGCTGACCTTTAAACAACAATAATAACAATTATCACTATTATCATTATTATTACTGAAGATGTGAGGAAGCGTTCCCACAGAGTGATGATTTGAAATACTATTTACATTCGAAATACTTCTATTGTATCCAAACCTACTGTGCATATGGGTTCAGATTTCTTGGGAATGCCCTGCGACCAACATTCCGAATTTTAAATAAATATGGTGTGAAGGCGTGATTCCGGATGATTAAGCTTATCAGTTTCAGTTTCAGTTTCAATTTCAGTTCCTCAAGACGACGTCTCCGCGCTCGGAGCAAATTCCATATGCACTAACGTCACAGGTGCCATGTGTATGTGATCATGGCACAAGTCTTAAGGAGAAAGAATGCCCTTTATTGTCATGCTGTTTATTGAAAACATGGTCAGTCCTACTAAATGATGTACCACAGTTTGAAATCAGACCCTACCTGTTCCCGTGGGAAAAGAACTTGAATTATGGACTTTTATGAGTGAGGGGCTGGAGGTCTGAATCCCATCATTCGTACTGACATGTCGCGTTTCCCTGGTAATCGGCGATCGGGAACTGTCACACAGACAAGGTAGGTAATCACAGATAACACTTTCTTTCCATGCCGTATTCATATACTTAGGAAGGTTTTGTTTTGTTTTGTTTTGTTTCTGTTGCTTTTTTGTTTGTGTTTTGTTTTGGGGGAAACTTTGGCATAGTTGTGACATTTAAAATAGGCTTGCTCAGGAAACTTGTACATATGGCTTCTATACTGGCTGGCTGACTACGTCACCAAATATCACAGGCATCCACAAAATGTCCTGAACTCCGAGGTTTATAGATCAGCTCAGCTGACACAGATTAGACCATGCCCTTTCAAACAAATATTACGTACCGTCAGTGAAAGTTTGATACAAATTAGATAAGTCTGTCTATACCTAGCGCCCTCCCTAAACACAGACATGCCACAGTTCAGGTAGATCACTGTTCCGTTTTTTAATAATGAACATTGGGGAGGAAAAAACAAGACGTTACCAGACAGACTGCTTGTGAAATGTTTGCGACGTTGCCAGCCATTAAATTCAATTGCCACATTGTAAAGACGTAGTGTGAGAAAAGGGACCATCCCCAGGGGCAATCTATATTGATTACAAGCCATGGCTCTCTTTCCACTGAACGCCTTCAAAAAGGAAGAGACGCTTCGAGATGTTGTGAAATCTGTGACTCCACGTGCCATTAATCCTTTCACTCCCTCTGCCTATCCATCAGCTTCCTGTAGGGAAGTTGTCGTTAGAGTGAGGGAGTGAAAGAGTTAAATTCAGAACCAGGTTTCATAAAGACATTGGTTCTCTGTGAGAGTTTTCTGACTGAAGTGAAAGGTCTCTCTAGGGAGGTGGCAAGCTTGATAGAATCTTCCCTCTTCAACTGGCCAACCTCACTGTTTCTGGCTTCAGTCGTGGACAACTTAGCAGACTGGTGGGCTTGGTTGATGTTAGCCACGGATTCAAGATCTGATGTCTAGAATTTTAATTCCAACCAGCAACATAAAACTTGGTTTGTTGGTTGCCCACTTGATGCTCTGATGATGCCAGTGTTTTGTAAGTACTACTCCCCCCGCCCCACTTTCTACGCCACCTTAATAGCCACAGAAGCTGGTACAGCTTTTTAAAAATTTTTTTTATTTTTTACAATGCGATGATGATGATGTCGATGGGGATGATACTCATGATGCTATGGGGTTCCAGGAATGAGACTACGTGACAGGGTTGTACTCTGCGCTTACTCTCATAATAAATTTCGGTGTCAAACAGGCCTGAGTGATACAGACACCTGCGGTGCTGATCAGACGATTTGAGCAACACCCTCAATGACGCATCCATGAAGTGGATGAGACTCGACTGTATTGTTCCAGTCTTCCCAATGAGCCCATAGCTCGCTCAACTCTGGGTAGGAGCCGGTTAGAGCCGAAAAACCCCACAGTGATATATTTTTGAAAGGACTGATGGGGATTCGAACCAACAACCTTCCAGTCTGTAGTCCGTTGCGTTAACCACTACACCACGGCGACTATTCCATTTCAAGATCTTGTCTCCAGCCATAGGCATTTCAACAGATTGGAGATGATTGCTGGCACAGATGGATGGAGCGCATATGGAATCATCCGAGTGTGCGGCTTTTGTGTCGTAATTTTACTCGCTGTCTTTGTTTCTTTCTTAATAATAACAAAATACGATTAAGCCGTAGTGACTTTCTTCCGTTTTTCTACATCTTAATATCATATCTTGCAATAGTAACCTTTAATTTTGACTTTTTAAGAGGAAGGTTAAGGTAGCTCATAACGCTAACTTCGTAGGGGTCAGCATTTAAGGACAGTGACCGTATTATCTTCGTCACTGTTTTACCTTTCCCGATTCTAAACAGAGTTAGTGCCCATTGTTCAGTGATATGGACTGCACACACACACTTTTTAATTTAAACAAGACTCGAACCTGTAAAGTCAGATTGAAATGCACGAGCTCGCATCTACACTAACGTCATTCAGTTTAGAAAAAAAAAGAAATCTGATCACAGCTGTGACAAAAATAGATCCACGAATAAATCAACAGTGACTATAGTATAATCCTTTTAAACCGTTTTTTTTTCTTCTTCTTTTTAATGAATGGTATTCATATGGCTGTGTCAGTTCAGGAAGCTGACAGATTTCACCCCTTCTGAAATGCCTAAGCATCCCAATGGAAACAAATGCCGGCCTTGTCAGTACAGTGTTGGCACCCACATTTACTACTAGTGCCAGAGGGGCTGTAAAAAAAAACTTGACAGAAAGATCAGAGCATGTGAGTTGAGATGTCTGAAAAGAACGGCATGCAAGACCACAACAGACATAGTCAGAAACAAAATGATTTGAGAGATTGTTGGAACAACACCCGTCAGCCCCTGTTTCACGTAGCAGTGGATCAAGTAGTTTAGGCACCTGACCTCGATACCAGTCAAGAGCTAGAGGAAGATCCCGGTAATATATAGATGGAGTGGCAGCAGATACATCTCACATCTACAACATGACGCCAGGCTTGTCAACAAACGGCACAACTCAGCTTCATCTCCCTACGACACCTCTCGGTACAAGTGGTCGAGAAAAGTAGAAGAAAGTAACTGGAGAAGCTTCAGTCACAAGGTTGATGAGAATTCTTTTCCTGTTTGTATCTTTTACTCACTGTTGTGTGTGTGTGTGTGTGTGTGCGCGCGCGTGCGTGTGCGCGTGCGTGTGTGTGCGTGTGCGTGCGTGCGTGCGTGCGTGGTGTGTGTGTGTGTGTGTGTGCGTGCGTGCGTGTGTGTGTGTATGTTGTGTGTGTGTGTGTGTGTGTGTGTGTGTGTGTGTGTGTGTGTGTGTGTGTGTGTTATATTTCGTTGCACTTTATTTTGCACTTTGTTTCTAGCCAAGCTCTTCTATTTCTTTGCATTTTGTTTCTAGCCAAGCCAAATAGAAGACCAACACAAGACAGATCCTAAGTTTATGTGAAGGAAGTGCCCACGGGAAAAAGACGTGCACATCAATTGGTTGCTTAAAATCTAAGGATGGTGTGGTTGTCATGGAAAAAGACAAAATTGTAGATAGATGGGGAGAGTACATTAAAGACATTTTTTGACTAGGACAGAAAGGAAGAACAAATCATAAGAAAGAACGTTGAAGGGCCACCCATAATGAAAGATGAAATTAGAGCAGCGTTGAAAAAGGTAAAACCAGGAAAAGCCCCAGAACCAGATAATATCACACAAAAATAATTGAGGCTCTAGATGAATTTGGTTTTGAAAAAAGAGCAGTCCTCCTAAATGAAATTTATGACACCGAAAAAATCATTAAAGATATGTCAAAGTTAATTTACGTTGCACTTCCAAAGGAAACAGGGACGATAGAATGCGAATTCTGTCGTACAATCAACTTGATGAGCCATGTAACAAAGATTCTAGATTCTATTAAGAATGATCAGAAGAGAAATATAACGAATGAAGAAGATAAGGTAAAGACAAGCAACTTTACAGGACATTTTATGACGCAAGAGAAATTAGAACACTTACTTACAATAGAAAAGCTAGAGGCAAAAAGAGCACAGGTAGACCCAGGGAGAATGTACAGTGTGGGAGAATTACTTGCAACAACAAAAATTAGATTCGTATGGAAGCCGTGATCGCCACCGCCATGCAGCAGGGCACATGGTGATGATGGTGACTCTGTTTCTGCCTCTGTCCCTGTGTCTCTCTGTCCCTCTCTCTCACTTTCTTTCTCTGTCTGTCTGTCTCTGTCTGTCTGTCTGTCTGTCTCTCTCTCTCTCTCTCTCTCTCTCTCTTCCTCTCTCTTTCTGTCTACCTAACTCTTTCTGTCTGTTTCTCTGTCTGCATGAAATTTTGGGACAAGGTAAGCATGTTATTGGTCTCTCACTGGCAGAAATAGAAGTGTTTATTATTTTTTTCCTGATGATATCGTCTTATTATCATATTATGTTGTTTGCTTGCAAAATCAATTGAACTTGTTATGTAATGCATCTGAAAAATTGGGATTAAAGGTTAATCGTGAAAAGACAAAAATCATCTTTCAGCAAGGGAAAGATGGTCTTATGGATGTGAGAAACTGGATGTTGTAAATTCTTAAAAGTATCTTGGTATAACTATGCCAACAAAACTGAGTTGGAACGTCGCCGTTGACTATAGAATAACTCGTGCAAAGAAAGGTGTAGAATTGTTAAAGCTTCTTTCAAGGCTGCACTGTAATTCTGCTAAAGATTTCTTTAAACTTTTTGATGCCCAGAATCTGCCAGTGTTTTTGTATGGGTAAAAAATATGGGGATATACCAAGTGTGATTCATTGGAAAAAGTATACCTGTTCGCTTGCAAGAGATTCCTGGAAGTTTCATTGTATATTATCTATAATTTTCCATTGCTTTTATTCTTTCTCCCCATTTATAGCCGTGTGCGTGTGTGTGTGTCTATTTCAGCGCTTAGATTTGATTTTATCAAGATTTTGCGCTATATAAATATTGTAATTATTATTATTATTATTAAGAGTTTCAAATAACTCAGTATACAGGGACTTGGGAAGACATCCTCTGTACATAAGTTCTGCAGTTAGCTGTATTAGATATTGGTTCAGACTATTAAAACAGCCTAAGAACAAACACTCAAAATGTTCATACGATATGTTGTTAGAAATGGCTAAGGTAGGTCGTATAACTTGGGTATTGCGTGTACAAAACTTGTCGTGTTATAATGGGTTTTATCATGTTTAATAATTAATAATTACAATATTTATATAGCGCAAAATCTTGATAAAATCAAATCTAAGCGCTGTTTGGCTGTTTGGTAGTGTTGAAAACGAGGAGGCGTTTTTACAAGAATTTGAAAGTAGATTAAGAGATTGCGTATGTCAAGGACGGCTTCATTATCTTGAAAATCATCAAATGTATAGTATACACGGTGAGTATAAAAGCTGTCTTGAGAAAGAAAAATATATTGAATCTGCCAGTATGATCAGTTATAGAACGCCCTCTCACAATTTCGAATTGGGGTCTCAGAAATAAATTGCCATAGATTTAGAATTCTCCAGCACATGACAAAGGATACCCATTTGCTTATAAATCTGAACCACAAGACGAGATCTGTGTCATATGTCTCTGCCCTCAGTATTCTGACCTGAGAACCAAGTTTCTGAATATCAGTCATACTATACTGTTTCACATTCAGATAACTAAACTGCTTACTAGTTAAGAAGAAGATGTCGTTTTTAACTACAGTAAATTCATCCGTTTCATGTTACATAAACGGCCTAAGTTACTGGGTGACTTAACTGGCTAAATTACTGTGTTGTTTCATAATGCAGATGGAAAAAACAAGAATGAATACATGTGTGAGAATGAACGTGAAAGCTAAACGTGGTACGAGTGTGTTGTGTGCCCTTTAGTGTGTTTATTCACTATGAATGAAGACATGATTCCATTCTTTAACGATGTTGGCTTCAGTGTGACGTTTGCCCATATATGTTTAATATTTTGCTATCTTGTAGTTACCAGATCTTTATGCGTTTGTAACACTGCTGCAACCCCTTTTGTATGGGACTGTTGGCCTTATACAGTAAACTTCGTGTTCGTGCTAGTGTTTTCTCTCCCTCCCCCTCTCTGTCTCTCTCCCCCCTCTCTTTCTTTCTTTCTCTCTCACATTCGCTGTTTCTCTCCCTTCCTAAATTGAAAGTTCATGACTAGTTAATGTAATCAGCCAACCCCCTTCACTGTCTAAATGGGGTTGTATGCTAAGAAGAACATCAAATCACCAAATTGTTACTTGTTCCTCGCCCTCCTCCCCACCCCCATCCTCCTTCCTCCCCTCGTGTTTGAGACAAAGTGTATTTGAAAATTATCACTTGATTTAGAACAGCGTCCCTTCTTTTAACCCCTTCTTTACTGAAAAGAAGATTACTTCATATTGACCAGAGAGGTGTGCCTGTCTGTCTGTCTGCCTCTGTGTGTCTGTCTGTCTGTCTGTCTGCACGCTCCCTGTGTGGGTGGATGGGTGTGTTTGTACTTGTCTGCATGTAAGCACGACAGCTCTTCTCTCTCCTTCTCTCTGTCATTGACTCTCTCTCTCTCTCACACACACACACACACACAGAGTCTCCTCTCTCTCTCCTCTCTCTCTCTCTCTCTCTCTCTCTCTCTCTCTCTCTCTCGGTGTGTGTGTGTTCGTTCTTTGATTTAACGTCTTTTCACTATAAGTGATATTAGACGGGGGAGGGGGGAAGGGGAATAAAAAATGAATAAATAAAATAAAATGTAGAACGATAGTTGGGCGGGTTGGATTGGGGCAGAGGGGAGATAGAGTAAAAAGACATAAATAGGTGGGAGAACAGGAAAATGGAACGAAAACTTAACTCTAACAAATTAACTTCAGAGAGAAGTGGTGTGTGTGTGTGTGTGTGTGTGTGTGTGTGTGTGTGTGTGTGTTGTCTCTGATTAGTGGTCCTACTACGGTATCTTGTGACCCTGTAATGTTGACATACAGTGGGAAAGCACTGTATTGTTGCGTACAGAAAGTGTGAGGAGTGCACGTGTCGTTATGTTGTTAACATTGCAATGGACTCACATTATTACGCAATAGAACCTTTTCAGATAATATATTTGTCTGTCTCTGTCTGTGTCGCTATGTGTATGTATGCACGAGTGCACGTGTGTGTGTGTGTTTCTGTAAAGAACGAGAAGACGAAGAAGAAAGGGGTTCGATAGTCAATTACTGGAGAATTATGCTAATAATAAAGATGGACAGAGTTACGACATGCGGATAATGATGTTATGGTCAAAAACACAAGAACGAAACAGCATTGGATTTTGTGGAGATCAAGTGCGTTCTGTCCCCTGCATAAAATAGAAGGGATAGGCAGAAAGAAAAGGGACACGGAGAATACAAAGCAAAAGTAAAATAGCCATGATCGCTAAACATTCTAACAATCTCCTTTTCATACAAAACTTCCCAATTTTGTATTTATTGTCATGGTGACTTGAAGAAGCATCAGCTGTAATAAAATGCGATTTCAAGCGAGGACAATGGTTGATTGTCATAACAGTGGAAACAGAATATAAACATTGACTGAAGTTCCTGAGTCAATGTTGTTCACATGTCTTCCTCAAAATGTGTTGATTTGGGGCTTTTTATTTTTGTCCATGTGACCTTGATCATGGCGACACGACTATCAACTTTCTGTATTAGCGACCCCTCAACGGTCCACACCTTTGACCCAAACTTGACGCAGGCTCAACCAGAAATAGCTGAGAAAATGTCTAACAGATTTGTCACACACACACACACACACACACACACACACACACACACACACACACACACACACACACACACACACACACACACACACACACACACACACACACTCACTCACTCACTCACTCACTCACTCATTCTACCGCCTGTTGGATATGAAAGTCTCCCTTTAAAAAATTCTGATATTGAACAGTACAAACTAATGATGCTATAGGGCAGCAAGGAAAGGAAGGAACCCGTAAAACCCAGACAAAAGGCAAGACGAGCTAAACCAGCCAAACAAAAAACACGTCAAGGCGCAGATAGCAACGATATCAAACCAGAATAAAGAAGATGCGGCTGTACAAACTTTCTGTTTCCTGGCAGTTTTACGTACTGACGCATACTCTCTCTCCTCTCTCTCTCTCTCTCTCTCTCCTTCTCTCTCTCTCTCTCTCTCTCTCTTCTCCTCTCTCCTCCTCTCTTCTCTCTTCTCTCTCTCTGCTCTCCTGTCTCTCTTGTCTCTCTGTCTCTCGTCTCTCTTCTTCTGCTCTCTGTCTCTTCTCTTGCTCTCTTCTCTTCTCTTGTCTCTCGTCTCTGCTCTCTCTTTCTCTTGTCTCTCTGTCTCTGTCTCTGCATCTCTGGAATACATACGCACATGCATGCATACACACACACACACACACACACACACACACACACACACACACACACACACACACACACACACACACACACACACACACAAACATCAAGCAGGCGCGTACGCATACACTCACACACATTTGCACGCACCTCCGCAGAGACACACACACACTTTCTCCTTCCTCCTCCCCCCCCCCCCCCCCACCATTGCTGGATGTAAAATGCATTAATGTGGTTATGCCATTACACTCGACAATGAAAATGTGTTTTTAAACGTGCTGTTGTTATGTTGTTATTCAACCTCATGCACACATCTACACGCTCCCTGCCTCTCTCAAAGTCAGTTTTTCCAAGCACTAAGTGGGCTACACACCGACCTTGGCGCCAGAAAGATGTCGGAACTACAAAAATCGACAATAGCAACAACAACAGTAGTAGTAGTAGTAATAGTAATAAAAATAATAGTAATAATGACTTGTAATAATAATAATGACTTATACAGCGCCTCATACCAGAAAGATGTCGGAACTACAAACAACAACAACAATAGAATATCAATAGTAATAGTCAATAATAATAATAGTAATAATAGTAATAATAATGATAATGACTTGTACAGCGCCTCATGCCAGAAAGATGTCTGAACTACAAACAACAACAATAGTGGTGGTAGTAGTAGTAGTAGTAATAAAGATAATAATAATAATGATAATAATAATAATAATGACTTATACAGCGCCTCATGTCACAGAAGATCGAAACACTTCACAAATGCATGGCAGGCAAAGGCAGACAAAAATCAAAAGATATAAAGAAAATTCATCTCCTGAACCCTTCCTTTTCCAAGCGATTACCTTTTCCCCTACCTGCCCCACTCGTTTTTGTTTAGGTAGAAATCCGTTCCTTTCCAGACGTCTTAAAGTCTTTGGGTGTTGATCGTACTGACAGCAACCAGAAACCACAGACCCAGGAAAACGTAGGATTGGGTCATGTATGCCATCAACCATCATGTATACAGGAACGGGAGGATGGTGGAGGGAGGTGATGGAAGGGATTACAGAATGCGCGTTCTCTCTCTCTCTTTCTCTCTCTCTCTCCTCTCTCTTTCTCTCTCTCTCTCTCTCTCTCTCTCTCTCTCTCCTTTCTCTCTCTCTCTCTCTCTCTGCTTCATGTACGCTGGCATCCATGCATACACGTACAAATGTATATGCATACACACGAAAGTGCATATGCGCAAACAGACACACGCATACAAAGAAAAGAAAAATCCGAACATACGTACGCGCAGATGCGAGTGCACACGTGCACACCTGCAAACTGGCACATGCACACAAGCACGCTCACGCACACGTATGAATAAATGCCCCCCCCCCCTCCATAAACACACGTAGTTATACACCAGGAGTACTACGTCTGGTGGTGCTGATTATCTTAATCCTTTGACTCCCTCACCCTGTCCACCAGCATCCTGCATTGTCAACCATGCTAGTAAAGCAAAAACTTAACCCTTTGACTCCCTCACCCTGCAGGAAGCTGGTGGATAGGGTGAGGGAGTTAGAGGGTTAAGTTTTTGCAGTTGGTATATAGGGTGCGGGAGAAGCTGAAGATGACTGAGTGTGATTTGATGAATGTACGATTTCTTCGCCATATTGGCCAGTCCTCCACCCCTTTGCTAGGGCAGCTACAACTCTTCGGGGCTAACTAATTCCGTAGTCTGCCACTTTGACTCCCTTTTGTCGGATTGCTGAACTGTTTCAGGTGTATCCGGTCACCTACATGAAGATGTGGTGTGTGTGTGTTGTGGTGTGTGTGTGTGTGTGTGTGTGTGTGTGTGTGTGTGTGTGTGTGTCTGTGTGTGTGTGTGTGTCTGTGTGTGTGTGTGTGTCTGTGTGTACTGTTCGTGTTGGTGGTTGTGATTCCTTTTAATTTTGTTGTTGTCCTTGTTCTTGTTCTTGTTTACCAGGCAATACTGTTTGCCTTGATCATTTAGTCTGTCAATTCCTGAAATGATATCTGTGGTCGTTATTATGAGCAAAATGAGTGTCTAATAGCTTCTCATGCCATTGACATATGAGAGATCATGACTTCATTTTGCCTGATGAAGTTTTGGCCGAGTCTGTTTAGTGACTGACTGTCACTGTGTCTGTTTAGTGACTGTCACTGTGTCTGTTTAGTGACTGACTGTCACTGTGTCTGTTTAGTGACTGACTGTCACTGTGTCTGTTTAGTGACTGTCACTGTGTCTGTTTAGTGACTGAATGTCACTGTGTCTGTTTAGTGACTATCACTGTGTCTGTTTAGTGACTGACTGTCACTGTGTCTGTTTAGTGACTGACTGTCACTGTGTCTGTTTAATGACTACTGTCATTGTGTCTGTTTAGTGACTGACTGTCACTGTGTCTGTTTAGTGACTGACTGTCACTGTGTCTGTTTACTGACTGTCATTGTGTCTGTTTAGTGACTGTCACTGTGTCTGTTTAGTGACTGACTGACACTGTATCTGTTTAGTGACTGTCATTGTTTTTGTTTAATGACTGTCTGTTTAGTGACTGTCCTTGTGTCTGTTTAGTGACTGACTGTCACTGTGTCTGTTTAGTGACTGACTGTCACTGTGTCTGTTTAGTGATTGACTGTCACTGTGTTGTTTAGTGATTGTCACTGTGTTGTTTAGTGACTGACTGTAACTGAGTTTGTTTAGTGAGTCACTGTGTCTGTTTAGTGACTGTCACTGTGTCTGTTTAGTGACTGTCACTGTGTTTACTGACTGTCACTGTGTCTGTTTAGTGACTGACTGTCACTGTGTCTGTTTAGTGACTGTCTCTGTGTCTGTTTAGTGACTGACTGACTCACTGTGTCTGTTTAGTGACTGACTGTCACTGTGTCTGTTTAGTGACTGTCTCTGTGTCTGTTTAGTGACTGTCTCTGTGTCTGTTTAGTGACTGACTGACTGTCACTGTGTCTGTTTAGTGACTAACTGACAGTCACTGTGTCTGTTTACTGAGTGTCACTGTCACGGCAGTTTTGTACATTTTGTTTTCTCTCTCCCTTTTCTTCTCATTTGGGGACAGGGATGTTTGGTTGGGTGAGTGTGTGTGTGTATTTTTGCGTGCTTTTTGCACGGGGATCGTGAACAGCTCCGTCAAAACGTGTTTGTGGTGTAAGATATGTTTTACGTGGGTCTGGTGTGTGTAAATTTTGTGCGTTTTTGGTGCTGTTTTTTTGCGAACAGTTTTTTTCTGTCAACTTTTGTTGGCGATCTAAATCATGGATTACCTGGTACCCGTGTGGATAGATTTTTGCGTGCTTTTCTTCTCTGTAGTTTTTTTGAACAGTTGTTCTGAACTTGTGTTGGCTGTATAGGGAAAGAGTTGCCAGTAGGTGTCGGGCCCCCTTCTGCAACGGACGGTTTGCAGTTAGGGGGGTGGGGTCTGGCCAATTTCTGGTCAGAAGAGTTTGTGTTTGTAAAGATTAAGAATTTTGTGTTGTAAAGAGGAGTCAATTGGTGTTCAGTGCCCCTCTGCTACAGATGGTTTGCAGTTGGGTGAATAGGGCCAGTTTCTGGTCAGAGGCACCACTTGTAGATGGATTTCATGTCCTAGAAGTGGGTAGAGGTCTGTGTTTGTTGGCATGTGACCAGGAGTGAATCAACGGTATGCGGTGAGCGCAGTGGTCAGTCATTTCAAATTTTGTCACTTACTAAGGCTTGAACTGGAGTGGAAAGACAGAGAAACAGACCTGTTCTTATGTCTGTTTAGTGACTATCCTTGTGTCTGTTTAGTGACTGACCGTCCTTGTGTCTGTTTTGTTCTAGCTGATAGGTCTGTTTCTCTGTCTTTCCACTCCAGTTCAAGCCTTAGTAAGCTTGACAGTCACTGTGTCTTTTAGTGACTGACTGCCCATCACTGTGTCTGTTTAGTGACTGTCACTGTGTCTGTTTACTGTCTGACTGTCACTGTGTTTGTTTAGTGACTGTCATTGTGTCTGTTTACATTCTGACTGTCAATGTGTCTTTTCGTGACTGACTGTCACTGTGTCTGTTTACATTCTGACTGTCATTGTGTCTGTTTAGTGACTGTCACTGTGTCTGTTTAGTGACTGACTGTCACCGTGTCTGTTTAGTGACTGACTGACTGCAATTGTGTCTGTTTAGTGACTGACTGTCACTGTGCCTGTTTAGTGACTGACTGTCACTGTGTCTGTTTACATTCTGACTGTCATTGTGTCTGTTTAGTGACTGTCACTGTGTCTGTTTAGTGACTGACTGTCACCGTGTCTGTTTAGTGACTGACTGACTGCAATTGTGTCTGTTTAGTGACTGACTGTCACTGTGCCTGTTTAGTGACTGACTGTCACTGTGTCTGTTTAGTGACTGACTGTCACTGTGTCTGTTTAGTGACTGTCA
Organism: Monoplex corrugatus; assembly: GCA_030674185.1. Lineage (NCBI taxonomy): Eukaryota > Metazoa > Mollusca > Gastropoda > Littorinimorpha > Ranellidae > Monoplex > Monoplex corrugatus. The sequence continues at coordinate 51,697,155 of CM060311.1, read as the reverse complement.
ATGTGTGTGTACTGACTGTCACTGTCTGCTTAGTGACTGACTGTCACTGCGTCTGTTTACTGACTTTCACTGTGTCTTTTAGTGACTGATTACCTGTCACTGTGTCTGTTTACTGTCACTGTGTTTAGTGACTGTCACTGTGTCTGTTTACTGACTGTCACTGTGTCTGTTTACTGACTGTCACTGTGTCTGTTTACTGACTGTCACTGTCTGTTTAGTGACTGTCATTGTGTCTGTTTAGTGACTGTCATTGTGTCTGTTTACTGACTGTCACTGTGTCTGTTTACTGACTGTCACTGTGTCTGTTTTGTGACAGTCATTGTGTTTGTTTATTGACTGACTGATGTCAGTCTTTTAGTGACTGATTGCCTGTCATTGTGTCTTTTAGTGACTGACTACCTGTCACTGTGTCTGTTTACTGACTGTCACTTGTTTAGTGACTGACTGTTCTTATGTCTGTTTAGTGACTATCCTTGTGTCTGTTTAGTGACTGACCGTCCTTGTGTCTGTTTAGTAACTTTCATTGTCTGTTTAGTGACTGACTGTTCTTGTGTCTGTTTAGTGACTGTTCTTGTGTCTGTTTAGTGACTGACTGTTCTTGTGTCTGTTTAGTGACTGACTGTTCTTGTGACTGTTTAGTGACTGACTGTTCTTGTGTTTGTTTAGTGACTGACTGTTCTTGTGTCTGTTTAGTGACTGACTGTTCTTGTGTCTGTTTAGTGACTGACTGTTCTTGTCTGTTTAGTGACTGACTGTTCTTGTGTCTGTTTAGTGACTATCCTTGTGTCTGTTTAGTGACTGACTGTCCTTGTGTCTGTTTAGTGACTGACTGTCACTGTGTCTGTTTAGTGACTGTCACTGTCTGTTTAGTGACTGTCACTGTGTCTGTTTAGTGACTATCCTTGTGTGTCTGTTTAGTGACTGTCACTGTGTCTGTTTAGTGACTGACTGTCACTGTGTCTGTTTAGTGACTGACTGTCACTGTGTCTGTTTAGTGACTGTCACTGTCTGTTTAGTGACTGTCACTGTGTCTGTTTAGTGACTATCCTTGTGTGTCTGTTTAGTGACTGTCACTGTGTCTGTTTAGTGACTGACTGTCACTGTGTCTGTTTAGTGACTCACTGTGTCTGTTTAGTGACTGTCATTGTGTCTGTTTAGTGACTATCCTTGTGTCTGTTTAGTGACTGTCACTGTGTCTGTTTAGTGACTGTCACTGTGTCTGTTTAGTGACTGTCACTGTGTCTGTTTAATGACTGTCACTGTCTGTTTAGTGACTGTCACTGTGTGTTTAGTGTGTGTTTAGTGGCTGTCACTGTGTCTGTTTAGTGTGTCTGTTTAGTGACTGACTGACTGGTGGATCGATCTCAGAACTCTGTCTGGAAGTTTGCCCACGTTACTGCAAACTACCAGCTTCTTTGCGGATGACTCACAGCTGCATAGCTCCTCTGCCCCATCAGATTTTGACGCTCTTGCGTGCAGTCTGAGAGATTGTATAGAGGATGTCTCCAAGTGGATGAGTGAAAACAAGCTGAAGATGAATGATGATAAAACTGAGCTTATTGTTACTGGTACTAAGTCAAAGGTCAATCAGGTTACTCATGCCCCCATGTCTATCTCTGGTTGTGATGTATCTTTCTCACAAACTGTTAGAAACCTTGGCTTCTATCTGGATGAAACACTGTCTATGGAAGCCCATGTCAAACAGTTGTGCCGTACTCTGTACTATCAGCTACGCAGAATTGGTAAGATTCGCTCCTTCCTTTCCACTGATGCTACCAACAAGCTTGCTGTCTCTTTCATACTATCTAGACTGGACTATTGTAACTCTCTATTCGCAGGTCTCCATGACAATCAACTATCTAAACTTCAGCGCATACAGAACCACGCGGCTCGCCTTGTTCTCCGCAAGCCCAGGCGTGAGAGTGCAAAATCTCTGCTTAGAACACTTCATTGGCTCCCGGTAAAGGCTAGGATTCAATATAAAGTTGCCTGTCTCTGCTTTCAGTGTATCTATCACGAGAACATGCCATCCTATCTTGCCAACCTCCTGCAGGGTTACAAACCTTCTCGAACGCTCCGCTCTTCTGACACCTCACTGTTGACTGTTCCTCGCTTCTCTCTAGACACCTTTGGTGAAAAATCTTTCTCTGTCTTTGGCCCAAATGTATGGAACTCTCTACCACTATCTCTCAGAAAAACTAAGTGTTTCTCAACCTTCAAACGGCACCTGAAAACCTACCTCTTTCAAACTCATCTAACCTGAAGAGCCTTAGTTTGCAAGTCTGTCATCAGACTAATCTCTCCTGCCTGTATAACAGTATTTTGTATAAGGGCCTATAGAGCAAGGTGTGTGTGTGCGTGCATGTGTGTGTGTGTGTGTGTGCTTGAGTGAGCATGTGTGTGTATCACTGTACGTGTACAGCTGAGGAAGGGATAGGGGAGAAATTGAGTGGGTAAGAGACTGAAATACTTTAAGAAACTTTTTAAAATCTTTGTTTGTATGTAAATTGTGATGTATGATATGCGAATAGTTCATAATTTGTGAGGAATTTTGATTGTCAATGTGTTAATGCTGTAATACTGAAGTTGTAATGTTTTTCCTGTATATGGATTAGAATTTTTCTGTTTTTATCTTCATTCAAAATATTGATTATAATTTTATGTACAACTATTGCATGCATAAACACACACACACGCATGCAAACATAGCACACGCGCACACACACACACACACACACACACACACACACACACACACACACATTCTTACAAACACACGCGCACAGCAACGCACACGCACGCACACACACATGTACACACACAAGTACGCAAGCACACATACGCAGCAATATATAAACATAGTATGCCCCTTTATTCATATGAAAAATCTGTTAATCTTTCTTCATTACATAAGTCAGTGTTTAAATTTTAATATTCTGTGGTTTCTTATGTCTTCTTACTTGTATAGCTTTCATGTTTGTTGTTATCTTATTGTGTATGTAATTGTGAACATTTTTTATCACCTTTTGCCTTTCTTGCGAAATGTAAAGCGCTGGTGAGCATGTTTTTATATGGAATATGCGCTATACAAATAAACATTATTATTATTATTATTATTATTTACTGAACAGTGGTTTACCACTGATGTATGGTAATGATGTAGTGATCCTGTCAATAAATAAACTATGGAGAATTGCCAATCAAGTTGAAGAAATTCATTAACTTCTACTGGAAATGGGGACTTAAAGTCAACCAAGGAAAACAATAGCAATATTGCTCACTAGAATTGATCCAAACTATGTATATTCACAAGAACATCCTGCAGAACAGACAACGTATCCATCCATGCTCTAAAAATCGACACTAGATATACTGATGCCTTTATATAACATAATCACCACTCCTTTATCAACCTATTGTGTTGGGTGGTTTCTTACACATAAGATCACATTGACAGAACACAACTCCATATCATGCCACTATTCCAAAAAAGTGTTTATCGGAAAAGCAGCCCCATTGAATGTTACATATACAATTTTGTAAGCAATTACTCGGAGTACTCTCAAGAAGAATGTTGAGAATTCCATGGACAGCAAAGAAAACAAACGAGACAGTCTTGATGGAGGCAAACACAAGTAGATCACTCATAAGGAAGATCAGGAAAAGACAGGCAACATTTATAGGCCATTTTATGAGGAAGGGGATTTGGAGCAGCTGGTCACAACGGGAAAGCTGGAGGGAAAGAGAGCACCAGGTAGACCCAGGGAGAAAATGGTGGACGGACTTGCAGAGTGGCTGGGACGAGGAGGGTGGGGGAGATGCTAGGGGCAACGAGAGATAGGGACAGATGGAAATCCATGATCGCCAACGCCATGCGGCAGGGCACCTGATGATGATGACCCCCCCTCCCGCATCTACGAATACTAGTTGGGACTGGGACAATTGTTAGTAAGTGTACAAATTATGTGTAAAATATTCTTCTTCTTGTTCTCCTCCCATAACTACGTGACTGTCACTCAAGAATAATAATAATAATAAAGAGCATTTATATAGCGCCTAATCTGATGAAAACAAGAGCCCTAAGCGCTTACAGGTATCGCGCAGACACAACCAAACACACACACACACACACACACACACACACACACACACACACACACACACACACACACACGCACACACACACCAGCCGACATTCAAGGCTCAAAAGACAACAAGGGGGGATTTGGGGAAGTTAGGTGGTAGAGTCTTTATAAGTATCATGAGAGGGACTGGAAGAGATGGGTTTTCAGAGAGGACTTGAAAGAAGTGAGAGTTGCAGAGTGGCGAACAGAGACAGGGAGCTGATTCCAGATTACAGGGGCCTGATAGGAAAAGGAGCGTTGACCATAGGTTTTAGTGCGACAGGATGGTATGCGGAAGGTACGAGTATCAGCCGAGGAACGAAGTTGACGAGAGGGGGTGTACAGATGGAGGAGGTCAGAGATGTAAGGGGGTGCAAGACCGTTGAGAGACTTAAAACATAACAAAGCAATCTTGTAGCGAATTCTCTTTTCAACAGGTAACCAGTGAAGAGATTTGAGAAGAGGAGTGACATGAGAGGAACGAGATTTTCTGAAGATGAGCCTAGCAGCATTGTTTTGAACTTTTTGAAGCTTTTGAATGAGAGAGAAAGGACAGCCCGAGAGGAGGGAGTTGCAGTAGTCGAGACGAGAGAGAACAAAGGCACAGAGGAGAGTGTTGGTGGCTTCGACAGAGAGGATATTGCGAATAGAAGAAATTCTGCGTATCTCAAGATAGCATAATCTGCAAACATTCTGGACGTGTTTTTCAAAGGACAGGGTGTTATCAAGAGTGACTCCAAGATTGCGGACAGTGGAAGATAGTGGAATGTCAGATCCAAGCAGAGAGAGAGACAGAGGAAGGGAAGAACACTTAGCCAATGTGGTGGGAGAGATAAGGCTAAGTTCAGTTTTAATGGGGTTGAGTTGAAGTTTGTTTACAGTCATCCAGGAGTGAACATCAGAAATGCAGCCTTGGGTTTGTCTGATTATAGAGGGCAGTTGTGGGAGGGAACCAGAAGTATAGAGTTGGTTGTCATCAGAAAAGCTATGATGGGACATAGAGTGAAGTCGCATAATTTCAGAGAGGGGTTGTGTGTACAGCACAAATAGGATGGGACCTAAAACAGAGCCTTGGGGCACACCAAACTGGAGGGTAGCGGGTGCAGAGGATGAACAACAGACAGAGACTGTTTGAGTGCGATTGGAGAGGTAGGACTGGAACCAAGACAGAGCGATGTCAGAGATACCGAACACTTTATGGAGACGTGTGAGCATGATAGAATGGTCGATGGTGTCGAATGCAGCCGAGAGATCAAGGAGAGATAGAAGAGAGATTTGATTTTGATCAAGAGCAGTCAGAATATCATTTGCAATTTTTACAAGAGCAGTTTCAGGGCTGTGTCCAGTGCGATAAGCCGACTGATAAGGGTAAGAGAGGTTGTTGGCGGTGATATGATCAGAGATCTGTGCGAGAACAATTTTTTCAAGGACTTTGGATAAGAAAGGTAGGTTGGAAACAGGTCGATAGTTTTTGAGGTTATTGGGGTCAAGACTAGGTTTCTTTAAAAGAGGTCTGACCAGGGCAGATTTGAAGGAAGTGGGAAAGATACCAGATGACAGGGAATTGTTGATGACAGTTGTGAAGTGAGGGAGCAAAGTATCTAGGCAGTGTGTTAAGATAGATGCTGGAAGAGGATCAAGCTCACAGGTCTTGATGTCAGAATGGCGGATTACATTGCGGATAGTAGTTTCAGAAGCAGGCTGAAAAGAAATAAGTGGTGTGCCTTGAAACAGAGGGTCGGGAATAGGAGGTTGAGAGATGGGCTGGGAGTCAAGACTGGAACGGATGGACCTAATTTTATCAATGAAAAAATCTGAAAAATGTTGTGCTAGACGGGCAGGGGGAAAGCATGATGGGAGAGGAGATTTATCTGATTTGCCAAGGAGGGTATTAGTAACGGAATATAGCTGTTTTGATGTAGAGCATGCAATAATTTTCGCATTGTAAAAGGCAGACTTAGCAGAGTCAACTATAGCATTGACAGTTTTGTTGGCAGCCTGAAAAATCTGTTTATTGATAGTAATGCTGTTCTTCAGCCACCGTCTTTCAGCACGACGGCGTTCACGCTTGGCCTTAAGAAGATCAGGGCCAACGGCAGAAAACCAGGGCGATGGTGGTCTCTGGGATACCCTACGTCTGGTGGCGGGGGCGTGCATGTCCAGCAGATCACTAATAGTCCGATTGAGGTCGTCAGAAGAGGCTGGAGGACAGGACTGAAGAGCGGCCAGGAGATCTTCGTGAAGACGACGGTGTTGACATCAACTAGTTTTCTGACCATGACATAGGTAGTTTGGGGTGGAGGCTTGGTCATTGAAAGTTGGCCGAGGATACAGACATGATCCGAAGGAAGAGTATAATCAATTTCAATGGATTTGATGAAGGACTGGTCAGTTCTATGAACAACCCAATCGAGGATGTTGCCTTTTTCGTGGGTTGGAGTGTCGATAGATTGGGTCAAGCCAAAGGAGTTCAAAGAGCTTATCAGTTTAGCAGTGTGGGTCTGGTTAGGTTCATTATAATGAAAATTAAAGTCTCCTGCAATGATGAAACAGCCTTTCAAGGTGTTACAGTAGGCAAGGAGGTCTGGAAACTCTTCTACAAACACATGGTTTTTAAGCTGGTTCTTTGGGCTGGGTGGTGGACGGTAGAGGAACAGCAGATGGAAAGTCTGGTGGGGTAGAGTGAGGGAGAGCTGGACAATTTCAAAAGTAGAGTGTTTGAATTTAAAGTCAGTCTTGGTAGTAATTCGGGGCAGGAGGGACTCGGCAACAACAAAAGCGATGCCGCCGCCGAGACCAGTTTTGCGAGCGAACGAGAGTGTACGGTGACCGGGAGGAGCAAGATCCCTCTCCTTGGGTTCATCCCCGACAGGCTGAAACCAGGTTTCATTGACGGCGAAAATATCGACGACGTGGTCATGGATGAAGTAGTTGATCGCGGATCTCTTCTCGTGTCTGGTACCGAGGGCCTGAGCATTGAACAGTGCAAGAGTCAATGAGTCAGTGCGTAGTTTCTTTTTGCCGGCTGTGAGAGGAATGAGGTTATCAGGGTTGGAGCACAGCGGTCTGGGGGACGGATGGGTATCATAGACAGGAACAGAAGGCAGACCACTGCTGCCATGACGCTGATGTACATCAGTGACCACTGGAATCGTACGTCTCTTGCGCATTCCACCACGACATGATCGACGACGGGGGAGATTTCGGCCGATTTTCAGCGATCTCAAGTGTTCAACCAGGTCAGGGTCAAGGATCGAGTCAGGGGGGCAACATGACAGCAAGCAGTCCCGATTGTACTGCACAAGAGTGGAAGAATGTGTAGACACAACAGCTGGTTGTGAAGCGGGGCGTGATGAGGCAGACGCACGCAGTGCGAGAGAGACAGAGCGGGGAAGGTGCACGTGCACTGGCGAGAAACATGGCGGGCTGAGTTGAAAATTCAAGTGGAGTAGGAGAGATAAAATGCACAAAGAAAACAGTACCTTGGCTTGCAGCGAAGCATTCATAAACCACCACATACTGAAACAGGAACATTCACAAACACAATCACTTGCTTTTAGCCATCAACAATCGATATAACTCCGTGCACACACACAAATAATCGCAGCGAGGTAGCCGTGCCTGTGAGGCGGCTGAACCTTGACCTAGAATCGGCCTGTTCAGCCACAGCCATCGCTGTTCCACGTCCGAGTCCTTAACTGACACAGCCATCGTCTAACCAGACAGGCGGAGCTGTCGTCATCACTGTCGCAGTAGGAGTCATTGGGGGGTCGCACCAAAGAACTGTTCATCAGATTCCTCCAGCTCTGTTAGTTTGCCAAAGCCTAGGTCTCTGCAGGTGGTTTCTCTGTCCATTCCGCAATGTTGTCAGTTCATTGTAGTTTTTTTTTTTTTTGTTGTTTTTTTTTTGGGGGGGGGGGGTCTTTTTTCTTCCACCCTTAACAGTTCCCCCTTAGAGGACTGATTTATCAAGTCCATTGGATCTTGGTACATGGCCGTCTGACTGATATCAGCAGATCTTCATATAATGCATTGTGCTTCTTGATGTTTGGAGCACTTGTTCATTGGTGGTACGATCCTTGTATCTGATGTTCTGGTTACACATGATAAAAATACAATGAAATGTTACTAGACAAATACATAGAAAAGCCTTGGTATGATTTTATCCACCAACACACACACACACACACACACACACACACACACACACACACACACACACACACACACACACACACACACACACACACAAAAAAAAACTATTAGGTGGATAGTGTATACAACAACCAACGTTTAACTAAACATAAACTGAAATGTCCAAATCAAAAAGAAAACTGAAAACAAGTATATCTTTCCGGATTCGGCAAAGAGTGCAGACACATTAAAGACGCCTCTACTATAACAAAATTACAGCCAACTACTGCTTAGACCCTAACAGATACTACCACAGAAAAGCATTGTGCAGAACGATTCAGTGCACTTGACTTATAGATCTAAAGAGGCACACGAAGAGAAGACGGAAAGTGTAAACATAAAGTTTATAGCCAAATGTGATTTGACGATGAACTTCATTTTCTGGATCCTTGTATTAGATTCAAAGCAACTACACTGAAACTGATGAAAAAAATTCACCTTGAACAATCAATTACTTTCGATCCGTTATGTTAAATCCGAGTGATTTACTTCAGGAAGATGATTTACGAATATATGTCACAGAATATGTAGGTTATAGGATTGCCTGCATTTGGGAAAATTGACAAACGTTTAATTACTCGTACGTTTATGTTCTTATTGATTATAATGATAACATGAACCGAGAAATCATTAACTGTTGAAATCATTTACTGTCATATCAACATACTGTCTTGAGTTCCTATGGCAAATGAATGTGCTTTGACTCCACCACACACACACACACACACACACACACACACACAAGGCTGGGTGTGGAAAGTGTTACCACCACCCCACCACCCCACACCCCAGATGCTCTCCTTTTACGAGGCCAACGCCCTGGCGAAAGAAAGACAGACACAACTGGCAGGCCTTGCAATGCGACAGGGGAGAGGGAATGCCGCACAAGGAAACAATTTCAAACCTTCACTTCTCGTTTTCAACGCCCATGTTGTGGAAGCGTGGGGCGTGTTGTTTATCTGCCCGTGCTGCAGCCGTTAGTGTGTACAGGTTATGTGGTGTACAGAAAGGCGGCTCTCACATGAGGTTACACTTGCCTTTCGTTGACCTTTAACGTTCATGTTTTGGGGAGGAACTTGAACATACAAAAGCCGAGTGTTCTCTTGTCAGGATTCCGATACAGACCATGTGCTAAAAATAACAAAGCGAGAAAAAAAATCATAAAACATGTTTAAGATCAGAAGATATTGTAAATTCATTCTCAAACTTTATGGAGTAAGCCGATTTCCTGATCGCGATTTTCGAGGGATGTTAACAAGAAACACGACGAGAGTGCGGATGGGACTCAGAACGCCAACGCCCCGCCACCCTCCGGACAACCGCCCCCCCTCCCCCAAGCTGCCGACGCCACGGGACAGCCATTTCATCAAGCAAAGTGGGAGGGGGGGGGGGAGAGGCTGTCTGTGTCCTGCATGACCCATTCAGACCCAGCCATCAGTTTTACCAGAAAGCTTAGTTCCTTACACATTTGTAAAGTTCACTGAATAACTAATTTAGTCCCTGGATCAGATTTTCAAAGTATGATTTTAAACATTTTATCCAGATTAAGGATTTTCGATCAATTTTGAATCCATTCGTTATTTGGAAAACGTAAAGACATGTGGCTTAAAGAGCAGCTGCATCTAATCAAATTCCTTGTTTTTGGCCTGTCCCTTTTGTCGTCTTTGTACTCCAAATTTGCAGAACACATTATACGTTAAATCTCTTTGACGAAGGTGTTTTTGTTGTTGTTTTGTTTTGTTTTGTTTTTTTATCCAGTAGATCTGCCTCTTTCTTACCAACCAATCTCTGCTCATTCTGTACAATAAATCTGCAACTCTGTAATCAACCAGACTCAGAGGACAAAGTTTGCATCTCAAATATTCAGACAGTATCTTCAAATGGATTAAGGAATATTATTATCCTTGCACACGACACCAGCCCTTGTGTTAGAGAGTCTCTCTCTCTCTTCTCTCTCTCTCTCTCTCTCTCTCTCTCTCTCTCTCGGTGTGTGTGTCTGTGTCTGTGTGTGCGCGCGCGTGCATGCTTTTGTATGTGCATGCGTGTTTGTCTCCACTCTTCGTTAACCATCACACCGATCGTTTTGTGACAAACTGAAACTTTACACGTTATCACGTTGTAGAACATGTTACCATTATGTATGTGGAGCCATGATTCAGGGAATGCAGTTTGCTGTTCAAGTTTAATTGGACTGCTCACTGTCCGGACGTGACTTTCTGCATAGCATAGGCTGCCTGTGGCCACAAGATCCAGTTGTATTTACTGTACGCTGAATAGCTCTGTTGTAAATTGAGAACCACCCATTGTGAATTTATAGGATCAGCTGCTCTGAAAATCACAAAGGAGTGAGGAAGGGCATCTTTTGCACCGCTCGGTGGCATTATCTCCTCACTGCTTGTTTCAGTTTGCAATCCGTGCTCGTTCCGTCACTTGTTCCACTACAAGAAAGTCTATGGGAGCCATCAGTATGAAGCCATTATAAAGTCAGACACCAGAGAACAGTCGGCACCGCTGCTTCCATGGAGTCCAGTAGTACCCATTCTGATCCAAGTGTACACATATGACACCCACTTGCGCAACTTCTTGCTGGTCACAATAATAGTTGAATGAACATATGTCCACCTCAGTCTCCCCCTCTTATTTGAGAAGACCGTTACTACGTCCGTCCGTCCAGTCCAAAAGCCTTGGAAATCACCGCCACCGAAAGCCATCACACGAAGCTACTTCATATATTGACACGGCGCAGGAAAGTGAACTCAGGTCAGCACTCCAGCCGGCATGAAGGGACACCATTTTCACAATACTGAGATGATTTATTAGAATGGGAATAATAATGTTGATGCAACTGAGGTCCGTAAAAGATTGAGGGTGCATGAGAGAACTTTATTAGACATTCCGTTTTCGCCCACTCCAATGCTTCATCATGTAATTATTCATGTATATATACGTTTATGGCTGTATTTATATGTGTATACATGTATGGTTAGACATTGTCAGTGTATATCATTTGTGCATATATATTGCTTTGTATACTGCGATGTGTGTGTATGTATTACATTCTAACTTGGAAAATGTAAAATGCTCAGTTAGTCCAAATGACTTTGAAGAATAGCATTATGCAAGAAAGATTTATTGTCATTGTCAGCCATGCCCGAGAAATACAAACATTTTCGACTTTCTGTCAAGAGATAAGGACACTGTTACTTTTCTACCTCCTTCTTCATCTTTAGATGTTTACCGAGACCTGACATTGTAAGGGATTACGACTTGCTGATGATGACTTTTAGTCTCCGTCTGAAGAACACCAACAAAGCAAAGGCGTCCAAAGATCAGGCACGGCCTCGAAAACTTGAATTCCTCTGAGGTAGCAAAAATATATCAGACAGTGATCGGCGGGAAGTTTTCTCCACCTATCATCATAATACTGAAGACAACACAAACGTAGACACATTGATGACCGTGTCACAGTGTCAAAGTATGGAACTCTTGACCTCTAGTGAAAATAAGTAAAAACGCTACCTAAATTGGTTGAGGTCTTCACCAAGTGTGAGTCCTTTAAAGATCTCATCAGTCTGCGTACTCAAGTAAAGATCTATCTAGAAATGCTGCTGATCTTCCTAACCTTAGTGACGCTGCAGGTCATGTATCATTTGCTTTGCTCGTTTGCCAACATTACATCGACTCAGCAATCCAAGATAATACACAGAGTTCAGACGAGAAGAAAGAAACCTCTCAAACTTCATGACTAGGAACAATCTCACAGTAGTCCACAACATAAGATCATACATTTTACTTTAGTTTATTCTGCTACATTATCCTCACACACACCCACACACATTATCCTAACGTCTAGCCCTACAACGTCTACCTAACAAAAGCATAAGACGAAACGTAGTCACATACCTTTAAGATAGATTGGAGACTTCTCTCGTTCACTGACTCACTGTCACACTGGGTGTCGACTCAGTGCTGACTCTCCCACTAGTTACCCCTAACGACTGACTGCTAGCCTATATACAGTGCGATTCCCATTTACCGGTCTTTGTCTCAGCTACAAACATTTCCAGCTGCCCTCTAGCTGTCGATATCCATAAAACTGGGCAATTCAAATTTGGGGAACATGGCGATCCTGGCATAGCTGCCTTGGTCGTCATTCAACATACCTATAAATTTTCTTGGACAGTGATGGCGACATTGACATAGCGGCCATGGTCATCATTCAACATACCTATAAATTTTCTTGGACAGTGATGGCGATATTGACATAGCGGCCATGGTCATCATTCCACAGTCCCGTAATTTGCTTGGGCATTGGTATTTGCTGAGAAATGTTGGTAATCTGGTTATCTACCCTTTGTGCCCATTAAAGGTGGATAAGAACCATGTGAGAGTTAGATCCCGTTTGAATGGAAATTGCTGAGTGACAAATTAATTTATGGATGGCGTGATCTCCAGTGCGCCCCCTCATTAACTCATCTACCGAGTCGGTCAAAGGAATGTTGGTAATTCAGGCCATCCGCCTTTTGTGCCCACTAAAGATGGATGAGAACCACGTGGGCGCTAGACCCTGTCCGAATGGAAATAACTAAGTGACTAGGACCAGGACATCTTTTCATACTGCTATATTGATACTTGAGATTGGTGATGGCGGTGATAATAGTGTGGAGTTTCATTGTGGACTGACACTGCGTGTTAAGACTATACTCGACACATCATTTCATAATATGTCCTGGCTGACATCATTTTTGGTGTGAACATGAGACTGTTAAACCTCCAACAACTAACTCAACACTGCCCAAAGCAACAATTACACTGTGGTAGAGGGAAAGGTGGTGTCATCCAAAATGCAAGGGAGATCAGTAGTCTTCCGGATGAGGCCGAATCATAGACATCTTATATATATATAGGGTGTCTGTGGGCCGGATGCATCGACAGAACATTAATCCACTATTTCCTTTCATTTTGTCTCAAGGTAGACTACTTTAATGCGCCGCTTCAGCTTTCTTTCAGGGACAACTTGATTGGTTGACGTCACAGATCAGTTTAGGCTGGTTGTAGCTTTTAAAAAAATGAGAGGGGATATTAAGCCACTAGGTTGTAAGACGTATGGTGGAAATTATCGCTAAATTTGTACGTTCTTCCAGTGTGTGTGTGTGGTGTGTGTGTGTGTGTGTGTGTGTTGTGTGTGTGTGTGTGTGTGTGTGTGTGTGTGTGTGTGTGTGTGTGTGTGTGTGTGTGTGTGTGTGTGTGTGTGTGTGTGTGTGTGTGTGTGTGTGTGTGTGTGTGTGTGTGTGTGTGTGTGTGTGTGTGTGTGTGTGTGTGTGTGTGGTGTGTGTGTGATGTAATATCTTTTCACTCTGAGTGATATTAGACGATGTGAGTGTTTTCATCTGTTCGGTATGTTCATATTTACATGATGTGTATGTGTGCATGCATGTATAGAAATAATACAGGTTTTTTTTCTTCTTTTTCAGAAGGATCTCAACAATAAGTCCGTCAACAAAAAGAGAGGAGATGTAAGGTAATGCATTCACGCGTACACGAACACACACGCACGCACACTGTATTAATGGAAAACGTACTGTGAAGACATCACCAGGAGTTGCCTTCTTTCTGATAGACATCAGCAAGACGGTGATGTACTAAACAGTTGATGGACACGAAATAAATAGGCAGATAGATAGATAAACGTTATAGTGTAGACTAGAATGATTAAATACAAACAGTCAGTGTTTTGATGGGGACTAACGATCAGGCCTATGTCTCTCTGAAAGGTCGGGATCTGATCTGTTGTGTTTGCCGATTCTTTTTCCTCTGTGTGTGTGTGTGTGTGTGTATGCGTGCGTGCGTGCGTGTGTACGTGTGTGCGTGTGTGTGTGTGTGTGTGTGTGTGTGGTGTATGTTTCTATTGGCACAACAAATTTGTCATGTGAAATTCGGGCCGCTGTTATCGTGGAGAACGCTTTGCGACTGTGCAGATGTCATTTATTTTTATTTTTTCTTCTTCTTTTATTTTATGATTTATTTTTTGCTTGCTGTTTGTTTGTTTGTTTGTCTGTTTTGTCTGCGTGTTTTTGTGTTTAAATTTGAAAATAGATTAACCATAATATACTGTTGTTGCAGTGGATTCTTTTACTTACGTTAATGAAGTGCGTGCAACACAGCGAACTCCGCTTTGCCTCTCAGACGAAGGATTAGCACTCGGACTACCAGTCAAGGTATACTGGAGGAGGGAAGAAAAGGGGGTGGGGTGGGGAACAATCACTGTCTGATCAAACACTGAACCCAAGACTTTGGCCCTCTCACTGTTGAGAAATAGGCTTTTAAATAATAATTGCCATTCCATGCGTATTGCTTAAACAGACCACGTTATTATTGTTACTATTATTGCTGTTTAAAGCCTAGCCGACTGCGTAGAGCCATGTCAGGGCTTTAACCACTTCAAAACGTACAAAACTTCAACACACATTATCTAAGAACATGCCCCTGGCCTTGACCATCCCGTCCAATTTATCGCACAGTGGATTAAACAAAAAACAGACCTGATGACAAATTCAAGCATAACTAAGGACACGGTGACGGTGACGGTGAAGGACACCAAAACATGTATAAAAACGGGCACAAATTGCCTAAAATTGCTTCTGCGTATCTCGCCTCCCTACATCCAAAAATGCACTTAATGCAAGTACCCAATTATCAATCCTAAGAAAAAAAAAGTACGTAAGACTTTATCGAACACATAAGCCTACAGCTGAATGGACCAACAAGGCAAGAAAATGATAGGAAGAAATGGCAGAAAGCAAAGGAACAAGGCAGAAAATAAAGAGAGTGACAGAAAGCAGAAATTTCTTGCACAGAATTTCCAGAAGGTGGGGATACTATTTATGCTGAAGGAGCCCCCTGGCATCCCCACAGGGGGGAACAGTCCACGTCAGTGCATACTTGTTGGGCTTTACATAGTAAGACAGCATGAAAAGGGAAGATGGGTTGGGTTCCAGTGCATAGCTTAATGCAATATGATCATGGTCAGTTGGGCACATAGAGTAATTGAGTGTGAATATAGTTCATGAAGAACGACAACAGATAACATGAAATCAGGCGTAGTAACACTAATGGTAGCACCAGTCTACGAAGAATAATAATGCGGAAGATAATTTTAGAACTATTTGATAAATAGTAATCTTTCATACACACAAGCACATGAACACACACAGTTCACATACATACAGGCATGCATGCGCGCGCGCACACACACACATACACACACACCACACACACACACACACACACACACACACACACACACACACGTACACGCGAGTGCATATACACACATACGCGCTTGAACGTACACCCACCAACCCCCACAGAAACACATACATACGAGCGCGTACACGCACACACACATACGCATGCGTGCACGCACGCACGCACACACCTACGCACGCACACAAACACACACACGCATGCGCGCACACCCATGTGCACACACACACACACACATGAACACGCATACGCACACATACGCACACACACTCGAACGCACGCACGCGCGCACACACACACATACATGCACACACTCGAACGCGCACACACACATACGTGCACAGACTCGAACGCACACACACACGTGCGCACACACACACACGTACGCACGCGCACACACGAACGCACGCGCATACACGCAAGCACACACACACACACATGCAGGCACATTCACACACACAGACACACACAGACACAGGCACACACACACACACACACACACACACACACACACACACACACACACACACACACACACACACACACACATAGAGCACTATAAATCACAAGGAAAAATGACAAGTTGAGCAAATGTCGGTCCTCTATATACAAAGTCTATCACTGTTAGAAATTCTATGCTGCTGGATAAAAGCGTGTGATAAAACGTGTCGTTTTTGCATGTGGAACGAAAGATCCATTGTTTCTTTTTACTTTTGAAGTCACTGCTGAGAATGTTTATGATCTGTCAGGATCGTTTTCAGTTTCTCTAACACTTTCTTTTGAACCCATCTGCAGATGTGTTGTGTTTCTTTCCCACTCCTTGTTCCAGCCTGTCTCTGTCATAGTCAGACTTGGTCCCACCCCGACACACTGCACGTAATGTCAAGGCGCTACATATGTGGACTTGTAAAAATGGTTGGTGTGTTTTACCGGAACCTTAAAAGATGTCAAGTTTCTGATACACTGCACGTGTTTGTTTAAATGTTTCAACAGCACAGTTGAATTTTCAGTCTAAGACGGTTTGCTGTGGAGAGATCTTATTCTCAACAAATGAAGACGTAGGACTTTGCTCAGTATTTTTACAGTCAGTTGATGTGAGTTCCTGTGGACACAGCAACATTTCCTTGCATAATTGCTGAAGGCTACAGTCTGAATACAGTTGTGGTTTGATTTTGCCTATGTAAACGAGTTCTCTTTTATTATTATTATTATTATTATTATTATTATATATTATTATTATTCATTTTCAGTTTGTTTTCTTCATCTAGGCAGCTTGTTGTCAATAGTGTTTTTGACTTCACTAGTGGTGCATGATATGTCTCGGAAAACCAGAGCGATGCAATTGTGAATCAACAAAGAAAGGGTAGAATACCACTGATCGTTCAGTAACAATGCTTAGGTTGTAAGTACATAGTGAAGAGAACAAAATTCTGTGTGACACCATATGTCAACAAAGATGGCGCTAAGTAAATTTCCTTGATGACAATAACAGACTTTAATCGAAAAGAAAATATATGACTTGAACTTTTCAAGAACATTTTCCATGCAACCAAATATAGATGATCATCTTGAGATCATGATGTTATGAACAGCAGTGTCAAATGTTTTTGGAAGATATGGTAGTGCTAGAATGTACACTTTTCCATTATCTGAAGCCTGCAGAAGAACATTTACAGCTTTCAAGACCGCAGTGGGCCTGACAATCCTTTTTCTGTAGCACGCTTTAGTTAGACAACAGAATCCATTGTCTGTATGTCTGTGTATTGAATAAATCCTTTCTTAACGGTTGTAGAACAACCACACACTTGTTGCCTGAATGACTGTGTTGAATCTGACACATCTGACTGAAGGCAAGTCTTGTATCTATCTATGTATGTTGCCGGCTTTTCCTCAGAGAGTGTTTTGTCTTCTGTCAACTCATGTCATATATCATCTACCGAATTGTCCCTGGTGACCTGTTTAACTTTCATCATCAGGTCTCGCAGACGCACAAGTACGTACGCAATCGCCACAAATCGCCATAAATCCCTCTCTCTCTCTCTCTCTCTCTCTCTGTATGTATGTGTGTGTGGGTGGGTGGGAGAGGGGGGGGGGGGTTGGCGAACTGTGTTCATGATTCGGGCAAGTTGTGTGGTTAACAAGGTCCGCCTAATTGAAGTAGCTAGCAATTTTAGCGACACATTTGTTACCTGAAAAGTGGTCCAAATCCTGGAAGCTTACATTCCAGCGTTAAAAATTATTTTTGAATCTGTTTGCATCATCTCGTAGAAAGACGACTAGTGTCATGACTGGTTTGGTTCTCACACTATTCTTAAGTGACGTGGCGAACAACTCAAAACCCAGATATATGAAATAAAAACAGCTGAACTTTGCGTCACAGAAGAAAACCGATAGGAAATAAATGTGATTACAAAACCATTCTGGGCTTTGGCAGTAAGGCTGATGGCATGCCGAAAGGTTTTGATTGTATGAAAGAGGATATCTACACAAACTGTGAGACAGTCTTAAAACAATTAGAGAAGACAATGGTTAATACAAAGGTGGAGGTTTCAGATCTGAAGGAAGAAAAAAGCTTATTGAAATTAGAAAATTCCATAATTGGATAGCTTAAACGCAAGAGGGTCGACGTTGAAAACCGTTCGAAAAGGAACAGTGTCTTATTGTATTGTATTCCCCACGAAACCAGTGAATGCTGCGGTGGTATGTACATAGACATGTGTTTAGTTAGAAATCAGTGTTAATACTGAATGCTTTATACCTATATCATACTTGGTAGTGAATGTTAAGCTGCGTATTAGGCAAGCAAATCATATAGGAATTGTGTGCCGTGCAGGTAGCTGTTAAACAAAGATTGTAGACTTTAGAACGAGGGTGTGATAAGTCGTGAGTCCATGCCGGAAGAGCTATCAGAGCACCACGTAGTCACTGGCCAGCCGAAATAAATAGCATGGCTGGCAAAGACTGAATGCTATATATTACTTTCTATGGCAAGAATTTACGCGGGGGAGGTTATAATGGCCAGCCATTCATCAGTGGAACCCCTGCGTGTCGGCTGATTTTTAGGCAGTGTCTGCCATTAAAAAAAATTTGTGTTGGATGTGAACTAATAATGTGTGAATGTTTGTAATGCCGTGTGAATGAGGATGAGCGCGTGTGTATTAATAAAGAAATTTGTGTGGAATTTTGAGCTTTAGGTGTTGTATGAATGTAGATAGGTCTGTCTCTATGTCTATGTTTCTATAGTTTAGACTTTAGCGAGACTAACACCAAGCCTCGTTAGCTTCATGGCACTTATTCCTGATTTCCTTATGTATCTTTTTGTACTCTTTCTCTTTTCCCCTTTCTTCTTCCGTTCATCCATCCAGCCCAAAGTTTCATTTGCCATCAGTTCTCCTTTGCTTTTCTTTCAACTCTAAGGATTTTCACAAGTTTCATTTACTGAGTTTCTCAAATCTGTCCATTGTTCCTCACGATCATCAGTGTCCTCCGGAGAACTGAATTTGTTTTGAACATAATACGTTGAATTTTGCACGAGTTGATTCATCTGTCTTTAAGAGTCCAAGATTTAGTTTGATGTTATATTTGGTTTGTTTTCTTATATTTAGCTTCAGCCTAAATCTTTCCATTACAGGATTGGAGTCATTGTCGCAATCTGTTCCTGGTAATGTTCTTGCTGTCAGTAAAGAATTTGGAAATCTTATGTTTATCATGATGTAATCAATTTGATTTATTGTGCAGTCTCCTAGATTCATCCATGTCTGTTTTCCTCTGTTAGGTTGCTCAAACCAGGTGTTTCCTATCATGAATTCATTTACTTGTGCCCACTCAATAAGATTCTCTCCGTAATCATTTCGCGTGCCAAGTCCGTGAAGTGCATGTATATCATCTACTTTTCCCTGTCCCACTTTAACATTAAAATCTCCCATTATTATTGTAATGTTATTTGATTTACATTGAGGCTTGATTGTCTCTAATTCTACACAGAGGTGCTCCAATGGAGCCCCTATTTACGTAGTTTTTATATCTTTGTATTTCGTTGACTATGATTTTCAAAGAAGGATACGATGGTGGTTTCCCATGGCCTTCCATCAGTTTTTGAACGGACTCTCCGCGAGCCTTCCTTGTTTCCACTACTACCCACAAGGCAGTGGGGGTGATTTTCTGTCAGGGTTCACTCTCTTAGCCTTGTCTTTCCCTAGACAACCACAAGGCAAGTGATTTTCTGTCTGGGTTCACTTCTTAGCATTGGTCTGTTTCAAGACACCCACAAAGCCTGAAAATATGCTGACTGCTTAACGTGTAGGGACAGTTGTCTTTGAGGTTTCAAGAGTCCGCTGTTGTGGAGTCATCACCGTGACGTGAACAAGTTTGTGATTTTGTCAGGAATGATCGAATGTATCGAATGTGAATGTTTTATGCATGAGGGTTAGTTGAGGATTGACCATGGGCTGAAATAGATGGGGTGTAGGCTGGGAGACAGACAGGAAAGAACATATTAACTAGAATGCAGTAAAACTATGTATATAGAAAGGACGAAAGGTGATTTCTGAGTACGAGCTGAACAACGCTATTACAGGCTACCTAATGTAGTAGTCTAAGCCACAGAGGGTACCTTGCGTGGTATAGGCAAGAGAGGGTGGTCTAACCACTGTAACAGTTCCTCATCGCTTCACGGAATGGTGGACTACAGTGTTGTTTTAGGGGAAAACCAAGTCAGTCGAAAAATATTGTCTTGTAATCAACATTGTTTGTGGAACTCTGTGACAGAGATAAGCCAGGACAAAAATAGGTGTGAAAATCTTGTCTTTCGGTATACCAAAAGAAGAAGAAAAACTGTTCATACTGGAGAGAGAAAAGAGGTGGAGGAGGAGTTGGGATGGCAAGCGAGCAAGCTGCCAAGAACAAAACAGAAATAGATGGAAACACATTTTGTAGACGGATGTTATTAACTGGTTTATCATTCATTGGAGACAGAAAGTACGAGAACAGTTGATAATTGTGAACCATTAATCATTTCCATGTCCCTGTAGAGAGGATGTGTGTCAATTCTGTTTGAATCATGTATGGTCGCAACTAATGAGTCAAGTTAGGTGTGTCTACGTCCTTATGGACTTGCCTCATCACCTTCCTTCATCCAAGGTGAATCACACTTTTCACTAACACGTACTGTTATTCCGTCCTCGTAACTGGTGCTAACGTCAGTGTCACGGACTGAACGACATGAACTAACTCAGTGCCGCACACAGGATTCGTTAAATTTAAAGTTAGTGTCGTAGACTGGATGGCGTGATCTAACGTCAGTGTGACAGTTGATCACGTAAACTGAGTCTGTGTCGCACTCTGGATGGCGTGACTAACTTCAGCATAATAGACTGGATGATGTGAACCAACGTCAGTATCATGGACCGGACGACATGAAATAACGTGAGTGTCTTGGACTGGATGACGCGAAATAACGTCAGTGTCTTGGACTGGATGACGTGAAATAACGCCAGAACCACACGCTGGGTAACCTAAACTAACTTCAATGTCATAGACTGGATGACGTAACTGACGTCAGTATCATGGACTAGAATACGTGAAGTAAGTTCGTGACAAGGAAATGTCCGTTGCCGTGTAGGTCGGTCACTTGTCACAGGCTGGAATAGATGGGTTGTAGACAGGAGGCATAGTGTTACTGAGTACAGACTGAACAGAGCTATGTAGTGTTGTGGAGACAGAAAACAGCCCATTGTCTACAGACTGAACAGAGTGTATAGTATAGTATAGTATAGTATAGTATAGTATATATAGTATAGTATAGTATAGTATAGTATAGTATAGTATAGTATAGTATAGAAATAAAACAGCCTTTGACGATAGGCTGAATAGAGCGTTGTAGTATAATGCAGATAAAACAGTCTCTTGTTCACAAATTGAACAGAACTACATAATGTAGTGTAGACAGAAAATATAGTCTGTTGACTTCATACTGAATAGAGCTGTGGAGTGGAATGTAGACAGAAAACAGTCTGTTGACAACAGACCGGATAGAGCTATGTAGACTGCAGAGGGTGTCCTGTACAGTGTAACAGAAAAGTCTGCTGACTTCAAACTGAACCGGGAAACGAAGTCTATTGACTATGGACTGGATAGAGCTATATAGACTACAGAGAGTGCCTTGTACAGTGTAGATAGGAGTCTGTTGACTACAGACTGGATAGAGCTATATAGACTACAGACGATGCCTTGTACAATGTAGACGGGAGTCTGTTGACTATAGACTGGATAGAGCTATATAGAATACAGACAATGCCTTGTACAGTGTAGATAGGAGTCTGTTGACTACAGACTGGATAGAGCTATATAGACTACAGAGAGTGCCTTGTACAGTGTAGATAGGAGTCTGTTGACTACAGACTGGATAGAGCTATATAGACTGTATAGGGTACTCTGTGTAATACAGACAGGAAACATACTGTATTGCCTATATAGTGAATAGAGCTATCATCCATCATCATCATCATCATCATCATCATCATCATCATCATCATGTGCCTTACCGTATGGCGTTAGCAGTTATGGCCCTCCATACGGATCCTCTTTTGTCGCTGCAAGTATATCTCCTCTTCTTGCCCCACCCATTTTGCAAAAACTTCTATCAGTTTCTCCCTGGATCTACCTGGGGCTCTTTTTTCCCCTCCAGCTTTCCTGTTGTGACCAGGTATTCAAGTTTCTTTTGCCTCATAAAATGCCCTATGGATGTTGCTGGTCTTTTCCAAATCTTCATTAATGTTCTTTTTTTGTTTGCTTCTCTCAAGGTTGTCTGGTTTGTTTTCTTTGCCGTCAATGGAACTCTTTAACATTCTTCTTAGAAAGGATGTTTCATTTTCCTCAGTCTTCTTCTGCCTTTGCGTGTTGGTTGTCCAAGCCTGGTATCCGTATTATTATGAACAGATCTGTACAGACTGTAAAGGGTGCCCTGTACAGTGTTGACTGGAAACGTTCAGTTGACCACAGACTGGAATACAGCTGTATGGACTGTAGATGGTGCCCTGTATAATGTAGACAGAAAATAACTACAGATTGGAATAGCATGAGATGATGGTGTAAAGTGTTGTTTTTGGGGAAGCCAAGTCAGTCGAAAGAATAATGTCTTGTGACCAAGACTGTGAAAGTCTGTGACCAAGATAACTTATAACTTGTGACGAATATATCTTGGGAAAAATATGCAGTCTGTACCACCAAGCACAAGCTTTCTACTGTAAAAGTTTTTTTCTGTCTCGCTAGGGGACAACATTATTGTTCTTTCCGATGTAGTAGAAAATCTTGGCCTTGTTCTTTATCTACAACTCTCTGAAGAAATTCATCACAAAAACCTGTCAATCGTGTATCTGCCAACTGCGACATTTCAGTTCTGTTCGCTGTTATTTTTCAACTTCAGCTCAAGCTGTCTCGTATCGATTATAGTAACTCTGCTCTGTAGCGTTGCCTGCTTCGTCTGTCGGATGCTCCCAGAGTGTTTAAAACTCTGCGGGTCGTCTTGCATTTCGTGAAAAGAGGCATGGTGATGTCACTCCCTTGCTTCATTTTCTCCATTGGCTGCCTCTTTCTCATACGAAATCAATTTGCTATGCTACAAGTGTCAGTTGTACAACACCTGTTTATCTTTGTGACCATCTTCAAATGCACACCTCTGTCCCACCTCTCTGTCCTGCTTCTCATATTACTTTGTTTACAGATTCCTTGATATGGATGTTTCACAGTCGGTCGCCGCTCTTTTTCTGTGTTTGGTCTATACAACTGGGAGAGCTTCCCCGTCTGTTCGATAGTCGCATGCTCTGTCTTCCTTCAAACCTACGTTGAAAACACCTTTTTGTCCAGTGGTGATTTCCCCTTCTACGTGCCCACATTTTCGTACTTCTCCCCTCCTGTCCTGCCCCTCCAGGTCTGTGTGTGTTATATCGCTTGTGTTTTGGTCATTGCAAGTGAATGATTTGGTGAATGATGAGAGTACGTGCTTTGATTTCATTTGCATATCAAGACTTGGTGTCGTGTAAATGTTATTATTATTAATACTGATGACGAATATAACTTATGACTAAAGTAACTTAAAGCAAACATAGCTAGTGAAGAATATAAGGAACGAAAAAGACAGAGATAACTAGTGACAAAGATAAATTGTGAAGAATATAAATGATGACGAAGATAGCTTGTAAATATTGTAACTAATGACGAAGATAACTTGTGACGAAGATAGCTTATGATCACATACGTCAAAGATAACTTTTGACGAAAATTGAGTCATAGCAAAGACAACCGATGAAGATAAGTTGTGAAGAATATAACTTGTGACGATATTTTGTGAGGAAAATAACGTGTAACGAAAATACAGCGATACGTGCAAAATTTTCTCAACTACGTTGTTTCCATGTCTGTTGTCTGCAAGACGGTGAAAAAAAAAATCATCTATCGAATCTTTTCTCACGCTCTCTGGCACTGTGAACTTGTTTTCACTGTTGTCCTTAGTCATCTTTGGTTACTGCAACCCTCTGTCGACTGAACATGCTGTTTACTCTCACTCTTTACCAGTAAAGGTCGCTGCATTTCAAGTAGTCAAAGGAAAGCTTCATATTGTACAGTGCTGGCTGTATGGTCAACACCACACATGCGCACGGACGTATTTCCCTTCTCTTTTACACACACACACACACACACACACACACACACTGATCTCTCTCTCTCTCTCTCTCTCTATCTGAGATTGCGTGTGTGGTCCCATCTTGTGTGTGCACATCTCCTCTCCAATGTTCACAGACTTGGTCATACCTGTTGTTTTCTCGGGTCAGGCCTAGTGTTGGCCGTACGTGTTGTTGTCCTGGGTCAGGCACGTGCAATGGGAAATGGAGACGGGACACATGGCGGTACAATGGAGAATCGGACCCCAATTTGTGATAGATGCTGGTGTCGTGTTCTGTCCTTGCTTTTTATGACAAGAGGGTACAAATAGTTCGGTCCAGTCCTGTTCTCTCTATTTTGTCTGTGCCCCTGTGCCTGTCAGTCCGTCTGTCTGCTTGTGTAAAATTGATTGTAGAATGACAAGGATTAGCTGAATACGTATCAGTGGGATCTAATGCCATTAACTTTAAGTAATACAGTGTTTTCAAGTTTCAAGATTTTTTTTTCTAATAAGAAGACATTGTTTGCACCAACTCAAGATAACCAATTCCGTCTGCATCTGTTGTTCTCTCTCTCTCTCTCTCTCTCTCTCTCTCTCTCTCTCTCTCTCTCTCTCTCTCCTCTCTCTCTCTTCTCTCTCTCTCTTTCCCTCCCTCCCTCTCCATCCATATATATATCTTTCTCTCTTCCCCATCTCTGTCTCTCAGACTCTCTCTCTCTGTCTCTGTCTCTCGTACTCTCTCCCCCCTCCCTGTCCCTCTCTCTCTGTCTCTCTGTCTCTGTCTGTCTCTCCCCCTCCCCATCTGTGTGTCTCTCAAACTCTGTCACTGTGTCTCTCGCTTTCCCTTCCTCCCTCTCTCTCTCTCTCTCTCTCTTTCTCTCTGTCTTATTCCAGTTTTAAGCTGTTATCTATTTCCATTAAAATACTAGATCTCTCTCCCTTCTCTTTACTCTCTTCCTACAGGTTTCATGCGAACACATGAAATTCATGGAATATCATTCACTGCTTCATCTCCCTCAATCAGGATTCGGTCAGCATCATTCATGCAACACTGCTCTTTCAAAAACGACGAACTGTTGATTACCTGCCATAAATGGAAGAAATGTATCAGGAGTTTTCTTCTGAGAGTTTGAAGACATACTTGATCTCACTAACCATAACATCTTTCTTTCAAAACTTAACGTCTATCTAAATAGCTTACATATCCTCCTTTTCTTCCAGTAATACCTTACGGAAAAGTTACTGCGTGTGTCTTGCTCCTAGTAGATTTTCTTCTGGAGGAAGATCGTTTGGTGTTATACACGGTTCAGTTCTAGATCCTATTTTATTTTGTATCTACATCAATGACTTACCCATACACATAGCATCAAAATCTATCGAATGCGATATGTTTGCTGATTATAGTAGTTTAAACACAACCGGGAAATATTTCTGAAATCCAAGAAACGTTACAACTATATGTAAAAAAAAGTATTAGAATGGTGTAATGCGACCGAAACAAAATCAGTGGTAATAACAACTCACCAAAACCATCAGCTTTCAAAACTGTATCTTTAGCTAGATGGTATGATATGGAACAAGTTTCTGAATACTTTTCTGGACATAGACAAAAAACTTACATGGGAATTCACACAACTCGTTCTCTCCTTCATAATGTCTCGCATTGACTATTGCAATTCACTCCTGTCTGGTCTTCCTGCCTCCACCATTCACATCCTGCAGCGCATTCAAAACAATGCTGCACGCCTTGTACTAAAAAAGAAAAAAGCTGACCACATATCTCCTCTCCTGGCACAACTTCACTGGCTCCCTGTATCAAAGCGCATACAGTACAAACTAGACACCATGTGCTACAAAAACCTCAATAACGCAGCCCCCGATTACCTGTCAAGCCTACTTGAGATCTAAGCTACGCACAAAAAGTTAAGGATCACTATGAGAAAACAGGTGCGTAATAAACTCAGTTCGCTACTGTTAATTATTTCTCAGTCCAGCCAAATTGTTATGAATTCTTGTTCAGCTGTAAGTGGGCGATGTTGTGTTAGTGCGAAAATTGCACGGGATTCTCTACTACTGAGCTTGGCCGCAAACGGAAAAGCGGAAACTTGCGAAAAAGGACCTTGTTTTGGACCGTTCTGCCTGAACACATTGCACAAGCCAGATGGAAAAACCATTATGCACGTGCAAGCACTGCTGTTTATGTGTGAGATGCTGTCTCTTGCTTGGCTTTATAAGAAGACATTCCACCAGTAGTAGGCCTGATCTGACAATGCCTCCACGACGAAAATTGAGTGAGTTTGAGAGGGGACGAGCTGTTGCATGGTTCCAAGATGGTGTTCCCAAGCGAGAAGTGGCCAGGCGACTTCAGGTGTCCATCTCGGTCATTGTCAGACTGATTCAACGCTTCACAGCCACTGGGAGGGTCCATGAAAGACGCAGATCTGGTCGACCGAAGAAGACAAACCCACGTGAAGATCGTCTCATTGAATGACAAGCCCTGCAGACAAGAACAGCCTCTTCCAGCATCATTCGAAGGCAGCTGAGGGTGGCTACTAACATCAACATCAGCCAGCAGACCATACGGAACCGCCTTCATGGGTTTAACCTCCGTTCTCGTCGCCCAGCTGTACGGCCACGCTTAACTCCAGCCCATAGGGCAGCACGCCGCGCCTTCTGCAGACGTCACGTGAGGTGGACACGTCAGCAATGGTCCCAGGTCCTGTTCAGTGATGAATCACGCTTCACCATGAACCACAACGACGGCCGACTGAGGGTCTGGAGGCACCCAGGGCAACGCTTTATTGACACCACTATCCAAGAAAAGGTGGCCTTTGGTGGAGGTTCTGTAATGGTCTGGGGGCCTTCAGCCTTCAACACAGAACACCCTTGTATCATGTACAGGGTAACCTGACTGGCCTCCGATACCGGGATGAGATCCTTCGACCGCTGGCTGTGCCTACACTGCAGCAGATGGGACCGACGGCTGTCTACCAGGATGACAACGCTCGCCCCCACAGGGCAAGGGTGGTCAACGACTTCCTGCAGCAGTCTGGAGTCAACAGAATGGAGTGGCCAGCATGCAGTCCCGATCTCAACCCGATTGAGAACCTCTGGGATGAGCTGGATCGCAAAGTGAGGAGCAACCACCCCCCTCCCAGGGATGCCCAACACCTCTACCAGATGCTGCAGGCTGAGTGGCAGGCGCTTCCACAGAGGATCTTCACCAACCTGGTCAACTCGATGAGGACTCGCTGCGTCGAGTGCCAGAACAGCCATGGCGGTTACACGCATTACTGAACTTTTGGGAGCATCAGAATGCCCTGTCTTGTGATTTCAATGACTTTGGGAAATCAAATTTCGATACGTACCCACTTTGATCAAATGTACACACCAAACGATTGCTCGAAATTGAAGGCAATTGTGTATCGTTATCACTAAAGCATGGAATTAAATGTTTGCCAAACTTCAACGCATTGGCTTTCTTATTTTGAAAGTTATGAATTTTTGTGCAAGTGATCCTTAACTTTTTGTGCATAGTGTATTTTCCCTCACGTACCCTCCGCTCTGCCTCCGATCCTCTGACTTTTCGCTTTCCACGCATTAAGCTCAATAACTATGGTCCACGAGCCTTCTCTGTTTCTGGTCCACTTTCCTGGAACAAACTTCCTCTCTCTATTCGTCAGCAACCTACTTTTGTCTCCTTCAAGTCCGCTCTCAAAACTCACCTTTTCTCCTCTGCATAAAATCCTGACCTCACTCAATCCCCTCTGCAGCCTGTCTCCACTCGGAGGGGAATCACATTGTAATATATAATTGTATATAATATGCTCTCTATAATTTTCCATTGTTTTTATTCTTTCTCCCCATTTTAGCCGTGTGCGTGTGCGTGTGTGTGTGTGTGTGTGTGCGTGTGTGTGTGTGTGCGTGCGTGCGTGTGTGTCTGTTTTAGCGCTTAGATTTGATTTTATCAAGATTTTGCGCTATACAAATAAAATATTGTTGTTGTTGTTGTATTAGTCATTTCAGTAAAAGTAAGAATCTATTTTTTCTTAGTAAGTTCTCAGACTTCATCATTACCAAAGCAAAAACAATAAAACAACAAAAACAAATAGACAAACACAAAACGCTGTTTTACACTGCCCATATTAAAAGTCCATACTGACTATACATCAGTAACGTGAGATGGTTACAGAAAAGCTCTCTTAGAAAAATTAATTCCAAGCACAGAAAAACAAAACTTCTAGTAACCGACAGCTCCATAACCACTCACCAGAAATTTAAAAAAGCGAAACTGTTATCACTCAAAAACAAAAGCACACAAACATACAAAACTGTACATAGATCCGTCCGAAAATACTTAACTACTTATCCCGTGCCAAACACACTACACTAATTCAAGATCCAGCCTTTATGTTCCAAGACCAAGATTAGACATATTTAAAGCAAACATCTCCTTTTCTGGTACGTATCTCAGGGATACACTGCCCACCAATATCAAGTCAAGCGTATCTCTAGCAGTTTTAAACGAAACCTTCACAGATATCTACTTGTAAATAGCGTAAATAATTATTCTAACTGAACACTGTTTCTAGATCTACAAACGCAGCGCTAATAAATCCCACAATCAGCTTCATTTAAACACAAGGTTCTATATTTATCCTGGTTTTATGCTGTTACCTTATTGTGTCAAAGTACTAAAAGTCTCTTCTCTATACTCCCTTCCTATTAATTTGATATGATAGTATTTGTCCATTTATGCTTTGTTGGACTATTGTATGTGTAAAGGGTCACCTATTTATACCAAAGCGTAAGGGTTGATATGTGATCCCCCACATCCATTTCTCCGCCGCCTTATTTTTTTTTTATTGCTTGCTTCCTTTTTATTTGACTCTGTGTCTGAACTTTACTTTTTTTTTTAAACAAGTGTTATTTCTGCTACACTTCTGTTATATTATGTTGATATTTTTGTTGTTATTGTTAAGGGTTGACATGATATGCTTTACATGCGTCTGCTTTTGTCTCACATGCTTTTCTAAAGCGCATGAGGTACTGGCATACATACATTACAGTTTGCTAACTTTTTCCAGTCAATTTAGATTTTCACATTCTATATGTTACAGTTCATCTTTCGTACTGTGTTTACGCTGTGTGTGCATAGTAGCAAGGACTAGCTGTAAGACATGTTCAATGGGACCTCATGCTACTGTCCTGAAGTAATAAACTGTTCCGAAGTCTGTTGTGAAGCCCTAACCTACTTTTTATGGAAATTGGAACAGGTATGTTAGAAAATTGAAATCTAACGTTTGCATCCGTCCAAGGTGGTATGGCTGGTGTGTGTGTGTGTGTGTGTGTGTGTGTGTGTGCGCGCGCACACACACACACATAGGCACACGCATAGATGACTGTGCGTGTTTAAGTGCACGCATTAGCTCATGTGCTTTTCTATTTTCCCTTTCTTTTTCTTTCTCTGTCTCTCTCTGTCTCTGTCTGTCTCTTTCTCTCTCTCTCTCTCTGTCCCTCTCTCTGTCTCTCTGTCTGTCTCTCTCTCTGTCTGTTTCTCGGTCTGTCTGTCTCTGTCTGTCTGTCTGTCTGTCTGTCTCTCTCCTTCCTTCCTTGTCTTATTTATTTTTCTTTCACACGTTTTTTTCTACCCGGAGCAAATCACGAGCGCACGTGCAAGTGACAGTGATGGAAGCAGTGTGTGTGTGTGTGTGTGTGTGTGTGCGTGCGCGCGCGCGAGGGCGTGCGTGTTTCATAGCGCAGTGGACAAAAACCTTTTCGGACAGAGATCATTGCTTTCCTCTATCCCCCTGTCCATGATCTGTCTCTGTCTGTCTCTGTCTGTCTTTGTCCTCTGCTCTAATTAGTGCAGTGAGGAAGGAAGGGGGGAGGTGTGGCCAGGGGGAGGAAGGGGGAGTAATGAAGAAAGGCAAGAGTGGGAGACGCTGTAGTGATGACCTGAGCGCTCTTATTTCCAGGTCACTGAACTTTTCATATAGACAGACAGGCGGATAGACAGACAGGCGGATGGACAGACAGGCGGACTGGCAGACAGGCGGACTGGCAGACAAACAGATAAGCAGGCAGACATGATTCTGTTCTGGATTTTTTTTTTTTTTTTTTTTTTGCATGCAAGTTTGC
This sequence comes from Monoplex corrugatus, assembly GCA_030674185.1. NCBI lineage: Eukaryota > Metazoa > Mollusca > Gastropoda > Littorinimorpha > Ranellidae > Monoplex > Monoplex corrugatus. The sequence goes on along the minus strand of CM060311.1, from coordinate 51,666,771 downwards.
AGCTGGATGACATGTGGGAGGGGAGAGAGAGAGAGAGAGAGAGAGAGAGAGAGAGAGAGAGAGAGAGAGAGAGAGAGAGAGAGAGAGAGAGACTTGGCAGATGGACGTATTACAGAATTTCACACCTCTACGCGCGAGCCAGTGTCATGTGTCACTGACTTGTGAATAATAGAAAGAATGAAAACGACTACAGGTAACAAAGAGGGATACAGAAGCACAGAGTGTGAGTGAGAGAGAATGTATTCAAACTGCATCAGACATTCCCCGATATGAACTGTTGGCGTTATACAAACGCAGTTATTATTATTATTATTATTTTTATTATTATTATTATTACTATTATTAGTAGTATTATCATTGTTGTTGTTGTTGTGGTTATGAACTCAGAACTCGGAACACATGTATTTGCCATGAGAACTTAAGATAGAGTTATGAGACACGACTGGATGTAATAAGTTGACATGATAGTTATTGATTTCAGTAATTACTGATTTCATGTGTCGTATTATAGTCATGAGCATTAGTGGGAATGTATATGAATGTATATGAATTAATGACTAAAAAGTCGTTGCTTTTTCAAATGTAGGCAATCATAAACATATGATGCAACAAGTATTTAGAGATCATCTTTTTTAAGTGAGTCACTTGCACTCAACATAATGGATTAAGAGTAATCGTCAGTTTCAGCCTTGTTGTTTTGTATCTAATACAGATATCAGGAAAGTTAATCTTCAATCACACCACAAACTGTACAGTCTGTGCTTTTTCTTCGAATGTGTGTGTATCTGTGTCTATCTATCTCCCCCCCCCCCCCCCATGGGGATGCCGGGGTCTATGTTAGCATGAATAGTATCCCTACCTTCTGGAAATTATGTACTAGAAATTTCATCTTTTCTATCACTCTTTGTTTCTGCCTTGTTTCTTTGCTTTCTGTCATTTCTTCCTGTCACTTTTTGCCTTGCTGGTCCATTAATCTGTGTGTGTTCGATAAATGTTTACATACTTTATTTTAGGATTGATTAGATACATGTATTAAGTGCATTTTGTGCTTAAAGAAGCGTGATGCGCAAATGCAGTTTTAAGTAATTAGGCCCGTTTTTTTTGTTTTTGTTTTTTGTTTTAGTGTCCTTGGGTATGCTTATTTATGTTTATATTTTTTATTCAGGTTTAATTTTTTAAATCCCCTGATGGTAAACTGGATAGAGTGGTCAAAAGCCAGGGCCACCACATCTGTAGATAATGTACACGAGTGCACTGATATGTGTACTTAACTTACTTTTCCAAGTTTTTTTTTCTCACGTGTACTTAATATACTTTTCCAAGTGTTCTTTGTTTTCTCCAGTGAAGTAAGGTGTGCATTTTGAGATGATTATAACCCTGATATGATTCTGAGCAGTCGGCTGGGTTTTATACAACAGTCACAGTAACATTAACACTATCTATTTTTAGGTCATGGGTATTGACTAGAAGTCTGCATAGTGATTTTCAGTGGTCTGACTTTCAACATACATTAGATAAGGTTCCAGGTATCGTTAAAAAAAGTAACCTTGATGTATTTGTACTTTTCGTTGATTCCATCAACAAAGGCAAGTGTATTCCAGTTGTTTTTTCCTTGTATTTTCTGTTTGTGTATTCAAGTCTGATCATTTGTTCCTTACATGATTCATTCTGATATCATAGAGAATCTTCTCGTATAAGTTTAAGCCAAGGTTTCGCATTTTTTGGTCTGTTTGTAACATTTCATCATAAACCTGTTTAACATTCAGTTTATTGTCTAATTCAGATATGTTATTAGTACTTGAAGTGAAATTTATATACTGATATGAAATCTTCCTAGTTCAGCTAGTATTGGTAGATACATTGCGTTGTCTAGTTACTCCAAGCAATTGCTTGCAAAATGTTGTATGTCATTTTTCATCGGGAAACTTTCGTGACTGGCATTTTCTGTATTGTCAGTGAGATCTTCTATACAGGGAAACAAAATTTCAGCGCCGTACGTTGATATGGGAGTGACGATTGTGCCTCATGGATGTATCATTATATCTAGTCGTAATTCTGATTGTTTGACTATCTTTACAGAGCGCTGATTGTCTTCTTTGCTTGTTTTGCTACAGGTTCTTGAACATACATAAAAACTGTCGATTGTGTCCAAAATAATGATAAGTTGGTTTATGTGGTATTAGAACCGCATGTAAGAAGGACGTATTTTGGGGTCGGTTTTAGTAAGATGCTTTCGGGTTTTTTTCTTGACTATTTTTTAGTCCCCGTTTGTTGCAGCAGTTATGGGGTTTGTCCAATTTATTTTTCAGTCCCATAATTAAGTCGTCCGGATAGAACAGAGATGGGGTTTTGTATTATTAGATTTACTAATATGTGGTTATTCACTGATTGTCTTGTAAGAAGTAGGTAAATCATTAACAAATGTATTGAATCATATCGGGCTTAGCGTGCTTCCTTGAACTACTCCTTTTTGTAACGGTATATGGGAGACAGACCATCTGTGGTTCTTGACATATGGCATTTTTGTACATTGATTTTATGCATTTGAAACATTTGCGTTTCATTTCAGTTTTATATGATTTCAACGTGAAAACTTTATGTTTCTGGAATTCAACAGCGCAGCTGTCAATTCCGTTTTTTTTTTATTATCAGTTAAAAGTATCAGTACTAAAATGTATTACGCAGCTCTTGATTTTGTTTTGGTTTGGTTTGGTTTGGTTTGGTTTGGTTTGTTGTTTCTAAATCCAGCTTATCATGTTGATTGTTTTCCAAGTAATTGTTTCTTCCGTTATTCAGAAATTGTTAAATTGAATTTCCGAGAGAACTGGTAAATCTGTGCTTTTTTCTGTAATTCAAGTAAAATAACTCCAAGAGATTGACAGGAGGTTGTCTCGCTTGCAGTGGTACATCAGACAATAGAAAGACAAAGACAAGTAAACACAGTAAACCAGTACATCTACAAAATAAACTGTCTGGTCTAAAAGAAACAGAAATCTTTAAGGAAGACAACCACCACCACCACCACCACCACCCAAAAAAAAAAAAAAAAAGAAAAGAAAAATTCAGAAAGAGAGAAAAAAGAGAAGAAAGCAAGAAGAAAAATAGAAAAAGAAAAGAAAGGGAAAAGGAAAAAAAGAAAGACTGCTGGAATCTGAGGAGCAGCCTCTACAATTATTCGGACTCAGTCGGTCTCCCTTTTTTAAATACTGGTCTAGTAATGCCTCTTTTTCTTTTATCTGATCATGGATCTGATTGTCTTATTGCTTAGAAAAATTTGTTGTTGTTGTTGTTATTGTTTCTGTTATTTTTGATAATCGACAAAATTGATGACAGGCTTGCTTTTATAATTTCATTTGTAATTCCGTCAATACCTGGGGATTGTTTGTTTGTTTTCTTTCTTTTTAAAGATATTTTGAAGCTTTCCAGATTTCTGCTAATGTGATGGGGAATTCCAGATAAGATTGTGAGAGATTTAAGTTTATTTGTTCAGTTTTTCTTCGATTTGAAAAGCAGCTTGTTGGTCAATAGTTGTGTCGCTGTGGACGAGTTTTTTCAAAAGGATTCATCCATTGTGTTCAGCTAATGGGTTGTCGTTTTTACTGTTTGTGTTTCCTGATTCATGTAGTAATTGTAATGTTTCCACATGCCGTTTTTACTGTTTGTGTTTTCTGATTCATGTAGTAATTGTAATGTTTCCACATGTCGTTTTTACTGTTTGTGTTTCCTGATTCATGTAGTAATTGTAATGTTTCCACATGCCGTTTTTACTGTTTGTGTTTTCTGATTCATGTAGTAATTGTAATGTTTCCACATGTCGTTTTTACTGTTTGTGTTTTCTGATTCATGTAGTAATTGTAATGTTTCCACATGTCGTTTTTACTGTTTGTGTTTTCTGATTCATGTAGTAATTGTAATGTTTCCACATGTCGTTTTTACTTTTTGTGTTTTCTGATTCATGTAGTAATTGTAACGTTTCCACATGTCGTTTTCATTGCGTTCCGTAGTGATTAAAGGTCCAATCTTCAAACAGTATTGCTGATAAACCGTTTTTTGCTTGTTTCCTTTTTCTTAACGTCTTTTTTTATGATACTGATGAGGGCGTAAAGCTAGCTTGGCTGATTTTGTTAATATTAGTAAAAATGTTGTGGCATTTTGGTTGATCCGTTTATTTGTTCGGCGGATGGATATGCTTCATGTTCAAAGTATAATGTTTTTGTACATAGAACTGTTTCACTCTTCATCCCAATTATATGTGATGCGGTTCGATCATATGTAAAGCTGTTCTCTTTGTTTGCATCTTTATTTTTTTCAGAACGTTGATAGTACATGTGTCTTAATGTAGTGAACAATGGTCACAGTATGCCGCAGATTGTCCTACTCACATTTGTACTATATCTTCAATTATTTGTTGGGTGCGTAGAAAATAGTCAACAACGCTAATACCCAGTCGGGTATGACATGTGTGTTTTAATTCTGAATCTCCAATTTAACTGTATGTGTGTGGCGCGCGCGTGTGTGTGTGCGTGCGTGCGTGCGTGCGTGTGTGTTTGTGTGTGTGCGTGCGAGAGCGTGTGTGTGCGCGTGTGTGTATGAGTGCGTGTTTGCAGGTGTGCACATGTAAACGGGTGCGCGCGCACGTGCATTCTTGTGTGCTTGCTGTGTTGTGTACGCGCGATTTCGCGTGTATGCATGGTGCGGATAAGCAGAGTACAAGAGTGGGCAGCCAGTCGAATTAAAAGTGAGTAAACCGATTGGACAGGGACTCCATTACGGTTATGAGGAATTGAGAGAAGGCAGGATGGAGTTAAGGAGGATGGGACGGGAGGTTTGATCTAGCCAAAAACATGGAATGCAAGCCGGCGTCACTGAGATTGCTATCCTTAAAATCTCTCTCTCTCTCTCTCCTCTCTCTCTCTCTCTCTCTCTCTCTCTCTCTCTCTCTCTCTCTCTCTCTATCTATCTATCTATCTCTCTCTCTCTGACAAAATTTCAACGTGCAGAATGCGTGGATTGTGTTTGATTGCACATTTTTACTGAACTTCAGGCCCAAGACTCTATACACTATACTATACGAGAGAGAGACTTGTCTATTTTCTGTATAGACAGAATTCTCAAGTCCGTAAATTGTTTGAAACTTCAAAACATGCTTCCTCATTGATTTCCGGAATAGAAATAATTACAGTTTTGAACACAACTCCTAAGCATACAGGAGCTATGATTTTTAACAATCGAAATTGGTTGTACTCTGCCAAGAGATGTTTCGATTTTCTACGCTATTCAGAAATATGTGTAAGTAGTGGTGTTGCAAGTGAGCGTATTTTCTTTAAAGTATTTAGACAGCATATGATAGAATGTTTCATGCAAGAATGGAATGCATGACTCACAGTTAGCATTCTGATGTTTGCAGATTTTTCCAAGGGAAAAACTGTCTTTGTCTCTGTCTGTCTGCCTGTCTGCATGTTTGTCTGTCTCCCTCCCTCTCTCTCTCTCTCTCTCGTTGTTACCTCTGCTTTAATTTTTTACAATGTGTAGTTAGTCTCATTTTGAGCAAGAGCTAGATGTAAAGAACACACGAAACCTTGTGCAAGGAAAGGGGTTGGAACTAAACAGTAAGAAGACTGAAGTCATGGTGATCAGTAAAAAACATGAAATCCTCTCATGCAAAATAACAGCAAACGGCACAGCCGTGAGACAGGCTGGTAAGTTTAAATACCTGGGAACGATCATTTCACCAGACGGCAGATGCACATCAGAAATAGCCAGCAGAATCGGCCAAGCCAAAACAGCATTTAAGATGATGAAAAGCATTCTTACCAACAAATGCCTATCAATTAACAAAAGGAAGAGAGTTCTGGAATGTTATATAGAACCGATAATATTATACGGTTGTGAGGCGTGGACAGTCAACAAGCAAAGCCAGTACAGGATTGAGGCAGCCGAGGTGTGGTTTCTAAGAAGAATGTTGACAGTTCCATGGACAGCAAAGAAAACGAACGAGACAATCTTGATGGAGACAGACACAGGAAGATCATTAATAAGAAAGATAAAGAAAAGACAGGCAACATTTATAGGCCATTTTATGAGGAAAAGGGAATTGGAGCACCTGGTCACAACAGGAAAGCTGGAGGGAAAGAGAGCACCAGATAGACCCAGGAATGTACACCAACTCCAACAGACTTCAACACAAAGGCAGACACGCAAACAGAAAAAGGAGAGGTAGAGCTTATCACGTGACTTTGAGGTCATCGGGGAGTGAGGGAGTAGAGACCTCAGGTCTCTTCGGAGCCAACATTATGAGGGCTGTGTTCCTCTTCTTTGGTACTCTAGCTTCCCCAACCCCGAGTAAGGTCGGGTTCTCATTCACATGTGTGTGGATTGGAGACCAGACAGACAGTTTTTCCTTTGTCAGATAGGAACTCATTCTGTTAGAATGGACCAGAGGGGCTCTGCCTCAAAACTATCCGTCCAGACAGACGGAAATACTGACAGATACTCAGTCAGACAGACGGAAATACTGACAGATACTCAGTCAGTCAGACAGACGGAAATACTGACAGACACTCCGTCAGACAGACTGAAATACTGACAGACACTCAGTCAGACAGACGGAAATACTGACAGATACTCAGTCAGTCAGACAGACGGAAATACTGACAGACACTCCGTCAGACAGACGGAAATACTGACAGATACTCAGTCAGTCAGACAGACCAAAATACTGAGAGATACTCAGACAGACATACGGAAATACTGACAGACACTCCGTCAGGCAGACGGAAATGCTGACAGACACTCCGTCAGACACACGGAAATACTGACAGACACTCCGTCAGACACACGGAAATACTGACAGACACTCCGTCAGACAGACGGAAATACTGACAGATACTCAGTCAGTCAGACAGACGGAAATACTGACAGACACTCAGACAGACAGACAGACGGAAATACTGACAGATACTCAGTCAGTCAGACAGACGGAAATACTGACAGACACTCCGTCAGACAGACGGAAATACTGACAGACACTCAGACAGACAGACGGAAATACTGACAGATACTCAGTCAGTCAGACAGACGGAAATACTGACAGATACTCAGTGAGACAGACGGAAATACTGACAGACACTCCGTCAGACAGACGGAAATACTGATAGATACTCAGTCAGTCAGACAGACGGAAATACTGACAGACACTCAGTCAGACAGACGGAAATACTGACAGATACTCAGTCAGTCAGACAGACGGAAATACTGACAGACACTCAGTCAGACAGACGGAAATACTGACAGACACTCAGTCAGACAGACGGAAATACTGACAGATAGTCAGTCAGACAGACAGAAATACTGACAGACACTCAGACAGACAGACGGAAATACTGACAGATACTCAGTCAGTCAGACAGACGGAAATACTGACAGATACTCAGTCAGACAGACGGAAATACTGACAGACACTCCGTCAGGCAGACGGAAATACTGACAGACACTCCGGCAGACAGACGGAAATACTGACAGACACTCCGTCAGACAGACGGAAGGACAGAGGACTGTCTCTTCGCATGTATTCGCCGCCTCCTACGGCTCTTGTCGTCTGGTTAAACGTTCGGACGTACGGACGCATAGATGAATACAATGACAAGCAGACAGGCAGGTAGACAGGTAAGCGAGGACTAAAGACGTCTGACTGCTCACTCCGGTATGGTATTTGTCTTGCCCTGGCCCTTGAGGCTGTCAGGTCATTGAGATCAGGAGGATGTTCATGCATGCGCAGCACACACACACACACACACACACACACACATACACACACACACACACACACACACACAAACACACACACACACACACACAGAGATGTGTGTGTGTGTGTGTGTGTCTGTCAGATTATTGAGATCAGGAGGATGTCTGTGCACGCGCAACACACACACACACACACACACACCCACCCACCCCCCCCCCCCCCACACACACACACACACAGAGCGCGCGACAGATAGACAGAATTTTGGTCAGTGGTAAAATAAAATCCAAAAATATAATATAGATTAGATAAACACAGACGCACATGGATGTACAGACTCTCGGACACTGTCCGAGTGCGGGTACGGTACATGTGGAAGTGGCCAACGAGGTATTGCGCATGCATGCTTACTGGCTCAGGTGACAATCCCTTGGTCTCAAATCTAATGCCTTAAGTTCAATTCCAGCCAACAACACAAAATCATCTTCCCAGAGCATGGTATCTTAATGAAAATTGTAAGATTGTCAGTTTAGTGTTCCCGGGATTTCATTCTCCACCGGCACCCTGTACCTTGTCCTTTCAGTGGCAAGATCTTGTCAGTGGATAGATTTTGCACAGATTTGTGGAACATGCCAAATATTGCTGAAAGATTCGAGTGAGGCACATATGGAAGTGTCCGAATGAAATAATTCCTCTCGAACAAATCCAGATCCTTTGGCCTGTTAACAGAACTGACCAAAACTGTGTATGAGAAAAGGAAGGGTAGAGAGGCAGACAGAATTTTTTTTTTCTGTATTGGAAATATCTAAAAATATATCCGGGCATTACTGTAATTTCACCACATGACCTTTCCCGCCGAACAAAATCCAGTACAATCTAAACAAGGTGGTGGGGGTATTTTAGCAATCCCCTTTTCTTTGAAAATAACAGCCATCACCCTCTTCCTCAGTTACTTCTTTAGAAGGATTTTAAGTGGAAAAAGATGTGCGTGTGCGCGCCCGCGTGTGTGTGTGTGTGTGTGTGCGCGCGTTGGTGTGTGTGTATGTGTGTGTGTACGTTTGTATTAGAAAAATGTGCGTCGTTCATGTGTGTCTTTGCATGTGCCTGTATGCAAGTTTGTCTTTGTGTGTGCACACGCATGCAAAATATGGGAGTAGGGAAGTGTATGCCCTGTTTGTTTATTTTCATAACAAGAAAGAATAAAAATAGTACACGCTGACTATGTTTGGATTTATTCGGTCTGTATTCTATTGCGTTTTTTATTTACGGATGGGCGATACTATTAGACCTTCCGTTGATGAGATCATGTTTGTGTTTCTGATTTAAACAAGTGTCAGAATGGACTAATTGTTATATTTTGGTGTTTTATGTTTATGACAGTGGGAGAACTTACTGTTCCTTGATGTCATTCATATATATTTGTAATATCAGATCCAAGACTAAGTCTTTTCTACATCAGTATAGATCTATAAACAAGCCCCACCCTCTCTTCCTATATTTCTTTCTCGTAAAACGTTCCAAAGAATTTTATTTGACGAAATGGCACATTTACTTTTACTGTGTTGATGTCATCAAGTGTAACAAACGTTCTACAGGATAAATCTTTGTTTCTGTTCAAGACATTTCAATTTAGAGGCATTGCAACGTCATGCTGCATGCTGTTCACAGGTTAGTAATCTGTTCACAGGTTCACAGGTCAGTCATCTGTTCACAAGTTAGTAATCTGTCCACAAGTCAGTAATCTGTTCACAAATTAGTAATCTGTTCACAAGTTGGTCATCTGTTCACACGTCAGTAATCTGTTACAAGTTAATAATCTTTTCACAAGTTAGTCATCTGTTCACAAATTAGTGATCTGTTAGTAATCTGAAGTTAATCATCTGTTCACAAGTTTGTAATCTGTTCACAAGTTAGTGATCTGTTCTGTGCTGCCTATTGAACGTGCCACATGTATTCTGTGTATCTGTTCTGTGCTGCTCATTTTGATCTGCCTATTGAACGTGCCACATGTATTCTGTGTACAAACCCCGTCATGAGGTGCCAAGTCCTAATATATAAATAAATCATCCAATTCCGATTTTTGGTCTCATTTTTCCGTGCATCTTTTCTTCACACACACACACACACACACACACACACACACACACACACACACACACACACACACACACACACACACACACACACACACACCACACACACACACACACACACACACACACACACACACACACACACTACCTTGCCCCTCTCTAATCGATGACTGATCGATGACTAGGCCGAAAATTCTGTAATGTGCTGTTTAGGAACAGAAAAGGAAAGTGCCTTCAGAGCTTGATGCTTTTTCAGTTTCGATTTTTGCTTTTGGTCTTTTTTATTTCCCTTTTCACTCTTCCGCACACTTGCTATCCCCGATCTGCCCTCCCTTTCTCGTCTTTCATTCAGATCGACCTGTCCCGGTTTGAAATTCGTTTCTCCCTCCCTTGCACTCACGCTGTCTGTCTTCCCCTTCTTTCTCTCTCTCTTTCACTCACGCTGTCTGTCTTCCCCTTCTTTCTCTCTCTCTTTCACTCACAATGTCTGTCTTCCCCTTCTTTCTCTCTCCCTTTCACTCACGCTGTCTGTCTTCCCCTTCTTTCTCTCTCTCTTTCACTCACGCTGTCTGTCTTCCCCTTCTTTCTCTCTCTCTTTCACTCACGCTGTCTGTCTTCCCCTTCTTTCTCTCTCTCTTTCACTCACGCTGTCTGTCTTCCCCTTCTTTCTCTCTCTCTTTCACTCACGCTGTCTGTCTTCCCCTTCTTTCTCTCTCTCTTTCACTCACACTGTCTGTCTTCCCCTTCTTTCTCTCTCTCTTTCACTCACACTGTCTGTCTTCCCCTTCTTTCTCTCTCTCTTTCACTCACGCTGTCTGTCTTCCCCTTCTTTCTCTCTCTCTTTCACTCACACTGTCTGTCTTCCCCTTCTTTCTCTCTCCCTTTCACTCACGCTGTCTGTCTTCCCCTTCTTTCTCTCTCTCTTTCACTCACGCTGTCTGTCTTCCCCTTCTTTCTCTCTCTCTTTCACTCACACTGTCTGTCTTCCCCTTCTTTCTCTCTCTCTTTCACTCACGCTGTCTGTCTTCCCCTTCTTTCTCTCTCCCTTTCACTCACGCTGTCTGTCTTCCCCTTCTTTCTCTCTCTCTTTCACTCACACTGTCTGTCTTCCCCTTCTTTCTCTCTCCCTTTCACTCACGCTGTCTGTCTTCCCCTTCTTTCTCTCTCTCTTTCACTCACGCTGTCTGTCTTCCCCTTCTTTCTCTCTCTCTTTCACTCACACTGTCTGTCTTCCCCTTCTTTCTCTCTCTCTTTCACTCACGCTGTCTGTCTTCCCCTTCTTTCTCTCTCCCTTTCACTCACGCTGTCTGTCTTCCCCTTCTTTCTCTCTCTCTTTCACTCACACTGTCTGTCTTCCCCTTCTTTCTCTCTCTCTTTCACTCACGCTGTCTGTCTTCCCCTTCTTTCTCTCTCTCTTTCACTCACACTGTCTGTCTTTCTTTTCCCCTCTTCATTGTCGTCTTCCTCTCTCTCTCTTTCACTCACGCTGTCTGTCTTCCCCTTCTTTCTCTCTCTCTTTCACTCACGCTGTCTGTCTTCCCCTTCTTTCTCTCTCTCTTTCACTCACGCTGTCTGTCTTCCCCTTCTTTCTCTCTCCTTTCACTCACACTGTCCTGTTTTCTCTACCTTCTCTGTCTTCTTCCCTCATACACGTCCTCTGTGTTTCTCTCCATTCCGTCCTTGTGCTGTGCACGTGGACTCGCGAGTGTGCGCGCTGTGTTTTGTGTGCTTACGTCCTGTGCAATGCAGATGTGTATGTGTGTGTGTGCGCGCGCGTGTGTGTCGCGCGTGTGTGTGTGTATGTGTGTTTGCATGAGTTTGTGCGTGAGTGTGTGCGTGTGTGTGTGTGTGATGTGTGTGTGTGTGTGTGTGTGTGTGTGTGTGTAGGTGTGTTGTGTGTGTGTGTGTGTGTGGGGTGTTGTGGGGGTGTGTGTGTGTGTTGTGTGTGTGTGTGCAGTCACACACAGAGCATTTTTCAGATGTCTATCAACAGGTTTTATCACAATTTCGACATACGTTTATAATGTTTTTAAGAAATTTTAGTCACATCATTTTCGACGACACAGACGAGTATTATCGAAGACCATCGAGGGAACTACAAGTGCCCTGTGAGATTTTGTGTTTGTTTATTTGTTTGTTTTGTTTCTGTTGTTGTTATGATTACTGACGTTATTGTAAAGCGTTTTCTTCTCTGTCAGTTCTCTCTGTCTTTCTCTCTCTCTCTCTCTCTCTCTCTCTCTCTCTCTCTCTCTCTCTCTCTCTCTCTTCTCTCTCTCTCTCTCTCTCTCTCTCTCCCTCTCTCTCTCTCTCGTCTCTCTCTCTCTCTCTCTCTCAGATTTAATGAGGTACGTCCACGTGCAGAAGTGAAGTGATCCAGTCGCTTTGACTGAACAATGTATGCCGCGAGAGGTAAAGGTCGGAAGGTAAAACAAACAAACAAACAAACAAACAAACAAACAAACAAACAAACAAACAAACAAACAACAACAAACACACACACAGAGGAAGATGTGAATAACTTTGTCTGATATTTCCTTATAGACATAAACTGTTTTTTGATATATTTTTTCATTTCATAAAGAAAAGGAAAAACGAGAAAATACGGACAGCGCCTAATCATCCTCTTCATAGTGATTGTCCATCTGATCTACTGATGATTTTCGTTGATTCCAGTTTTTAAGTTTATTCTGTTTCACACAGAACTCCATTCATTGTTATTTCAGAGGGAAACAACATGGCCACCATTGGTCTCTCTTTCTTTCTTCTTGTCTTGTTCTGTCACACACACACTCTCTCCCTTTCTCTGTCTTTATCTATCTGTCTGTCTGTCTCTCTATCTATCTCTGTCTCTTTCTTTCTTTCTTCTTTTTCTTCTCGTCTTCCTCCTCTTCCTTCTTCTTCTTCTTGCTCTTTTTTTTCTTCCTCTCTTCTATATAGTTTCTCTTTTTTTTTTTTGTTGCTTTTGTTTTTTCTCACATATGTTACCTTCCCACAGTACAATCGATAAATGATCGATGGCAAGGTGGACACTACTGGAATCTGCTGTAAGTTTAGAAACAGAAAAGGAAAATGTCTGTCAGAAGTGGATGCCATTTCAGTTTCGATTTCATCCTTGAGATCTTTTTTGTCTTTTTGACTTTCTTTTCCCATTCTTCTTCCGAGCTTCTTGCCCTTTCTCGTCTTTCATTCAGATCGACCCGTGACTGTCCCTCTTTCTCATCCCCCTCCCCTTTCACTCGGACTCTGTTTGTCTCTGGGGTTTTTTCTCTCTATCTCTGTGATATTGTTCTTTCTTCTTGTCTTCTATCCTCCTTTCTCCCAAACATGTACTCTCTCTTTCTGTTCCTCTCTCTCTATCTGTCGCGTCTCCTTTATGAATGTATATGCAAGCACATCGCACCCATATGTGTATGTGATGTTGTTGTTGTTTTTTGTTGTTGTTGTTGTCATGGGTTGGTTGTTTGGTTGTTTGGTTGGTTAGTTGGTTGGTTGGTTGTTTGGTTGGTTGGTTGGTTGGTGTCAGAGTTTCATGTGATGCGTAAAAATCTTCGAGTTGGGATTTAGTTTACTGTTAATGAACAGACTTTTTATAGCTTTTAATAACATTTCGTGTCAGTGTTTAAGGGCTGCATTGTTTGTAGGAACTTCAAGTGCAGGACTTATAAGGAATACGATAAAATATCAGTCGAAATATATCGATGAATTGAATCATTCCTTTAGATGTGCACAGGTGTCTTCGAGGACTGATTGCTGTATAAATGCGACTCCCACCCTGAGAGCACGGGTGCGAGCCTGGCGTGTGTACCTCTGTCCATACAGTTTTGTGGTTACCAAACCCTTTGCAGGGTTGGGGATGATGATACAGAGAGGGGGAGAAAGGTGACCCGACTGTAGTAAGTGACACTTCTACCTTCTCACTACCCTGTAGCTGAACTTAGTGGTACGGCACTCATCATCATCATGTGCACTGCCGTGTGGCGTTGGCGATCATGGCCCTCCGTACGAATCTATCCCTTGTCGTTGTAAATACATCTCCCGTCCTCTCTGCCCTCAGCCATCCTGCAAGTCCCGTGGAATATTTTCTCCCTGGGTCATACCTGCTGTTATCTTTCCCTCCAGCTTTCCTGTTGTGACTAGGAGTTCTGATTTCTCTTTCCTCATAAAATGTCCTATTAATGTTGCTTGTCTTTTCCTAATCTTCTGCATTATTGATCTTCTTGTGACTGTCTCTTTCAATACT